>CM070782.1:75432764-76057310 GCA_036346955.1 Dipus sagitta
ACAGTAGCATTATTATTCTTGCTTGATGTTTTATTTTTTTAACCAAATGTGAGCAATCCAGCAACCTGTGTGTGGCTTTCATTATAATATGTTCAACAGTGAGGCAGAGATAGATGTCAAGTTTTAAGTCAAGGTTTATTTACCTTCATGTACTTTGCAGAGAAAGCCTCCAATGATTATATAAGATGTTATTGAAATTAATTATCACATGGATGAATGACTTTTAAAATGAGGTTATAATTTATGGAACAGAATCTTGCTCACAATCCTTCAATTAGGGTGAACCTTTTCCATCTTGGATTATAGTTCTTTTTTTCTCTTAATTGATCTCTTGTCATCCCTGAACTAAAAGTCATTTGTTAGTATATGAAGAAGCAGTCCATGTTAAATGAGGAGCCAACTGATGTTAATGGGCTATCTTACATAAAGCATGTTGTATTTGATAAGTGTAAGGGGTAGAAGTTAAATACATCACACATAAAATCACAGACACATAATATCATGTTGTGGATAATAACATTTAAAATATATAACACCTAGTAAATCATGGACCAGTCATCAGAATGAATGTAATATCAAATAAACATGAAACAACCTGCTGATACATTCAGACTGACACATGTGATTGAACATTAGCTTTGGACAACATTGCTTGCTCTTCACTTTTCATTTTCTTTAAAAATATACTTTTACAAATAACTTTCTAGTAGAAATAACTGCATAATTATGTAATTTTCATTGATATTTTCTGTATAAGTGGCAAGAGCTGTGAATACTAATGGGCACAGAAGGAATTACAAAGGGGGAGCATGTTCTCCAAGTAAAGATTCAAGTCCAGATAGGTAACTATAACATACTTTATCTCAAGTTCAAACTTAAAAGCAATGCTGATGTTCAATAAGCATCATCAAATGCTGTAACCAGCTGCCATTGTAACCAAGTGTCTCAGAAACAGGCTGTGTTTCTTACGACAGGCAAGCCATCATGCTACGAAGGAGGAAGCATTCATTTAAGAAAGAGGAAAATACAAAATAAACAAAATCTCCTGTTTATTTTATTTTAGATTATAAAGGGTAAAGAAACAAGGAGAGTCTTTCAGATCTGAATACAATGCCCATGGGTTTCATAAATCCCCATCACACATTACAAAACCTAAAGCCTTGTAACTTCTTTATCTAATCCTAAGTGTTCTGCCTTGTGCATTACAAATTTAAAATCTCTACTTTCGTAGCTAAAAATCAATTCAGATATTTGAGAAAATTGAGTAGGAAGAATAGATGGAAAGGAAGGGAGGATGATTTGAACAAACCATAATGATATTCATGCTTGGTCATTTAATAAATATTCAGTGATGACTAACTCCCAAAGTCACTGGACAAATAAATAAAATAAATTGAAGACACTAATTGGAGGTACTCCAAGCAGCAGCAATTAAGGATACTGACTTCAGACAAAAAAATCAACCACCAGTACATTTTGTGATGCTTGATGGTACAGAATTAAAAACTATACTATCTAATACTTCTAATTTACACTACAAAATGTATGCTGAAAAAATGAAAAAAAATGTATACTACTGGTATGTCACACTGATGACAGTTCTGTTTTTTCCTCCTATAGCAGAAATATATATATATATATAGTATACAGTATAATATAATATATATGTAATATATATATATATATATACATATATATATATATATATATATATATATATATATATATATATGTTATATGTATAATATAAACATAATAAGTAATATTACATATATATATATATGTTATATGTATAATATAAACATAATAAGTAATATTACATATATATATATATATATATATATATATATATATATATGTTATATGTATAATATAAACATAATAAGTAATATTACATATATATATATATATATATATATATATATGTTATATGTATAATATAAACATAATAAGTAATATTACATATATATATATATGTTATATGTATAATATAAACATAATAAGTAATATTACATATATATATATATGTTATATGTATAATATAAACATAATAAGTAATATTACATATATATATATATATATATGTTATATGTATAATATAAACATAATAAGTAATATTACATATATATATATATGTTATATGTATAATATAAACATAATAAGTAATATTACATATATATATATATATATATATATATATATATATATATATATATATATATATATATATATATATATATATATATATATATATGTTATATGTATAATATAAACATAATAAGTAATATTACATATATATATATATGTTATATGTATAATATAAACATAATAAGTAATATTACATATATATATATATATATATATATATATATATATATATGTTATATGTATAATATAAACATAATAAGTAATATTACATATATATATATATATATATATATATATATATATATATATATATATATGTTATATGTATAATATAAACATAATAAGTAATATTACATATATATATATATATATATATATATATATATATATATATATATATATATATATATATATATATATGTTATATGTATAATATAAACATAATAAGTAATATTACATATATATATATATGTTATATGTATAATATAAACATAATAAGTAATATTACATATATATATATATGTTATATGTATAATATAAACATAATAAGTAATATTACATATATATATATATAATATATATATATATATATATATATATATATATGTTATATGTATAATATAAACATAATAAGTAATATTACATATATATATATATATATATATATGTTATATGTATAATATAAACATAATAAGTAATATTACATATATATATATATGTTATATGTATAATATAAACATAATAAGTAATATTACATATATATATATATATATATATATGTTATATGTATAATATAAACATAATAAGTAATATTACATATATATATATATGTTATATGTATAATATAAACATAATAAGTAATATTACATATATATATATATGTTATATGTATAATATAAACATAATAAGTAATATTACATATATATATATATGTTATATGTATAATATAAACATAATAAGTAATATTACATATATATATATATATATATATATATATATATATATATATATATATATATGTTATATGTATAATATAAACATAATAAGTAATATTACATATATATATATATGTTATATGTATAATATAAACATAATAAGTAATATTACATATATATATATATATATATATATATATATGTTATATGTATAATATAAACATAATAAGTAATATTACATATATATATATATATATATGTTATATGTATAATATAAACATAATAAGTAATATTACATATATATATATATATATATGTTATATGTATAATATAAACATAATAAGTAATATTACATATATATATATATGTTATATGTATAATATAAACATAATAAGTAATATTACATATATATATATATATATATATATATATATATATATATATATATATATGTTATATGTATAATATAAACATAATAAGTAATATTACATATATATATATATGTTATATGTATAATATAAACATAATAAGTAATATTACATATATATATATATATATATATATATATATGTTATATGTATAATATAAACATAATAAGTAATATTATTTCCCAGTTTTAATATATAATGATGTTTGAAAATATTTATTATACAGAATTTGTAATGGCAACATTAACCAGCTTTTCAAATCAGCTGATTTTCAAGATCACACTACAGTTTTCCATCCTTCCCTTGATTATTCATTCCCTAAGGATAATAATGCCAGTAATAGTTAAAGTTGATGCCAAGTTTCCACTCTTACATGCCTACCAACTTGTAAGCACTTTGATATAAGAGCAACTTAATTCATTAATAATTCCTGCAATAAAAATAAAACTTTAGCTAGAGATGCTCACTATAAATATGAATACATTTTCCCAGAAATATTAGATACTATTTAGAAGTCTTATCTTGTCATGAATAGGTATGAATGTCTGTCTTCACAGAAATAATTATTCAGACTTAGTTTTTCTCATGTCAATAGATGAGAATTAAGACGAAATAATTATATGCATTCTTAATTCATAGGCATCAAGAATATGATCCTTTAACTCCTATTTCAGATGAATAATAGCATGAAACTTTAAGTGTTGATTTTGTAGACAACTCTAATTAATTTATCTTGAGGTATATACATTGTGTAAACCAAAGATTTAGAAAATAGAAAAGAATCAGACATTGGAAACAATTTTTACATACAGGTTACTAACAAACAGAAATTAAAATTTTCTACAGGTCTCCAGGATAGATTTAACCATCCTTACCAAATCTCACCTTACACATGTGGTAACAATGTTCATATAAAATTACTGGAATAAATATAAATAAATCTTATGGCCTCATCATTTCTTTCAAAGACTCAATTACTTCCAAATTAATGTGCCATTTGATTGAAATACAGTGAAAAAAATACTTGGATTTAGAAAGAGCATTATCAGTGTCATCCTTATTATCACTACATGTTCAAGACCTACAAAGTCACAATAAAGGGCTGCAGAGCTTTCCTACTGTAAACAGAACTAGGTCGAGGAAATGTTGGATGCATCACAACAACAACTGCAAAATGCAGACAGATCTTGAATGTAGAAGGAATCATAGCACAATTCCCCAAAAGTCTCTAAATCTACAATAACAAGAAATAAAATCAAATTAGACAGCATTCCATTCAGGTGAAAAGAAACTAATATACAAGTCATAGACATCTCTGGAAGATAGCAGAGCTCCCAGCAATCAATACCATGTACAGAGCTGGCAATATAATTTGTAGGGCATATTGTACAATCAAAATCTGGGTATTGAAATGCTGGTACAGGAATAAAAGTACTAAGATGTAGAGCTTATACTTTCCTTCCACAGCATCCCTCTCTCTCTCTCAACTTACTATAGTGTTTTTCCTATGTAATGTTATTCTACGTCAAATAAAATCTAATTTATTCAGATTTTACTATCCATCTTTAGTTTGTCATTGCTTTCACATCATACCAGAATTACAGAAAAGTTTGGAGCTCATATATCAAAATGTATCCCTTTCTTATCAGAACAGTATAAAATCCACACAGAATGAAAACAAGTAATTTTACTTCCCTTTATGGTATATGTGCATTACTAATGTTCTTTAACTCTGGCTGATCAAGGAGCAAGGAAGGATTTAAAAGAAAAAAAAGAACTATGGGTTGAGAACTTTCTCTTTCCTTCAATCTCATCATTTTCATCTTAGGTGATCTTACGTCCTGAGATATAAGAAAGGACATGAGCTGAGTATGGTGGCACACGCCTTTAATCCCAGCACTCAGGAGGCAGAGGTAGGAGGATCATCATGAGTTCAAGGACCCGCTGAGACTCCAAAGTGAATTCCAGGACAGCCTGGACTAGGGTGAAACCCTGCCTTGAAAAAAGAGAGAGAGAGAGAGAGAGAGAGAGAGAAAGAGAGAGAAAAGACATGAGAGAGTCCTTTCATCATTTTTGTTTCTGTCTTCCTTCTTCAAAGAAAGCTATGAGTTTAACAGAAATTGTGACCTCTCAGATCTGTTGGGATCTCCAGCATCTCATTTAACACAAAGTATTCTTTCTATATTTTTTTGAAAAAATTATTTATTTGTATGTGTATGTTTCAGCATATGTGCTATGGTGTAGCAGTCAGAAGGCAACATCAAGGTGGTATTCCATCTTATTTGAGACATGGTGTCTTGCTGCTTGCTAGAAATGAACCGCTAGAACAAAATGAATGTCAGAATAGCTGGCCCATTGGAGTCACACATGAATGCACTATTTTGCATCCGAACTTATGTGAGTGCTAGGGAATTGAACTCTGGCCAGCAGGCTTTACAAGCAAGTGCCTTTAACCACTGAACCCCCTTCCCAGCCCAGCCCCAGACACAATATTTTTTACTGACCTGCTATGAGTACCCATATTCCACCTATAATATTATGTTGTATATAAATAATTGAATGTACACAAAGTTTTCTACATCCTGTTTTATATATACACACACATCCTATAGAAGTCTTTTATTTGAGATGTGGTGGAATGTTACTCCATTTATTGTTATATTAGAAAGGTGAAGGAATGTTTCAGGTTTCAGGTAGTATTAATATTAGACTTTATCAACTTAAATTAATCAAAATTAATCAAAAGGTTGATACAAGTTGAGCATACTTTAGTACAGATGAAACTTTTAAAGGAAGTTGTAGTAGTCATAAATGCTACACAACAGGAGAGACTCTCTTTCTATCTCCCTCCCTTCCACTCCTCTCTGCCCTCGTTGTTTTTAAGCTTTGAAGCAATGAACATTACTGGCATAAGGAAATACATTCTGTCAACAACCTTTGAGGATTTGGAAGAGAATTTTTTCCTCATCAAGCTGCTGACTAAGAATGCAGCCCAGCCAACCTGGAGACCAACCTCTGAGCCTCAAGCAGAGGGTCCTTGTAAGCAATGACCGGTTTGTACTAGAAAAGCTGTTAGATGATATTTGTGTGTTGTTTAAAACTGTCACACTTGCAGAAAATCATGCACAGTGTACAAAACTATTATAACTAGCCACCAGATTTCTGTACTACAGAGTACTGCAGATGCTGCATGTGAATAAGCTTGCTAAGAGCAGTGAACTTGTACCTATGTCTTCTTTGCTCAAACTTGTGCCATTATCAGCATTTGCTTACAGAACACCAGTGTACAGTAAAATTATTAAGAAATTCAAATTGGCAACAGTGAAGTATTTTGTTAAATATGGAATCTTCTGATCAAGGTCCCCATGTAAATTCATGGAGTTGGCCCTGTCCCCAAGGGCATTCCATTTCCCATATGATAAAATATTTTATGTTACATAGTCTTACTTCATTCTCCTATAAAAGCAACTATGTATTTGGGAGAATTGTGAACAATTAGAGTAGCAATCTGGTTGCCAGGTGTGCCCCAAAAGAACAATATAAATGGCAATACGATATTTGATTTACAGTAATTTTATACTTAATCACTTCCCTACGTTCTATCCCGCAACCCCAACAAATGAGCCTAAAAAGGAATAGCAGATATGTTATAAACAAAATTTCTTTTCTTTGAGATAAAAGTGTAGTGTGAATAACATATTACAACCCATTTTTTGTTCATATCACAGAGTTTAAACTATTATTTAAATAACTTCTTTCAAGTTACATAACACTTTGAAGAATGAGTCTTCTCAACACACTCTATAGAACTGCATTCAATCATCCTTTTAAGATCTTTTCATCCCTGGAAACTCCATAAAAAATATTGTTTGAAAGGATTCTTTTTTGAAGAATAGTATTTTTCTCCCATAAAGTATTTTGAATACGATCACTAACAAAATTTCAAACTTAACAATTGATGAGTATCACAAAATGCTATTGCATAGCTGTTCTGAGGCTAGGAATTATATAGAAATTCTGTTCTGTAATCACTTTGGAAAATTGTAAGTGCTAAATTAACAGTTATTAAACTCTCCCAGTGCAGAGACAATGGCTGAAGGAAACTAAGTCTGACAAAAAAGTAATTTCAGTCCAAACCTCTCCCAAAGGCTGTAACCCATGTGCAGTTCAGCCCAGAATCATCCGAAAGAGACCTTTAACTTCTGCTTTCTTCTACCTCCAGTCTTAAGAGTCCTATGTCATGTCTCCTACTTTCTTTCTTTTCTTCCGTTGACTCAATTTCCCCTGATCAACACATCTCTAATTCCTATTCCATTATCAAACTCCAGTCTCTAATACTACTATATTATATTACTGTTTTGTTTCATCTAGGGTCCTTAATGGAGCTTTATCTAATTAATCGCTCTAAAATGCTATCTCTAAGTACATCAGAGCTTAATTACTCAGTCTGGCACCAGAGTCTCTCCTCTAACATGAGTGCTACCATTTTCCTATTGTTGGTATTTTCCTATGCATTGCAAACAGAGAAATGGCCTGGAAAGCCAGGTCAGTTTTCCCAAGGATAGAATTTCTTATAGAGGAACTCAATCTAATGTAATGTTTTAGAGTTCAGTTACACAAGCACACTCTGTGATGTGCTGTATGCCAGGCACTGTGCTTAACAGTAGAGAATCTCCTGAGTGAATATCATAAGTATCTACCAAATATGATGAGCTCACTCTTGTAAAAGAGTTTTAAAGACTTCCTGCTCAAATTCCTACCTTTGCCATACCAAAGCACAGGGCAGTCTCTAGACAGGGTTATACAAAAAAATATTATGAGAGTACAAATGAGGAAAATAATTAAAATTAAAAGTGGAGAGAATGAATCTTGGACTCTTCAGTAGTCCAAGGCTAGGTCATTTATTCATTATTCTTACTAGTCAATTAGTATTTATTGTACTGAATGCTATTCAAAAATAAGAACAAAGATATCCTTGTTTAGAAGATTGTGGTTTTATTATAAAGTGCTAGATATTTACATTAAAGCAGAACCAGAGAAGAGGGAAAGGGAATATGCTACATAGTTAAATTATAAGGATTCTGTGACCAGACACAAACTGAGAGTAAGAGAAAGAACTGCCTATATTCCATGTTCTTGAGTCTGAGTGTCCCAGGAGACATCAGGTTCCAGTGACAAAAAATAGAACAGAAAGAGGACTGGAATAAGAAGGACGTGTGGCATTTGAGATCAGCTAATAAGAGGTGCTTTTACTGACAGCAAGAATTTAAAAGTGAGAAATAAAGTGCAGTTAGGTATAGAATGGGGGACATAATAAGGACATTAAGGAAGGGGTGCAAAAAGAACAGAAACCCAAGGGGAAAACGGATCTGTCCACACTTGAAGTCAGCAGACTCTGGTGAGCACAAGTTAAGAACATGGGAGCATCCTAAAAATCAAGAAAAGGAGCACCATGTGATTTAGAAGCAGTAAGTCAGTCCTGTTGTGCATTGCTCTGAAACAAAGATTGTCATCCTCCTCTACCTGGAAAATTTCCTCTCTAAGAGCAATTTATTAATTTATCTGATAGTGGTCATGGAAATGCGGTATAGCTTTTGAAACTTCATTTCAGGGAACCAGGGAATCTTTATAGCATGCACAAGGGAAGGCATTTAATTACAAAATGACAATATGGGAGGAAATGTGATGAAGCACACTGTAATGCAATTATGTAATACTGAGCAAATGTAGAGCCATGGATTTTCTCCAGCTGATGTGGCTACAGCTACACGGTAGTAAACCACCTCCAACAAGCTTTACACTGCACTTACAAATTAAATATAGGCAATCATTTAAAGCTATTTTGAGGTCTTTTCCTTACTATTAACATTGAGTCAACCAATAGTGTGTAAACCCAAGATCATAATCCTACACAACTCTCATTGGTACTGAGTATTACAAACCGTCTCTGAGGCAGATCCCTCAACTTCAAAGTCTACAAAAGGATCTGGAGAAGACAATTAACCTGTGTCTGAGGGACAAAGAAGTCAAACAAATCAAATCCAAGCATCAGCATCAAACAACATGTAATCCAACCAACCTGCAATGAGAGTTTTATGATCACAATAAGATTTAATGTCGCAAGCACCACTGTCCAAGTTCTGGCTCTGGGTGGCCTTGACAGTATTAGGAAATCTCAGTTTACACAAATGAGAAATCAATGGCTGTATATAGCATGAAGAAGATTAGGATTACATGTATGGATTAGAATAGCACCTGTTATATACACCATGTGAATGTGTGGAACTAGTCTTAAAGAATAACATGTAATTTTGTTTGATCACCTTTCTCTGTCACAAATCTATTCACTTGTACTAGCAAGGAAGCAACATTTTTATAACTTGACATTTTCAAGATTCCACATGTTTAATGCAATTTCCAGCAAGCTGTAATGTTAATTTCTCTAGCTTTATGACCACCTATGACTAATGCCCTCTTAGTTAGTAATAAATGTGATAATGTTATGAATTCTGCAACTTGAACCATTATAAATGGAATTCTGCAACTTGAACCATTATAAATGGGACAGAATGAGCTGATTTATGAAATCAAAGATAAGTATGACAATACAAACTTGACCCTCTTTCAAGAAACCTGAAATAATTCATGATCATCATGAGGGCTATTTTTGAGAGACAAATACATTATGTACAAGAAAAGGCACTACATTTTAAAAAGGTAGTCTGAGCCTTACATTGATGATGATATACACCACTCTAATTAACAGCCTAGCTTTTAAAGTCAGATAGGTGTCAGGTGAGTCATCAAAGTTCTCTGGACCTGTTACCTTGTCTGTTATGAATTAACTATACTGCAAACCTAAGGATCTTAAGGATTAAGTAATTAGCATATATATTATATAACTTTTTTCTTGTTAAATATATATATATATACATATATACATATATATATATATATATATATATATATATATATATATATACATATATATATATGCATTTAGTTTTGTACTCAGTGAATAAAGTCAAGTTGGTACCATTGTTAGCCTCATGTCTGTTCTACCCCCTCCACATGGACCCTCCAAGTTGAGGTATACAGATTGTGCATTGTGGGGTTAGCCATCAGTTATGGGTAGGAGGAAATGTCTCTGTGTATCATGACCCAATGTGTCGCTCTGACATCCTTTCCGGCCCCTCTTCAGCAAATTTCCCTGAGCCATGTGGGGTTCATTTTAGGTCTGCTTCAGTCATGAGGTCTTGGGAGCCTCTGTGTCTCTGAATATCTGGTTTGGTAGGAGTTGATTGTTCTCTGTGTCTATCTCCCTCACCCTTGTGCTGGTACCAGGTTCACCAAGAAAACAGCACTCTTGCTTATTTCCACAATTATTCTTTGTTTCAGCTGGAGCCCTTTTGAGGTATGATGGAGTGGTTCTTTCCTTAGGATCTGTGTCTATCTGAAAAAGAGAAGCAGATTCTCTGACGGAGAGTATTACATAACTTTTAAGAATAGTTCTTTTTTTGATACTTTCTTATTTATTTATTTCTCCCCCCCCCCAAAAAAAAAAACTCAGCTGAGGTTATGAAGCAAATTTAATATTGGGACTATTTTCAGAGGTATGGAGAATAGTAAGGGGTACTGAGAGAACAAGAGATTGTCAATAATCTGCATACATCATTTCAAACAGATCTATTGAGACCAACAAGGAAAGGCTGTATTATCATATGTGGTAATAAAAGAGGACACAGATCACAGCACAGGAAGAGGAGAGGAGAAATAGCTTTGTTCCCAAATGGCCACACCCAATAGAAAATGATATTGCAAGAAACTTGATGATAGCTAATGCACTCGGGGTTCCAGATTAGACAGAGAAGGTCAAAGATTGGATGCGGGGTAGGATATGTGAAAGTTTAAACAAAAGCTACCCAGATTGAATTATAATTGAATGGTCAAATCAAATCATTTTTACTCATAGTCAGTCTTAGCCCAGAGCCTTTATTTTGCTCACTGCATTCCTTCTTGAGTTCCTCGTCCTTGCCAAGCCTATGTTTTATTTTTAGATGAGAGACTTCATGTGACAGCTGTGCTACATCTGATATGTTATAGAGTTTTGATCACCGAAGTATGAGGTTTTGTTTTTGAGACATTTCTACTTCTCCTTTATTATTACAACTCATAGTCAAATGCCAGAATGTTATTAGTGATTAAAAATGTGAATAGACTGATAAATTTAGTTTGTCCAATCACGAAAGGACAGTGGTATCAAAAATCAATGAGCTTGTTAAGATTTGTGGTGACTGTTTAGCACACAGAGCAATAGCTCAGTGTTTTTGCTCACTTGCTAGCCTATGCTGCATAACGGGATTCATGATTCCAAACACACTTTTCTCCAAAGCTTTTACATTCATTCAGAAAACAGACTGAATCATTATGTGGCTGTCTTATTGAACTGATATAATTTTTGTTTCAAGTAGTAACAATAATAAAAAGTGGTACTTTAAGGATTGCAAATTTACTCATCTACTTTATATATGACAGGAAAATTCAAAGCATTACCCAATTTTTCTATAAACTTCTCAATTATCTCTCAAATTATCTATTTGCAAAAGAACTGTGTAAGACTTTGAAGTGGACAAAAGCAGTAGTAGTCTAAGAATTTTGACTCTACATCCTTCTTGCTTATCTCTTGCTTATCTAATTACATTAGATATGTACTTTTATTGATCTGAGACTTTTCACATCTCTGTGAGCTGTAGATATTTGAATGAAATAAAAAATGATTCTGTTCCCAGACAAGCAAGTGAAATAGTCCTATAGATGGGCAACTGCTTTCCGTACCATCTACAGAAAAACAAACAAACAAAACCAAATGCTGAAACTTTTTGTAAATTACTTTCAACAGTCCTAGTTCCTACATCTCTGTGATACTTTAGATTCTCCTTTGAATTCATTGTAGCATCTTCATACGATCCTCAATAATTAATAACATTTTTCACATGTGCTCATTTTGTATTTGTAAAGGACCTTTGTCTTACAAAAAGAAAAGTGTTCTTTTACAGCTATTAAAACCACTCCCAAGCTTATAGATAGAGAAATTTGGGCTTAGAAAAGTTGGATAACTAGCCCACTGAGCAGCACTAAAAATCTTAATTTATGATTGAAATAATGGTGCATTCTTTTCCCATGGGTTAAAATGCTATTCATGTAAACAAAACTACATGTGATTTATGTACTAGAGCACTTAACAGAACATTGGACATGTAACATAAAAACTTGATGAAATAATCATCAATACTGATTAGATAATTAGAGAATATTATTACTAATTGTACTTCAACATAGTCACCTATATTGTAGGTAATAAAACAATAAGACTGGCCCAGGAAAGCATAAATACATTAGCATTATTCAAATTCAGCCATAAAATACCAGTATTTCATTTCAGTTTGAATTTTAAGAGGTCTCAAGTACTCTTTATTTTCCCTATTATTGTATTGGATTAGCAGATACTATAAGCCACTTTGTTTATTTTCATGCATAATCAAAAAGAAATCAAAAGAGAGAAAAAAAGAGTGGAAGAAGAGGAACAGCAGCACCCTTAAGTATAAGATACACTCAGAAGGCATGTATGGGAACCTAGGAATTCTCTTGGGCACATCTGTGACAGTGGGAAAGTTATTCAGAGTTGAGGTTTTCACAGAAGGATGAGACAACACTATGCAATGGGGACAAAATGAGTCTCTTGCACAGTCAGCTTTCAATGTATTTAACTAGTTGTTCATCCTGAGTAGCATGGGCTCAGCTGCTAACATGTAGAGGAGATGGTGAGGGGATGTTAGTCTTGGTGAGGAATGCAGGTGAAGGGTTCTGGAGGGAGACCCTGGAGTTTAGGAGGTGCCACTTTCAAGGCACACAGCTTTAGAAGGTGCAAAATTGAGGTTTAAAAGGCTAGAGATTAAAAGCTCTGGTTGCTGGAAGCCCTACAGTGAGTTGCCTAAGACCTAAGAGCCCAGGGTCCTGAGATCTGCAACACCATCCACTACTAGGAGCCTCAGGTTCTGATAGTGAGAAACTTTAGAGGCCCAGCACTGGCAATCACCTGCTGATGCTAGAGTTACTGGTTGATATAGGTTATAGATTGCTGGTCACTAAATGCAAGGCCACTGAGAATCAGGGTCCAGAACAAGACACCTGTGGTCTGAACATTGTCTACAGCTGTAAGTCTCTGACTTTTAGAACTTGAAGCCATACTGGTCTCTGTATTTGTTGGTCCCAACAACAGGCCCTTGCCTGCAACCACTAATACTAAAGAAGTGGCCCTTTGCACTTCCTGATTTCAATCCACCTACAGCAAAAGATCTCTAGTCAGATGAACAAAAATATAACTTCTAGCTTCACACACTATGGGATAGCATGAAGGATGGACTGTGTGGCAATGGAAATAACATCTCATATTTTCCTCAGCAGCATAAATTTCTTCTGCCTTATTTTCCTTGAAGCACTTTTATAAAACAAGATTCCCACAGCAATTATTACACAACTCACCAGTGACAGGTACTGTTCCTCCACTGTCCCAGATCTCATCCTTATCATCACCCTTATTAGCTGGGCTTGATGGTGTAGTCCTATGATCCCAGTACTCTTTATACTGGGGTAAAAGGATTGCTGTGAGTTTGAGGCCAGCCTTGCCCTGTGCAATGAGTTCAAGACCAGCCTGAGATACATAGTGAGCCTGTTAAAAAACCAAAAATAGGGCTGAGGAATGGCTTAGCAGTTAAGGCATTACCCTGAAAAGCCAAAGGACCCAGGTTTGATTCCCCAGGACCCACGTTAGCCAGATGCACAAGGGGGCGCACGCTGTCTGGAGTTTGTTTGCAGTGGCTGGAAGCCCTGGTGCTTCCATTCTCTCTCTCTCCCTCTTTCTCTGTCAAATAACTAACTAACTAGCTAACTAACTAACTAACTAAATAAATAAATAAATAAAATTTGAAAAAATAAGTAAATTTATTTATTTCATTAAATAAGCCCCATTTTTAAGGGGCCAACACAATTAGGCCTATGGTAGTCCACACTCAAGCAAACCTATTTGTAACCAAAAATTTCATCCCCAGTATATAAGGAAAGATGCTACTGAAGTCATCTCCTAAGACTGTCTAGATAGTGCTGGAGTCATAGAAGAAAACTAAAAGCAGGAACCAGCATTTCTATAAGGAGATGGGTAGGCATTACTTAGCTACATCATGACTAATGTAATCAAGATGTAGTGTTTCTTCCTCATCTGTGCTGCAATGGACACCTATTAACTAGCTGCTTCCACAAGGTGTCCTTCAATATCAACTTTTGGAACTAAGACCTACCGCCATATCAGCTCAGCCTTTCCTTTTTTAAACTTCTTTTATTTATGAGAGAGTGGGCTAGCCTAGGCCTCCTCCCACTATAAATGAACTCTAAAGATGCATGCACCCCTTTGTGCATCAGGCTTTATGTGGCCACTGGGAAATCAAACCCTGGCCATCAGGTTTTGCAAACAAGTGCCTTTAAGCACTGAGAAATCTCTCTAGCTCTCAGCTCAGCCTTTCTGAAGTGGCTTTAATAAGTGAAGTAAGGGCAAAGCTGGAGTGCAACAAACCACCAAGATTGCTGATAAGCACCAAAAAGTAACTGAGGGGGAGAGAGGACAGCACCTGAAACTGGCAGGAAGCTTGCTGGGTGATGTCTCTGACACACAGCCTTGATGAGCAGCTTCCTAACCCTGCTCTCCTCCTTTGAGACAAAGTTCAGGTAAACTTGGACATAAAGTGTTAGAGTCACATAAGACAGTTGACTCGAGCTTGGCATGCACAAAGGAAGAAAAAAAAATAAAAACAGCAAATGAATTACTATTAATGGTGATCTAAAATAACCTAAAATAATACTGACTATAACAACGTGAAATTCTGCCCCTACTACCAAGTCAGACATAAAATAACCCTCTCTCATTTTTAAGAGAGAAACAATTGGATCATATCATGACTTCAACAGGATATATGTTCAAAGTATAGTTTTTACTATGCTAAAATAGTATTTTAGTAGAAAAATTATAAAGTTCAGGAAGTATAAGAAAAATAAATTATATTATTACCTCTCCTGAGGTAAGATTTTATGATTTCAGTCATTTCTTTCACCTATTCTGTGCATATTTTTCTGTAGGTGATATATTAAATATGAAATGTATATTCAATTTTAGTTACAAATGTTTTCCAAATGACTTCATGTTTTTTTAAATTGTAGTGAATTTTCTTGTTGTTTCTTTTCTTTTCTTTTTTTCTTTATTAATTAGTTTTGTATTCCGCAAATACAGTCAGTTTGGTACCATTATTAGGTTCATAGTGACCTGCCCCCTCCCCTTGTCCCCTCCTTGTTGAGGTATACGGGTCATGCATTGTGGAGTTAGTCCACAGTTATGGGTAAACTAAATGTCTCTGCATATCATGACCCAACATGTGGCTCTGACATTCTTTCCGCCCCCTCTTCCGCAAAATTTCCCTGAGCCATGTTGGGTTCATTTTTGGTCTGCTTCAGTGATGAGGTGTTGGGGGCCTCAGAGGCTCTGGCTCTCTGATTTGGTAGGGAGTTGATTTTTCTCTGTGTTGATCTCCTTCCCCTTGTGCTGGTATCTGGTTCACCAGGAAAACAGCACCCTTGCTTGTTTCGCCAATTTTTCTTAGTTTCAGCTGGGGTCCTTTTGAGGTATGATGGGGTGGCTCTCTCCTTAGGATCTACATCTATCTGAAAAAGAGAAGCAGATTCTCCAACGGAGAGTAAGTTAGCACCAGGACAAATGAGATAACCCTTACTTTTTTTATAGAGAATTTAATAGGTGTAGGCCCTCTTATAGCCCATGATTGATGGTAGCTTGATAATTTAGAGTGGGCTTATGTTTGGATATGGTTCTGACTTGTTTCCCAGCTCCAGCTATGGGTCCCATACCAGTGAGGGGATCAGTTAGCCAAATTGAGAGCAGTTGGTTCCCCACCATGGCTGTGTGCCACTATTGCACTTGTGTGGACATCACAGCAGGTTATTTCTAAACAGCAATGGTACCATAAAATTCTACTTCCTACAAGGCAGACCAAATGGCTGAACTTTCACCAGGCCCTTACAGGGAACACCTGAACCACAAGACACTGGAAAGGGTAGGATCAAGACTAACCTTAATCTTCTACATCTTCCCTCCCTCCCTCTCCCTCTCTCTCTCTCTCTCTCTCTCTGTCCCTCTCTTCTCTCTAACTGTTGTATATTAGTTATCTTTTTCTTCCTTTTCTTAGTGGGCACTGACCTGTAACTCCCAGTACCAGCATGGGGCTATCATCCACAATGAGCTTTTGATCAGAGAGATCTACACGGTTTCCTATAGGACAGACAGATTTCTGTCAGAGTACTTGATGACCCACCAAAGGTTAGTGGTAAGACCCTACTGCTAAAGACACCTTATGTGGTTGACATGCAAAATGGAATGGCATGGCTGGAAGTTGGAAGAGAGTTAGTCCCCAGACAGTCAGTGCCAGAAGGCCCAGCCCCAGCGTCTAGTGCCAGAAGGTGCTACATGGGCGACTGGGGTAAAATGACCAATATCTGTCCAAGCAACTCATGGACTTCATGTTTTAATGATATCTATCTAACTCATTACAAATGATGTACTTTTCTGTTTTCGGTCATATAAAATTCAGCATGCTCTACTATGGTGAACATGGTGATAAGATAAATGAAGAGTCCTTACAAGTTCCAAGCCAGAAGGCTCCAAAAGATAATAGGAATGGAAACTGTGTTCAGCTATGAGAAACATCCACAATGTCTGTATTAGTTATTAGCAATACGTCTAAATTAAAATTTCAGCAAAACATCTAGGAGCTTCTGTTCCTCCACTCTATTCTTGGAGTCCAGGTTTGTCCATTTGTATTTGAAAGAAAACAAAAAAAAAAAAAAAAAGAAAATCATTCCTGTGTAACTGCCTATCTCATCCTGCTCAATTTCCTATAATCTTTTAAAGCACACTTAGCACTTTAGGATTCTACAACTTTCCCTGAGTCCTTTATTCCTGCAAAGACTAAGTGGATCTCTATATTTGTATCCTATAGAACTTTGAATAAAACTTGCATACATTTATGATATTACTAATTGACTATAATTACTTGATCCCATAATGAGTCTAATATCTAATGTTGAATGACTAGAGGAGTAAGAGCTCTACAAGTATTCTGATTTTTTTTTAATTTAGAAAGATTTTATTACAGAGTATTGTAGAATTTAAGAGAAGAAAAGAAGGTAAATGTCGTATAAAACAGGAGAAGTCTCAAGCAGTTAACTTCATAAGTAGTGAACTTTTTTGTTTGTTTTAGACGAGAGAGAGAGAGAGAGAGAGAGAGAGAGAGAGAGAGAATTGGCATACCAGGGGCCTCTAGCCACTGCAGATGAACTCCAGATGCATGCATGTTCCACTATGAGCATCTGGCTTACATGTGCTCTGGGAAGTCAACCCTGTTTCCTTAGGCTTCACAAGCAAACACCTTAAATACTAAGCTATTTCTCCAACCCTCAAATAAATTTAAAGTGAAACAATTTTCAATAACATAGGAAAGTGGTACTGCACAAATTCATTAATAGAGATAAATATATAACTGCATTATAGAGTTACCATTTTTCTTTTTTTTCACTTTTTAAAATTTTATTTTTATTTTTTATTTACTTAACAGAGCTAGAAAGAAAGAGAAAGACAGAGAATGGTGGCTCCAGGGCTTCCTGCTTTGGCAAATGAATTCCAGACACATGTGCCAATTGGTACATATGGCTTTATGTGGGTACATTGGTATAGAACCAGGCTTGCAGGCTATGCAAGTAAGTGCCTTTAACTTCTGAGCCATATCTTCAGCTCTCAGGGTTTTTTTTTAAATATTTACTTATTTATTAAGGAAGTGTCTCACTAATTATCTTAGGGTAGACTAGAATTTGCTATCCATCTGCCTCAACTTCTAGAGCTCTCTGATTACAGGTATACACATCATGCCTAGCTTTAGAGTTACTTTTACACTGTATCTATCTGTGTGCTTTTGGGAAAGTCTCACCCAGAGTTTAAGGTTCCATTGTTTTCAGTTCTTGAAGCATTAATCAAAAGTACATAATTTGTGTTTCTGAGAATAAAATGCCTGTTATTTTGTGATTCTACTCGCAATTTCAAACTGGGATGGTTAAGGCTACAAGTCAGAAATGAGAGAAGCCACAGGGTGAAACATCATGGAGCTCCAAAGACATTTAAGATTTCCCTAAACCAAGAGCCCGGGACTGCTGCAAAATTGTTCCTTTTCTTTTTTAATTGTCATACATTCGTGCCAATAAATTGTAGACTTATATTCAAGGGGTGACACAGAGAGCATAGGATATTCTGAATAATTTATCTATTATCATAATCCTCATAATAATTCAGAAAGGGTGTGCAGTGCATGTCCATAAGGATTAGGGATGCCCTGTGATCCATGTGAAAAGATGTTTAATCCTTTGAAAAGAAGGGAGTACTTGCTCAAAGTTCAGTGGGACAAAATGCTAATACTGTTTCCTAATTCGATTTTAGCTTTTCTGACACTATTATATGTTCTTTACTAGTTAATACAAATTTGTAGAAAACATAGGTAAACATGTTGTATAACCTGTAGAAAATATAGGTAAATTGCTTATATAAGCTGCCATACAATTTAAATGCATAATTACTAAATAGCATCAGAATGGGGGAAATTAAAATGAAAAACATACTCAATATGTT
Source organism: Dipus sagitta (assembly GCA_036346955.1). NCBI lineage: Eukaryota > Metazoa > Chordata > Mammalia > Rodentia > Dipodidae > Dipus > Dipus sagitta. The sequence continues at coordinate 75,452,066 of CM070782.1, forward strand.
TGACATACTGTGCAAGTATACATGAATTTATTCACAGACATCAATTCAATTTAAATCTCACCAGATAAATTCAATTTTTTAAGGTTTTTATTTTTTATTTATTTATTAGAGACAGACAGAGGGAAAGAAAGAGAAAAAGAATGGTCACTCCATGGCCTCTAGCCACTGCAAACTAACCAGACATGTGTGCCACCATGTGCATCTGGCTTAAGTGGGACCCGGAGAATCAAATCTGGGCCCTTAGGGTTCCCAGTGAAGTCCCTTAACCATTAAGACATCTCTCCAGCCTGATAAATTCTCTTTTAACATTACTTAGTATTGATCCCAAGTGAGATTAGTTTGGGCTCTTTGGAGTGGAGTTCTCTATTATAGCAAGCAATACTCAAAGAGCCAAAGAAGGACTGCATCAGAGAAAATACTTGCAAATGGTCAAGCAAATTAATAATTTTAAATGAAAAAATACACTAACAGAAAGTCTAAGCCGTCTTCATTTTTTTTTCCCTATTAATGTCAGTTTTTTTTAATCTGTAGCTGGATAATATTAGGGCAATTGTTTGTTCTGGCGAAGCTATTCAAAGGCTTGGAAAAATGTCTTTTGGAAATGTTCTTTATTTAACTGGCTCTGGTACAACGCAAATCTCCCTGTGTAGCCTGGGCTGGAACAATTCCTTCACCTGTGCCCACTCTCTGTAGGTAGCTTCTTTTGGAGGAATGATGTAGACACCTAGCCTGGACAGACCAATTTTTTATGGCTCAAAGCCTTAGCTCTCCAAAGAGGACTGCTTACCCTGGGGCACACACTGAAGTCAGGAGGTACGTGGGAGGACAACTGGAAAGCCACTTGCTGCTGGCCGATCAAAGCGCACCCAGGACCATCCTTGCTTCGTTCAAGCTCAGAGGTATTGTTTGCCTTCCTGCTGCTGAACTGAAAGTACCTGATGGGAGGAAAGGGTATGTTTTGGCTTAGTGTCTAGAGGAAGTTTCAGCATGTCAGGGAAAAGATGGTGGGATGGAGAACGGCTGTTACTTCTGTCACAGAAGCTGGTAGCAAGCAGCAAGGTTGAGCTGAGCTGAGCTGCGGCAAGGGGGAGCCCACCCCCAACAGGACACTCCCTCCAAAAAGGCTCCGCCTCCCGCCTCGCAGCAGCTGGGGACCCTGCACTCAAAACGCAGTTTATGGGGAATATCTGATTCAAACCGAACATTAGGCTGTAGTTGTAGGTGACACGCTAAATAGCAAGAAACATAAACAACCTGTCTCTTGTTTTGTTACAGGCACAGCCATTCTTGTTCACTTTGAACTAAAGCCAAAGAATACAACAATGTGACAATATTCAAGGCTGGATATGATTTTTCACCAGCTTTTGAAAATAAAAATACATAATTTTTGCTCTTTTATAGTCTATAATGGAGCAATAAATATTTTTCACTTTCAAAAATGACGAAATTTCTAATAATGCCTCATTTTGTGATATTTGCTATACTCAATGAGACCCTAACATTTATTAACTTTGGAAATAAAAACATGTCTATTTGGAATTTATGTGGGTGCTGGGAGTATGAACTTCACACATTAACCACTGAGCCATCTCTGTAGGCCCCTGCTTTTTTTCCAATGATAAATACTGAGGCTGTTCCCTATGTTGGCTTCTTATACATAATACTGTATCTAATGTTTCATTGCTGCTGTCCATTTTAAAAATTGGATTATTAATTTTTTTATTATGTAAGACAGGGTTTATGTAGCCAAGGCTGGCCTTGAAATTCTTACCATCCTGTTTCAGCATCCGAAGCTGTGATTACATGTTTATGCCATCATCGCCAGTAAAATATTGAGTTTATTGCTTTAACGATGGTTGTAAAGAATTTTCATGTTTCTAGATGCAAGTTCTTGTCAAATATATACTTTGCAAATATTGTATAACAATATCTGGTTTGCAAGTTTGTTTTCTGAAGGATATATTTTAGTGAACACAATGTTTTATTTTGAGAAAATGTAATTACATTTTTATATTTTAGTGTTTCACCATTCTGTCAAAATATCTTCAACTACTCCAAGAAAATGTTTTTCTTTCTTTTTTTCTGAAAGCTTGATGATTCTAACTTTAAATTTACCTGTATGAACTATGCTAAATTAATTTTTACATGGATTTTAATAGAGTGAGATGTGGCTCAAAGTTTAACCATTCCTTTGAGATTTATTTGATACATTTCATATCTAAATATTGGATTGTTTTTAATCTGCTAATGATTTTACCTCCATTTTGACATACTATTTACCTCCATTTCACATACTATTACTTTAACACATTGAACAAATGTTTTTTATTTGTTGCCTATTAATTTCAGCAACTGAATCTTTGATAGTCTCCTTCCTGATATTTTTACTGGCTTTCACTTTTGACTTTCTTGAGGTTTTGTGGTGTGTGTATGTGTGTGTGTGTATGTTGTGTTTAAAAATTGACCTAAACTTTCATCTAGAGGAAATCATTGAACCTGGCTTTTAACTGTTCATTAAGAAAAAAAAATATGTTCTGTTTTTGTCAGAAGCTCAGATGCATCTAAAAAAACCTTTTAAGCACAGTGTCTTATTCCCAGAAGGGTCGTGTGGAGTTTGCACTTATAACAAAAAGCAGCCAGAGTTGGATCACTAATATTCTCCTTCATATGTTGTCATGGCTAGGATAAAGTACTTTCCTTTTTGGCCTCCCTCTCAGGCCAAATATTTCCTTTTCTTGAAGGTAAAGATATTTGGGGTTCCAGCTTTGTGCAGAAATCTCTCAGGTTTTCCAGCTTGTGTAGGTAAGATATTTATCATTCCCATAATATTGGTAAGATTTTTCAGTGTTTTTTATCTGGGTTATTATCAATTGACAATTTTCCCAGAATGGTCAAAACTCTCTGCCTGCTGGACCTTTTGGATTTCTGCTAATATTTTGTGTCTTGCCTCTTAATATTTAACTTTCTTTCTAGTCTGCTCAGTAATTGCCTGTAAGTATATCTAACATTTCTTCAGTACTTTAATTGATTTTGAATTGAAATCTTTAACAAGCATTTCAATTCTCCTTGTCATCTGAAATTTAAAAATCCATGTGTACATCAAAATTTTTATAGGCTCATCAGTTAACTATAATGCAATTCATATAAAGTACACAAAACTAGATAATTAAAATAATATTAAAAAATAAAATAGATGGGCAGAATACAGCTTTTTTGAGGCTTCTTCTACACAAAGATATAAATAAAATACAGCTATTTAACAGTGCTGTGAGGATGTGGCAGAAACATGTGGAATACAGAGATGTCTGAATGCATATGATTCCTTCATAAAGAATCGGAATGTTCTGGGTGTGGTAGCACACGCCTTTAATCCCAGCACTCTCACTCTGGAGACGGAGGTAAGAGGATCACTGTGCTCAAGGCCATCCTGAGACTGCATAGTGAATTCCAGGTCAGCCTGAGCTAGAATGAAACCCTACAAAACAAAACAAGACAGATATCTGAGTGCATATGATGGCCTCATAAAGATATTCAAATGTCTATGATGGCCTCATAATGATATCTGAATGAATATGATGGCCTCCTAAAGTAAGGAACTGAGCACAGAGCATCTACTAGCCCATCTCTTAAGATCAGCTGAGCTAAAAGGTGCTCTGCTCATGAGTGACAGGGTAAGCAGGCAGCTTAGTTGCCACACCATAAACACACTAAATATGTGCTACTAAGAAGCCATTGGCCTCATAGACTTGGTGGCAAGTTTGAGACACTGACAGGTTACCGTAAAAAACATTGTGGAGAAAGAATATAGCCTATATTGTGACCTCCTCCAACCAGACACTTGCTCCTTGGTGTCATTTCGAAACATGACCAACCCAGAGTCTTGGGAATTGGCTTGGAAGCTGACTTCAGCAAACTGAATGATTTTTGATTTAACCTAATGAGGTGGTACGAGCCATAATTCCTTGTCTCTAGGAAGGACTTGGCAAGCTCACTCTGAGGAGTTTAGCCCACAGAATTTTCTGGTAAATAGGAGTTTTTGCTGTCCCAACTTAGTGGACAGGCATCCTGACATGTTATTTTGCATTGCATACTTGCAACAGAAGGTGACGTTGTGTGCCATAAATGTTACGTTGTCATGAGTACATATGCAACACAAATTCATTTCTAAAAAGATAAACTAATTGTATAAACTACAGATTAACATGACACTACATTTCTTTTAAATAGATTCTAAATAACTGTTTTCAACTGTCATAACAGGTATTTAAGAAATAAAATACTAATTTCTTCACTCAGTTCATTCAAAGATAGCATTCAACATGGTTCAATTAACAATTTGTAAGGCAGAAGAGAAAATTCAAACAAATAGAAAAAGTTCATAGCTGTTTTGTGCTTGAACAAATGTATTTGCATCAATAATAGGAGAAATGTGAGGACTTTAGTGAACTACTTCTCTCTAATGCTTGAGTGACAATGTACATTTCACTAGCACACATATGTGTATAGATGAAACATGAGAAAGAAAGGAATAATGAATTTGCTTAAAGCATTTGTTTTCATCTGGTGTGAAACTGAAAATGAAGTTGAACACTGCTGATTTGTTTAAAATCAAAAAATTTGAAGGTTATATTTAACCCATGGATGTGGGGTACTGTGCTCACCAGAAATTAAAGGTGATTCTATTCTTGTACTTAAGTTTTTCTCTAATTTAATTTTAGATGTCTATATGTTCTGACCAGGAACACAGTACAAAATAAAACATAGGCCAAAAGGCCTATTATGAGAAGAATGAATGGATCTTTCTATCCTTTAGTATTGCAGTAATTAAAAATGTGGTTTATTTAATACATAAATATATTAGAATACTATTAGATTAGTAAGAATATTGATATCATTTCCTTTCTGTGCTTTTGAACATCCTTAGATGATTAACCTTTGATGGTTAATATAAAGTTTCTCATAACAGTTATAGCTATGGCTGCATAGCAACCAGTGAGGTGCTTAGATGTTATTACAGGTAATACAGATAATTTGTCTCCATAATATTACAAAAAAATCATCAAATAATCAATGAATACTGATCATAAAGTAGTCATTGCAATAAAAATGTCCACTATGAAGTTTTCCATTGTGCAGTTGGCTTATCCTCATTAATTAAAATCTCTTGCATTATAATACTTATCTATCTACCTTAATTAAAATTAAGTGATTGAAAGGAAATAGCTAAGCTAATATTTGTTGAACTTCTTCTGTTTCCAATATTGAGCTAGTGAGAATGACCAAAGTACTTTTTTCTTATCCTTGGAGTTTTACCATATAACTGTGGGTAAGAAGACCTTGGCAGTTGAAGACATAATGGGCAGTTCTAGAGACTGGCATAAAAATAGAGAAAAAAATGAGACTCAAAAACTGTATTTTAATTGAATCTAGGGTGGATATGATTGTGTATGGAATACTGGAGAAGACCAGAACAAGAACTACGTAGCATGAACCCATAAGGTGTATATCTCATTGTAGCTCATGTTGACCTGGAATTCGCTATGTAGTCTGAGGGTGGCCTCAAACTCAAGGCGATCCTCCTACCTTGGCCTCCTAAGTGCTGGGATTAAAGGCATGAAACATCATGCCCAGTGAAAAAAAAATTATTTTAGTTTTTCTTTATTACTTATGTACATACTCGATGTGTAAACAGCACATGTTGGTACCATCCTTACCCTCATCTCTGTCCTCCCCCCCTGAAAGGACCCTCCTCGGGATGCCAATTATTTCCATGGGGATTGTGGGTTGTGCATTGTGGCACTAGCCATCAGTTATGGCAAAGAGGCGGTATCTCTGTGAGTAATGTCCCAGCTTGTGGGTTTAACAATCTTTCTATCCCCTCTTCTGGGAATTTCCAACTGCTCTTGGATTGGCTAGCAGATCCAATTAGTGGAAAGGAACCCTTAGCTGCAACTGGGAAACAAGTCAAAATCATATCCAAACAAAGAGTTTGCTCTCCAATATCAAGCTCCCACCAATCTTGGGATATAAGAGAGCCTACACCTATTAAAGTCTTTGTAAACTAATAATGGTTATCCCATTTATCTGGTGCTGACTTCACTCTCTGTTGGAGAATCTACTTCTCTTTTTCAGATGGATGCAGAACCTGAAGATAGAATCAGCCCACTGCACCACACCAAAGCCTCAGCTGAAACCACAGAGTAATTGGAAAAATAAGCAAGAGTGCTGCTTTCTTGGTGAACCTGGTATCAGCACAAGGATGAAGAGACAGATACAGAGGACACTCAACTCCTACCAAACCAAAGATCCAGAGACATAGAGGTTCCCAAGACCTCATCACTGAAGTAGACCTAAATTGAACCCAACATGACTCAGGCAAAATACATTTTTTACTTCCCTGTCCTTCTTGATCTCTATAGCTTATGCTTGTTAGTTAGTACCAAACAGTAGCTTAAGAAGGGCGGAGAATTGATCTGCATAAGCAAATAAAATGTAAACTGCCAAGGATGTCTAAGAATAGGACAGAGAGGGTGTGTGTGTGTGTGTGTGTGTGTGTGTGTGTGAGAGAGAGAGAGAGAGAGAGAGAGAGAGAGAGAGAGAGAAAGTACACAAAGGGACCTCTTACAAAGATTAAGCATGCCAGAACCAAGTCCAAAACAAATCTTCTAGGACCTTGCTTTTGGTCCTAGAACCTGGACCATCAGGCATTGTAAGTTAGTGCCTTTAAGCCCTGAGACATCTTCCCAGCCCCAAATTAATTATATTTAAAAGTATGAAGTATGCAGCATGGAATACATTTGGAAAAAATAACCAAGTAAAAGTTGGCACATCTGAACTGTGCTATTCCAGCTGATGTTTGAGACAAGGATATTTACAGATGTATGTGTAGGGTATGGAGAAACATACCTACATCACATGACCTCACATAATATATTCTGAAAATATATTATTGTATTTTAATTAAGCATTATAATAATATATGAATTTTACATACAGTGAAATTTTATAAGCCCCCAAACCAATACTGTGTGTGAATGCATATAAAGGGAGATTAGTGGCATAGCAACACCATAAAATAAGAGAATAATATTGAAATTGATCTTGGGGGAAAAGTATAAGGTTCATTTCAACCCTAAAGCTTTTTACTACTTTCCACATCTCTGGCTGATGCCACCGAAGTGAAGAGGTTACTGACACGAAAATTAAAGAACAGGAAAATGAATTGACTAAAGCCAAGTAGTCTGAGTTCTATTCATTCCCACATCCATTTATTGGAAGGGTGACCTTGCTAAGAAATGAATTGAAAAGAATGCCACTCCGACAGACAAACTAAATGATATTTTTAGCTCAAGCACAGCAAAATTTAGCAGGTGTCAAAGAGATTTTTGTTTGTAGAGGCAGAAACGCTATAATACAAAGAGATGAAAGCTTGTATGGAAGAATATAAAAGTTGAAAGTTTTGAACTTCTCCAGGTCTATAATTTTTTAAATTTAGAACTATGACCAGCAAACTAAGGCATTGTTTAGGTACCTTCATAGATTGTTTTTAGTTTTATATTCATAAGTTCAAGGTATCACTTCCTGACTTCAGTATGTGCTTGAATGATCAATAAGTTATTCTTAATAACCCAATATTCATTGTTGGTATAGCCCAGATAGAACAACTTCAAGCTCACATAAATAGAAGGACATTGTGAAGTAACTGAAGATGCTAAAGTGCATTTGCCAGGTAAGCTAATTATTTATTACTAATCCCCCAGTAGGTAAGTTCATTATTACTAATCCCCAGTAGGTAAATTCATTATTACTAATCCCCAGTAGGTAAATTCATTATTACTAATCCCCAGTAGGTTAGAGAGCAAGAACTCCAGATCAACAGGTGAGATTAGGAACATCATGGGCTAAGGCAGGTTTTGTAACTTTAGGTAGGAAATGAGGTTCTCCAGATTTCACAAATAATTGCAATCTTGGCCTTTCATTCTTGAAATTTTTCTGGTTAGCATCTTCATGGTGTGTATACAGACAGACTTCCAGGCACAGAACTACATTCCTGGCCACATCAAAGAATTTGAGGCCCAGGGAATATTAAGTAAAATATATAATTTCCAAAGTCCATGTACAATTTGGCACTATCTAGGAATAACTGAAAGATTCATATATGCTATAATACAAGTGACAGAATGCTTTGTAAAATGTATTTGTAGTATTAAGTTATAAATCAAAGTACCAAAAATATGTATGTATGCTTTTATGCTGATATAAGTAAATTATTGGTATATAAATAGAAATAGATATGTCTTCAAACCCCAAATAAATCTAGATAGCCCCACTTTAAGTAGTTTTATTCCTCCACCTTGTGTAGGCTAGTGAAGAAGATATTTGAAAAAGGGGAATAGAAAAGAGTAATTTGAAGAGAAGAAACATAGTAAGGAGTAATTTTCCTAGATGATGATGCATATATTATCATTAGTCACAATCATGCTGTGTACCTGATATGTGATGAGGAGGTATTTCACCACTGTGGTGTGCTTTCTAAATTCAGCTTAATAAGATAAATAGCAGAAAATCCAAGACTTGGGAATCTTCTATGAGACTCTAAATCTTACAACTTTTTCAACTGTTATGTTCATGAAAATCAAATAAGCAATGAGATGACACAGACCCACAACAGTAGGGACAAATGATCACCAAATGCCATTATGATGACCACAGATAGCAGATAGCAGAGATGCTATCTGAAGTGAAGGCAGTGGAAGACTAATTGTACCTTCCTCAGCTTTGTAGCCTAAAAAACTGCAAAAACAAAACCTCTGAAATTTATAAACCATATAAGTGTAAAAAAAAACTGTTTCTATGAAATTAAATTTCCTAGTCTTTATGAGAATAGTGAAATTCAAATGCCCAAAAGCCAGATGGAGTACAAGATGGGTGCTTCTGTGATGATGGGCTGCTTTCCTGGGCCTGCAAAGGTCCGTGGTAGTCTGCTAGATCCTGGTGTCATGAAGGTTATGCCATGATGTTAGAGAGAGGTTTTGTTTAAATTTTATAATAAAAGTATGGTCATGCTGTGCATGAACAAATGCCAATGATAAGACTCCTTCTATTCAGTTTTCAGAATAAAGTTACTTCTTATCCTTAGGATCCGTTTAATGGAGGGCATGTTGTGGCCCTGTGGTGGCTTGAATGAGATGTCCCCCATAGCCTCATGTGTTTTGAATATTTGGTCCCCAGCTGGTGGCAATTTGGAAGATGGATCCTTGCTTGAGGAGGTGTGTCACTGGGGCCAGACCCTTAGGTTCATTAGCCCAGCTTTCCAGAGGTATTCCATTCAAACTGCTCCGCTGTTCTCTGTTCATGCTGTGCTTTTCCTGCCACAATGAAGCTTTCCCCAAAAATATAAGTTGAAATAAACTTGTTGTTCCCATAAGCTGTTTTGGTTGGGTGTTTTGTTCCATCATCAGGAGGTAACTGCCACAGGCCCTTTAAGGAAATATCATACAAAAACCACCAGAATTATGTGTCCTATGTGTGTATGTGCGTGCGTGTGTGTGTGTGTGTGTGTGTGTTTCCCCTTGGAAACTCACAGTCTTACTAGAGCAACTGCACTGAAACAAGTGAGAAACATAAATTTTAAAATATTTTTAATTGTTATGTTCTGTTTTCAATTGATATAATGATTTTAAGTATTTTTGATATCTATGAAAATCTGTAGTGATCAATGTGTAATAGATTAAAACCATCTCCTATATAGATCTGTAATTTGTCTGGAGCATTAAAACACTGCTAGCTCTCCATAAAATATGTGCTAGGTTATTATAAACTATTTTCTGGTAATTGCTAAGTATTGTACTCATCTGGAAATAAAATCAAGGCACTCCGAATTCCATTAGGATTCATTTCATGTAGTGGGTCTACAGAGAACAAGTATAAATAAAGTTTTGAGCAGTTCTGTCTCACATTAGGTGCAGCATTGCTGAGGAGTTGCCTTGTAAATCATGTATTAATCTCCTGCTCATATACTTGGAATAAATGATTTTGCTATCTAGGAGGAAAGAATCCTTGTTTGGATCAGAAATTTATGGTGGCCATTGTCATAGGGATTATATGGACTCTCCTGGGAACCATTTTCTGAACTAGGTCCAAAACAAGTAAATAAAATACAAACTGCATCTTGAGAATTCTTAGAAATATGTCATATTAAAGTCCTGCAGGATATAAGAATGATAGTCTGAACCAAATCATTTTTAAAATTATAGTGTCTGATCCTTAAACACTGTATTTTGAGTGGATTATGGGTGCCTAGGTTAAATATCACACTTACTACAATTTTTAGGGGTTAACAAATCCCTATGTCCATACAATTCAGTGGAGAATCAAAGCAAATATGCATTTTCAAGAGACTGATAGCTGGGCATGATGACACATGCCTTTATCCCAGCACTCAGGCGGCAGAGGTAAGAGGATCGCCGTGAGTTCAAGGCCACCCTGAGATTACATAGCAAATTCCAGGTCAGTCTGAGCTAGAGTGAGACCCTACCTCAAAAAAAATAAATAAATAAAAAATTAAAAAAATAAAAATAAAAAAGAGAGAGAGAGAGAGAGACTGATAACAGAACATACTAACTTGACCACAAAGCTTCATTCTCATGTTTCTATAACAGTTTAATCTGCAACATACCTTAGTTTCACTTAGTTCCTGCAGTTCCCCATAACATTGGGTTGACCCATTATATCAATGATCTCATGCAAATTAGATATTTAAAAGTCAAGTAACTTATATACATTATAACTTATGTGCTGGGCAGCTTAATATTAAGCTCTTCAAATGTTTATGGCACTATTCATTGCATGTTTCACTAGACAAGGCTAGGATATCTCAAATAAGAAAAATGGAAATTTGGAAGCTGGGGAGATGTTTTAGCCTGTAACTCCTTGCTGCCCAAGCATGAGGACCTGAGCTTGGATCACCAGAACCCATATAAAATGCAGGGCATCATGATTCCTACCTGTAATCCCAATGCTTAGGAAGCAGGGTCAGGGAAGCTTTGTCTCCTCAGTGTTTTCCTCTGCAATACTGCAGTGAAATTTGAAAATAATGAAAGACAAAGAAAAGTTTTTTATTCACAACTAAAAGTTCTTTGAATAACAAATATAAAGAAAAACAAAATCTTAAGAGTTAATCAGCTGAGGAGTGGATATAGAAAATTTGGTATATTTACCTTTTGTAAAAGTATTTAGTCATAAAAGGACAAAATACTGATGTATGTAAAATGTATGGAACCGAATATCAGTTTTTTAAGTGAAATAATTCAGGACATAAAAAAATATTGCATCAGGCCACTCAAATGTGTAATATAAAAAAGTTGGTCTCATAGAAGTTAAGAGTAGAATAGCTGTTGTGAAAAGCTGGGGTTAGCAGGGAAGGCATGTACCATCGGTTACTATGTACTAGTTAGGAGAAAAAGTTTTGGAGTCTATTGTAATACAAGCATAAACTATGTACCATACATTTCAAAAATGCTAGGAAAAAGAACTTAGGATTTTTTTACCATAAAGAAGGAGATATTCAAGGAGATGCATGTGTTTACTATAATTTGAATATTTTACAATGTGAATACACTGAACGAAACATTGCATAACTTCACATAAATATGTACTAATTTTATATGTGAATTACATAAATAAGAATCAACACTACGTTAAGGCATATAAAACTTGAAAACTATCACCAGTAGAGCTACAATAAACTACAAGAAATGTTAGAGAGAGTCTTCTTGCTTAAAGCATTTACATAAAGGCATATAGCATTTCAACCTATTTAAAGTACATACACTACAAGGTTGGCAGCTACATAGGCCAAAGGCTGAGTGTGTCGGACAATGCACAGGGAAGGCTGGAGTAGGAGCTGCATGTGTGAGCTCTGTTCTACCTACGGGTTTTTATTTCCTAGCTGTGCTGGGTCTCTCCAGTGAGTAGGCCTGGCTTTGGGCTTCTGTGCTAAATGTAATATCTTGCCTCACAGTGGGTGGAGTCCTCATCTCTTTGTCACTCACTTATATTGAGGTTCAGGAAGAATGAGAGAAGTCCTTTGGCCTAATGCATTCCTACTAAGTTCATGTCTACTAGAGTGGCCACAGGGGCTGTTGGGCTTTGCTCGGCACTAGCTTCCCCCATGGCAATACTGGTACTACGTTTTAAGTCAAAAGCATGGGCTTGATACTCTCCTCCAGGCAGGAGGCATCTCCATACCCAGATTTCTTCCAGTATGCCTTTTCAGTTTTTACGTTTAAGTCCCACTGTGATCTCTCACCTGATTTCCTTAGGTCCTGTGAATGTAATTATTGAATGCATAACTGTTCCATTTGGTGTGTCTGTGAGTGGGGGTCACAAGGGGATCTTAGCGCTCATCCTGCTCCACTTCCCTCCGATGATAATGTGTGATTTAAGGATGAGAAGAGTGCTAGGTTGTTATGTGTCTGGTTTTGTTGTCTTTTTAAAGTAGTGTTGTGCTGTATCAATTTATTTATTTTCAGTCAAGATCTCACTAAATTACCCAGTTTGGCCCCAAACATTTGGTCTGAAGCCATTCTTCTTCAACCTTCTTCTCACTATTTGGATCAGGCTGGCTTCAAACTTGAAGCAATCCTGCCTCAGCCTCCCCAGTGCTGGGTTAGAGTCATGCACCATCATGCCCAACCTTAAAAATAGGTCTAGATTAGAGATCCCTCTGAGCTACGACTCATGGCGGACTTGACTCGTGCTTTGTTGATTCATCCCTGCTTGTAGCCATAACTGATGAACACAGAAATGTGCCCATTCTGGCTGGTTTCCACTCAGCCTACTCTCTTGGTGTGGATTCTGGCTTACCTGATGTGGTTCATCCAGTGCACACACAACTTAAGAATGAGCAATATTCAAGGGCATCTTGAACTGTTTTTCTGCACAGCTCCATTCTGAGACAACTTTAAGCTGCTTTAGATTGTGGAACTCCAGTCTCAGACTTCTCAACTCAAAAAAGGCTTCTAGGCTGTGAATTTTCCTTAAGTGGCTATTGTGTCAACATTGCTGTCAGGAAGAAAACTTGAAGGCATTGGCTCATTGTGCTTTTATTTAGGGGATAGAATTTTGTTCACTGCCTGTTCTCCATAGTTCTGATAATAATTTCTGTAGTTTCCTAATTGTCCACAGTAGTTTAATCTGTTTCTGTCCCTTTATCAAGGCGCTGTGTCAATAACACTTGAGGTGATATGAACAGATAACTGTTCACCCCAAACGGAACATTGATGCATGCCACACCAAGGTACAAAGTAGTAAACCATTGAGATTACCAGGGTTACCTACCAAGCCTATTTGCAGGTTACTACTGGAGTATGGATAACTCTAAGGCAACGCGTCATCACCAGCAAGCCCACCCCGTGACTGGTGAAGACTCAGGAAACTTACATCTCTGGAGCTCTCAGCAAGATCTGCAGGCAGCTCCACTGCTCTGGTCAGAGGGTTTGTTCCCCACAAATTGTTTACTACTCGAGTAACCATGAAGAGAATTCTTGCAACTCTTCTAAGTGCCAGCTTTGTTTACTCCCTGTGTCTTAGGAGTTTTCTCCTCTCTCCAGGAGGAAATGTTTCAACCAAAAGGAAATTTCTATACACATAAACAACGTTTGTTTACAAAATGTACCTGTAATAATTTACCATCCACATAATCTTTTCATTGTTTTATTCTTACACAGTCGTAGTTGACCCCCTGTGTCTGCATAGACTACATCCATAGAGTCACAAACTTCACGCTGAAAATAGCTTTCTAAAATGGCATCTGAACTTAACATGTTCAGACCTTTTCTTGCTATTACTCTGTAAACAGTAGAATATAAGAACTATTTACTCAGAATTACTTTGTACTTAGAAATATAAGTAATCCAGGAATGATGTAAAAGGGAAAGGAGAGGATAGCAAGTTTCACACAAACACTGTGCCATTTTATGAGACTTAAACGTTACATACTTTGGTCTCTACAGGGGCCCTAGGACCAATCACCCATGGGCATCAATGGACAACTGTACTTAGTTTCCTGTAATAAATGCTCTGTTACATAGTCTACTGCATTTTGACTCAAATTACAGATTCTGTCAAAACACATGTAATCAATTTCCTGGGAAATTCTGAAGGGATATTTTAGGACAGCAGAGAGGACTGAGGTCTTGTCGGCACCTGAGGGAATACCTATTCATGCTCTTCAGTGGAGATAGCCACAAAACCACCTACTAGTATCCACCTGTACAGACTCAGAGAATAGATAACTGTTATAAACCCTTAAATTAGTTATGCTTGAAATATTTAATGTGTGATTTAAGAAAAGCACATAAACAAACACATCAAACATACTCTACATAATTCAAATCAATGTTCAGGCTTGAAGCTGAACTTGTTCACAACTATAGGCTCATGTTTATTTATTTATTTATTTATTTATTTATTTATTTATTTATTTTTATTTCCAGTGGCACAATGCCCAGAACTCTGCATGCTGGGTGTTGGTTTTTTATTATTTTTTAAATTAATTTATTTTTTTTTTGTTAATAAGTTTTGTACTCAGTGAATACAGTCAAGTTGGTACCATTGTTAGGCTCATCCATGTCCTACCCCATCCCCCTGGCCCCTCCTTGTTGAGGTATATGGGTTATGCATTGTGGACTTAGCCCACAGTTATGGGTAGGAGAAGTGTCTCTGTGTATCATGACCCAATGTGTGGCTCTGACATTCTTTCCGCCCTCTCTTCCACAAAATTTCCCTGAGTCATGTTGGGTTCATTTTTGGTCTGCTTCAGTGATGAGGTGTTGGGTGCCTCTGCGTCTCTGGATATCTGATTTGGTAGGAGCTGATTTTTCTCTGTGCTGAACTCCTTCCCCCTTGTGCTGGTATCCGGTTCATCAGGAAAACAGCACCCTTGCTTGTTTCGCCAATTATACTTAGTTTCAGCTGGGGCCCTTTTGACGTATGAAGGGGTGGTTCTCTCCTTAGGATCTGCATCTATCTGAAAGAGAGAAGCAGATTCTCCAACAGAGAGTAAAGTTAGCACCAGACAAATGGGATAACCCTTATTTTTTATAGAGAATTTAATAGGTATATGTCCTCTTGTAGCCCACGATTGTTGGTAGCTTGATAATGGAGAGTAGGCTCATGTTTGGAAATGGTTCTGACTTGTTTTCCAGCTCCAGCTATGGTCTTCATTCCACTGAGCACATCAGTTAGTCAAACCAAGAGCAGTTGGTTTCCCACCATGGCTGTGCACCACTATTGCACTTGTGTGAACATCTTAACAGGTTATTTGCTGCTAAGTAGGTTAGACCATGAGTTTCTTGTACAGAAAATTGGTCATTTTCCCCCAGTTGCCCATGTAGCACCTTCTGGTACTAGAGGTGCTGACTGTCTGGGGACTGACTCTCTTCCAACTTCCAGCCATGTCATTCCATTTTACATGTCAACCGCATATGGTGTCTTCAGCAGTAGGGTCTTACCACTAACCTTTGGTGGGTCATCAAGTACTCTAACAGAAATCTATCTGTCTTTTAGGAAACCTTGTAGATCTCTCTGATCAGAAGCTCATTGTGGATGATAGCCACATGCTGATACTGGGAGTTACAGATCAGTGCCCACTAAGAAAAGGAAGAAATAGATAACTAAATAAAAGAGTTAGAGAGGAGAGAGAGAGAGAGAGAGAAAAACCATAGAAGATTAAGGTCAGTCTTCGTCATACCCTCGCCAGTTTCTTGTGGCTCAGGTGTTCCCTGAAGGGCCTGGTGAAGGTTCAACCATTTGGTCTGCCTTTTAGGATGTAGAGTTTTATGGTACCCTTGCCCTTTGGGTCTAGATTTGTGTTTCCCACCCCTCCCTTGCCTTCCCCTCCCTCCCCACCCACCCTTTATAGTGGCTCAATTTGTAATAGCTAAGAGCTAGAATCAACTCAGATATCCATCACTAGAAGAATGGATAACTAAGATGTGGTATATCTACACAATGGAATTCTACACAACAGTAAGAAAGAAAAAGACACAATGAAATTTGAGGAAAAATGGTTGAACCTGGAACAGATCATTCTCAGTGAACTTACCCAATCACAGAAAGATAATTGCTGCATAGTATCAGTCATCTACAGCACCTAACATGAATCTACCCAAGATGCCGACATACCCAGCAAGCATCTTGAGGATTAGACAATAGGCTCATGTTTTAAGCACTTAGTCTTCAGCTTGTGGCTCTGTTTTTTTTTTTTAATTTTTTTGCCTATTTTTATTTATTTATTTGAGAGTGACACAGAGAAAGAGGCAGAGAGAGAGAGAGAGAGAGAGAGAGAGAGAGAGAGAGAATGGGCACAGCAGGGCTTCCAGCCACTGCAAACGAATTCCAGATGCATGCGCCCCCTTGTGCATCTGGCTAACGTGGGTCCTGGGGAATCAAGCCTTGAACTGGGGTCCTTAGGCTTCACAGGCAAGTGCTTAACCGCTAAGCCATCTCTCCAGCCCTTTTGGCTCTGTTTTCAAGGCTGTACTTCATAACACAATATAGAAAGTGGCACATGATTAGAAACATAGATAACATTGCAAAAAGTTAAATGTCACTCAGGAGGCAGAGGTAGGAGGATCGCTGAGAGTTTGAGGCCAACCCTGAGACTACATAGTGAATTCCAGGTCAGCCTGTGCCACAGCGAGACACTACCTTGAAAAAACAAAACAGAAAAAAGTTAAATAATATTTTAATATTTTAACCTACAGAAAAGAGAATATGGAGGTGAATAACAGAGATTAAGCTTTTACAGCTAATGAGTTCATTTACTACTCCTCAACTATCTTTTTAATGAACAAAATTAAACTTCAAAATAATAGTAATGTCAAAGAAAAGTCAGAGATTTTATGATGTTTAAATGAGTCCTCTGTGTATATTGGCTAAGCAATAAACTGTTTCCACCTGCAGAACTTGTTTTTAGGGCAAGGTCAAAAACAGGGAGTTTGGAAGTTCCTAGATTCTTTCAAGGTTAAGTGGTATTAATGCAGAATAATTTTGACCCAATTTCCAAGTTCAAAGTTGTCTTCATGTACTTTTAATTCCATATTTATGGTAAGTCATCATTTTCAGAACAACAGAGAAATTACAGTATGTTAAAATATGGGATGGCTTAGCGGTTAAGGTATTTGCCTGCAAAGCCCAAAAGAACCAGGTTCGATTCCCCAGGACCCTCTCATGCATCTGGAATTCATTTGCAGTGGCTGGAGACCCTGGCTTGTCATTCTCTCTCCCCCCCCTACCTATTTCTGTATCTCTCTCTCTCTCTCTCTCTCTCTCTCTCTCTCTCAAATAAATAAAAATATTAAAAATACTATTTGCTTAGTTTTCTTTCAATTGTTTCTCTTCTTTTTTAAATGTGTGAATTCAGTGAATATTTCCACATAAAATAAGCAATAATTATATTTAAAATAGGTTAATGAAAATAAACTATATTTTAAACTTATGTGAAGTTATTACTGAAAATGTTACCACTAACAAGACATTAAAACTTGGGCTGGAGAGATGGCTTAGTGGTTAAGATCTTGCCTGTGAAGCCTAAGGACCCTGGTTAGAGGCTCCATTCCCCAGTAACCATGTAAGCCAGATGTACAAGGTGATGCATGCATCTGGAGTTTTTTCCAGTGGCTAGATGCCCTGGTGTGCCCATTCTCTCTCTCTCTCTGTTTCTCTGCCTCTTTCTCTCTATGTTGCTCTCAAATAAATAAATAAAAATAAACAAAAATAACTTAAAAAGACATTAAAACTCATTTTGGGGACTGAAGAGATGGCTCAGCAGTTAAGGTACTTACCTGCAAAGCCTAATGACCCAGGTTTGATGGCCCAGCACCCACATAAAAGGCAGATGCACAATGTGGCTCATGAATATGGGGATTGTTTTCAGTTGGTAGAAGCTCTGGCATGCACATTCTAACTCTCTGTCCCTCTTCTCTCTGTCTCTCTCTGCTTCCAAATAAATAATAAATATAAAAATTTGGGTTGGAGAGATGGCTTAGCAGTTAAGACACTTGTGTGAAAACCCAAAGGACCCAAGTTAGATTCTCCAGGACCCACAGAAGCCAGATGCACCAGGTAGTGCATGCATCTGGAGCTCCTCTGCAGTGGTTGGAGGTCCTGGTTTGCCTGTTATCTTTCTCTCTATCTGCCCCTCTCTCTTTCTCTTGGAAATATATAAGTAAATAATATTAAAAATTTTAAAGCAAAAGAACAAAGAACCTTCATTTTTATGTTCTTTGTCACTGAATAAAAAGAATGAATAATATATTGATAATAAATATGATTTTGAAAGATTTGTAGTTTTATACTTTTTATAGTCTCTCACTCATAAGACATATATAGCTCTGAGTGTCATATTAGACACACACACACACACACACACACACACACACACACACGATCATAGTAAGCAATAGTTTCAATTTTGATGAAATGAATTTACTCCTATAATTATGCATTTCCTGTTCAAATATTTCCAATTATTAACTTTGTAGTTTATGTATGTGCTGCAGTAAATTTAAAAAATAGGGAGAATTATCTAGATAAACAAAAATTAACAGAGATCTGACTCAAACAAAAACAAAAAACTATTCTTTGCAAGTTGTTTCCTTCTCCAGTGACTGGAAACATTAGGGCTTTGTATTTCAATCAGGACATAGCATCTACAACCCCTGCCACCAGTATGTGTGATATATGCTCTAAATGTCTTAATTCAGCTTAAGTTATCACTATATGGAGTTGTAATAGGTAAGTTTTGAAATTTCATGGGAAAATATTTTACCACAATGTGCAAAGTTAGATAATGCAATTTTCAGTGCAAAGAAAATAGACAAATAAGGCTTGTCCATACTAAGCACTTCCTCCCGATTTTACATAGACTAAAAGAAGCAGGGAAAACAATCACACACTTAGTGCCATTGCACTCCACTTTTTAACAAAACGTTCATTAGACGGCACAGCTGACTCTGGCATGAAGAATAAATCTATTACCAGCAACACATAAATGTTTTGCCCTCCCGGTGAATTTTTGGAAAAGCCTACTCATCACACTAACAGAAAACACCTTGTAATAACCAGAGAGAAATGGTTTCAGCAATGACAAATTGCTTAAAGCAAAACTAAAGTGTGCATGCATTTCTTAAGCCTGACAAATATTAGTAAATTTGAATATGCAGATATAAGGTACATCTTCTGATTTTAGGCAATATATTATGATTAGAAGCAAAAATAGATGAAATAATGTCAGTATATAAATGAAAATTATAATTTATCCAGTCTAAATTTTAGAACAGGCATTTTAAATGTCAGTTCTGAAAATATAATTTGCATGTTATTTATATTAAATTAATTCACAGCTTTTTATATGTTGAAGATACTCCAATTTAAAAAAAGCATTTAAAATTTATTTTATTTACAATCTACCCATAAATATTAAACATTTAATTATTATGCAATTATTGATTGTTAGTGTCTTGAAACCACTCTCTCAACAAAAGTAGAACTTTTAGTAAAGTGTAAATCAATTAAAAGGTTAAATGTTTTTAAAAGCATGCCATCAAATCAAATATTGGTATTAGTTTCTTACTGCTTAATTATTTTAGCATTTATTTATTTGAGAGGGAGAGTGGGAATAGGAGCATCAGAGACTTCTGTTGCTGTAATCTAACTCCAGATGCATGTGCCACTTTCTGTATATGCTTTATGTGGGCACCAGGGAATCAAACCCAGCCTGCCACAATTTGCAAGCAACCACCTTTGAACACTGAACCATCTCTCTAGCCCAAATATTTACTTTTAAAAAAATCTCAAATGGCTTTTCCTCTCTAAATAATTGTCTTTTTACTACATCTTAACATCTAGTGGATAAAAGGAAAGTATTACAGAGAGATACATTGCAATTATTTCTGAAATATCTATAGGGAAATGTCTGAATATTTTACTCAAGACCTGCTAAAGCAAGTGATACTTTGCCAGTGAGAGTAACTTTAATCTCTACTAACTACCACAAGCTTATTTATTATTAAGTTGGAAATTAGTATAGGGCCATACCAAAATTTCAGCTCCTAGAATTTTTCTACATAAAGGTAGCTTTAGATGCAGCATGATTTTCCATATGCAAGAGAAAATATACAAATAAGAGTTTGTTTCATGTTCCTACTGTATAAAATTTGTTAGAGATAAAGCTCTATGCCAATATGTTTGCTGTATTTCGTTTTACAATAATAAGGTGCTACTAAGAAAAGTAAGAAAATAAACAAGCAAAAGAAATATGAAGTGAAATAAAATTATGGCTTCTGAAAAACTATGAGCATATGCTGAGGATTAGAGAAGAAAAGGAAGATGATTTTTGGCTAAGGGGCAGAAAAGAACAATCTAAAGACGTATATATTTTTGCATTTTGCATATGACCTTAATTGATAAGAATAATGTGGATTTTGAGTTTAAAAGCTTGTAAGTACTGAAAAATAAGGAAAAACACATGCTTAAAAGTATATATACATACATACATATATATATATATATATATGTACATATATGTATATATATACATATATACATAATTTCAAAAATATTGGGCTGAGAAAATGGCTTGGTGGAAAAGCATTTGCTATGTCAGCATGACTACCTGACCTTGCACCCCCAGATTTCATAGCAAAAGCCATTTATCCATCAAAAACAGGACACATAAAGACAAGTGTGTGTAATCCCAGTGTGCCTTTGGTGATAAGCGACACATAGACAGGAGAATCCCTCAAAGTTCATTGGCCAGCTTGTCTAGTGACTGCAGTGGTGAGCCACGAGAGACCTTGCCTCACAAAATAGAAGGTAATGTCTATTACCTAAGGCTGTTATCTGACTTCCACACCACACTATGGCATGTGCATACCTACACACACACACACACACACACACACACACACACACACACACACAAACACGCACAATGATGGTGGCCTTTCTGGTGTTTAGGAAATAATTATCTAATGCATATTTTTACTTTTCTCTGTAAAGAGAAAAATCAGCTTCCCACTTCTTTCATGTTTGTATCACTTTACAAAGCTATATAATGTGTAGAGCAGGTGTTCAGCAAAAACACTGCAAATTTAATAAATCATCTAATGTAAACGTACTTCACTGGACATGTATTTATGGCACAAATAGCATAAGATTACCAAGATACCCTTTCCTTCTTTGTCAGATATAGGTTTGTATACTTTATGAACTTATATGAGGGGAAAATAAACTAGTCGCTAACTGCTTTAGTATACTGTATCCCTAATTTCTCAATGATATATACAATTTCTTGTTTTATAAGAAAACTCAATGGTCAATGGCTCAGGCTATTATACTTCTTATCATGCACAGTGTTATATAAGGAAATTGTCAACCTTTGTTCTATATGGGTAAAAAGACAACTAACTTCATTGTACAACACACACCCATGCAACTGTGTGCCCATGCAGCACAGGCAGAGTTGTAAGGATTGGGAGGAAAAGAATGTTTGCATTAAAACATAAAAAGTGGTAGCAGTAAGTTCAAGAGCAGTAAGAAAGTCTAAGAAATTTATCCTCAGTCTCACTTATTGCTTTCCCAAAACGTAAAGCCTACCAAATTTTCCCTCAAGGCAGTCTCTGTATTATTTCTTTAAGAACATAAATAAACCTTTCATGGTGGATGCTATATTTATTTTAAAGCATTTGCAGTCTCTTAAGTGTGATACTTCAAGAGCATGAAATAGGATACACATTATTAACCTTAATAATAAGAGGAGTATATTTTGCTAACAATAAACTGTGATATGAAATCATCCATTTAAATTGTTTGCAATTTTTCATTTTTATTATTTAAATCAATTCTTTCTTTTTCCATGCAGTAAAAGATTTTGAAAAGTGACAGTTTTGTGGAAGAAGATTTTGTTTTCCTCCTTAGGATAAAATAACTCAAATGGACGTCCTCTTCAGGGTAACTAAAGACTTAAGTACACATCTGACTCTATTACTGAGATATCTATCTATCTATCTATCTATCTATCTATCTATCTATCTATCTATCTATCTCTATCTATCTATAGATATCTATATATGTATATAGATATATATATCTATATATCTATATCTATCTCTCTCTATATATATATATAGTTACAAAATATAAAATATGTAAATGAATGCACACACACATATCTATATCTATCTATCTATCTATCTATCTATCTATCTATCTATCTATCTAAAATGGTTGGAGAGATTGCCTGCAAAGCTGAAGGATCCTGTTTCAATTCCCTAGTATGCACATAAAGCCAGGAATTTGTTTGCAGTGGCTAGAGGCCCTGGTGGGCCCATTCTCTTTTTTCTCTCTATTTCTATTAGCCACCTCCTCTCTTTCATAACATAAATAATTTAATTAAAAACAAAGAAGTTGAAAGACAAAGTCAAGCCTTAATGTGAGTGCAAAGAGGTTTTGTGAATATAAGTACTCTAGAAATCCATAGGCTTTGCATGGGTGGCTTTGAATTTGACTGTTGATGGTCTATATTGTAGACAGCAGAGAAGAAAAATTGAAAAGTGCCTATTCAAGATGTGCATGTCCAGTTCAAGAAACCCCAGTTACCAGGACAGATCCCAGGGCTGTGCTTTCCCACACAGTAACCACTAGCCAAGTAAGGATATTGAGTATTTGATACTTGTCTACTAGAATAGGAAGAACATTTTAATAATTCTGTATTGATTTAATAGATGAATTGATAAACTAAGTAAAGAATTGCAAAGATGTCGTATATAAAAAGAAGGAAAATATCTCAATCACATCTCTATTAACGACTCATTAAATAACATTAAATAAAATGTAGCACTAAAATTAGTTTAATCTATTTCTTTCTCTTTACATTTTATTATCATTTCTAGAGTATTTATATCATATAGCCTGCAATATTTCTGGTAAACATGCTGACATAAAGTTAATCTCAGTGCACAAATCCATTAAAAATGTGTGCACAAAAATTATTAACAAAGAAAATTCTTGAATGTTGGTGATGGGAGGAGGCAGAGAAATGAGAACAAATAAAGTAAAATCACTCATACACAGATTTATGATTTGAATTTATAATATTGTGTGACTTAGTGCTGGTAACTGATAAACATGAAGCCAAGTTCAAAATTGGTAGTATATCCAAGAAGCTTGCAGAAATGAACCTAAGTCCTCTATAGGGTAACATTAGTTTCATAAATAAAGTTCCAAGGATAAAAGCTTAAATAAAATAAACTAAATCTTTCTGAAAATAGAATACCCTGAGCAAAAACAATAGAAAAAGCAGCCAGGGGATGAGATGTATAAATATTAGAACTGGGAATATTAGATAGAGACTATTTTATTTTTAATTTAGCCAACAAATATGTACACAGTGTCTTCTATTAGGCAAGAGCTTGCTCCTGTTCTGAAAATATAATAGTGAGTTAAACAAATAAAACCCCTGGCTATGACCAAGGTTGAATAACGTAGCAATAAAATATTCCAATATGCCAATAGGTGTAAGATTTAACTGGCATTTATTAAATACTCAAAAAAAGAGCTGGAGAAATGGCTTAATGGTTAAGGTGTTTGCCTATGAAACCTAAGGGCTCATGTTTGACTCTCCAGATCCCATGTAAACCAGACACACACCATCTGGAGTTCTATTGCAGTGGCTGGAGGCCCCCTACCCACCAACTCTCTCTCTCTCTCTCTCTCTCTCTCTCTGTTTCTCTCTCTCATACAAAAAAAAAAAAAAAAACTCAAAAACTAATTGGTATGTTTTCTAAGGATTTAAGAAGGTGCTCCAGTGAGCTGAGGGGATATATTTCAAAAACAGATATTCTACCAAATTGGAAAATCTGGAAGAAATATATAAATTTCTTTACTCATATGATCTACCAAAGTTAAACCCAGAAGAGATAGATATATGAATATAGCTATAATATCTAACTAGATTGAAACAGTAATTTTAGACCTCCCAAGCAAAAAAAAAAAAAATCAAATATGTGGATTTACTGTTGAATTCTACCTAACATTTACAAAAAAAGAAAATAATAATCATTGTTTCTTAGCTTATTTCACAAAATTTAAAATGGAGAAATGTTCCCTAGCTCCTTCTATGAAGCCATCCCTACACTATTACTAAAATCAGATAGACATGAAAAAAAGAATATGATGGATAAATATCCATGAGTAACTTAGACAAATTCCAATAAAATTCTTGCAAATGGAATCCAAAAGCACATTAAAAAATATATCAACCACCTTCATCAAGAAGGTTTCATCCCAGGGAAACAGGCTTGTTTCAACATACCCAAACTGGACAACATAATACATCATGTAAACAGTATTAAGGACAGAAATCACATGATCACTTCAATAGCAGAAAAAAAGGCCTTTGACAAAAATACATCCCTTCATGGTAAAAGCACAAGAGAGACTACAAGTGGAGGGACCATATATTACCATAATAGATACCATGTACAACAAACCAAAAGACTATACATACCAAAGGGAAAACAAATTTAGAGCATTCCCACTCAGTTCTGAACAAAACCAACAATGTCCACTCTCCCCACTGCTATTTAATGTGTTACTTGAAGCCTTAGTTCAAGCAATGAGACAAGAGAAACACAAATGGGCAGGAAAGGTTCAAATTAGTCTTGTCTGAAGATGATATGATTCTGTAATTAAGAGACCTGAAAGACTCAACCAAAATAGACTAGAGCTGATAAGCACATTCAGTAAAGTGACAATATATAAAAATAACACACACACATGAACACACACACACACACACACACACACACACACATCATTACCCTTCATATGTTTCAATCACAAACATATAAGAAAAGAAATCAGAGAAGCTGTCCCATTTACAATAGCAACAAAAATTAAACACCTTTAAATATCCCTAAACAAGGAAGAGATAGAACTCTACAATGAATACATAAAAGAATGAAGAAGGAAACTGAAGGATATCAAATTCCTATGGAATAGAAGAATCATCATCATAAAAATGGCCAACCTATCCAAAGCAATAGACAGATTCAATGCAATTCTCATCAAAATTCCAGAACCATTCTTTACAGAAATAGAAAAGTCTCAAAATACATATGGAAGCATAAAATGCCTAGGATAACTAAAAATGTACTCAACAAAATGGGTATTGCTAGTAATATCATCATGCATGATTTCAAGATATATTATAAAGCCATAGTAAGCATGGGATTGGCATGAAAAAAATTGATCAATACAATATAATAGAAGATCTGATTACAAATTCTAGTAACTACAGCCACCTGATCTTTGACAAAAGAGACCCCAAACACACACTAAAGTCAGTGTTTTCAGCAAATAGTGCCAGAGAACCATATGCAGGAATGAATCTAGACCCTATTCTTTCATCCTGCATGAAAATTGACTCCAAATGGGTAAAGCATCTCAATATGAAACTGTGTATGGTCTAGGGGAAAATTAGGGAGAATTCCAAGATTTAGGCATATGGGAAGAATTTTTGAATAAGATCCTCATAGCTCAGGGACTAAGACAGTTAATTAGGATCTCAAGAAACTATAAGGTTATGGTACAGCAATGAAAACCATCAACAGAGTCAATATACAAGAGAATGGGAGAAAATCTTCTCTAGCTGTACATCTGACAGAGGGTTAATATATAGATTATACAAAGAACTCAAAAACTAATCAATAAAGTTAGTCAACATACTGAAAACACACGGCAAGGAACTGAACAGAGAGTTCTCAAAGGAGGAAACACAAATGTCCAACAAATGTCTAAAAAGATGTACAGCATCTTGAGCAATCTGGGAAATGCAAATTGAAACTTCCTTGGGAGTCATTCACTCTTGCCAGAATCAAATGACAACAAATGGTGGTGAGGGTGCTGGGAAAGAGGAATTCTTATCTACTGTTGGTAGGAGTGCGTATTTGTGCAGCCACCATGGAAATCAGTTTGGATTCAAATCTAAGAATAGATCTACCATCTGATACAGCTATAACATTCTTGGGAATATACCCTAAAGACTTTTTTTTTAATTATAGAGATATTTGCTTAGCCATGTTTATTGCTGTTACGTTCACAATAGGTAGGAAATAGGATAAGCCCAGAGACCCATCAACATACACAATGGAGTTCTATTCAGTGATAAGGAAAAATGAAATCATTAAATTTTCAGGAAAATAGATGGACCAAAAAAAATTATAACAGCAGAGTGAGGTTGCCCAATTAAGGCTGATAAAGAAAAACAGCATGTGTTCTCTCTTGCATGTGGATTCTAGCATGGAATAATTTGGTTTATTTGCAGTAAGCATCAGTAGTAGTGGTTAGAAGTTTGGAGAGAGGAGAAGGAATTAGAAGAGGGGATAGTAGGCAGGCAATTGGAGGAAAAGACTACAGGAGTGGAGGATCCTGGGGGGCAGAGATAAGAGATGTAGGTGAGGGGGGGATAAAAAATAAAACTAAGGAGGGCATGAATCAGCACTTTAGAAACCTGCCTCTTTTTAGCTAATAAAATGATCACACACACACACACACACACACACACACACACACACACACTGAAATAGTCTCTAGTGGTAAATAAAGCTGTACCTTTCAACCATAGGCTGTTGGTAGTAAGTCCTAGTGCCAGAATTGGGTTACCCCCCACAGTGATTTTTTGGAACACATGAGCAAGGCCTCCACACTAATGCAGGCCATTGTCAAAGCACTTGGTTATCTACCAGAACTACATGGTAAGACCCAATTGTTGAAGATACCACAGGCTGCCATTGCAGGACATTGAGAAATCAAGATGAAATCCAGCTCCATGTTGGCTAGATGTAATAATGCTGGAAGGTTCCAAGTGAAATGCTGGGGGATAAAAATCATCAATAGTGTGAACAGCCATATATAATGAAAGCTACAAAATCTACTAGCCAGATAAGATGTACCCCCTTGTTTAATAGTGGCACATAAGAAATGGTGCTAATCAATTGCCCTTTGATTGGATACGAGGCCTGCTCAATGGGATGGAATTAATACATGTTACTGAGAGCTAACTCAGAAGCCTGATTCTTGGAAACCATACACCTTATTTGTAAGCTCCCACTATTTGGCTAAAAGGAGAGGTTAGGCCTCTCAAAACGTCTCCTAAGTGCCTGATTAATTCCATTTGATCAATGCTACTCTCACTGATGTTCAAAGTATCTGCATTTTGCAAAAGACAAATAATATCAGGAGACCCAAGACCCATCAAAACAACAAAATAAGAAAGTTGAGACTCCAGCACTTGAAGATTCATCTCTATCCCAGCTACCAGGGTGCCAGGAAGCATTACAGAGGAAGTGGTGGATGAAATACTAGGACTCGTTCACTGCTAGCCTGAGAACCTCATCCAGGGAGATGGCATTAGACACCAAGAAGCCTCAAAACTCATCAAAGCAGAAATTCACAGGCCACTAAGAAGTCAATCCTAAATGAGATTTATAACATGACCTCCAAGGCTCAGGGAACATTGTGAAGGGGGGCCAATAAGATTATGAGCCACAGGGTAGGAAGTACTGTTCTCTCCACATTAACTGACTGGTGCATTCATGACCGCACAGTGATTGATGTAACCCCACTGAGGAGGGCCCTCAGTAGAATGGGTATGGGGGGGAGGTAACATAAGTGTATAACCAAGTGGAAATAAGACCAATCTGCAATGTGTGCATACTAAATGTCCCAATAAAAATTACTCAAAATTGAAGAAGGTTGACTTATACTGGCTCTTTTCAACAGGCTTTAGAGTATCTTCTATTTTGTTTGAGTTTTTGTTTAAACTGTTACCTTTTTAAAAATGTTCCTGTGTTTTCATTCGTTTGTTTTACTTTTGTAATCAATTAATTTAATTTTGCATGAGTATACATTATATTTTCATTGCATTTTCTGCTTAAAGTTTCAGTTTCAATTATTGACTGTTATTGAAGGTGACTCCATTTTGGTTTGTTCTGTTAGTACCTAGCATAACAATTCAGTGCAACCCAATTATCTCCTATAAGTTAATACATCCAGTCATTTTATATATACATATATAAAATATGAAGAATAGCAAACATCAAAAAAGGAATATATATAATACTCAATAACAAAAATCAAAAGTTCCAATACAGAAATAAATTATAAAAACGATTGAATGAATCTCATAGAAATAAAACCTTTTTTTTCAAAAAAGCCAGGCATGGTGGCAAATATATTTAATCACAGCACTTACAAGGCAGAGGTAGGAGGATTGCTGTGAGTTAGATACCAGCCTGAGACTACATAGTGAATTCCAGATCATCCTGGGCTAGAGTGAGACCTACCTCGAAAAACTAAACAAGACAAACAAAAAAAGTTTGAAAAAATAAATGAATATAAATTACAGATATTATATACAATATAAATCTCACACACATATATATGAGATTATATTTAAATACTACTATCGATATACCAACAATGGTTCACTTGAATTTGTCCTTTCTTACTCCTTCCTCCTTTTTGTTCTCTTCCCTTCCCTAGCCCTAATATCTTTTTAAAAAATATTTTTGTTTATTTTTATTTACTTATTTGAGAGCAACAGAGAAAGAGAGAAAGAGGAAAAGAGAGAGAGAGAAAGAGAGAGAGAATGGGCATGCCAGGGCCTCCAGCCATTGCAAACAAACTCCAGACACATGCACCCCCTTGTGCATCTGGCTAACCTGGGTCCTGGAGAATGGAGCCTCGAACCAGAGTCCTTAGGCTTCACAGGCAAGCGCTTAACTGCTGAGCCATTTCTCCAGCCCCCTAATATCTTTTTAAGGAAGAACTCTTTCATAATTTCTAGCTAACTAGCTGCTGACGGTCCAAATCTATTGCTGTCCTTTATCTCAGTAAACACATTTGGCTCCTCATCAGAACATGCCTGGATATACATGTGTCTCAGCATGTCAAGAAGATCCATTCAAAAATTTCTCTGCTTTGTCATCAATCAGCAATGGGGTATCTAGAACAGAGGTGTAGTATCCCATCAGGAGGAAACTTGTGCCATGACCACAAATGTCTTTGTCTCACCTTCGTTAAGCTCTTTGCTTAGAGAGAAGCTAAAACTTCATTTTGATAAAATAAAATTTATGTGGGAGCTTGCCATCAAACAGTGCCTCTGTGAACTTCTTCCCACCCAAGCATGACAACACCTTTACCTTTGAGTATTCATTCTCTGTCCAGATAAGTTTTTCCAGTTTACCTGTGTTCAGGGAGTTGTGGCCTTAGAGGTGATTTCCCATGTTCTCCTTATTTGCCAAAATTAAGCTTTATGTGCCAAATATTATTTCCCTGTCCCAATGTGATTCCCAACAAGAAGCAGAACCAATGAATCTTGGGACAAAGGCATGAATGAACATTGAAGTGAAGGAGGAAATGTCATGTGTATAAATTTAGATAAAATTGAAAGCCCAGAGAAGTTTTACTTGTCCAAAATTTGTCAAAAAATCCCTGCATCCTACAAACATTAAGAGAAATAAACTAATAGTTTAATGTTTTATCATTAATTTTATTGATGAATACAAACCCAAGCCTAATAATTATCAAATTGTACACATTAGGACTATGTTTAGAAATAAAGCAGTCACTAAATCCTTGTAAGAAGTTACTACAATCTAGGTACCTAAGTCAAACAAGGAGATATCAAGAGAAAACTTTATCAAAGTATTACTCTAAACACTGACGCAAAAACCCCCCCCAAAATATAATACTGACCATAACTTGTCAATGAATGAAAATGATATTAAGGTGTGATCTAGTTGTGATATTCTCATGATGAAAAATTGGTTCAACACTAAAGAATTATTAATGTATTATCACTTTAAAGACTAAAGTAAAAAATGAAACAATTGGCACTATAGATGCCAAAAGTAACATCCAAAAAGGAAGAAAGCTTCTGTGAAGAATGTCTATAAAAACTGATAAAAACACAATGTTGACATACTAATTTTATTTTTAAATAACATTTATGTGCAAAATAGTTAAAACAGGTTTTATTTTACCATTTTCAACAATGTGCTAGGAAAAATATTTAAGTCATTATCATTAAAAGATGTGACGATATAAAGGGAAAAAAGTATAACGTTCATATAAGATGATATTATTTTCTATTAAAAACCTAAATAATCTATGGATAACCTACTAGAATATGTAACAACATTGTTAGAATTAAAATTAATATGCAAGAACCATTTTAGTATGTTAGTGACACTCAAACTAATATAATTAAAGTAAGTGTCATAGTGAGAGTCAGCATTCAGTTTTCCTTCAGTTCCTTCTCAGATATCAACTGTAAACTACAAAATTAAAGAGAAAAAATCAACAATTTAAAGGCACTTAATAACAGTGAACAGCTGAGATCTCAGACACATTTGACCCCTAAAGAACGCAAAGTCTGAGGAGGAGGTGCTGGATGAAATGGATTTATTCTCCAGATTCTCAACAGTTCTCATGTTGCAACAGTTAAGTCTTAAACTTGAGCTGGCTGAGACTGCATCCCAGACAAGAAAGTGAGTGTAAAAAAAAAAAAAAAATAGAAGGGAGAAAAGCAAGGCATGGATCTCTAATATCTGCAAAGGAAAATTGACTTATCCCTGAAATGCATGGGAGAATCTCTAAAAGGAAGGTGGACAGGAACTGACTAACTGATAGAATTCCATAGAAAATATCTGGCACTCATCTCAGGGCAGATTGTGTTTAGAGTTTCCGAAATTAGAGGTGCTTGCTGAACACGTTATAAAGTTAATATCAGTTAAATTTGAAATAGCTTAGATCATGAGATTAAAAATGCAAATTTAAACATCAAAGCAATTGCATTTCCAAGAGTTTTAAAAAAATATGTGGTCATAAAGACTAAACATATTAAGAACTTTCAACAGAGGAATTAAAATTATAAAAACAAACCAAATGGAAGATATGGAAATGAAAAGTACAATAATTAATAATGAATTTTTTATCACATAAGGTTGCAGAAGACTATATATGGCAGTAGAAAAGACCAACATTTTCACATTTTAGACTATTGAGACAATGCAGTTTCAAGAAAGGAGAAAAAATGGATTGAAATAATTTAAGTGAACTGAATTCAGTGAATTTTAGAAGAATATTGAAAAGCCCATTGAAGAAGAAATTGAGGTGCTAAGAGGAAATGAGACAGAAATAGGAGGAAGAATTTGAAGAAAATGGACTGATCATTTCCACAATTAGGTAAAAAATATAAGTATAAAAATATAATAGGCCTATCAAAAAGGGAAAATGTAGGCAATACATGCTTAGACATATTATACTCAAAGAAAACAGATAAAATGTGGATTAGAACCAACAATCAAAAAGACAGAAACTAATACACTCATTAACAAGGAATCAGTGATTTGAAAGATGATTCAAAAAAAAACTAATGCAATAAAATATTTTTAATATTTTATAAATTTATTTATGAGAGAGAAAGAGACAGATAGACAGAGAGAATGGGCCTGCCAGGGCCTCTGGCCACTGCACATGAAATCCAGACACATGTGCCCCCTTGTGCATCTGGTTTACTTGGGTCATGGGGAATGGAACATGGGTCCTTAGGCTTCACAGGCAAATGCCATAACCACTAAGCCATTTCCCCAGTCCCCTAAAATATTATTTTTAAAGTGACAAAAGGAATAAAATCTTGTGAATGTACAACTAA
Organism: Dipus sagitta; assembly: GCA_036346955.1. NCBI lineage: Eukaryota > Metazoa > Chordata > Mammalia > Rodentia > Dipodidae > Dipus > Dipus sagitta. Next base: position 75,483,852 of record CM070782.1, read on the forward strand.
ATGTTTCAGCAGGGAGGGTTAAAGAAAGACATTTATAAAATATGAGAAAATTCATCACTTGCAGTTCCTCACCCCAGAAGCAAAGGAAACCTATCAATGGTCGATGGAGGGCTAGGATTATTTATCAAGGTTTCCTGTGTGGAGGTGGCTCTCTGCAAGCCAAGGAGAGAAAGTTGCCCTGCTGAAACCTTAACCTTGGCCTTTAGCCACCAGAACTGCAGTGCTCAAGTACCTTGAGACAATTCCGTGAAGACAGACTTCAGCTAGCACATGGAGCAGTGATAATTATGTTAAGGGTTTGAGAATGACAAAGACCCTCGGGGGTCTATGTAGGAAATTTCCTAAATCTATGCCTCTAATAAGTGAGCTTCAAAGTACTCAGAGAAATTTTGTGACCTTTCTTTGCTTCACCTGACCATCACACACTGGATAACCAAGGCTAATAAAACTATTTATTTCCATGTTTCCTCTATATATACATAATGATGTAATGATAATGATGTAAGTTATTTAGGATAGATTATCAAAAGTTGTTTTGCTGGGTCAAATACTAGGTAAATATTCAAAATTTAAAATCCCCAACACATAGTTCAGTGGTTAAATTGCTTGCTTGAAAAGCCTGGTTACCCAAATTTGGTTCTCCAATACTTATGTAAGAAGCCAGATGCATAAAATGCTACATGCATCTGGAGTTCATTTGCTGTGTAGCAGGAGGCCCTGGCATGCCTATATGTACTCTCTTTCTAAATAAATAATAAATAATCAATAAATAAATAAATATTTAAAAATTAAAATCCCTGACGCAAGTTATTTAACTTTATATTTCTACTACAATTTTTAGTGGTATATTTTTTCCAGAACACCCATGCCAGTAGAAGCAACTATTACCAATTCAACTCTCAGACAACCTGGTGGAGATGAAAAGAGAGTTCTTTGTTACTTTAATTCTCTTAAGTACAATAATCTGTTTCTCCCTTTAAGTGTCCCTATAGTACCCAGAATTTTTAATAGCCACAAATGAATTTTGATAATTCACTTTAATATTTTCCTCAAATATCTTCAAAATATCTTCAATATTCTTGAATTATAAAAGGCATATACTTATTCAGTCTTAAGAAAAAGAAAATATTTGCTGTGTGGATGGTTGTTGCCCTCCCACCACATGGCTTCAGAATATATAGTACTGCTTTGATTTATGATATTTAAGTTACTGGAGAATCTACTGTTACTTGTTCTAAAGTCTTCATGTACTTTGGTCTTAAGTATTTCCACTGTGCCTAACAGTATTTCCAAAAGCTCTAAATGTAATCAAAATGCATATGTAATGAACTTGCCAGAGACAATTTTATGATGCCTAGTAAGTGCAATGAAAATGTGAAAGTTGGAAACTTAAATGACTGAACATCAAGTCAAGAGTGCTCACACCATTGCTGATTTCCATAGTGTGCATTTGTTAGATTAAAGGAATGTAATTGGTATCACTTAGCTATGCAGCAACTAAGGAGGGATAGGAGCTCATAAATCTATGTAGGCACAAACTCAGTAAGAAACGTTACTGAAGCCCATTGTGAGATGAGCTAAAACTAGAAATATTAAGACAACTATTATAAAACCCACTGGATGTTTTCAAAAGTCCTAGACTTTTCTTAAATGCTATGTGCAAATGTATGCAATTTCCAGGTTTTAAAAATGCATGTGATCTCTGTGGAAGAAGCACGCTTGTTCATCTTGCTAGTTCCTCCCTGGTTTCACTGGGCCCTAGCTGCGTTGCAAAGGGTGGTTCATCTCTCGCCAGGGAGTCAGCTATCAACCCTTGTCTTGTTGATACAGTATGGTTGTCCTTGGTTCTGTCTGAAGCCTGATAACCTGGGCCAGAATGATGCAGACAGACACTGAAGATACTCAAAATGCACCAAAGTAGAAATCCAGAAGCTGCTGAGTGCTCAAGACTGAAGTAGACTTAAGGAATCCCCACCAAGGATCAGGGAAGTTTTTGGAAGAGGGGGAGAAAAGAATGTAAGAGCCATAGGGTGGGAGGAAATATCCGGTGATATTGCCCTCCCCACAATGACAGACTGCTGCTCTCACAACTCATAACCCACAACTCCCTGGTAAATATCAGCAATCCCACTAAGGTGGGCCCTCAGTGGAGTGGGGTCAGGGAGGAGGGAAATGATGGCACCAACATATGATGTTTGTACACAAAGTTTTTATTTAATAATAATGAAAATACTGAGTGAATAACTGTTGCAGTAAAAAAAAAAGAGAGAGAGCACGGGAATCACAACAGAATAATAGACTAATCTTAGTCAGTACGGATGAGCACAGGCTTTGCAGTTGCAGACCTTTTGTTTGCTTATGACATGGCTTTCATTTATGTCATCAGTTTCTTCACCAATAAAAGTAAAATTAATAATGTACTTAAGTGAATAGGATTGAAATGAAGATTCAATGTAACTATAGGCATGTGAAGTACTCACTGTATATCCTGAAAGATGCATCCAGTGAACTGCCACTGTGGGGATGTGGCTCCGGGGTTGAGCATGCGTTTAGCATGTACAAGGCTCTGAATTCAATCCATATCACCCCTACACACTGAAATCACAAAATAAATGAAACCTGCCATTGTTAAGATTACATTGTTTCCATTTCTTAGCTATTGTCAATAGGTCAGCATTGAGTATGCGTTAAAAGCATGTTTTTTGAGAGTCCATTTGCCCAGGAGTTGTAAAACTGAGTCATATGGTAGTACAATTTGCAGCTTGCCATGCCAGTTTCCATAGTTGCTGCACTCATCTACACTCTGTGGTAGTTTGATTCAGGTTCCCCCACAAATTTAGGTGTTCTTAATGCTAGTCTCCCCAGCTGATGGCAATTGGAAATTAAAGCCTTCTGGAGGCAGAGTATTATTGGGGGTGGGCTTATGGCTATTATAGGCAGTTTCCCCTTGGCAGTGTTTGGCATACTATCCTATTGCTATTGACCACCTTATGTTGGCCAGGGGATGATGTCCACCCTCTCTCTGCTCATGCCATCGTTTTCCCCTGCCATCATGGAGCTTCCCCCCTCGAGCCTGTAAGCCAAAATAAATCTTTTTCTCCCACAAGCTTCTCTTGGTCGGGTGATTTCTACCAGCAATGCGAACCTGACTGCAGCACACTCCTACCAACACATGCCAAATGCCAGCATTCATTGTCATTAGTCTTCTTGATCATAGTTATTGGGACTGGTGTGAGATGAAATCTCAAGTTGTTTTAATTTGCATTTCCCTGATGGCAAAGAAAGCTGAACATTTAAAACAAAATATGTTGGTCATCAACTGAGGACCAGAAAATGAAAATGTTATACAGTTATAAAGAAAAATGAAGTTTGAAATCAGTAGGAAAAAGAGATGGAACTTGGGGGAAAATATACTAAGTGAGGTAGTATAAGCCTAGGATAACAAAAATTTCATGATCTCTCTTGTCTGTGGATCTATCCTTTAGTGATGGTATGTTGTAAATAAGAGGATCTGAGGGCAGACACTGAATATGACACTAGATAGGAGAACACACCACGAAAAGGAAACCAAGGATGATGAGTAAGGAGAGAGGAGTGACTAAAAGAATCAAACAGCGTGCGAAGGGAAAGGAGGCTAAGGTGGAAGCAGGGTACAAAAAGGAACGAAGGATAATAAGCAACAGAACCAAAAACAAGATTTGTTTGAGAAATACCACAAGAAATTTGATTATTTTTATGTTAATAAAAATTAAAAGATAAGGATAAAAATATTAATTTGTTTTATTGTTATTGAATTTCAGAAACCTACTGAGAATTTTCTAGATCCATTTTTAGATTCTATGGTACTTACATATTTAATACACAAATAATTCAATGTACAACTATGTGTTAGTTTGTTTATTTGCGTGTGTGTGTGTGTGTGTGTGTGTGTGTGTGTGTATGGGTGCACCAGTCTTTTCCCCATGGAAATGAATGTTTCTCCACTTTTCATGGGTGGCTGAGGAATTGAACCTGGGCCAGCAAGCATTGCAAACAAGAGCCTTTAACCACTGAGACATCACCCTAGCCCCACAACTATTTTTATCATTTAAATGTACTAAAGATTCCATGAGAGGACAAAAGGATGAAATGTAGTATGTGTATATGGGATACCTTTTGACCACAAAAGAACATTTTGTAATATGTGAACACAGATTAATCTAGACGCTTTTATACTAAGTGAAATTTCTCAGACAGAAACACTGTGTGATCTCAAGTAATCCAAATTACAGAAGAGAGTGTAGAATGGAGATGTCAGGAGCTGAGGGTATTGGGAGGAGGGTGAGAAGAAATCAGGAGATTTCAGTTACAGAGTACAAAGGTTCACTTTCAGTTAGACAGGATGACTGTGCAGATCTTCTACACCATATGGTAAATATAATTGATAATAACTTATTTTTTAAATGTCATTACACAAAAATGGCAAGTATTAGAGGTGATGTATATGTTTAGGCATATGTAAACATTCTATAATATATGACATATTTCAAAATATCACATGATATACAGCAAACATACATAATTTTATTCTTTCATTTATTATTTACTAATAAAACAAAACTATTCATTAAAGAAAAAATTTTGTCTTATACTGTTTGTAGTCCATTTGCAAGGTGTTACACAAACTAAGAGCTTAAGAAGTTTTGATGAATTTGATTTCATATAAATCACAATTTATTGACTGATGTTCTATGATAAGATAGTTCCCCATAGTTTGATACCTTTTGTATAAAGAAAATATGCCCAGGCTACCACAAGAACATTCATTATATTTATCCCAGGAATTTTCTGGAATCTCAGATATGCAGAGATTGGCTGGAAATCTTAAATATAAACTCAGCGTTTTTACGTTACTTCCACCTTCAAAGCCCATTCACATTCATGCCCGTCCTACCCAGAGAATGCGCAAGCAACTGATGCGGTTCCTCAAACCTGCCATTCTTCCTAGCCGTTGCTTTCCTTTACCTGAAACATTCTCTCCTCCTTTGTCGTCTGGTTAGCAGCCTCCTTTTAGGTCTTAGATCTTGTGTTAGAATTTGTATTTTTCCCTTTTATTCGATCCAGAGCCTCAACTCATGGAATGGCGCTATTCTCTTACAGCAATTCCCAGAGCTTCACTCTCTACATGATTCTATGCCCCGTCATGTTGACGATCAATGTAAGCCCTCAGACCTCCCACATGTTCACTAAAATTGTCTTTCCAGTTTCTCTGTTTGGAAGAGGTGCTCTTGCGAAAGCAAATATAATAATTCGTGTTATTTTACATTTAACCATTTAGAAGCCATGCTGAGATTTATAATTAAAAATGGACAAGGGATTATGTTTACTTGGATTATGAAAACTAATTGCCAATAAAATGGAAAGAAAAGTTTGGGCCCTTCCACATCGGAGCTGCTGCTTCAGGCTGTGGCCACAGTAAATAGAGGTGGGTTTTGCATGAAGTCTAGCAGAGGTTTGAAAGTAATAATAATCAAGTAAGAATGCTTACTTACCTTCTTAATAACATTAAACACTGATCATTTGCAATGAAGTGAAGTCGTCATTGATCATCACTAAGTTTCACTCAGGAAGTCACTGTGAACACGTGTAATGTCTGACAGCTCCAGTTTCTCTATGTTTGGAAGGCATCACAATGGAAGCTTCCCTACCATAAGCTGAAGCCCTACTACACGTAAATAGCACGGAAACGCTACCCTCCTTTTGTGTGATATTGTGACACTAAGTTTTCTTCTACAAAGTTCACCCCCGAAAACTGTGCAATAAAGTTACAAAAAAAAAAAAATCACAAAATCTTATTTTCAGTAAGTTTGTGATATTATATTATACCATCTTTATAGCTATTTTGGGCCACACAGAGACTGTTGGTCATGGTTTAGACACACCTTCCTTAAGGAATTAATAACTTGATTACCACTCCAAAGTTAGAGAAATAATGTTCTGAACATGAAACACACTATTTTTTTCAGAATCCATTTGAGCCATGTTGCCTGTTCATGGCTTGTTTGTTGCAACTGAGTGGTAAATCTGCATATAATTCTAAAAGAGCTCACAGTTCATATTTTTCTTCCTGCATATTCTATTAAAAGCTGCTCTACTATTATTGCGGATAAATACTAAATACATACAACAGTCCATAGCAAAGATTTCTTCTTCTGGAGCCTTGAAAAGTACAGGATGATGGCTGCACTGCCTTTACTGTGCATTGTAAATGCTGTTGGGTCCCAAAGGGTGTATTTCTTCTTTCTTACATAATTGCATTATGAGAAAATGGAATGTTAAGTGTTAACGGGCGTCACATTACTTGTAACAATAGGAGACAATTTTTGATATCTTTAGTGACAATAGGGAAAATTGTGAAGTGGGAAAATGAAGGACTGAGGATATCTTTTATGTGCATATAAAAGTTAAATGACGGAGTCAATTATAATTCTGCCAAAATGTAAATTCTTGAGTCTATTAAGGACTAAGAGGTTTGTCTATATAAAACTGACAAACTACATCAGACTTTAATTGACAGGAGAATAATAATGGACAGGATATGTGGCTTAATTGGAGTTTTCTCCCTGGAAAGACATAGTTCAGTAGTGTCATTTTAATTATTTGTAGCCATTAATCCAGTAATTATCTGCTATTTTCCATATATATATTCACAAGGAATCACTGCCTGCTTTAAAATATACATTTAAAAACCAGATGCCCAGTTTACTTTTTAAGCTGAGTAGATTTATTGTCTTAGCAATCGCTTTGGAGAACATGCTGAGTCTGAGCTGTGGTCAGGGTGAAAAGCATGTGCAAGACAGTCACTGACGACAAGTATTCCTGAGTTAGACATACACTGAGTCCCTATTAACTCAAGTTAATAAGTAGTTATGTAATATTACTGCTGATTCCTTTTAATATGGCACTTTGGTTACTTCCATCATACTTTTAAATCACCAGATGAATATATTGCTAAAAACACAATATTGGCCACTTGTGGGCATTCTGTTTATAACTGAGTGTTCTTGGTCAGAATGTAAAGAGCAGAAAGAAAACTATATGGTCTTAAGCCTTCTATATTCCATTTCAAGTACAAACCACAGTAATTACTTTTCATTCTTTTGTTTAAAAAATCACATAACATATCTGTGTACAACAAAAAATGCACAAATTATTTCCCTAGAATACATAGCAAAACCCTTTGTTTCATTACATGAGGAGGCAATATGAGTGGAAAGTTAAGAATAACATTTGCTTATATTCATATATACTAAACTGTCATCCCTTTGATCTTAAAGAACTCATAAACTCTCATACAATTATATATATATATGTATATATACATATATATATATTTGCATTTAACTATGTGGAATATAAGATTTCAATGCTCATTAGTCTAAGTCGGTAACTCATATTGAAATCTATGAATTTTTCTAGTTTCAAGATTTCCATTTTAGCTGTCATTTTCAGATTCATTTTCAATGTAATTTACAAATATATGATTGTATATGTTTGATTATTTAAATGACAAAATTTTTAGAATTTAACTTCCAGTTATATTTTAAAAATACTAAACTCTTAATTTGAAATCAATATAAAGGAGCCATCACAGTGTAGCCAAGAAGCATGCCAAACTATATTTCTATAAAAGTTGAATTCAGGCTCAAAATTATAATTATCTTAATTGTGCAAAATCCTGCACATTGTTTCTTTTGGAGAGTGTAGATTTTCAGATTATGTGAAACCTTTGATAATTCAAAGCTAATGTTGAACTGTGTTGTTCTTGATTTTCACACCTGCTTCTTTAAGAAATTTGCATTGTAGTATGTTTACACTGTACGAAATCACCAAATACATATTGTTGTTGGTTTTCTGAGTTTCTTTAAGAATGGAGAGCACAAAACAGTAAATTAAAATACAGTTTATGGCTGGAGAGATGGCTTGGCTCTTAGAATGCTTGTCTGCAAAGCCAAAAGACCCAGGTTCGATTCCCCAGGACCCATGTAAACCAGGTAGCATATGTGTCTAGAGTTTGTTTGCAGTGGCTGGAGGCCCTGGCATGATCATTCTCTCTCTCTCTCTCTCTCTCTCTCTCTCTCTCTCTCTCAAATAAATATTGAAAATAAAAAAAAATACAGTTTAAATTCACATTGTATTGAATATATGCTTGGCAGAACCTGTTAATAAGATGATCCTCAAATGTGAATTTTCCTAAGATAGTTAGCTGCTGGTGTGAGTAAAAATTCAATCTAATCCATGTGTGTGGTCTTTTGGGGTGAGAAAAGATGTCTAGACGTGAATTTTTCACAAGGAAAACTCTTTAGAGGCAAGAAAATAAGTTACATTCAGAAAACTAAGGCACAAATGTGAGTTTATCTTGCAGAAACCTTTTACCACCAGCACTGAAGAAAACAGAAGGATATTCCTGGACAATCTTTACTACCAGGAACCGAGTAGCAATTCATGGTTTGTATTTTGGAATCTGACCACCTCCATTCAAAGTCTGAACCACTGCTTAGTAGCTGTGAAAATTTAATAAGATGACAACTTCTCTTTTAAGCAATTTCCTTAGATATGAAAAGAAATAATAAATATTCTACTTTCAGAAATGGATAATAAATATAAGCAGATGCAGAGTGAGTTTTATAAATTAACAAGCTATTAACATTGTAAACATTTGCATTAACACTATGCTATACACTAGGAATGTCCATGTTGGATATTTATTATCCATGTTTTGTAAAAATACTAAGCTAATAATTCTGGCCTTAAAGAAAATTTCCATAAATTTAGGGCTGGGGAGATGGCTTAATGGTTAAGGCTCTTGCCTATGAAGCCTAAGGACCCATGTTCGACTCTCCAGATCCCACAAAAGCTATAAGCACAAGGTGACACATGAGCAAGGTTGCACATGTGCACAAGTTGGTACATGCTCCAGGAGTCTAATTACAGTGGTTGAAGGTTCTGGCACACCAATTTTTTTTCTTTCTTGTGTGTACACTTGCTCTTGCTCTCTCATAAAAAAAGACAAATCTTTTGGGCTTGCCTCAAAAAGAGGAAGAAAATTTACATAAATTTCTATTTATCCATTAGTCTTTAGATTTTAAATTATACTTAAATATAAATGCCAAATTATAGTTGGATGTATTAATGGACTGCAAAGTGATCGTATGTTTTGTGACTACAGTGTTTTCCAGTGTGAGCTGATTTTGGCAGACTGTGGGAGATGAGGATCCATATAGCATATATATCACTTCAAATAATTCTTTTGTGGTGAGAACAATTTAAACTTATACATAGCAATTGTGATATCTAAAATGCACTAATAGCATTATTTATTATATTCAGTACAGATTAGTTTTGTCTATTGTGTCTGTATTTATATAGTAAATTTAGGATTTGTTACATCTAGAGAAAGTAATAATTTCATAGTAATTGATAAGTTTAGTGTCAAAATAAGAGTAGTTCTTTTGCTTCTCAAAAGTAATCTATGTAGTTATCATCTATCATTTGTCTATCTCTTTATTTCTCTGTAACTACCTAAACTTTATTGTGAACTATAATTTAAATAGAAGATTTTATTTTTTTTGAAGTAGAGTCTCACGCTAGCCCAGGCTGACCTGGAATTTGCTATGTCATCTTAGGCTGGCCTTGAACTCACAGTGACCCTCTTACCTCTGCCTCCCAAGTTCTGGGATTAAAGGAAATGCACCACCGTGCCAGATCTATAAATTAAATAGAAAAGAAAAACAAGGGCTGGCGAAATGGCTTAGCAGTTAAGACATCTGCCTGCGAATCCTAAGGACCCCAGTTCAGTTCCTCAGAACCCACGTAAGCCAGATGCACAAGGGAGCACATGCGTCTGGAATTCATTTGCAGTGGCTGGAGGCCCTGACATGCCCATTCTCTCTTTCTCTCTGCCTCTTGCTCTCTCTCTCAAATAAATAAATTAGAAGAGAAACGAAAGACAATTTCCAGAGAGCTCAAGAGCTCAAATGCTCAGAAATCAGGTTCTTTCTGCCAGAGCAGGGCCTACCACATGAGCTGCTCCTCTAACCCACCTATTCTCTGGGTACTGTTTGCTGCTTCTCATGCAGTCTCCATTGCATAAAATTCTGTTACTTCTTTCAGCATTTTTTTTTTATTAGTTGTTTGTTAAGGCTTGGTTTAAAATAAAATTTTCAAAATATCTTTTTTTTGCCTCAGACTCTAAGCATGAAAGCTCATTCCCTTCTTTATGGACCCACAACTCTTTGATCCTATAGGTCATCAGTCATGCCAAGGATTACGTTACACAGAATGACCTCAATTTCTTTCTTAACCTTTTCAAATGGGAAGTATAAAGACTAGTCATGACAGTTGCTGATTTATCTCATTTTAGTTGCCTAAAATTTGTGTATTCCAGAATGAACAGTGGTAAGAAAAGAATTAGTAATTTGTACATGAATATTGTGCTAGAGAATGAGTTATTCCATATCTAGTTCCAATGTTAAACATAAAATCAACACGATGTATTCAATACCATCATAGACATTTTCCAAACTTGAAAATTGAATTTGAAAGAGTAACTTGATTTGTTTACCCAGTGGTGAATCTGAGATCCCTGTCAAAGGAGTTCCAGTGTGAATCATCCTAGTAAAAGCCAATGTGTGCTATAGCATAGCAATTAAAAACAGGCATGAGTATGACATTAACAAACTTATGGAACAGAAGTCTCTGGATTCTCCTCTGCTATGGGCACACTATCTCAACCAAACACACAGATCGAGTACTATTATGAGACACCAAGCAACTGGTTAAGAAGTTCCTGCTAGGGAAGCTCTTTTCATACCTTTTCTGAATCCTACAGAATACAAAAGTAGCCATACTGAAATTGACAAGAATCTCTGACACAGACTCACACCTTAATCGTCACTGCCAGACAGTGCCAGGCTATCAGAAAGGAATTCCCAACTCTGAATTCCTGGACCCTGGAATCATTAGGGGTACTACGAACTAAGGTGGCAATTTGGAGTGGACTAAGCTTTTTGGGCAGCATCTAAAGTCTCTAGCCAGAATTTGGATTCAAACTCAAACTGTTTGCTGTCAAAATAAAAACTGGAACTTAGGAACTAAAAACCTTAGAAAATTTATATATCCTATACTGACAAAGCTGCTCCAATTATACTATAGGGGCCATACTAGTACCATGCACTCAGTAATTTGTGTAGGGTGTTAAATACCAGCAAGCTGACAAAAAAACACCAGTATAACATCAGCCATGTAAAACTAACCTCATGTTCTTGACATTAGACCATTCTGTTATAAATCTCCAAATAAGAAATTGGTGTGGTAAGCAGTGATCCTTATGAGGGATTTTCTAGGACTGATATCTGTAAGAAAGTTATGGGAGAAGAGTATTTCTTTTTTTTCTCTAACCAATTACCACCTCCTAATCTCCTTATTACTTCCTAAACCAAAGCATAATGTTTAGTCAAGATTAATAAGTACATTGGTGAAAACAGGATGAAAATAGAAGAAATTTAAAACATATATTTAAAGCTACAGTAAGGAGTACATTTATTTTGCCTGGTTTTATAGAAATTGAAGTTATTTTGTATACTTTAGTCTTTGGCAAATAATGAACTTCCTCACTAATCCTGAACTCATCTTCAGAACAGCACTTACTGTGCACAAGTTTAAACAGAAAGAAAGAGGTGAGGAGGTCCAGTTCCCTTATGATTTTCTCCAGCTTCCAGGACAGTAAATAAGAGAACACATCAGAGGCTGCCACCTAGCCACAGGATTAATGCACCATTAAGGAAGCCATGAAGTTTAACCCAAATGATTAAAATCTTCTCATGTCATCAGTGCAAAGATATTAAGCACTCATTGTGTAGCTTGTTTGCTGCTGAGAATTCCTGAAGGTTGTTTTCCCATTGCCTAGCTGACTTCAGAATAATTGTGTCATTGTTCAAGACCCCAGTTGCCCTATAATCTTTGTTTCACTGAGAACTTCTGGTTCTAATGAGCTTGTATGTATTTTAATGTTCCTTTTTATTTTCTTTTAATTTTTAATTTTTTTCTTAGAAAAACATATTTATTGCTATCATATCATTTGTGAAAGCATTATTTCAGTAGAATTTTGTTAATTTATAATAAGGTCTATAATGAACTCTATCCTTCTTAATAAAAACATCAATCCATAGATATTTGAAGCCGTTTTAACAAATTTTCAGTCATTTGATTAATATAGTCATTGTTAATAAATTTTGCTTCTACAATTACTAAAGATTTTGTAACAGTATTCATATGAGTTAACTCATATGAATACTGTTATAATTTTTAATTTTTTATTAATTAGTTTTGTATTCAGCAAATACAGTCAGTTTGGTACCATTATTTGGCTCATCTGTGACCTACCCCCCCCCTTGGCCCCTCCTTGTTGAGGTATATGGGTCATGCATTGTGGAGTTAGAACACAGTTATGGGTAAGATAAATGTCTCTGCATATCATGACCCAACATGTGGCTCTGTCATTCTTTCCGCCCCCTCTTCCGCAAAATTTCCCTGAGCCATGTTGGGTTCATTTTTGGTCTCCTTCAGTGATGCGTGTTGGGGGCCTCTGGGGCTCTGGATCTCTGATTTGGTAGGAGTTGATTTTTCTCTGTGTTGATCTCTTCACCCTTCTGCTGGTACCTGGTTCACCAGGAAAACAGCACCCTTGCTTGTTTCGCCAATTGTTCTTAGTTTCAGCTGGGGCCCTTTTGAGGTATGATGGGGTGGCTCTCTCCTTAGGATCTACATCTATCTGAAAAAGAGAAGCAAATTCTCCAATGGAGAGTAAGTTAGCATGAGACAAATGAGATAACCCTTACTTTTTAATAGAGAATTTAATAGGTGTAGGCTCTCTTGTAGCCCACGATTGGTGGTAGCTTGATAGTGGATAGTGGGCTTATGTTTGGATATGGTTCTGACTTGTTTCCCAGCTCCAGCTATGGGTCCCATACCACTGAGGAGATCAGTTAGCCAAATTAAGAGCAGTTGGTTTCCCACCATGGCTGTGTGCCACTATTGCACTTGTGTGGGCATCACACAAGTTACTTGCTGCTAAGTAGGTTAGACCATGAGTTGCTTGGACAGATATTGGACATTTTTCCCCAGTCGCCCATGTAGCAACTTCTGGTACTAGAGGCGCTGACTTTCTGGGGACTGACTCTCTTCCAGCTTCCAGCTATGCCATTCCATTTTATGTGTCAACCACATGAGGTGTCTTCAGCAGTAGGGTCTTATAATGTTCCTTTTTAATGGATAAAAAATTACGTTTAAAATAAGTGTGCATTTTATGGTTACGTAAGAATGGATCCAAATTAATTTTAACAAAATTAAAAATTGCAGGTATTGTGGTTAATTAAGTACAACACATTAAGAAACTGGTGAAAATATTTATGAATTAATAAAATCAAAGAAATTTTAACTAAAAATGTCTCTTTTGTAGCATTTGAAAAATATTTATGTGAAGAAGATGAACTGAACTTATTTACAAGGTCAGAGATTTTTTTCCCATTCTACTGTTAAGTATTCATTTTGCCAAGCTCTATTTGAAACCTGAACCATGACTGAGCTAATACCTTTACCTGCAATTACCTGCTATATCCAAGTTTAAGTTATGCAAGAGCTATCACATTAATTAGGTCTGTTAAATAATTCCCACAAGTCCTATGGACACACTTTGAACTTAAGTATTTATTTTGTATTTAGGCATATTTCACTATGTTATAGCACACTATACTAAGAAAAACAATCATAAGGATTGAATTTTATGATAAATAACCCAATATTACCACTTCTTCCTTTATGCTTGCTTCTCCATGCTCATTTTTGTGATGATCTGTGTTGAGGAGGATCACTGCTGTTTACTCAAGTTGTTAGTCTTCTGCCACCTTTGCCACATTTTACTGTTAACTGTGTCCCATGTAAACTCTACCTAAAAGCTATATATAGACACAATCATTTATAAGTGCTATTATTCAGTTATTATAGCATAGACCAAAATTATTAAATTTAAAATGACCAGTTGATTCTATTTTGAAAACATTTGAGATATAATGCTACATGTATGTTTCTACAAGTGCAAAAATGATGAAAATTATATACATATTTAATACATATTATACTGTTTAATAATCAGGATTATATATGTGGTGATGTGTGTTAATATATTAGCATATATTAATATTAATAAATAAACATTAATATATGTATTCAAATCAATCAAGCTTAGTCAAGAAAGTTTAAGATTTTGTTTACTATCCCAGAGGGTCTTAATTCTTACCAATTGCCCAGCATTATTCTGAGCTCCAAGAAAAAACAGTTATAAAGTTGTGGGACACTGACATAGTCATAATCAGTGAGCACAGGGTATTTGGGGAATAGATTGTGAATTAATTTATTCAAGGTAGTAAGAGATGCCTTCCATGGAACTTAGCACAAACTTTAAAAGTTTGACTAGGAGTTGGGCAACTAGGTTGAGGAAAGACATTGAAGATGGCAACTGTTGTCCTCTCCACTGTCTTTAGCCTTAGAATTATGTATGGTAATTAGTTAAAGTTAATGCCACATTCATGGCATAATGCAAGCAGGAAGCAGAATGGCATGACTGTAAAATGGAAAGTAAAACAAAAAGAAGATAAAAAATAAAGACTGTCTTTGGAAAAAATGTATAAAATAGATGATAATGGAAGGATGACATGATTTTGCCTGTTTCTTAACAGATAACATTTTGGTATTTGGAGATTGATAATGAAATACCAGTACAAAAGAAAAAGGAATTGTAAACAAGTCCTTAACTGATGAAGTTATTGATTTTTTTTAAAAAAGGTTTAAATAATTTGCTTTGTTTTTTTTTTTTTTTAAAAAGGTCAAGTTTTTTCAAGACTTGAGAATTCAAGGACTTGGAGAAATGTAAATACATTTAATTATATTTACTAAAATGTTTATAACAATGAAATATTATCATGGAGAAAGAGAGTTGAAGAACTCAACAGGTCTTTATCTTATGAGATGTCATGATTAAGGAGGATGGTGATGAGGTATGGCTAAAGGACCTGATGAATAAAGATTGCCAACTATATCTGGCGACTCAGTTCAGCTGATGTTGTAAATGAAAAGCTCACTTGGGTCATAACTTTTGTACTTAGTAATTTCTACAAATCGATTTATGGCTCTGTGGGTGATTCATAGATTAATGGTTAGAAAAAAAGGTTAAGACTTTTGACATTTTAATGGTTGATGCCACAGTGGAAACTTGGGTAGGTCAGAAATATGTAATGCAGGGAAGAAAGGAAGGCTCTGAAAAACAACATGTCTTGCCCTGGAGATCTTGATGAGTTTAGTAATATAAGTGAAGAATTAGCTTATGGTAAGAGTTTAATTTATTGGAAGATATTTTATAGGCAAGTGATAGACCTATGAATAATATGAATTGAATTTTGTTCTCCCAGAAACTTCACTTTAACATCAGGAGCTGAATATATTTAGAAATGTCTTTTTAAAAAAGGGTAACTAAGTTAGAGTGGATTCACTAGATCACACTTCAAGATTACTGGCCTGCTCTCAAACCAGGGCTCTCAGGAATCAGACATGCAGAAGTGAAGACCAAGAAAAGGCCAAGAAAGCAATGGCCATTTGCAAGGAAAGGAGAAACACCTAAGAATGAACCAATTCTTCAAATACTCAGATCTCTAATTTATACACTCTGAAATTGTGGAAAAATGAATGTTGGTTGTTTAACCTAACCAGCTGGTAGTTCCTTCCTTCATCAGCTCTTGCAAACTAATTCAATGAATAACAAATTCCTGGCAGTAATAATTAACAATGTACCTTAAGTATTCTTGCTATCTCTTGCCACCACAAAAGATGAGAAATAATCAAAACAACAGAAGTGTTATATGAAGGGGAGTATTGTTTGATTATTGTAATTTTTAACCAAATATAGTCAAGATGTGGCAGGATAACTATAAGGTAATTTATGTTGTTAACATGTATGTTGTGTTACATACTAACTTTTGTTTATTTTTATATGTCTTAATTAAAAGGTATAAGTTCCTTGACAGCAAGAGCTAGGTCTTACTGTCTTAGTATTTCTGTGGTTCCCATAGTGCCTGCATCAAGCATTTTGTAAACATTAATTAATTAAACAAATTATGCATTCCTTGGAATATAAAAGATAGCATGCTGTATTTTAATATACAATCTTAGAAACAATACATGACAGAATGCTTTTATTTGTAAAGCTTATTTTCTGAGCTTATCTTTAACAACAAAAATAGTGAATAGATGGGATAAAATAACAACAATATGAATTAAAATAAAATAAAATTTAAAAATATATAATTGTAATTTAAAGCTATACACTTATTTTTCATTGTTTCTAAGGTAAAAGAGGAAGGATTTCAAAACATTAAAGTGCTTTTCTCATTGTAGGCATATCCCTAGGCACCTAAAATAATATGGCAAAGAAACAAGAGTCAGATGTTATTTAAAACATGTTGCACAGTTATTCATTAGCTGGTGTGCATGGACACCATGCAGCTTTCTCAAGGGTCATGTATTATCACTTCAAATTTTAAATTCATGGATAAAAAACCTTGATCATGTAACAGCATTGCTTCTTGTTTGTGTTTCATTATAGTAATGGTGAATTTTCTTGAGATGTACACCTTTTATGATCAGGTACAAACGCACTAAGGTATGATTGGCAGTAAATTGCATTTTCCGAACAAAGAAAAATATTCAAGTACCACCTTGTGCATGTGGCTTACGTGGGTCCTGGGGAATCGAACTAGGGTCCTTTGGCTTTGCAGGCAAGTGCCTTAACCACTAAGCCATCTTCTCCAGCCTGGCCTAGAATTATTTTCATCTAGAGAGTCATGAAAGTTGTTTGCATGTTTCTTGCACTACAGTGAGGAAAAAAGATCACCTTGTTTATTAGTGTGAAATAAACAATAGGAAAAGTAACAGGTCTGCCTCCACAGAGTACTTAGAAGTAATGAGCAGGCCCATTCACTCCCGAGAGCTTTACAAGGAAAATGTTCTGTCCTATGAAGAAGGTTGGAGAATTCTACTCTTCGTACCTTTGTTAGGTGCTCCTGCACTGCTGGACCTCAGGGGAAGTAAAGAGCTGTCTACAATTTATTAGTCCTGTGGAATTTGGTTAGAGAGAGTGATACAAAAGATGAGAGTTGGGGAATGAGATGTTCTCATACCTGAAGAAAGTTATCAGTAAATCCAAACAGAGGCAGGATGGAAAGACAGGGAATATTATGGGAGCATGAAGAAAGAGCAGAGCCTTTTACCCAGGAATCAGATTAAGCCTCTCACCAGCTAAGAACCAAGAATCCCAGCACAATTAACATTTGCTTAAGGTCTTTCTTTCTTACCAGCTGTAAATCTGAAATTTTCTAGGAACGTCACCAGAAGTCCAACTTACTGTGGAAAGATATGCACAGAATGTTTATGCAATCCTAGTCATCTGGCTTGACCTTATCACATTGCAACTCTATCCAAGGCATCTTTAGAGCCACCTATAATCTGATTTATGAAAAGAGTGATGAAAGGAGTTGGGAAAGGTTTCCTAATAACCTTTTGACATTAAACATGGAATTGATTCTACTCAAAATTTAGGAAAAAAAAATGGATTAGTTGGCCTTGAATAAAGGCAGGAAAAGGATGCCAAGAGATAATGGCACTAAGACAGGACATAAAACTACTCCTGCTAATCACATCCATGTTCCTGATGCTGGACATTTCCTTATTAGAGATCCATTCTACGCCTAAAACTTTCTTCTCTCTACTTTCTTTAAAAGCTAATATATTCATGAGAATGAGTTTTTTTTTTTACTTTAATCTTTCTCATTGGAAATGAACATAGTAAAATTTTATGAAGTTAATTTAAATATGACATTTATTCTAATGCCAGGGCTATAATAGCTAATTATTATCTTTATTCCAGAAGCTGGGAAAACAGCAATAACAAAAATTTTGCAACTGAAAATTTTAAAATTCATTACTTGTATTGTTCAAGTTACTTCTAAGAATAACTTAAAGTGGGAACAATGGCCATATTCCTAAGTTTATTTGAACAATCACAGAAGGGGAAAGATGTCAGCAATTTGTTCAGATTTCCCACTTTCAAAAATGTAGAATAAATGCTTACATAATTGCAAATAACTCTTTAGATGTTACATTGAGCCTGTAGAAAGTTCTAAACAAACATCAAACTATTTTCTGCACTGGAAAACTGAAATATGTTGACAAAAGTTACCTCCAAAGGGATATTTGATTCCTACAAAGCCAGAATAAAAATATATCTCAATGTTGGAGGATAGATAAATCAGTGGTTCCAAAACCTTGCTTCACATTAGAATCACCTGGGGAGCATTTCAACATCACAGTGCCCAGATAACAGCTAATACCAATTAAGCCAAAATGTCTGGGGTTGGAACTTAGCATCAATATTTTTTAGGACACCCAGGTGGTACTTTCCAATGAGCAGAAAAATTGGGAAACCACTGGAGTAAGTTAACTATTTTATATCCACAAAATCAGCTTAAAAAGCATTTCAAGTTATATAGAATAATTTATTTTGTTTAGAAAGAGAATGAAAAAAATTACCTGCTCTTCATGGCCTACTTTCCATGAACATACTATCTTTCTGAGTCTATCTATGTCCTTTTTTAAAAATCAGTTTTATACTCAGTGAATACAGTCAAGTTGGTACCATTGTTAGCCTCTTCCATGTCCTACCCCCTCCCCCTGGCCCCTCCTTGTTGAGGTATATGGGTCATGCATTGTGGAGTTAGCCCACAGTTATGAGTAGGAGGAAATGTCTCTGTGTATCATGACCCCACATGTGGCTCTGACATTCTTTCCACCCCATCTTCAGCAAAATTTCTCTGAGCCATGTTGAGTTCATTTTGGGTCTGCTTCAGTGATGTGATGTTGGGAGCCATATACCTTGGACTTTATTTATTGTCTGTTCTCCCCTCTCTAAAATCAAATAATGTTGGCTGGTCAAGGACATAGATGGGTGTAGGCTCTCTTGTAGCCCTATCTATGTCCTTAACCAGCCAACATTATTTGATTTTATAGAGAGGAGAACAGAAGATAAATAAAGTCCAAGGTATATCAGAGAGTTGGCCATCACTCAGAAGTAGGGGGAATTGAGGGTTAAAGTGCAACTCCCTTCTTATAACATACACAGATTATATTGTATTAACACAGTGGTTGGTTATTAGTTCTATTTCTACTTGCCTCTGAATACAGGTAATCAAATTACGGTAAAAACAAAAGACTTTCAGGCACTCACTCTGAGTGGGAAAGACAGGATGAATGGTGAATATGTAAACCCATCCCTTCCCTTGTGTTACATACTGGACCAGCAGCTCCTCACTTTGTCAGAATCAGAGCTTCATCTTAGTCTTCCATTTTCCATTATGCCCTGATATTCTTTATTTTTTTTATCTCATTAACTGCTGGCAGAAGGTTCCTAGGCAATACAAAATGAGTTTCCATATTTCCCATCTCTGACATCTTTTCCTTAGTTTACGATGATTAATACTTATAGCATTATAGTATGTATAAAAGTGGGTATTTAAGACTAAAATACATCAGTTTATTATGTGTTTCACTATATCCTGATCTTAAAAATAAAATGTTACCTATCATATAAAAAAATATTTGTGACAGGTAAGAAAAAAAAATCAAGAACTACAGAGTAATCAGGCCAAAGCTCTACGTTCAATCATCACCTCCCAGTTTCTGGTCTAGGTACCCTTGCTGCTGGCTTGGGGTAGCCTGGACTCAGCGTGTATACCACAGAAGCAGGCTTTTTCTTCAGCTTCCCTAATGACGGGCCCTGGGTCCATAACTTCATGTTCCCCTAAGCCAGAGGGTGCAGAGGCCACTGTGGAAGCTGGTCTCTTGCTCCTGGATCACCAGCTTCCAGACTCCTGGCTCTCCAACCCCAGGGTCCTGTGTGCTTAAGAGCATGCACAAGTGGAATGAGTAGGTCTGAGCTCTGAGTTTCACACTTCCAGTTCCCCAGGTACCCTTGATGCACTTGCAACCTTCACAATCTGCACATCTGCGGCTATAACCCAATCCTACTCCAATATAGTTCACATTTAAAACAGAACACTCACTGAAGATCCTACAAGGCCAAATACCTGCTTCCTCCTCAATAAAATAAGACTTTTACCACAACATGGGTAGACCACAATGCAAAAAAAAAAAAAAAAAAAAAAAAAAAAAAAAAAAAAAAAAAAGAAAGAAAAAAAGAAAGGGGGGAGGATCTGAAAAGCAAACCCTTATATCTGCTGTCTTCAAGAGACCCACCTCATCACTAAAGACAGACACCTCCTCAGGGTGAAAGGATGGAGAATCATATTCCAAACAAATGGAAATAAGAAACAAGCAGGAGTTGATATATTACTATGTGACAAAATAGACGTCAAACCAAAAGTCATCAAAAAGTACAAAGAAGGCCACTACTTACTCATCAAGAGAATGATCCAACATGAGGAAATCACAGTCATAAATCTGTGTGCACCAAACACAGGTGCACCACAGTTTATAAAACAAAACCTACTTGACAACAAAACAGAAATATGCACCATTATAGTTGGGGCATTCAGTATTCCACTATCATCAATAGATCATCCGAACAGAAAATAAAGAGAGTTCAACAACACCATAGATCAACTGGACCTAACAGACATCTACAGAACATTCCACCCAAGTTCTACTGAACACACATTCTTCTTAGTAACCCAGGGAATCTTATACAAAACAGATCATATATTATGCCATGAAGCATGTTTCCATAAACTCAGGCATATTGACCTACTCTTGAAACTAGCATCACCCTAATACAAAAACCAGACAGAACTACAAGAAGGAAAGAAAACTAAAAACCTATATCCCTTATAAACTTAGATTCAAAACCCTCTTGAACCAAATTCAACAACACACCAAAAGCATTGTTTACCTTGATCAAGCAGGATTCATCCAAATGATGGAAGGATAGTTCAACAAATCGAAACTGGTCAGTGCAATACACCACATAAATAAACTTAATCACAAGAACTACATGATAATTTTGATAGGTGCAGAGAAGGCCTTTTGACAAACTATGACATGACTTCATGGTCAAAATGCTGGAGAAACTAGGCATGGATGGTTTATATCTCAAAACAACAAAGGTTGTACATAAAGCACCTAAAGCCCAAATAATACTTAATGGGGAAAGACTCAAGAGTTTCCATTGTGACTGGGAACAAGACAGGGGTGCCCACTCACCACTACTCTTCAACATAGTACTAAAATTCCTAGACCAAGCAATAAGAAAGGAGAAAAAAATAAAAGGGATAAAAACTGGAAAGAAAGAAGTCACATTATCTTTATTTGCAGATGACATGATCCTATACATGTGATCCAAAAGTCTCCACCTCAATAACCTCTAAGGTGACCAATTCCTTCATCAGTGTAGCAGGATATGAAAGTAACACACAAAAATCAGTAGCATTTCTATATGCAAAGGAAAAATAAACGAAATAAATTAGCAAAGTTGTCCCATTTTCAATAGCCACAGGGGAAAAAAAAAAGACTTCTCGGTTGAGATGCTGACATAGGAGCCATGCCAAACCAGCCTAGGGAGGGATTTAAGCAAAACCACAGCAAAATATACTCTTCTTCTAAAAAGTGAAGGAGTATAGGTTATTGTTAGATACAGAAGAGAAGCAGGAGAGAACAGATCCACCAGAAAGGAGGAAAATGACCAGAATCACACTGAGGTACTTGGGGCCCCCTAATCCTGGAGATCCCCACACCCACCCAGCACTGCCCACTGGGCACACCAAGCAGCAACAGCAACAGAGATCAAACAAGGGGATTTTCCAACCTCATCAGCCTCCTTGCACAGTCAAGAAATCAGAAGGAAAGAGTGCTTAGATCAACTAAGGAGCTACTAAGAGGGACACAGGCACAACTGCAGAGCAACTACAAGAGTCTGCACTCTCCCAATCTCCCAACCATCAGAAGTGCAAACCACTGGCGTTCAGCCCCCAGTGGCAGCTCATCCAGCACAGCTGATCAGAGCTCCAGCTCCACAGCACAACATGAAGGGATCAAGGTGGGCACTCAGCACTGGTAAGATTGGAAGCCACACCAAAGGTAATGAAGCCACACCAAAGGTAATGAAGCCGACTGACCAATAAATAAGTAAATAAATTAATTAATTTTAAAAAAGCTTGTATTGGAAGAGCTAATCTCTCTTTCTATTTCAGGGCAGGCTATGGGTTATACATTCTTGGTTAGACTTACCATTTTCAAATAAGCTGTATTTGGGGGTTGAATATTGTTGCTTTTGATGCTATCAGATTTATAGGGCCTTTGTCTTTTGCTTCTGTCATTATTGGTGGCAGGGTCTGATTCAGATTCAGGCTGACCTGGAACACTATTCAGAACAGAAATATCTATCTCCTAGCTGACAGGACTAAGGGTGTAGAACAACACACTCTCAGGTATTTTGGCTTTATAAAACTATCTTTGTTTTAATCCCCACAATTGCATACTCTGTGCTGTTTTTTTTTTTTTGTAATTTTTTGTTGTTGTTTTTTCAAGGTAGGGTTTCACTAGCTCAGGATGACTTGGAATTCACTATGGAGTCTCAGGCTGGCATTCACTATGGAGTTTCAGGCTGGCCTCAAACTCACGGTGATCCTCCTACCTCTGCCTCCCGAGTGCTGGGATTAAAGGCGTTTGCCACCATGCCTGGCTTTGTGCTGGTTTTTATTGAATGTGTATATTGCTCAGTTGAAGTTTAGAATTTGCCAGTAAATTGTTCCACCCAGTCTGCTAGAATACTAGCTTAGCATGCAAACTCAACACCTAGCATTATGTCTGCAGCTGGATTGGGGTACAAGAGTTACACTTGGCACATTAAACTCATATCCTGAAAGCATATAAAGGTGGATTGCCACATCTAAGAACACTGCAAATAAGTAGAAAACCCAAGTTTCAAATCAATTCAGGAAACAAAAGTGGCTACATTGCAATACAAGAAACAAAAAGAATCAAGACAATACAACCCCACCAAAATGATCCATAAGAAATGAATACCAATGAGTCTGTTTTAGATGAAATACCTGAGAACGCAAAGAAGAAATCAAAGGAATCAAAGAAGAAAACAAAGGAATTAAAGAAGGAAACAAATTCCTGAAAGAGAATACAAGAAACCAGCTTAATGAAATAAGGTCATTATAAGACATGAGTAAAGGAATAAAAATACTGAGGAAAAAACAGGCTGAAATTCTAGCTCTAAAGAACACAGTGACTCAAAAAAAAAAAAAAAAAACTGTGGAAAATCTCACCAGTAGAATGGATGAAGGAGAGAACAGAATATCTAAACTAGAAGACCAAGAGGCAGACCTAATATAGCTCAACAAGAAGAAAGACAAGCTAATAGGAAGGTATCAGTGGAAATTTCAAGATATCCAGGACACTATGAAAAGATCAAACATAAGAATTCAGGGTATAGTAGATGGAGAAGAATTTCAATCCAGAGGCTTAGTAGGCATTTTCAACAACTGTTAGAACTGATAAACACTTTTAGCAACATAGCAGGATACAAAATAAATACACAGAAATCAGTAGCTTTCCTATATACTAACAGCAAACATGCAGAGGATGGAATCAGGGAATCTCTTCCATTCACAATTGCCTCAAAATAAATAAATAAATAAAGTACCTTAGAATAAACTTAACCAAGGAAGCGAAGGAGCTCTGCAATGAGAACATTAAAACACTCAAGTGAGAAATTGTAGAAAACACCAGGAAATGGAAACACATTCCATGTTCTTGGATTGGAAGAATCAATATTACGAAAATGTCAATCTTACCAAAAGCAATCTACATGTTTAATGCCATCCCCATTAAAATTCCAGTGGCATTATTCAGAGAAATAGGAAAAAAAATCTTAAAATTCATTTGGAAGCACAAGAAACAATTTTGAGTAACAAAAATAAGGCTGGTGGCATCACCATACCCAATTTTAAGATATATTACAAAGCCATAGTAACAAAAACAGCATGGTATTGGCACAAAGACAGATATGTAGATCAATGGAACAGATGTTACTCCAGGCAGCTACAGCCATCTAATTTTTGACAAAAATGCCAAAAATATTCATTGGAGAAAAGACAGCCTCTTAAAACAAGTGGTGCTGGGAAAACTGGGTATCTATATATAGAAGGATGAAAATAGATCCTTGTCTTCCTCTATGCACAAGAATCAAATCCAAGTGGATCATGGACCTTAATATCAGACCTGAAACTCAGAAATTGCTAGAGGAAAAGGTAGGGGAAACCCTTCAACATATTGACATAGGCAATGACTTTGTGAATATAACCCCAATTGCTCAGGAAATAAAACCACTAATCAACCACTGGGATCTCATGAAATTATAAAGCTTTTGTAGAGCAAAGGACACTGTGAATAGAGCAAAGAGACAACCTACAGAATGGGAGAAAATCTTTGCTAGCTACACATCTGACAGAGGATTTATATCCAGAATATACAAAGAACTCAAAAAACAGAACACTAAGAAATTAAGCAACTCAATTTAAAAAAATGATGAAAAGGACTGAAGAAAGCTTAAGTAACTTTACAGAAGCATTGCAAGTATGTCAAATTTGGTTATTGCAGTTCCAAAAGAACTAGAATGCAAAAGGGTTTGAAAAGTTATTCAATGAAATACTAACATCAAAAAGAAAACTACCCAAAGCTGGATGAGGATATAAATATCCAGGGACAATTACACAACATTTAACACCCAGATTTATCTCAACCAAGTCTCCCTTAAGATTCCCAATTAAGTTCCCTAAAATTCTAAAGACTAGGAGAGAAAACAACAACAACAAAACAAAAGAAAACAAACAAACATCAACAACAACAAAAAAAAAAAAACAAAAAAGCTACTTAAGTATGTCCCAGCTTGTTTGACAGCAATCTCACTTCTCAACAGAAGTCTTTTTTGTCTAGGAGAGAGTGGTCTGATATTGTCATAGTCCCAAAGTAAAAC
The DNA here is from genome assembly GCA_036346955.1 of Dipus sagitta. Classification (NCBI taxonomy): domain Eukaryota; kingdom Metazoa; phylum Chordata; class Mammalia; order Rodentia; family Dipodidae; genus Dipus; species Dipus sagitta. The sequence continues at coordinate 75,508,993 of CM070782.1, forward strand.
ACACACACACACACACACACACACACACACACACACACACACAAAATGCATGCTTTAGAATAAAGACTAAGTTGTTCCCAGACAAAGAAAAGCTGAGAGATTGTAGTTCCAAAAGAACTATTCTACATGAACTGCCAAAGGTAGTCCTTCCAATGACAGAGAAGCAATGAGTACAAAAAACCAAACAAAAAATATGAATGAAAATAAACTACACTGGTAAAAGTAATGATCTAAACAAATTCAGAATATTTTCATGTGGCATATTAGTGAATAGTCTCATGACTAGATAAAATATCTGTTTAAAATAATGGTAGGAAGGAGTAGTTCATTTTTACTTATTTGTCTTAAAGGGACACAGTTGATCATGGTAGAGGCAACATGCTCTCTGGCACTAGCTTGATCTAGGGAGGCCAGGACTTGTGGTTCTGTTTCCTCACTTTTCTGTGGATAAGGAAGCAGAAATCTGGGAGCAGAACTTGAGGCAGTCTGCAGTCCACAAGTCCCATTCCGATAGTCCTATGTCTGCCAACTAAACTTTATGTCCAAAAGTTTGCACAAACTCTCAAAATACTGGCACCAGATAGGAGGGACCAAATATTCAAGCATATTAGTTTATGGGCACATTTCACACTCAAAGCATATGCGAAAGATGGTTGATAATCTAATCAAACCTTTAGTATAAAGACAGAAAACAAAACAATTAAATATAGTAACTATATTAAAATGTTAAAGAGATAAGCAATATAAAAAGAAATAAAATGTGGTACCAAAAATCCATACATGAAAAGAAATGCAATAAAACTGTAGAGTGTTCATAGTAGTGCATGTTTTCTTGTTCTTTAGTTTGTTTTAGTCATATCTTTATGGTTTTATTGTTTCTAAACATCCTGTACAATCAAATGAGTCCTTTTGTAAGCCTCTTGGTAACCACAAAGCAAAAATTTGCAACACACAAAACAAAACCAAAATTCCAGGAATTTAAACACATTACTATAGTGATTAACTACAAAAGAAGACTGCAGGAGTGGGAAAAAGAAAGGACCAGAAGTATAAAACAAGTTACAGAACGCTTATAGGGAGACCCTGTCTTTTGGTATTTTCTTTGAACACAAGCAGATTAAATACTCCAATGAGAAGACAGAGTAACTAAATGAATTAAAATAAAATAAAAACAAATGACTAAATGATCCTTACAAGAAATTCACTTCAATTCTAAGGACACATAGACTTCAAGGGAAGGCATGGAATAAAATATCCAATTTTATGTAAAAGATAGGAGGTGTAGTCATACTTGTGTCAGACTGCAAATCAAAAGCACCGTAAAGACAAATCAGCCTGAGTCATTTTTAGATACATTCATATATTTGGAACACCCAAGTATGTGACAAACATGTTAGTAGATGTGAATGGAGAAACAAATTGTAACATAACTGGGGACTTTGTTACCCCATTTTCAACAATGGACAGATCATGCAGACAGAAATTCAACAGCAGGGTTAAACATCACCCGAGGCCACATGGATCATGGATACCTACCATACAGGTGATTTGATCCAAAGGCTGTAGAATATGTCTTTTCCTTTCATTGGCACATAAAACAACTTTTAGGAGAGATGATAACAAGGAATGGGATTAAACCTTTATTTTAAAAAGCCCAGGCCCAAAAGGTTTTACTGTTGAGTTTTACTAAGCATTTAAAAAACAATAAATGCAAATTTTCCTTTAGTGATTTCAAAAAGAAAAATAAGATGAAGACTTTTGATACCATATTCTATAAGGGTAGTATCATCCTCACACTAAAATCAGATAAGAGGGTTGGAGAAATGGTTTAGCAGTTAAGGTGTTTGCCTGAAAGGCCAAAGGACATAAATTCAATTCCCCAGGACCCACATAAGCCAGAAGCACAAGGGGGAGCATGTATCTGGAATTTGTTTACCTTGGCTGGAGGCCCTGCATGCCCATGCTCTCTCTGTGTCTCTGTCTTTATCTTTCCCTCTCTTGCTCTTTCAAATGAATAAGTAAGATGTTAAAATCAGATACGAGCATTAAAAAAGAAAATTAGAGGCCCAAATCCTTAATAAACTTATTCACAAATATCCACAACCAAGTACTATAAACTGACTTCACCAGCACATTATGAAAAGACTGTTAATCATAATATAATTGCATGGAATTTATCCTAGAGGTTCTGGGATGATTCAATAAATGCAATGCAATAAATAAACATGGTAGTTCACATCACCAACAGGAACATCTTTTTTTTTTTTTTTTTTTTTTGGTTGGTTTTTTGTTGTTGTTTTTAGAAGGTAGAGTAGTTTCACTGTAGCCCAGGTTGACCTGGAATTCACTATGTAGTCGCAGGGTGGCCTTGAACTCATGTCAGTCCTCTTATCTCTGCCTGCCAAGTGCTGGGATTAAAGGCATGTGCCACCATGCCTGGAGCATGTTAATCCATACAATCAACGAATTTGATTAAGTACAGCCTCCTTTATGACAAAACTCACCAGTAAAAATGACTAATGTCAGAAAGTCTAAACAGACTAAGTACTGGTGGAGATTGGGTGAGAAGAAAACACTTACTATTTTTGATGAAAATTCAAATTTATACAGCCATTATTAAAACCACATGAAGCTACCACAAACTGCTAAAACTAGAAACACAATATGATCCAGAAATCCTATTTCTGGGCATGTATACAAAAGAAATTAATTTAGTCTGTCCTGTAGACATCTATACTCCCATGGTCATTGATATACTATCCACAATAGCCCAGAAGTAGGCATAACCTGCTTAATCACTGATAAATAAAGAAAAGGAAAATGTATTATATATAATACATTATATATATGTATTTTATACATATATATGTAATATAGATAGATAGATAGATAGATAGATAGATGAAGTCATATCGGTCTGAGATTCTTTCATAATAAGCTAGGGGAATAAAGACAAATTTCACAACTCTTATTCATGTGGAATTTTAAAGTTCATCTCAGAGGAGTTGAGTGTTATGATGCTTACCAGCATCTGAGAAGAGAGTGGAAGTATGCACCAGCAAAGTCCAAGGGTACTAACTTACACTTAGCATAAGTTCTGCTTCACAGTTGAGCAATAGGGTAACAACAGATAAGAATAACATGCTATATCTTTCAAAAACCTTGACAAAATGGTTTGAAACTTTTCACCAAACACAAATGACAGATATTGGAAATAAACATGTCTACTTTATATACAAATATATACAAATATCAAAATATTACATAGTACCTGTCCTATTTATATGTTGCCAGTTAAAATGAAATGTATACATATTTCATATTCACTTAGAAAGAAATATCTATTTCCTATTGGATTTACTTTAAATCCAATGAATGAATATATATATATATTCATGCATGTTTCTAATTGGCACATAAAATTGCATTTTTATCCTTATTGTTTTTTAAGTTTAATATGTTATTTAAATGTTATTTAAGGTTGTGAACTTTTTGTTTCTCCTTATACTTCTACTCCATATATTAGAAAACTATGCTACTAATTGTATTAACATAAATTATTTGCACATTTTGGTGGGTTCTATATTGTTAAATATTCTATCATTTGTATCTTTGTGTCTTTCTTGTTTTGAATTTTATTTAGTCTGATATTAATATGCTAGCTTTCAATTTTTTTTTCCTAAGGATTGGTTTGCTGTGGCAAAACTTTAACCTGACTTTTCAATTTTTCTTATTAGATATGGACATATTTAGTATGTAAACAACACATGTTGGTACTATCCTTTCCCTCCTCCCTGTCCCCTTTCTGAAAAGGCCTTCCTCATTGGTGATGGAGGTCAACAGTTTAGCCCCTTGTATTCAGTATAAAGACTGACAAGTTTGGAATGATTCCACTTTTCAGTTTGTATTTTTTGTTGTCAATCAATGGCAGACCATGCCAGTGCTCCATATTTCCCTATCAAATATCACTACCTGCCTTTCCATAGCAGAACCCTGATTTTGTTCAGGTTTGGGCTTTATTGGGCCCAGCCTAAGAAGGTAAATCTTCATTTCTTTAATTCAGTTACAGCATTCCATTTCTTTTTTGCTTTTTGGTTCTTGCCTTAGACAAAATAATAGTAAAGGGAAATTTGCTGACAAACTTGTCAGATGTTTCCCTCTGTGCTAGAAAAGAAGAGGCTTACGAGAGGCATGGAGTTTTTCCCCTTGTGAGTATCAGTACTGGAACGTGCAATGCTTACAGCCCTGGCAACCATCTTTCAAATATGAGGAGGCACCCACAAGAATTACAGAAAATCTCACTCAGAGCCGGGCGTGGTGGCACACGCCTTTAATCCCAGCAGAAGTAGGAGGTGTACTGTTAGTTCACAGAAATCTTATTTTTACTGTGGCTTCTGTATGTGACATCCTAAAGCCAATGATTATCCTTTCACTCTTGTTTCTTCTGGGTTTTTACCTTTTAAATCAATGAATATATGTAAATAACTGGATGACAAAAATTCTAGTAGCAATGAGAAATAATGTATTTAGTTTCAGTTATTTTAAAAGTTATATTCAGCTACATAACTTAAAATTTTAGGAGGAATATTGTTATAAAAACTCATATATTACAATTTCAAGAAAAATTATGGTCCCCTTTCAGAATACTTCCCTTCAACTCCCCAGCCTATTTTCTTTCATGATTATTTTATTACTTGTTGTTCACTTTCAAAACCTTTAGTTTATGCCTGGATATTCATATATATAGATTTGGTTAATAAATTTTATCATACTGTATCTCTTTTCAAATTAACATTTTTTTATTTTTTTCAAAATTTTTTAAAGTGCATATTCATTGGATAATTTAACATATCAATGACATGTATTTTAAAAATATATTTATTGTTTGTTTATTTCAGAGACAGCAAGAAAGAAGAATAAGGAATTGAAGGAGAAAGAGAGAGAAACCACACACACACACACACACACACACACACACACACACACACAGTAGGGCCTCTTGCTAATGTAAACAAAGCTTAGATGTGTGTCCCATTTTGTACATCTGGCTTTATGTGGGTACTGAGGAATTGAATCTGGGTTTTCAGGCTTTGCAACCAAGTATCTTAAACCAATGAGTCATCATTCTAGTCCTTCAAAGTTTTTAATTTAGACATTTAATAACATTAGGAATGACTCATTTTGATTTTTGTTTTGTTTTGTTTCTTGATGTAGGGTCTTGTTCTAATCCAGGCTAACCTCAAATTCACAGCGATCCTTGTATCTTTGCTAAACCAAGTGCTCAGATCAAAGGCATATGCTATCATAACCAGCTTCGTTCTATTATTAAGAAAAGAATATTTCTTTATATGTAGTATCAAATCATAACCAACCATTCGTTTGTATTTATTGTTTAATTGTTTATTTAGTTATATTCCTAAGAAGGGGTAGAGAGAGAGATAATGGGCATTCCAGGGCCTCTTTCCACTGCTAACTCCAAATGCACGCAGCACTTACAGCCTCTGGCTTTACATGCATAGTGGGGAATTGAACCCAGGGCATCAGGCTTTGTAAGCCATCTTTCCAGCTCCCAACTATTCTTTTATTATATTATTAGTAAGTGTTTTTAGAAAGATGTCACTTTCTCCTGTAATTATCTCATGACTTTTCCTGTCAAGCTGAGCACATTTTTCCTAAGCACCCTATGATGTCACTGATGTTCCATAAAACCCTTATATGGTCTCCAGCTTCTTTCAGGATTAGTGACATGTTAAACTTTGTAGTTCTATCCTTCTTTGTCATTTAAACATGTTTTTCATGGATAATTCTTCTCTTAAACTTGAGTAAATAGATAATTGATTTTTGCTTTTCCTTCCATGTTCAAGTTTCTAATTTTGTTTGCATACTATGAATTAGTTAACAATTCTTGTATTCTAATGAAAACATTTAGTTCTTGACCAGTTAGCATAACCTCTCTGCCCTCAAGTTCTTTACATATATTGAAAAGGGGAGCAGTAGCTGGCTTTTCAATGTAGTCTATCTTCCACTGACCTTCACTTAGAGGTATGCTAACTTGGAGAGGCTCTTTTTTCATAAAGAACTCATTGCAATTAACATTAGCATTTTTGTAGCTTTGGGTTGAGCAGAACTTAATCCTTATACTGTGAGCTACATGATACTTTAAATATACTAGGTTTTGAATATTTATATAACTCTTATTCTATAATGGAGAACATCTTATTTACTCTTACCTTATCTAATTCATTATTGTTAGTGTAAAGAAACCTGATAGACCTTTTAAATAAGTAGAGATTATATCTGCCTTGTTGAACTGTTTTACTAGTTTTTATTTTTCAGTGATTTCTTTTTTCCTAATTATTTATTTATTAGGAAGGAGGGGGAAAGAGAGAGTGAGAATAAATATTGGTGTACTAGTACCTCTTGCCACTGCAAAGAAACTGCAGGCACATGTGCCCCTTTGTGCATCTGGCATACATGGGTACTAGGAAATGGAACATGCACTAACACACTTTGCAAGAAAGTGACTTTAACGATAAGCTGGCTCCCCAGCCCTATTTACAGTTTTTTTCTACTCCAGTATTTTTCTAGTATTTTCATATAATTAGCCTACTTTGTATTGAGTCCACAGATTCAGAATTGCCTGATAGGGACATATTAAGGAGCCACTGTACTCAGCTATAATCTTTATGAACAGAAAAGCTACAGAGTGTGAGGGATTACATGCACACAGTGATACAGGATCATACTCCTAGCCTTTTATCTGTGATTTCTTCTGTGCTTTCTAGATCAATGAATATATCAAATCCTTTTTATACTTTTTATTTTTGCTGTTGATTAATTGATTTTCTGAGGCAAAGTCTTACACTGTAGTTAAAAATGATCTCAAACTCATAGCAATTCTCCTACTTTAAACTCCTAAATACTGAGATTACAGCGGAGAGCCACTATACCCAGCTAAAGATATCAAGTCTAAATAATATAGTTGATGGATAACCATAGTTCATCTTATTGAATTTTCTATATATTTCATAAACATAATAAATTTTGAAGTATCAATATCAAAAATTTACATGTATCCAATCCATATTTTAATTATTTTCTTACAATTTATGTATCCATAGACAAAATGTAGAGTTGATTTGAATATTTAAAGATTTGCATAATTATTAATGTAATATTCTCCAATTTTATTTATTTCTATATTACTGATTCAGGATTATATTTTCTATCCATGACAACTCATATAAATATAGATTATTTTAACTGCTTCAAATTATTCCATTTTGGGTATGCAGCATCAGGTATTTTTCACTCATGTATCCATGAACAGTTGTAGATTTTTTTCCCATTCTTCCATAGAACAAACACGTGTTTATGAACTGTTCTATAGACGTCTTAGAATCAAGAGGGAAATTCGCAGAAGAGGGGGCAGAAATATTGTTAGAGCCATAAGTTGGATCATTATGCACAGAGACATTTCCTCTCCCCCATAACTGATGGCCACCCCCTCCAATGCAACACCCACAATCCTCATGGGGGGATGACAGGGAGAAGGCTAATGATGGCTCCATCATGGCTGTATACACACTATATGCATAACTAATAAAAATAAATAAATAAATATATAAAAAGAAATGTCAGGCTGTTTGCCGTTTGCTTCCATTTTCAGGCCATACCAGTTTAATGCACAGATGAAACAACAATTCCCCTCAACGAGGCAATCTGAGCAACTGTGCAGAAGGTAAGAGGTTAGTTTCAGCGTTAGACTCCTAAGTGAGCCTAAGCTGAAGGGGCTCCTTCTCTTCTTATCCTCCAAAGAAATGTGAGAGAATGGAGGATCCATAGACTGTCAGGAGGCAGAGTGAGTTGCTAGGGATGAAGCTGTTCTTGAGGCCTCTAAGTGTATTTTGAATCATCAAGCATTCCCAACGTGAGGTCCTGTCTCCTGTGAGCTTCTCTCCCAAGTATGATCTCAATTAAAGTGGGGCCAGGAACACATAGAGTCACTAATAGCTACTCAAACACCCTTGTTTACCATTTCTGGGTCCCTGCCTTGGTACTCCACTGAACCACACAATTATGTAGGTCACCAGGGACACGACTGTCCCATTTTATTACGTGGTATCAGTCCATAATACCATGGTGAAGGATGCCAAACTTACCTTTAGAAAAAAAAAAAAGGGTGGGGATGGGAGATGGTTTATTATAGATACAATATTTACCACATAATCATGAGGACTGGAGTTCAGATCCCTAGCGCATACATTTATGTTAGATGGACATTGCATAGTGAACCTATAATCTGCTGAGAAGGCAGAGGTGCCTAATCTTCTGGGCAATCTCCATAGCTTAACTAGCTGAATTAGTGATCTCTGGCTTCAAGTGAAACACCCTGCCTCCATTAGTAATGTGGAGAATTGTCCGGCACTGCCAGGGACAGGCTAGAGCCTTCAGGAGATGGGCCTGAGCTGCCAGGCATAGGGAAGGACCCCCAGGCTACAGGAGGCCACTCCCTCTCCACACCTGAATCTAGGCTTTGCCCATAGCCCTGGGTCCTTTGGCCAGCTGCCTAGAAAACTCCTTATCAGCCAGCAGCCTTCACACAGCCCATCCCCCAGTGACCCTCTTCCTGCCACTGTACAGATCACCTGACTCTCTCATTTCTCTGGAAAATGTATCATAAAACCCATATTACATTTTAAAAATCAAAAAAGGTAACAACAATAAGCCTGCCATAATTGGAAGGAAATTGTACTTACTATTAGCAAACGGTCCTATTTACAAAGTTTAAACAATATTCTATGTTGTGAAAATTTTCAGTTTTAAATGTGTCATGTGTTGTTGTTGTTGGTGGTGGTGGTGGTGGTGTGTGTGTGTGTGCATGTGTGTGTTTAGGGCTATAAATGGCTTTTGATATCTAATTTCTTATTGGGACAGTTTCTGTGTGGATATTCATTGACCTGTCTGACATAGCTGCATCAGACCTGAGAAATATCATTATGTTTTATTTTCTTAAACATTCCACTGAAAATGAATTCCAGATGCATGTGTCACTTTTTGCATCTGGCTTTGCATAGGTACTGGTAAATCAAACCTGGGTCATAAGGCTTAGGCTTTGCAGGGAATTGCCTTAAATTCTAAGCCATCTCTCTAGTCTTCTCATTATTTTGAACATGATCTTGGGTGCGCCCTGGAGTGCACACGTGTTACAATTACTTTATTGTTACTAGGACAAAGCACCCAACCAAAGCCGCACATAGAAGAGAGAGGTTTTTTCACTTTATAATCTCTAGAAAGGACTCATGATGGTAGAGAATAACATGACAGAGTCCAGATAGCAGCAAGAGTAGCTAGCTCTGGCCAGGGAGAGCTGGGACACAACATCCAAAGACACACCCCAAGTGACACATCTCCTCCACAAGGCCCCACCTTCTAAGTAGCCACTTACTGGGGATTGAGTATGAGGCTTAACACAAGCATATGAGACGTGAGGGACTATTTCACATTCAAAGAAACACAAGAGGACTAGACTTCCCTTCCTCAGATTCATGATTAACATTCACTCTGAGATTTCCTGGCCTCATCACAATGCTGCCAAAAATCTGAGCTAAATCCCTGCAGCACAGACTCCTCAGCCTTCCTTCTTTGATTACTGGAGAATGTTTGTCCTACTGTCTCAGCTGATCTCCTCCTTCTCCATGTCATTCTTATTCCTCAAGCACAGATTTTAATGACTGATTCAATGTAGAGCCAGAATCATGATGGACTTTAAAAAGTGGTTTACATTTTCTGGAGGTTGATGAAAGTTCAATGTTTGAAACTTTTCTAATAGAGGGAAATATGATAAAAATGCATTAATAGTCAAACACTGTTCAAATATTTGTATGAATAATTAAATTAATCTTCAAAACGACCCTTTGAAATAGATGACACTGTTATATCATAAGGTAAGCCTGAACAGATACTAAAGGAAGATGGAAAAAGTCATGAAACTTCTGGAGACATGTTTTCTCCGCCGCCCCTGCCACCCTGCCCACTTAACCTTGAGTTCAACTGGTAATATACTATTCTACTTTGGAGAATATGAGGAAATGATTGTAGAATTTTTTTAAAAAGTATGTTTTAGGGGCTGGAGAGATGGGTTAGCATTTAAGGCTCTCTTGCCTGTTGACTCTCCAGATCAAAGGTAAGCTAGACGCACAAAAGGTGAGGCAAGCACAAGGTTGCACATGCATAGTAGGTGCTGCAAACATCTGGAGTTGGATTTCAGTGGCTGAGTCCCTGGCTTGCGAATTCTTCCTTCCTCTCTCTCTCTCTCTCTCTCATCAATATTTTAATTACTTATTTCCAAGGAGAGAGAGAGAAAGAAAGAAAAGGCACATTAGGGCTCCTAGCCTCTACAAACGAGCTCCAGATGCATGCATCACTTTGTGCATCTGGCTTTATGTTGGTATTGGGAATCAAAGCTAGGTCATTAGACTTTATAGGCAAGCATTTTATCCACTCAGCCATCTCTCCAGCCTGGATATAGAATTTTAATGCCTAAGGCTACTGTCACTGCTGTCATAACAGGTACTAAGGAATTTTAAGACCATTGGAGTATATATAGCCCAATACAGATAGCACTATGTTTCACAAAACTGACTTTGGGGATGCTGAGCTTCTTCTGTTTATTTCCAGAAAATGTGGATACTAGGGTTTTTCCATTAAATCACAACCACCCCTTTAGGTGTTTAGGATATCCACTACATAGGAGTTCATGGGTGTCCTCTTGGCATAAACCCAGAATAAACTAGTTGAGCACCTCTGGGCACCACTCCTGATGGGTATCATAGATGAATTTCTGGTTCTTAGAGATGCATTCAGGATATAATCTTCTGCTCATTTCTTCTAACACATCATACACTCCTCCATTTTATCCTATCCTTTGCATCACAAGTGTATGACATTTTCCTTCATCATTCCTTTCACCAAAATATGGTCAGTATTGATTTTTCCCATCTTCCAGCCTCCCCTTCTTTGACTTCATTTCTTTTTATAATCTATTTTCTGAACAGTGACCTACTAACTCAATGTGGATAGATCCCAAGATAACAATAGTGGTTATTAAAAAGTAATGATGCATGTACATTGGAAACCTGTAAAACATTTATCCTGACATACACTTTTAGAAATCACACATGTTCATTAAAAGTTTTCCTGTAAAAACTCAAATGATTTAGAAATTGAACAAACCAATTTTCCCATCTTTCTTTCTCAATTTATTGAAATGATTAAAGTTAGCATAGGTATTGGCCATGAAAACTTTCAGACATTTTTCTACACAACTTTATTTTTTCACATAGAGCATGAACTAGGTCACCTCAAAAATGCGGTAGTTGTCTGAGTCGCTCTCTCCCGTTGAGTCATCCATGGATGAAGCAGCCCTTTCCACTGAGAAGTTTTGCTTAAAGCTAATAGAATCTGCTGAGTTTTTCTGTAAGTCAGGGACTCTGCTGATTTATGTGTAATCATCACAGGTCACTTGTAGAACATATAAACAAAATAGTTTATTAAACCATTTGATATAATCACAGAAAAATACACGAAGACCATGCCACTTGTCTGAGAGAGAATGGCTTAAAGAAAAAAAATATATTTAATTATTTTGCTATATTGCCACATCAAGAACACTCAGTTTTTCCACTAAATCATTTTGAAGCCATACTAGATTTTACCCTTCTTATTGTTTCATAGAGGGGATAACTAAATGGACTCTTTTTTTTCACAAGCTTATGCAGCTAGATGAATGTGATTTGGGAGCCATAAGTTTCAGAATCAAGATCCCCATCCCCTTTTGTTTCATAGCTTCTTGATGAAATTTATGTAATGTCAAGTCTAGGAGGTAGTCCAAATAGTACAGAATGATGAATGCCTATAGAAAAGCACATAAAGTTTGTCAGCAGCCAGAGCATAGCATTGCTGGGACAAAGGGACATAGGAAGCCTTGTGTTGATTCCATTCCTGCCTTGGGAAAAACTGCCTGAGTTGCTCATATCCCAGAGAGATTCACTTGCCTTACTTCTTGGTACACCAGTGTCTTCAATTTGGCAGAGTCATAAGGAAATCTAAAATTTAGTTAGCATTCTACATTCATGATGCAATCATATTTTCCGTAGTGTGGGAGGACATCAAGCTATGAAAATATCCATGCAGAGATTTGCTTATTAAATTTAGTTCTTTTCAACCTTCCTAGTACATTTTTTAGTAAACATCAGGAGGTTCCATTCATTCTTTTAAGATTCATCTTGTTTTTGTTTTGTCTAATGAATTTTCAAGCGCTTTATCATGAGCTATGAGGCTTGGAAAAAATAAACAGCTCGTTAAAAAAAGAAGACAGAGAAAATGACAGATAGAAAATCACCCAGGATCAAGGGTATATTTCCTAATAGTCTATTCTTTGTAGTAAAAGGCTCCTACTTACTAATTCAGGGCAAAAAAATACAAGGTGAGGGTTCTCAGGGCAATTTCTAGAGTCCTTGTATCTGCTCCTAATGATCCTCCATTTCTGATTAAAGTTGATACAATAACCCAAATAGCTAGTTAAATTCAAATGTTAGAGAAATAAGGAATACATTTAAATAAGGAGTAAGTATGTCCCAGATGTTACATAGGATATATTTACAATAGAAATTATTATTTTTATCTGAAATTCAATTTTAATTGGATATCCTATATTTTCATTGACTGATAAACTACATTGGAGTTTAGCTAAGGGAAGGTGCATAATCACAGGTTGCTGAAGGTCTTTTGGTTATGTTATGAAATCCATTTTGGATTTATCTAATAAGCATGATCATATCTTGATTTCACATACTTCTTTTGAGCTTCTCTGAACTGGAGAGACCCTCCCTGCTTTTCTGTCAGATGGCACAGAAATAAGTTTGGTAACCCATATCAGAAAGTGAATTCCCAACATCAGTCTCACTCTTATAATGATGTTTAAAATTAAAATTGGAATCATTCTAGAAATGGCTGTCTATTCCTTATCAGGAGGTCTGTGGAAATTGAGATCAATATATTTTTTCCTTTTTGGGTATTGTTATTTTCTTGGTAGATTTAACGTGGGAACTTAAAGGATAAAAAAAAAAAATTAGATGATGTTCTGAGATTCAAGATTGCCCTGTATGATTTGTGGAAACAGAACTACAAATAGTTTCCAAAAATGAAATGATGAAACAGGCATTGTATCCATCTACTGTGTACATGCTAATTTTTGTTTCTATGTTTCAAAGATGGAGATTATTTTAACTATGGAAGCCTGAAAAATACACTGACTTGTTCTTTGAACCTTCGCTCCTAGATTACTCTAATAATGAATCTTTATTGCCAACTTGGCTGGATTTAGAATAACCAGGATACCCATAGGAGTTTCTGTGAGGGTATTTCCAAAGATTAACTGAGGAGGGAAGACCCACCCAGAAAGGGTCATCTGGTGAGAGCCCTGACAGAATAAAACAGAATAAAAGGAAAAAAAAAAAGTCATATGAACGTCAGCATTCCACTACTTCTCTTTCCTGTTCTGCTTAAGAGTGAGGAGGTGAGGCATTTCAATTGCATCCTTACGCCACCATGAAACCTCCTGGTATCTTCCTCCCCAGCTTTGATGTACCAATATGCTCACCCTGTGAGTCTTGTTTCCCTTAAATTGCTCTGTTGAGATATGTAAATCACAGAATTGAGGAAAGTAATTAAAACAATTACCATTTTATGTACCTACAACATAGGGCATTAACCTTCTATGACTGCTCCATTCCACAAAAAGTAGCAACCAAAATAAACATTACATTAAAGCAATGATGGGAAACTCACTCAAGTGGATTTGCTTAAAGTAGATCATTATTTTATATTATGTAACCTTCTTCAATCACATCCTTTTAACTTTATTTATCCCAAACAAATCATTATTAGCACTATCATTCTTCCACTTTAAAAATGTACAATTTGCTTTATGCCTTCATAAATACACTTCAGAGCTATGAGCAACAGGCACTAAGTTATGGTGTCCTTTCTTGTGGACAAATACTTGCCTGAATATTCACAAGGCCAAGTATTTCTTAAGACAAAGCACACACTCTTAGACTTTCTTGTTCTTTGGAAAATATTTATTTATTTGAGAGTGACAGAGAGAGAGAGAGAGAGAGAGAGAGAGAGGGAGAGGGAGAGAATGGGAGCACCAGAGCTTCCAGCCTCTGTAAACGAACTCCAGATGCGTGCACCCTCTTGTGCATCTGGCTAATGTGGGTCCTGGGGAACTGAGCCTCAAACCAGGGTCTTTAGGATTCACAGGCAAGCGCTTAACTGCTAAGCCATGCCTCCAGCACATAAAAGTATTATTTTTAAGGTAACAGTGTAAGACATCATTTTGTTCCCTGCCTATTGATTTCATCACATATATGAGCATTAATGTATGTGTTAGGTTTCATTTATATTATGCTCCTTTATATTTAATACATAATTGCTTTATGCAAATCACTATTGCTATAAGCTTTTCATCACTTTTATTATATACATGAATGTTCACACACTTACCTGATTTATTTTCTGGTGTAGTGCCTAGAATTACAATTTACAAAATGGAAAGAATAAGCGTCTTTAAAACCTTTTCCATGAGATCAAAGTTTCTCTTCAGAAAGGCTGAAATAGTGTAGTTACAAAAAATCTCAGACTGAGTTCTCTACACACACCATAGTTTGTCTACAATTAATATCTCATTTCCAGCAAAGAAACTCAATGACAATGCAGTTTCACATATTAGTACTTATATTTACCATACATTGTAATTATTAGGGATTTATTTTTTATGCTTTTTGCTCATTTTTCCATTGAGTCTTAAACAATTAAACAATGAAAATATAACTATAAATGATTAAGTAGCTAGCTATGTTACAGGTTCTTTATAAGTACTTTACATGTATTTAATTGAACTCTCAAAAACATTTGTAGGAGCAAAATAGTATTATTGTCCATACTTAACAAAATCAAGTTTTGAGGATATGAAATTCGGTTCAGAGACCACAATCATAACCATCATAAAGCAGTGTTCATTTCTGGATTGTGTTTGTGTTTATACTTCTTTCTACAACAGCATATAAATGAAGTCTTATGTTAGTAGCATTTTTTCTTCTCATTATCCTTCTAATCCTTCCACTAAAAATCACATGCTAAAAGAAAGAGAAGTACTCTTATTTAATCTAATGACTCCATCTGTAATGTTTTCTGAGCCCTGGTAGATGTTATAGAGATAACTTTTTTTATGCTAGGCAATTAGTTTTTTCTTTTATTATCATATGGATGGATCTTGAGTCTCCTCAGTACTAATTGCCATCTGTAAAAAAAAAAAAATAGGTTTTCTGTCAAAGAATAATATCAGCCTGGATCAAAAGGGACAAACATGGATATTTAGAAAGCTTTTTTTTAAATAGGGAAAACATATTCTTTTAGTTAAAGAACAGTTGACGCTTCCTATTATGGTCTATAATCTTCCAAACTGCAGGCTTCTGATTTAGTTCTCAGTACCTGGTATGAATTCTATCCCATTGAGTTGCTCTCATATCTAAGCAGAGAACATTTGTTTACCACCATAGCCTGTGCACCACTACTGCACCTGTATAAATATCTTGCATGACTGGTTGATTTCATAGCTTGCAGGTCCCACTGTTCATACTGTAAGTGATTTCAAATCTCCAGAACTCACACAGTGCTTTCTAGCACTGTGAGAGCTAGCCAGCAGAGAGCTGGCTGCTATCTTGGTTCGAACATGATCTCTCAATGTACTCAGCCCACAGCCTGTGATTGTTTAAGCAATAGGGTGTTACCATTTCGTTCTGGTGGGTAACCAAATGTCCTGGCAATGACCTGCATTATTTATAGGTCCTTAAGGACCTCTCTGAACAACAGCTCATTGTGGAGGATAACCCACTGCTGACAATGGGATTTAACAACAACATCCTATGCTTTTAAGGTAAAGCTTTCTCCAACTATTCAAGGTTCTTCTGCCCTAATTCCCTCTCTCTCTCTCTCTCTCTCTCTCTCTCTCTCTCCCCTCTCCTTCTCTTTTTAATTATCTAAACAAGAGGAAATTTTCTCTGGTACTGAATCATGCCATCATTAGTTTTGTTCATATTCCCCTCCCTTCTTTATCCAAGACTACCGGACCCTTAAACTCCCTGTGTTCTCTCCCTCCACTTAACTATCAACTATGCTCTGTTAGGATCCCTCTCTGATTCTCCCCTTGTGAACCATTTTTCTCACTTACTTACCAGTACTGCTGATGATTACTACAACTTCTAAACAATCAAACAATTCCTTGACAGGAACCACATATGAGAGACAGAGAGAGAGCATGTGGTGTTTGTCTTTCTGAGCCTGTGTAACCTCACTTAGTATTTTTTCTAGGTGTATCTATTTTTCTACAAATTTTACAATTTCATTATTCCCTGCCACTGAGTAGAATGTACCACATCTTCATTATTCATTCATCAGTTGATAGGCATCTGGGCGAGCCCATGTCCTAACTATTGTGAATACAGCAATAATAAACATGGCTGAGTAAGGATGTCTATAATAGAGATATTTTAGGGTATCCAGGGAGTAGCATAGCTGGATCAAATGGTATATCTAGTTTTAGATATTTGAGAAACCTCCCAACTAATCTCCAAGATGCCTATAAAAGTTTGCTCTCCCATCAGCAGTAGATAAAGGTTCCTCTTTCCCTACACCCTCACCAGCATTTGATGTTCTTAGATTTCTTTTTTTAATTTTTTTTGTTTATTTATTTATTTGAGAGCGACAGAGAGAAGGAAGCAGAGAGAGAGAGAGAGAGAGAGAGAATGGGCGCACCAGAGCTCCCAGCCTCTGTAAATGAACTCCAGATGTGTGCGCCCCCTTGTGCATCTGGCTAACGTGGGTCCTGGGGAATTGAGCCTCAAACCGGGGTCCTTAGGCTTCACAGGCAAGCGCTTAACCGCTAAGCCATCTCTTCAGCCCTAGATTTCTTTTTGATGATAGCCATTCTGACTGGAGTGAGGTGGAACCCAAGAGTAGTTTTAATCTGAGTTCCCTTGATGACTAATGATATTGAACATCTCCTATGATGTCTATTTGGCCAGTCGTGTTTCTGCTTTTGAGAACTCTGTTTATTTCCATGCACCATTTTTTCAAGTAGATTGATTGATTTTATAATTGCTTACTTTTTGAAATTTTGTATATTCTAGATGCTAAACCTCTATTGGATATATAGCTGGAAATGATTTTCACCCATTCTGTAGGTCGTCTTTTGGCTCAATTGATAGTCTTCTTACTTCTACAATAGCCTTTTAATTTCATGAGATCCAAATTGTTAAGTGCTTTATCTAATTTGCTGGGCTAGTAGTGTCTTGTTCAGAAAGTTTTTTCCCTATGCCTAGTTTATTCATACTTTTTCTTTTGATGCTTTTAGAGTTTCAGGCCTTATTTTAATCCTTGGTGTGCACCTGGCTTTATGTGGATACTGGGGAATTGAAACAGGATCCTTTAGCTTTGCTGGCAAGTGCCTTACCGCTAAACCATCTCTTCAGCCCTAGAATGGCAATTTTAAAACTATTAATTCTTATGGTCCATGAGCATAAAAAGCTTTCTATCTTTGTGTGTCTTCCTGAATTCCTTTTTTGACTTTTTAAATAATTCATTGATCAAGGATATCTCAAGATATTAATTTTTGTGGTTATTATAAATGGGACTGCTTCCATGATTTTTCCCTCAAATGGTTTTCATTGGTATATATGAGGAAAAGTGATTTTGTTTGTGTGTGTGTAGATTTAATATCCTGGTAATTTTGCTGATAGAAGTTATCAGATTTAGGGATTTATTGGTGAACTCTTTCAGGTCATTTATGTATATAAACATACTATCTGCCAGTAACACTAATTTGACTTCTTCCTTTCCAGTTTGTGTTCCTTTTAATTCTTTCTTTTGTCTCAATGCTTGAGCTAACACTTCAAGTACTTCACTAAATATCAGTGGGGAGAGTGAACACTCCTCCTTCTTCCAGACATTAGTGGAAATGTTCAAGATTTTTCCCCATTTAATACAATATAGGTATTAAATCTGTAATTTATAGCCCTTATTATTTTGAGATATAATCACTCTATCCTTATTCTTTACATGAAGAGATATTGTATTTTGTAGAAGGCATTTTCTGCATCTATTGAAATTATCACGTAATCTCTACTCTTACAACTATTTATGTGATGATTATGTTTATTGATTTCCGTATTTTAAACCATCCCTTTGTACCTGGGGAAAAAAAACTTCTGGATCAAGGTGTTACTTTTTTGTGCTATTACATTTGATTTGCAAGAATTTTATGGATAATTTTTATATAGTTTTATCATTAAAAAAATCTAATGTAGTTCATATAGGCTTACCTTTGTATGTGATGAGCTGTTTTTTTTTTCTTTCAGATTTTAATACTACCTCTTTGTTTTCTGCATTTAGTGGTTTGCCTGTAATGTTATGTGAGGAATTTCTTCTTTGATCCTGTCTATTTGGTGTCTGTGTGCCTCTAGTACATGGATGGACCTCTCTTTTGTAAGATTCACAAAATTTTCTTCTACAAATTTACTAAAAGTATTTTCTATTCCTTGGCCTATAGTTCACTTTCTTGTATGCCCATGTTTCAAAGCTTTGGTCATTTAAAGGTGTCCTTTATTTCCCTTGTATACTGTTCATACAATTTTATGAATTTGCCATTGATTTTGCTATTTCTTCTGTCATCTCTTCAAGCCTTGACAATCCATTCTCCACATGATATATCCTGCTAGAAAAACTTCCTTGGGAAGTTTTAGATGAATTTTAGATGAATTGTCTCAATTTTGTTTTCCTTTACATTTTTCTTGAGTATCTCTTTATTAAATTCCATTTTCAATTTAAGATTTGAGTTTATTCTTGTCTCTTGGAATTTAATTGCTTTGTTTGATCAAGTCCTCTTTGAGCTTATTCTACTGTCCAGTGACTGCTTTTTCCCCCTATTATTCTGATCCATTTGATTTAGCCATGTATTAAGTCCTTTTTGATTCTTGTCAATTTTATGTTGCTTGTTCATGAATGCATTATGTTTGATGAATATGCTTCTCATAAAATTACATTTTAGAATTCTATGCTTGGAGTTTCCTCTAAGATATGTCCATTGGAGCTTTCTACTATAGCCCTATGCATTATTGATGGGGTATCTTTCCATGTTATCTTGTGTCATTTGTCTTGCATTGAGACTTGTCAACATGGAGATAGTCCTACTGTCTTGCTGAGAATTCAACAATGGTGGGTTTTGTGGAGCCTGTGTTGAGTGACTTGCTCAATCTTGATATACGTGGGTGTTTGATGCTGGTCTAGCTGAAGGTCTATCTGGGCTGGGCATGCAGGAAGCTGAACAGGTTCCTTCTCATTCCTGATATCTCTCCAAAGAGCTGGTCTGGGGAGTATGGTCAGCTCCAGTGGTTCCTACTCACAGCTATATCGGCAGGCATGCTGAGAATGGAGGTTAGTGTCAAATGTGTCTGTGCCACAATCCAGGCCAGAAGTATATTAGTGGTACTGAATAGAGTGGGGCATCACTCACCTGCACCTTGGGCAGCCTGCTCAGTGCCCAGTCTGGGGAGTTTGATCAGTTCAGGCCACTCACTCAGGGTGGCACAGTGGGACATCAAATTCCTGTCTTATATGGATTAGTATAGAAATTTGTTTTCACCTTCCTTGGCTTGTTCTGAGTCAGCAATTATTACTTGACGTCCTTGGATTTTCTTTTCATTTTTAGCTGCTTAGGATATTATATTATTAAGTTGTACTTAATTTTTAGTTCAGCAAATATTTGTGGGAAATCTTATAAGTGTTAGACATGGTAATTGTTCTATGTATTAAATATTAAAGATTTCAGCTCTTCTCAAAGATTAGGAGAGAGACAATAATTAAATAGATAATTTCTGAGTCAGTAGAAAGGGAAAAGAAAGAACAAACAGAAATAAATACCATAGGTATCATGTGGGATCCATTCTGCACTCTAAAATATGCTCATATTAAATCTCATTGCTCAATAGTCTCCTATATGATTTTAATTTGTTGGGTATATATCTTGATGGTTTACTAAGCCTTATTTTTAACAATATCCTTTGAAAGAGCAACATATCAAAATAATTCCCAACATGAATAGAGAAGGATTCTATTAACTGTTAAACATTATCATAAGAAATTTAAAATAGTAAGAGTGTATTTTTTTTTTTTTAATTTTTTTTTTTTTTAATTAGTCAGTTCTGTATTCAGCAAATACAGTCATTTTGGTACCATTATTAGGCTCATCCGTGACCTACCCCCTCCCCTTGGCCCCTCCTTGTTGAGGTATACGGGTCATGCATTGTGGAGTTAGCCCACAGTTATGGGTAAGCTAAATGTAATTACTATTTGTTGCCTCCAACACGTTGGCTGTTTTCTACTTCAGGCACAGGGGGTAAGTGATGATTGGTGAGGTAACCTCAGCAGACCACATGAAATTCCCAGTGAGGCCCTTCTCACTGAGGATCCTCATGTAGGCTGAACAGTGATCATGGTGGGAGGGTATCTTAGGGGGTCTGGCAGTTGAAACAAAATTCCATCAGTTAAGTAGCTTATCAGCAATAGAAATGTATTCCTCACAGTTCCTTAAAATAGGAAGTGCAAGGTAGGACCCTGTCAGATTTACTTTCTGATGACTGTCACTTTCTAGTTTGTAGTTATAACCTTCTTGCTCTGTTCTTGCATGGTGGTTGTGGAAAATTCTGTTTCTTCAGCTTTTACATGGACAGTTATTCACAAGCCTCTCCACTTCCCCAAAAACCTCACTGCAAGTCCTGTATCCCCTTTTTGTTCCTCTCTCATAGTGTCCTATTTACATTCATAACCCAGTCTCATATCTATTTACATATACACAAGCCTTAAAATTTAGAATCCACATCTGAAAAACAACAGGCATTTTTGTGTTTTGTTTTTCTTGGCTTATATGTTTAGTATATATTTTCCAATTCCATTTAATTCCTGAAAATTTCAAACTTCATTCCTCTTTACAGGTGAGTAAATTACTATTGTGTATATTATTCAACATTCAAGCAGTGGACTTAGGAAATTGATTTAGGGAAGCATAGATTTAAGTATACTAACTTTAGGTATACACATTTATTAGATATATTGATAAGGGCACCTCCTCTGTACTGACCTGGACCAAATAGTCTCAGAACACCTCTGCAGTGTGAACTTCTTACACTGACCATATTCCTCTTTCAATTTTCTCAGGTTTGGAATTACAACTTTTTAAAAAATGTACTGGGTTTGGAGAGATAGCTTAGCAGTTAAGGCACATGCCTGTGAGACCTAAGGACCCATTTTCAACTCCCTAGGTCTCATGCAAGGTAGTCACACAAGGTGACACATGAGCCAAGGTTGCACATGTGCACAAGGTGGCACACATGTCTGGAATTCAATTGCAGTGGCTCAAGGCCCTGGCACACCAACTAGCTCTCTCTCTTTCTCTCATATAAAAATGACAAGTCTGTTTGGCTTGCTTCAAAAAAATTAATAAACTGGAGAGATGGATCAGTGGTTAAAGGTGATTGCTGGCAAAGCCTGATGACCTGGGTTTGATTCCCCAGTACCCACACAAAGCCAGATGCACAGAGTGGCACATGCATCTGGAGTTCATTTGTGGTGGCAGGCCTTGCTATGCCCATACCCTCTCTTTTTCTCCATATGTCTCTTTCTCTCTGTCTTTCTCAAATAAGTGAAAATATTTTTTTTTCTTAAAAGTTCTCCTCATTTTCAACAACCTTTACTTTATCCTTAGCATATTTATTCCCAGTCTATTTAATCCCATTCTGGCATTTGTTTTGCATAGTCTTGATTTATTCAATCTGACATAAATAAAGGGGTAGTTACAGTTCTTTTTCAATCCCATTTTTATTCTGTTGTTCAAATATCTCACCATATTGATGAATATGTACTCATCATTCAGTTTCAATTCTTTGGTTTCAGCGTCCTATTTAGAGTATAAAATTAGACATTGTGAACTTGTGTAGTTTTGGTGGTAAAACTATGTGCAAGTGTCATACATTAAGAATGTTTGCGATGGCAAATGAAGTGAAAGAGGAAGGGGAATACAGTTCAAACAATTTTTAACATTACTGCTTTCAGGGGTTTCATAGGTGTATTTTCTAAATTATTTTGATAGTAACATATTTTTACAGAACTAAACTTTCATGTCTTTGTTTTTAAGTCAAATCCTCCCTTTTTCGGCAGGACTGCTGAAGATTCATTCACTAGTTCATTTATTTATAAATCTTGTGTATTCTTGTCTCTAGGATCTGAGCTGAATGTGACTCTGAAGCATTCGACCATACATAGAACTAAACTTTATCTTGCGTTGACTTAACATTTGGAATACAACTTTAAGTAAATGCCAAAGTTTTACTCTGAAGATGTAGCAATTTCCTCCATTTGAAACTGTTTGTCCTTTTTGGTTCAGAACAAAAACATTTATACAAACTTCTGTGGACTGACTTCCATAACCAAATTTTGTAAATCCAATATAACCACACAATTCTACAGGAACCGGATATGATTCATACCCTGCCCAATGGCTTCATCTATGTTTCATTCATTTTCCCAGTGCTCAATGTATTAGCTTCAATGTCAGCAGCAGCACTTTATATTTTATGTTTCTGCTATCAACCATGGCATTGAAATGGTCTTATGGACAAATCTTAAATGCAGGTTGTGACAATGGATCCTAACTCAGAAGAGGCTATTCCTACAACTTGAGAGCATCTGTTCTCTAAGCCTTAACATAATTCTTAGCTATCATATCATTTTTAATTTTACATATTTCTAATATTTTATTTTATTTATTTGAGAGACAGAGAGAAAAATGGGCACACCAGGGCCTCCAGCCACTGCAGATGAACTCTAGACATGCCTTCTTGTGCATCTGGCTTACATGGGTCCTGGGGAATTGAAATTGGTTCTCTGGCTTTGCAGGCAAATGCCTTAACCACTAAGCAATTGCTTCAGCCCCATAGTTTACATATTTTTTTAAAAAAAAACATTTATTTGTTAATTGTGTGTGTGTGAAAGAGAGAGAGAGAGAGAGAGAGAGAGAGAATGAATATGCCAGGACCTCTTGCCACTGAAATTGAACTCCAGATTCATGTGCCACTTTGTCATCTCATTTTATGTGAGTATGTGGGTACTGGGGAATTGAACCTTGGGCAGGCAAGCAGGCTTTGCAGTCAAGTGCCTATAACTGCTGAGCCATTTTCCCTGCCTCTAGTTTTTGTTTAAAAGGAACAAATTTGGGGCTGGAGAGATGGCTTAGCGGTTAAGCGCTTGCCCGTGAAGCCTAAGAACCCCCGTTCGAGGCTCAATTCCCCAGGACCCACGTTAGCCAGATGCACAAGGGGGCGCACGCATCTGGAATTCGTTTACAGAGGCTGGAAGCTCTGGCGCGCTCATTCTCTCTCTCTCTCTCTCTCTCTCCCTCTCTCTCTCTCCCTCCTTCCCTCTGTCACTCTCAAATAAACAAAAAAATAAATAAATAAATAAATAAAGGAACAAATTTTCCTCTAGTGTTTTCTGCCACTAGTAGATTCATACTTAGATACAATCCTACTGCCCATCTCTAAAACAGATCTCTGTGTCCTAAAGTCTTCCTGATACTCAAAGCCCATGTGTCTTCTTCTTACCTCTGTTGCTATCCCTGCTTTAAAAGAGTCCTGCTACAATGCTATAACAGCATTCTCCAGCCAAACATTTGTACTGGTTTATTTAGAGTGCATCCGAATATTTGCATAACTTCTTGATGATTTTGTCAATGGGATCCTTTTAATCATTCAGGTAAAGAAAATAAAGAAAAGCATCCAAGTTACAGAAAAGGAGAGTAGAATTCCTCTGATAATTATTTTCCTTAATTAAAAACATTCCTGCAATTGTTCTCCTAAGTATAACTTTTATGCCAGCTAATTTATTGCACAAAAGAATTAGCTTCTTTCCTAGAGTTAATAGGCAAGATTAGAAAAGAAAGGAATTTTGGGTGTGAAGCTGTCTTCTTAGAAGAGCTTCACATTTTAACTTGAAATAGGTTTTTAGCTGGAGATCAACCTACAGGGTCCATGCATTAGTTGTATGGATGCTCAAGGAAATTCATTCCTTGATCCTGTATTACCTCTGAGAAGATATCTGTGAAGGAGCAAAGCCATTCTTCTCCCCTGATTCTGCTTCTACAGTTGTCTTTTAAATTTATCCCTCCATATTCCAAAGTTGACATATTACAAAGGTTCTAGGTGCTGTGGGGACTTTCACTAAATGGAGAAATACTAACCCTTCTTTCTATCCACCTCAGTGAAGGATCCAAAATCTCCCCAAATTAACAATGTTTTTCCCCTTCAACCTATCCAATCTCACTCTTTGTTGGAGAAACCAATTTTTGTTTTTCAGAAATCAGTGAGAGTCAAGGAAACAAAATCTGTCAATGAGACAAGGATGGCTGACTCCCTGGCAGGAGATGAACCATCCCTTGCACAGCAGCCAGGGCCCACGTAAAACCACAGAGGAACTGGTGAGTTGAACAAGAGTTGAACAAGGGTGGTGGAGACAGACACGGAAAATACTCAAAACACATCAAAGCAGAAATCCAGAAGCTGCTGATAGCTCAACACTAATGTGGACCTAAAGTATATTCCCCAAGGCTCAGGGAACTTTGTGGAAGTCGGATCAAAAAGATAAGAGCCACAGGGTGGGAGGAATAACCAGAGACATTCCCCTCACCTAGTGATGGACTGCTGCTTTCACAACTCATAATCCACAAACTTTTGGTGAACACCAGCAATACCACTAAGGAGGACCCTCAGTGGAGTGGGGACATGGAGGAGGGAAATGATGAAACTAACATATGATGTGCCCATACAAAGTTTCTGCTTAATAAAATAAAAATAAATAAAAATACAGTGACTTTGACCAGTTTAACTGTTATACTAAAATACTTTAAAACAGATAGTTTAGAAGCTATCATTTAAATTTCTATTTGTTCTGAAAACTAGAAATAATAAGGTCAAGGTGCCATGGGCTTTTGTGTAGTGAAGATCCACTTTCTGAAACCATTGCATTGGAGGTTAGGATTTCACCATATGAAGGTTGGTAATGAACAAAATATTCAGAATGTCACATAGAGAAAAGGATTGAACATGATCAAGCATGTTGTTTTCCCACACTTACAAATATCATTACTTTCATTACATATTTGCCATTATTTCAATAATGCTTCTTTCTGCCTCAGAAAGTAGTGTTTCACCATCCATTGTCTTTATAACCATTCCTGAGAGGCTATTTTCCCCATTTTTCTTTGAAGATGTGCTTATCACTGCATGACAAATTTTGTGCAGAGTTGTGTCCTTGGAATTGTACAATATGCTTCCCATGCTATTTTTCTCACACCAGGACTAGTCCTGAATATCTCCTCCCTAGTTTAACTTGAAGTGCACTTGAGCAGCTCACAGAAGGTATGTAAATTGCTAGGGTGGTTGAGAAGGAGCTCCAAAGACCCTTATAGTGAGCCTCAGAGTATTGCAGGGGAAGTTGTGACTTAAAGATGAGCCATTTCCTGGGAGTGAAGAAAATGCTTTGATTATCACCATGACTTTCTAATTGGATCAGAATCCCCCAGTTTGCATTGTCCTAGAAATCCATGATAAAGCACTTCATAAAATTGAAAACAAAAGGATTCATCTGAATCTTTTCTAGTTTGAATTCTATGAAGTATTGGACCAGATACATTTTTTTTAATATCCTGTTTTCCATTACGTTTCTACATACTCCCTACAAAGCTCAGTTTTGTGCATGATCCATACATTCAACACTGTTAGGACAATCATATTCACTGGTCCTTAGCTACTAATATGATACGTGCACAGCTTAAGTCTATATTTTCAGTTCAGGTCTTTCTTCTGACATTCACTGGAATCTTACACCCTGCTCTCAGAAGGACATTTCATGATGATTTCAGTCATGTTTCCATTAAATATTAGAAAAACTCTTCTCATACACTTTAACCCAAAGCCTCTGCCTGCTATGTACACATACAAACTAACCATGGTGCCTCTTCCAGAGTTAGGTTCATCACACCTCTGTTAGAACCCTTCTTCAGCCAGTTGAGCCACTTTTCTCTTCAGTACAGCTATTTTTGAACTCTAGTCTAAGTCTCTCTTTTTCTTCCCAGCCGAGATACTCATTTCTATTCCATTCCCATATCTAAATGTTCCCCCTCTAGTGTGCCGGCCTGCAGCACAAAAGATTGGAACGGGCTTCGAAGGAGGGAGTGGGAATGAACCTGAGACAAGAACACAAGGAATGGAGCCAAGACAAGTTCTGATCAAGGCTCTCCTTTATTCAGGTGGACACAAACTTATATACAGGCGACAAAACTTTCTGGATAATGACTACGTGCCTAAGGTCAGCTTCACCAGGGCCATATGGTAATGCCTCTTCCTGTCGCTCACCCCACCTAGGCTGTATGTTAAATAATGCCATTGTAACTGGTGCCATCTCACCTGGGCTGCCTTCTCACCAAGGCTGTAGGATAAGGCCTTTGTGTTAAGAGATTAGAGACCACCTGCAGCTCCCAAAGTCAAAGAGCAGCTGCAGCTCCGGACATCTCCCCCTTCTTTATTTATTAAAAGAAGCGACTGTGCCTGTCTTAGGTTGTCAGAAGCAGAAGAACATCCTTACCCGTCATTGGACAAATGTATTATCCTTGAATACGTGCCCTGTCTTAGGTTGGATGCCTCCTCCCCCAATCTTACCCGTCTCTGGCTACTAGCCAGATCAAATTCAGGGAGGATTAGGATAAAGTCTGAGGGAGCCAAGGACGTGTTCTATAGTGCATACCTTGGACCTCTGCGCGAACATTCACAATAGACTTCATTAGACACTTGAAGAAAATAGGCAATAGGCATAAGAGAAGCAGAAGGCAAACTCCCACAGCTGCAAAGCTGCCTATCCAGGAACTTAGAGACTCCCAACCAGGCAACACAGACTTAATTGCAGCAATTAAATCATTAGCAGCCTTAGTGGCGTCAAAATCAAGATGACTCTAGAATTTCTGAATGTAAACTAACTAAATCTAACAAAATGTTATCATGGTGCCAAATTCCTTCTAAATGCATTTTGACCTTTACCCAATCTTCATAACTAGCATTTTAAGTTTTAGAGGTGATGTAGATCCATTGGTAATCTGCATGGCATTCCAATTGAGCTCTAATCTTCATTTCTTGAATTTGCTCTCCTAAATATGTTACTACATCAAACAAAGCATCTATTTTTTCTTCTAACTTCTTGTCTATGGTTACTTAAGTTCCCAAAGCAATAGAAATGTTT
Source organism: Dipus sagitta (assembly GCA_036346955.1). Taxonomy (NCBI): domain Eukaryota; kingdom Metazoa; phylum Chordata; class Mammalia; order Rodentia; family Dipodidae; genus Dipus; species Dipus sagitta. The sequence continues at coordinate 75,536,455 of CM070782.1, forward strand.
TAAGCTAGATTATTAACAAAGTGTGCAGTATGAACTACTTGTGCAAGAGCAACAGCAGAAGTAGTAATAGAAGCTAATAATGTAATAAATGCAACAATCCCAGCAATAATTAAACCTACAACTCTCTTTTGTCTACTTAAACTATTTTTAACCTCCTCTAGAATTTGAATACCCTTGTCAGAATACCAAGGCTTTGAAAGATTTACAGGAATCATAACAAATGTAGGTTGTTTGACAATCATTACAGTTTTAGAATCATGAGAAATAAAATTGGACAGACTACAATTATCACAGGTAACATTAAACATTCCTTCAGACCCATGATGCCAAGTAATATTTATATTTCCTAACATCAGGGCATAAGGTGGTGTAACACAGGCCATAACAGTTCCCTTTGGAAGACTATTTGAATTATTGCTGTCATATGTAACCTTGATACCTCCCATAGCAGCAGCAATTTTCCACATGTAAGTTTGCTGATGTCCATTGTCTGACCACCACAGTCCTGAGGACAGTCCAGTAGCCCAATCATTAACCCATTCAGTTTTCACTGTAAGCAAGATGTAGATGACACCATATCATCAGGATCAGCAGTGTCTTCTTGTTTGATCTCGTGGCCTGCATACCGGACCAAACATTCTAGCAACCATCTGGCTCCTTTTTCTTACTGTGAAAAAATACAAACAGATCCTTGTCCCCATATTAATACAGGGTCGGGTCCACTCCATTTGTTAGTCAATGGATCTTTCCACATTACTTTAGCATAATTAGTCTTGGTTTGTGCATGCCAAAAACGGTCAGCAGCAGAAAACCCTTTTGCATCCAAAAGTAAAAAAATTAAAATAAATAAAGTATGATTTAGCCATTTTGTTACTGCAGCTCCAAACACTCTTGAGGTTTACCTAATTTTCAGGCACTTAGTACAGTCTTTCTTAATTATTCTATCACCTATTTATCTTAAATTTCTGGAATTATAATAGAATGCATTATGCACATAAATTCATTTAAACATTACACCAAATACAATCTTCGGTTTACACATAGCATGCTCATGCATATATTCATTGATGTTGCTGCTACAATAGTGTTATATAGACTGAGTGTATCTTCACACTTCACTATTGAAATCCTACTCACATTAGTATTATATTAGGAAATAGAGTCTTTAGGAGGTGACTAGACAAAACCCTCACAAATAGTATCAGTGCACTTACAGAAGTCCTAAGGAGGCTGGTTTCTGTTTTATCCCTACCCAATGAAGACGCTACAAGAATTTGATGGTTTGTAATAAGGAAAAGTATCCTTAATGGAACCAGAACTCTGATACCCTGGTCAGGAATCTCCTCCAGATTGTGAAAACACAATTTCATTTTTTTTGTAAGCTACTCAGCTGATGGTAACTTGGTACAACAACCTACCTTACTAATATAGATACTCAAGCTTCTAGAACATAGGGATTTTTCTAACATTTTTTTTACATAATGATACTGCAGACATAGTAATATTTAACAGGTACTTGAGAAAAAAGAAGTCATTCTTTTCTAAAGTCAAAGTATATTAAGTATTGTCAGAATGACAATTGATAATTGCTAAGGTTTTGAGGAATTAGATTTATTACGACCTAAAAGTCATAGAGCCACTGTTATATTTTGGTGGAATAAACAGTCAATTTGTGGGTGAGAATTTGAAAAAAATGAAATCCATGCTCCTATTCAAATTTATTTCCCTTAAATCTTCAGTTTCCTTAAACCTTCAGTTTCCTCCCTTAATGGTACTATGTGCATCACTTAGAGGTTATGAATCCCAAATAAAAATGCAAATAGTATTTAGAAAAGCTTTTGGGCTGCTGTTTCATTGTCATATTATTTAGACTAGCTGTCCAAGCTTCAAGATGAAATTAGAATAGACATAGATGAGGAAACTAAGTGGAAAGGAAGATCCAAAGCAGCTCTGGGGAAGGTGATGTCAGGGGAAATATTTGGGGCAACAAGGATGTATGATAAGTGTTTGCTAAATATGTAAGAAGGAGCAAAGTGCTGGCTGCCATAAAGTTGTGGGCTCAGGAAGAGCTTGTGAGTGATATGTAACTGTTCTGAGGGCATGTGCTTTGTGTAAGGTCACTTTTGTTTAGTAAGGATTTATATTTAATAAAAATAGCTTAGTTGTAGGATGAAAGTTGCTACCTTGATAAAAATGTTCTATCAAGGTTTTTAAGTGTGTACTTCTGTTAGTTACATCACCCAAACTACATTTACTTTGGCATTCTTGATTTTGTTCAATTATTGTTCATATAAGAAAATAGATATTGATTAAGGAAATGTGGAAAGTATGGTAAAAAAGGAAAAGAAAAGTAATGTCCCTATGTCTAGCACTAGTGTGACTATATATAGTCAATATAAGAGGGTTGTAGGTACCCTCACTTCTCTAAGAAGCATTAGGGATCCTCAACTCCTATAGTAATAGCAAGAAATCAAAACCCCAGTGAGCAAACATAAACAACAATGTCACCAAATAACTCAACTGTAAAATGAGCAAACAATTGGCATAGGCACTTTAACAGATACAGATCCTGAATGTCATCAATCACCAGGAAGATCTGAGTTTGAGCCACAAGGGGGTGTTTCCTTGTACCTGCTCAAATGCTATAGTCACAAACATGACAGTATCAGTAAGGATGAGAAGACAGTGTGAAAGCTTTGTCTACTGGTGATATGAGAGAAAAATTACACAGTCATTAGGCAAAAAAAAAAATACTGAGATTCCTTAATAAAATTTTTAAAAATGAAGAGTTGTGGCGATGGCTCGGTAGCTAAGGAGCTTACTTGCAAAGCCTGATGACCTGGGTTGGACTGCCCAGTACCCATGTAAAGCCATATACACAAAGTGGTGGGTGTGCCCATTGTCTCTCTCTCTCTCTCTAACTCTCTATCCTTGAAATAAGTAAATAAAATATTTTTAAAATCTTTTAATAATTTCTTTTGTTTATTGTTATTGATATATTTGAGAGTGACAGACAGAGAGAGAAAGAGGCAGATACATAGAGAAAGAATGGGCATGCCAGGGCCTCCAGACACTGCAAATGAACTCCAGATGCATGTGCCACCTTGTGCATCTGATTTATGTGGGTGCTGGGGAATTGAGCATCAAACCCGGGTCCTAAGGTTTCACAGGCAAGCATATAACAATGAAGTCATATCTCCAGCCCCTAAAATATTTTTTAAAAATATGTCCAACTGATCAGTGGATAATGAAGATATGGGCACATTTATACAATGGAGTTCTACTCAGAGTTAAAGAAAAATGAAGTTATGAAATTTGCAGGAGAATGAATGGATCTGGAAAGGATTATGCTAAGTGAGATTACCCAGAAAGCCAAACATCACATGTTCTCTCTCATATGTGGATCCTAGCTACAGATGATTGGACTTCTGTGTGAGTAGGAAGAAAACTCAGTAGCAAAGGCCAGTAAGCTAGAAAAGAGATATAAATCAAATAGAAAGGAAGGGAGGGGGTATTTAATAGAATGATATTGTATATATGTAAGTAGAAGAATAGTTTAATGGGGGTGAAAAGGCCAAAGTGAGGTCAGGGGAAGAAATTGAGTACAGGAAAGGTGGAGGGAGGGCTAATCAAAATCTAAGAAGATATAAATAAATCATATGGAAACCTACTTTTTTGAACAATGGAACACTCAAGAGCCAAAGATTCTTACTAGAAAATTTTCCGTGCCTGGGATGAGATACCTTCCAGTGAATTGTTGGCCAGGGAGGTCCCTGATGCCCCCCCAAACATTACAGGCCATTTATGAGGCCCTTGGTTTCCCACCAGGAATAGATGGTAAGACCCTATTGCTGAAGACTCCACATACTTGGGCTGCAAGGCCACCGAGAAATCTTTCTGGAACTGAGCTGATAACCTCCCCCATGCAGACCAGCTGACAGAAAGCTGGAAGAAGCCATTCTGCATGCAGTTCAATGGGAGAAAGAGAAATCACCAGTAAAGATACTCAACAGTGGACACTGCAAGCCTTAGATTTTGCCAGCCAGGCCAAATGAGCCAACGGGTGCAATATTGGCATGCCTGTCATGGTGGAATCCAACTGCCTTCTAATTGAACTGGAGGCCTGCTCCATGGGAGGGAATACATCCCTGATACTGAAAACCTACAACAGGGGTAGTCCCGAGCCCTAGGGGTGTAACATCTGCTGGTGTCTGGCTAAATGTATATACTATGCTCATCAAACTGCCCAGTAAGCACTTTTCTTAATGTTCATACCTATATATCAATGCTACTCTCACTTTTGGTAGAGGATCTTCTGTTTTCAGATGGCAGTGACCTTGGGATGACTCAGAAAACATCATAGTGCTGGGAAGAAGTGACAGAGGAGTGCTTAGCACTGCAATATCTCTATTATACCTTCCAAAGCTCAGGGTCTTTTGCAGAAGAGGTGGCAAAAAGAATGTAAGAGCTAAAGGAAGGGTAGGACTCCTTACAATGTGTTCTTCCAGACACAAAATGGCCTGGATATCCATGACTTCATAGTGCCTGACACTACCTACACAAGACCATCATAATAGGATGAAAATATCATGACATCAAAATACAAGAGAGACTGATTGAGAGGGGGAGGGGATAAGATGGAGAATGGAGTTTCAAAGGGGAACGTGGGGGGAGGGAGGGTATTTCCATGGCATGTTGTTTACAAACATGGAAGTTGTTAATAAAAAAAAATAGCACACACATAAAATGAAAAGAAAGTAAAAATGGATTGGCCCTATGATTCAGGGACCACAGTTCTTAGTGGACATTCCAAATAATTAACATTATACTCTCAAAGATATTCAAAGAGATACCTGTAGTCTGCTGTTCATTATAATATTATTCACAATACATAAAATATGTGTTGGGGTAGTGGGTAAGTAAAATTCTCTCTCTCTCTCTTTCTCTCTCTCTTTCTATATATGTATAATCTCCATGGCAGAATAGTATTAGACTTTAAAAAATGAAGGAAACACTGTCACATTTGACAATAACCATGAACATGGGGGTCACTATGTTAAATGAAATAAAGTAGTCAGAGAAAGGCAACTACTGTATAATTCAGTATATATAAGGCATCTATCAGAAATGAGCTTTTAGAAAGCAGAAGGAGTAGGATGATGGTTATCAGAGGAAAAGGAAAACAGAGTTGAATCACACTGGGTATAATGTTCCCATTATGTGAGCTAAGATCTAGAGCTCTGTTGTATAATGTTGTGTCCATAATTAACAACATGGTAAGTACATTTAAAGGTAGATAGCATATTAAGGTGTCTTTTTAATTATTTGTTTCTTTCTTTTTTTGAAGCCCAGTAGTCTATGCTGGCTTTGAATTCATAACAATCCTCCTCACTCATTCTTCTAAGTGCTAGGATTCCAAGTGTAAGCCACTACACCAGATACAATAAGTTTCTTATTTTGGATAGATGGAATCCACAGATGTCAGAAAGCTCAGACTCTAGAGTGAAGTATTCTAGAATAATTGCTCAGGCTCATTTGCTGTATGTGTTTTGTGATGAACTAAGAGCCAACTCCCATGTAGTGCAGAGTTGTGCCCTGCACTCCAGTCAGCCATGAACACCCATGTTTGCATTGCTGTGGTGACTACTCTACATATTTAGTCCTGATGTAATTTCCCCCTTGGACAGAAAGTTTATTTAGTTTATTGTTTTCAAAAATGTCCACCTTTGGGTCACTTTACCCAACTTGAAAAACTAAGGTGGTGTTTGCTTGTACCCCAGTTGCAAAGAGTTTTTGCGACTCGGGAAGAAAATTCTGCCAATGCCATCAAAATGCACAAAATTGTGGAAAATGATTCCATAAGTCAGACCCTATAGTAACTAGACAATTTCCTTGGGTAGGAAGACAAATAGGGAAAAAGGGCTATTGGTAGGTGGTTAAGTCTAGAATACTCCAAGATGGTGACTAGGTATGGAAATTACTTCATTTTTCATCTTACATTAGAGATACCTTTAAGTTTTCTGTGTCCTTATTAATTTTTCTGGTTCAAAACCCTTAACCTTTTGATTTTAACTCACTTTTCTTCCTTTGATGTGTAAGAAAATTTGACGTAAGAAATCTCTCCAAGTGTATCCCTAGGGCACTATTAAAGCCAGGAGCAGCAGGATCTCTGTGTTCAATCTATGAGCCACTCATTCATTCACTCTTTGTGTCATGAGGCTGAGCCTATGAAGCAATTCACTTTGACAATACTACACTGTGACCAAAGCCATTTGAGCAAAGGAAGAGATAAAAGTTGAAGAAAGGTAAGAAGGAATTGGACTCAAGGGATAACAAACTAGACAAGTATATAAACAAGTATATAAACAACTGTATTGTAAAGGTAAAATTGATCTCCAATAATCCAGCAGAAATATGGGACATATGAAAGCCACTACTAAAAGTTTAGAATTACTTGAGCATGTTGAGTTAAGGGCATTCCATGGAACTGAATGAGAAAAATAGGAAATTTCGTGTGAGAGAGAAAAAGAGAACATAGCCTAATTATTAGAATTAGTGTGAATAAAACATAGAGACATAGGAAACATAGCCTGTGAATGGTCTCCTGGTTGACAGGACCCTTAAAAGCATGCATAATCCCCAAAGAGAAAATATGACTTAAGTGAGTATTAAACTGTATCTTTTCATGTTGAGAGAAGTGTCAATACATTGGCAGCCTATTGAAATTTAATCTCTCTCTCTCTCTCTCTCTTTCTCCCTCCCTCCCTCTCTCTGTAGATTATATGCCATTAGAATTCATATTTGCATCTATCTACTTCACAGTCAGAGTTCGTAAAGAGTCTGCATATCCTAAATGTTAAGTAGTTGTTATTTTACTATCCTGAGAAATAGATCTTTAACCTCTAGTGTGACATCTTTCTGAGTACCTCAGATTCATAGTGACCAGAACTTTAGAGACAATAAGCCTGATAAAACTTATGAAAAGCACAAATGAATAAAGCTTCAAGGATGTCTGTAACCCTCTCTTTCTTGGACTTCTGCCAGAACACAGTGGTTAAAATAATGCCATTATACTAATTTCTGGTAAGGATGACAAATTGTTCTAATTAAGCCATTAAAAAAAACAATTCTATTTCAAACATATGTGCAGCCAAATATGTTTTAAAAATTAATTTTCCATTGCTCTTTTGTACAAACTAGACTTTTCATAATTGTAAATATGAATTGTAAAATATTAGAAGAAACAATATCTGACAAAACAGAATCCTTACCTATTAACATTTATACTATACTATAGTAGATGACAAAAAAGCAGACCTAACTTTAAGAACAATAAAAATCTTGACTGTTTTATAAACATTAAGAGAATAAAGCCAAAATATTATGTATGGAAAAGAACAAAATTTCTTTGAATTTCATACATTTGCTTTAGAAAATATTTAGTGATTATGAGCATTTTCTTCCTTCAGATATAGTTGAAGGATACCTTTCATTCTCCATTTCCTCATCACACAGTTTTTCAAAAATATTTTTATGTATTTGCCTGAGAGAGAGAGAGAGAGAAAGACAGAGAGAGAGAGAATGGGCATGCCAGGGATTCCCACTGCAAACAAATTCTAGATACATACTCCGCTTTGTGCATCTGGCTTTATATGGGTATTGGAGGATAGAAACTTGTTTATGAGGCTTTGAAAGTAAATGCCTTTAACCACTGATCCATCTATCTCTCCAGCCAGCCCCTCATCCCACAGTTTAAAAGTCCATTTGTTCTGGTCTTATACAATGGTGATTGGAAGTGTAAATGATGCATTTTTCTGGCTTATAATTTAAGGTTATCTCCTTGTGCCATAAAGCTCTAAAATCTGAATCATTTGATTCATATAGTTTGTAAAGATGATGAATTTTTCCATAGCATAAAGAATAGTTTGATGGCATTGACTTACAACATTTAATAATTTTCAGTAATGTAAAGAGAAAACAGAGATTGAATTCCATCTGTATTTCATGGTTACTTAAGCCCAGAATTCCCTTCCGGTCAGTCTGTGCTAAGACACGCTTGATTTTCTCAAATATCTACCTGAAATCATTGTATATTCCCATCAATCTCTTTTCCACAAAGGAGTTGTTGTTTAATAAAGTTAAAAACATGTTGGGTCATGATTCACAGAGACATTTCTCCTACCCATAACCATGGGCTAACTCCACAATGCATGATCCATATACCTCAACAAGGAAGGGCCAGGAGTTGGGGGTAGGACATGGACGAGCCTAACAATGATACCAACTTGACTGTATTCACTGAGTACAAAACTAATAACTAACTAACTAAATAAATAAATATTAATGTGGTCTGGGGCAACTTGGGTAATGTGGACCTTGTCTAATTCTCTAGCCTCAAACAATATCTCTGTACAAATGGTGTGTGGTGGGTGTTTTTTCTTCTTTCAGTGTTTCAACTATGGCATTCCTCTTTGTACAATAGATTGTCCTATCCTATTTTTTCATAAAAACAGGAGTATAGACCAATGGAATAGACTTGAGGACCCGGACTTTGGGTCAAGCAACTACAGATACTTGATATTCGATAAAGGCCCGAACAATACAGGCTGGAAAATAGACAGCATCTTCAACAAATGGTGCTAGACAAACTGGATAACCATATGCAGGAAACTGAAACTTGACCCACACATTTCACCATGCACTACACTGAAGTCCAAATGGATCAAAGACATCAATATAAGACCAGAAACTCGAACACTACTGGAAGAAAATTTAGGAAGTACTTTCCATGATATAGGAATGGAAAAAGACTTCCTGAAGAAAACCCCAGTAGCTCATGAACTTAAACCGTCACTCAACCAATGGGATCACATGAAGCTGAAGAGTTTCTTTACAGACAAGCATACAGTAAGCAAAGCCAATAGTTTACCCACAGAATGGGAGAAAATATTTGCGGGTTATCCAACTGATAGAGGCCTAATCTCTAGAATCTACAAAGAACTCAAAAATCTAAACAGTAAGAAGTCAAACACCCCACTCACAAAATGGGGCAAAGAGCTGAACAGGCAGTTCACAGAGGAAGAAATAGAAATGGCAAACATACACTTAAGAAAATGTTCATCATCCCTAATCATCAGAGAAATGCAAATTAAAACAACTATGAGATTCCACCTTACCCCAATAAGGATAGCAAACATCAAAAAATCAAATAAAAATAAATGCTGGCGAGGATGTGGAGAAGTAGGAACACTCATCCACTGTTGGTGGGAATGTAGGATGGTACAACCACTTTGGAAAGCAATATGGAGACTTATGAAAAAGCTGAGTATAGAGATACCAACAGACCCAGTTATTCCCTTACTGGACATCTACCCTAAAACCTTCAAACCACAGGCTACAGAGATTTGCTCAACCATGTTTGTAGCAGCTCAATTTGTAATAGCTAAGAGCTGGGATCGACCCAGATGTCCATCACTAGAAGAATGGATAACTAAGATGTGGTATATCTACACAATGGAATTCTATACAGCAGTAAGAAAAAATGATACAATGAAATTTGAGGAAAAATGGTTGAACCTGGAACAGATCATTCTCAGTGAACTCACCCAATCACAGAAAAAAAATCGCCACATAGTCTCACTCACCTACAGCATCTAACCTGAATCTACCCAAGATACCTTACATATCCAGCAAGCATCTCTTGGACTAGACACTAGGATGGAAGAGGAGGGAGGGGAAGGCATCTAGTTAGTTGATTAAAAATATGTTCAAATTACATGGAAAACTACAGCACAGTTCATCCTCAGAGACCGTGTTTTGGAAGAGCTACTCTTCTTCACACTGAGATGCTTCTTTACTTAGTGATTAGAAATAATTTGTGTTTCACTGTCTAACTAAAAAATATGTCCTCAACTAAACTTGGTATTCATGAAATAAAAAAGTATGCATACTTTTGTGCATAAGTTTTCTCTAGCATATTACAGAATATTTTTCATTCATTGCTAAACTTCATAAGTGTCTTAAAAGTAAAGAGAATGGGCAGACTAAATCCAGCAAAGTATAAAAAGTATTCTAGAGAAAGATTAATTGTAGGAATTAAAAGTTGATTTAATATCTAAGAGGCAAACAATCTAATCATCATATAAAACATCCTCCCTAAATATCCATTCAAAATATTCAAAAAAAGCTGAGGGAAGCTCATTTCTCTATATAGTAAAGGATGCCTAAAAATAAAATTAAATATAGAGAATTCATATGAATCAGAATTTTAACTTAAGAAAGGTTGGAAAACAGTTATCTGCATGAAATTGATACATAAAATTAGATAGCAACATCATAATAATTAGCAAAGAGTACAAAGTAGATTTCCATATGGCTGTTTAGTATATCTTTAGTTTTGGTTACCTATCCCCCACCCTGCTGCTTCTGACAAGTTTCTATCTGTGCCCACCCATGCAGACAACCCTAGTTAAACTCAGTGGGTCACACCTATACATAAGAAATAGACCTTAAAGCAGAAGAGGGACATTTTGCAAGTAGAAGAGATTCAGTCAAAGGAGGATGAGGAAGGATTGTCAAGAAAAGGTAGTGGGAGGGTGTTATGACCAACATGCATACATAAAGCTGCCAACAAGTAAAGCACACTTAGAAAGTACACAAACACCTATAAGTTGTAGGAAAAATGAAATATCCCAAAAGTGTAATATCATTTAACTTTATAGGGGTGAAGCACTGATAGAGCACAGCTGGATGATCACTGAAACCTTTAACTCAGTGATAGGAGCCCAAGACAGATGCTTGCACAGTGAAAGCTTCGGTGTAAAATGTCCTGAATAGCCAAATCTGTAGAGGTAGAAATTATACTAGAGGTTAGTGCAGGTAGGAAGAGTATAGAGAGAAGTAATGGATATTGAATTGTGTTCTTAGGTGGGTGAATAATGTAGTGCATAGATTATATACAAAATGATCAAAAAAGAATAGATAAAATGTTACTATAAAATAATTGTAAAAAAAAAATAATTGTAACAGTGAAAGTATATTAAAAGAAATTATTAAGAGTTAAGAACTTTTTGAACGTTCATCAAATATGAAATATGAGTTATTGTTATTAATTAATTTAATTTTAATCAAAACCTTCACACATTTCCAAGCTATTTTTCAGTGTGCCATTCATTATCAACAGATTGAATATGTAACCTCAATCTGTCACTGTTAAGTGGCTTCTGTTTGTCCTGTCTAGAGGCAGGACTAGGTTTTTCAGCATAGTACTCTGAATTTAAACTCATTGCTAAGCCATTAGTGGGCTCTGTGGATTGAAAATGTGGATCAGATTCATGGGGAAAGATAAATGTTTCATTCATCTCATAAATTAATATTTTACCTGTCACTCATATACTTTCCACTGCTCTCTCAAGTTTGCTTATTATTATTTTTCCTTGTTCCTTGCTTATACACAGATTCTTGGGCTTGTCAAAAGTTTGCTCCTCTTAAGTGCTAACTGGACCACAGCTCTGGACATTCAGCCTATGATAATTTTTTTATGGTTTTATCAATAGAACTGGTGTTTTATCTCTCAGTGTTCTTATTACATAAATAGAAGCTACTGTTGGTAATTCAAGCAGAAAATGATTTATTATATAGTGATAGAGATATTGACATTGTAAGTAAAATTTTTTGGTGTCCTAAAATAAGAAAGGCCATAAATATGTGGTCAGTTTTTGCTTTTGTATACTTGTATGTGTGTATGAGCAGTGTGATGTGTAGTACAGGCACATGTGTGTGATATATGCATGCGCATGTGCTCTTGTGGTGTCCCATACACTGAGCTGCAGCAGGGTCGCTCAGATGTGGTAGCTGGAGTAGAACACAAATTGTGCCATTATATTACTCTCTGTCTGGTCTTGCTTTGAGCCTAAGTCTGCTTTTTTAATTATTCCTGAGCCTGCAGATCTTGTAATATTCTCGGGTCTCTGCTGCCTTATAAGACTGGAATTACAGTCTCATGTGATCATGCCCAGCTGCTTTATGTGGGATCTGGGGATTTGAACTCTCAGTCTCAGATCACCTTCAGGCCTTCATGCTTGTGCAGGAAGTTCACTTCACCTCTGGCCCATGTTTACAGCCCTTTTGCCTTGAATTTTGAATTGAAGGACTGTCCTAAAGCATCTCGGGGTATGTCTAACAGCTGGTGTTGCACCTGCTTGCAGTACTTCTTTGCACTGGTTTATAATTCAGGTAATCTCTCAGGGATGAAGTCGTCGGTGAAGCTGTGGAATCTTTGGCTACACATCTTAACATCTTTCAGAAATGTAAGTTTCTTGATGAGAAGAAATATCAGGAAGGCTGGCACACTGCTAGAAAGATATCTCAGAAGATATGAGTACAGTTATTACTCTTCTCTGAAGTATGATGGGAAAGAAAATCAAAACTATATACAGAATATGTATTTATTTCAGGAAGAACAAATTTCTCTTTATTAGGAAGTGCTCTAGCTGTCATGAAAAGATTTGTGACTCAATTATATTTCTACACAGAGGACTAGGAGCCAGATACTGATGATAGTAAATCAAACAAAAAATGGTGCAAAAAGTTAGCTTCAGTGATTACCAGCTTTGTGTCCCTGTGCCCACACATCACCTCCATCCCTCTACCATCCCACTTGGTTAATGATCTCATTAAGCAATCTCTGAGCTCATTGAAGGAAATAGCTGACGAATATCCTCATAGTAGTTTATCAATTTAATTACTGGATGAATGTCAGGAGCTGGGTGAGCACTGTGTAGGACATAATTACTCCCTGACTCTGAATATATTCCAAGGGATCGACTTCTTAGAGTTCTACCAGTTCTCTATTCTTATATCTTCCAGGTACCTTACCATCTTGACTAGCCATCGTTTGGTTGGTTCTCTTATATTTACATACGAATTGTAATTTAGAATATACTTAATTCAAAGAAAAAGTAATGCTTGACCACAAGGAAATTTTCTTTACTGTCTTTCATGGTCAAGTCAAGGTTGGTTTGTAAGATAGCAATATTCTTTCAATAAATATAGCTACATCTTGAAAAGCCATTTGCAACTTAACTATATACTAATAATATATATAATAGTAATCTATTATCCCATTCATTTAGATGCTTGAAAACTCAGTGTGCCTAATCAAATGTCCAAATGACAGCACAATATGTTGAGGTTACCTTCTCGTTGCTGAATAAAGCACCCAAACTCATGCAGTTAATGGGAGGAAAGGATTTATTTTTGGCTTACAGTCTCAAAAGGAAGCTCCATGATGGCAGGGGAAGGGATGGTATAAGCAGAGGATGGACATCACGTCTGTGACAGCAGGTGAAAAACAGCAAGGGAGTAAGGCAAACTCTTACAAAGTGGAGCTGGCTATATCACCTCTAAGCTCACCCCAGCAACACGCTTCCTCAAGGAAGGTGCCACCTCCCAAATTGCCATCACCTGGAAAACAAGCGTTCAAAACACATGAGTTTAGGAGGCTCTGACAATTCAAACCACTAAGCTATTCATACTATTATGTAATGGAAAATGAAGTTACCTTGTTCAGTGCAGACAGTGTTGCAAATAAGACTTTTCAAACAGAAACTGAATTAGCTTAACAACAAAGATCATAATACATGAAACAATGAAGAATATCCTTCAGAAACATAAAGAACTATTCAGTAAAGAAGGTGTTAGAGGGCTGGAGAAATTGCTTAGTGGTTAAGCGTTTGCCTATGAAGCCTAAGGACCCTGGTTTGAGGCTCGATTCCCCAGGACCCACGTTGGCCAGATGCACAAGGGGGCTCACTCATCTGGAGTTCGTTCACAGTGGCTGGAGGCCCTGGAGCGCCCATTCTCTCTCTCTCTCTCTCTTTCTCTCCCTGTCTGTCGCTCTCAAATAAATAAAATTAAACAAAAAATTTTAAAAATAAAAAAGAAGGTGTTAGATATGACAAAGAAATGAGAAGATAGGTTTTAATATATGTAACAGAAATATTATTGTCTAACTTGTAAAGTTAAAAATAATAGTAATTGGGGTGGGAGTGATGTTACTTACTTAAAGACACACATACAGACCTACCAATAATAATGCAGAAATGCAATACTAGAGAAGTTCTATTAAGCATACACAAAACTTTATAAAGAAATATAAGTAAGAAATGTAAGCATAAATGATGTCAGAAGTGTGTTTCTTGGTATATTTATACAAATCTGGCATTTGTATACATGTATATAACTTTATCTTATAATTTAATTACTCCATATTCTAGCAAAACATGTACATAAGATTTTATCAATTCGTCATGTGCCAGTCTCAAAATTAAAGCAAATTTTTAAAAGTATAATAATTATGCCTAATTATATTACAATTTTATTACAGAATATTAGATACTATGTTATAATATTATGTAATACCAACACATGATGTATCCATACTAAGTATGTCTATAATAACAAAGAATGGAATGGAGAGCCAGAAGGGGGTTGCCAGGGAAAGAGATTTGACAACAGAACAGATTTCAAGCCACAGTTTATGCTAATTTGTTATGGTAGCAACAGAAACCCTCCAGTGCATCTCCTGAAGCTAGTACATTCTTAACACAAATCCCATATCTATTCAGAAAGAGGAGGGAACATTGCATACCAATGTCATGTGTGTCACAAAATTCAATGTATCTTAAATAAAATTGAATCCAATAGAGTACAAAAAGAAGCATTTTTAAAATAGTATGGTTTAACAGAGAGGTAATAATTTAATTCTGAGAGATTATAGGACAGCTAAGTCATATGGTCACTTCAATAAATTAAAAATCATCACAACATAAATTCACTAGTCCTGATAAAATAATAATTAGGGCTAAAGGGATGGTTCTGTGGTTAAGTTACTTGCCTGTGAAGCCTAAGGACCTGGGTTTGATTCCCCAGTACCCATGTAACCCAGATGCACAAGATTGCACATGCATCTGGAGTTTGTTTGCAGTGACTGGAAGTCCCTGTTTGCCCATTCTTTTTCTCTCTCTCTCTTTCTCTTTCCCTCTCTCAAATAAATGAACAATTTAAATAATAAAACTATAAATAGAAATAGAAATAATTAAATTTATGCTAGTTTATGAAAATCTTCAGAAAAATATTATAATAAAATGTTAGTTTCTTTTAGAATTAGAATTAAGAGAAGGATGCTTGCTTTTGCTTCTTCAATAAGAATCCATAGTTGATGACTCATGTGTGATGATAACAATTAAAAGATAAGAGGGCTAGGAAGGTGGCAAATTAGTAAAAGGTGCTTACTTGCAAAACATGCCTGCCTAAATTCTATTCCCCAGCCACTCACATAAAGCTATCTGTGCAAAGTGATGCACACATCTGGAATTCATTTGCAATGGCAAGAGGCCCCGGGGCACCTGTTATTTTTCTTTTTCACTCTCAATAAAATTTAAAAAATGAAAAAAAAAAACCACATCAGTTTCACCCATAGAATTTGCTTCAGCCATTAACTTTCATAAGCTTTGGATGCACTTCCAACTTTAACACTTCTGTATCATGAAATAGCTATAATTCCAAAGCTTTTAATAGTAATAAGGTGGATTAAGTTTCATTTTTAAGAGTTGTAAATACATCTCTTCCCTATATAACCTTCTAATTAGTCATAGATATAGAAATGAGGCATCAATTGTATAAGCATTGGCATTACTGACTTGAGGAAATCTTCAGCACACAATTATAATTTTATCTCAACCAGGACTTCATTATGCTGTCTATACAGGAGGTATGCTGGAGTTCTGCTGATTTGCATTTGATTTTAAATGTTACAAATCCAAATATGTGACACCCTATTTGAAGTACAGAGGCAAGAGTCATGATGAATTAATTATTTAAACATTCGAATAAGCTTAAGGAGAACATTTGAAATCAGTGACTTGTTCATTGTGCAGATATTTGAATTCAGCATGCCCTTTGATAAGTTGGATTTTCTCCAAGGCCAGGATGCTATCTATCCACAGCATTTAACTTTCAATTACAGCCATGTTTCCTGAGCTTCTGGCAACTGGTAGATCACTCTTGGTTCAATCTTCTTAGAGTAGATAGAGAAGCTCAAGTCAAACCACCTTCTTTGGTCCCTAAAACAGCCCAATGTAGAACTGCCATAAGCCCCACAGTCAGTACCATAGCCCCAGGGTGCTTCATCGTCTCGTCACCATATGCTGCTGACACAGAGCTTGGAGAGACCTGGTTCGGATCTTCAGAAGAAATCCTGT
The DNA here is from genome assembly GCA_036346955.1 of Dipus sagitta. Classification (NCBI taxonomy): domain Eukaryota; kingdom Metazoa; phylum Chordata; class Mammalia; order Rodentia; family Dipodidae; genus Dipus; species Dipus sagitta. The sequence continues at coordinate 75,552,717 of CM070782.1, forward strand.
CCCTAGACAGTTATCTTGTCTAGTGATAGAAAGTACTACATGAGTTACTGGGGGAAAATGACCAACAATGGTCAGAGCAACCAGAGGTGTAAGCTACTCAGAAGCAAACACCCTGACAGGATGTAAATGCAAGTGAAATAGTGGCACACAGCCTCAGTGGGTAACCAATAGATTTTTGACTGGCTAAGAGATCCCCTCAGTGTAAAGGAACCCATATCTGGAATTGGGAACTAGGTTAAAATCCTGTGAAAATGAAGATTATGTTCTCCAGTGTCAAGCTCTCACTAGTCTTTGGCTAAAAGAAAGGTTACATATACCAAATTTTCCCTAAATTAATAATGTTTATCCCATTTAAACTATGCTGACTTCACTCTGTTGGAGAATCTGTAGCGAGATCAGAGGAGATATAATACCCTTCAGCCAAGCCACAGCTGAATGCAGAGAGGAATGGGGAGATGAGCAAGAATGCTGCTTCCATACTGTTCCTGATAATCAGTGCCAGTGTAGGAGACAGACCCTGAGGACGCTCAACACCTACTAAAGTAGAGATCCAGAGGCTCCTAAGAGCTCATCACTGATATTGTCAGTTTCTCATTTCACTTAAACTTTTCCATTAGACTAACTGGATATTCCTGCTAGCACACATGCATATGGACTTAAATGTGCACGCACACTCTGATAGTCCTTTAAACACTCAAAGCACACATACTTCATAATCTCTCAATGTTCTCAGAGCTTAAAATGTTTTAATCTATAGTTGGATAATTTCAAACAGCTTTGAAGTTTCAGTGTAAGTATGATGTCATGGTTTCTTGGAAAAGCCAGTCATCATCCCTAATGAAATTCAGTCTCAACTTTTCAAGCAATAGGCATGCTTTTCATAGCACAGAAAAACTAACAGGAAGAAGATAAACTGACATATTGGGATGAGACATTGTATTATACTTATGAAAATAGTTGATCACATCTTTATTTGTATTAGTTGCATCTTACAGTTGTGGCAAAATATCTGAGAGAGTGGCTTCAAGGAAGGAGAAGCTGTTGTTTCAAAGTCAGCGGGCCCAGAGTCTATGGATGCTTGGCTCCACAAGCTTGGGGAGAACATTATAGTGGCACAAACATGTGTGAAGGAAGACAGGAAGCAGAGAGGACAAAACTGAGGGCCCACAATAAACTTCAAAGGCATTATCCTGAGGTCTACTTCCTACACCCAGGCCCCACAACCAAAAGTCTCTATAGCCTTGCAAAGTAGCACCAATAGCTGCAGCCAAGTGGTCAACACACAAACCTGTGTGAGGCATTCATATTCATAGCAAACCAGTATTTATTTGACAATATTTCACCTGATTTATCACTAAAAACTTGATCAGGGGGCTGGAGAGAGGGCATAGTGGTTAAGGTGTTTCTTTTGAAAACTAAGGACCCAGGTTTGATTCCCCATTACCAAAATAAACCAGATACACAAGATAGCACATGTGTCTGGAGTTCATTTACATAAGAATTTTTACAAAGAAGTATTATTCTAGCCTTGAATTCTAACATATATCCTACCATTTTCCTCTCATATTTTATATTTCTGTTAAAGATTAGAAGTAAAGGTAAAAAGAGATGATAAAGACATAAACTAAAAAAAAATTACAATCAGAGCATTGAATTTCCACAGTGAGTTAAATTGGTATAAAAAATAAGATAAAGCAAAGGCTATTAACAGGACTTCCAGGAGTAGTGCTAGTATAGGAAACTGGTTTTATTCCTTTCTATTACAGCGAAATTGTTGCAGTCAGGTTCACATTGCCCATCGAAGAGCAGCTTGCAGGCAAAAAAGGGGCTTATTTTGGCTTATAGGCTGATGGAAGCTCCATGATGGCAGGGTGGACATCATTTCTTGGGCAACATTAGGTGGACAACCACAACAAGAGAGTGTATCAAAAACCTGCAAGGGGAAACTGACTCTAATACCCATAAGTCAGTCTCCAACAATAGACTGCCTCCAGGAGGTTTTAACTTCCAAATTGCCATCAGCTGGGTACCTAGCATTCAGAAAACCTAAGTTTATGGAGGACACATGAATCAAATCACCACATTCTAACCCTGGTCCCCATAAACTGATAACGATCTATGATATAAAATGCAGTGCATTCAGTCCAACTTTAAAAGTCCCCATAGTTTTTATCTATCCTAGTCATGTTCAAACATCCCCATAATCCAAGGTCTTTTAACTGAGCCAGAACACCAACCCCCCAAAACATAATGGCACAGAATAAACACTCATACTGCAAAAGATGGCATTGGGCATAGAAAAGAAATATTCAAGATTTAAACAAGGCAAATATCAAACTCTGTAACTCCAAGTCCAACAACTCTAGTCAGTGACAAATCTCCAAGTTCTATAATTCTAACCATAAACAAGTCTCTGGAGTTCTAATTCCACCCCTCCAGCTAGACTACTCACAGTCCTGGAAAACTTCATCAGGACAGTAGCTTTCCTTAGCAGCCATTTCATGGTACCGGCATCTCCACTGGGTCTCCACTGCTACCCATAGTCCATCCTCATGGCTCCATTGGATCTCCATGCAGACAAACCTGCACATGGCCAGTTTCAAAACACAAAAACGTGTTGCAAATGCAATGATTCTCTCCTGCATTTCTAATAATAGTCCATAATACTAGTTGGGGTGCCAACTTGTTAATCCAGGGGGGAATAAAGCAGACTTTGAAGAGCAGGATAGTCCTTCAGAATCCAGGTCCCTTCAAAAGACTCCATTCTTTCTGTTGTCTCAGTGCAGATCAGCTGGCACAATCTCAATGGTTATAATCTCTCAGACAATTGCAGCTGAATGGCCTTGGCCAAAAGATTTCTTTTCTGTCCCATATACCTCTGCTCACATGAGCCCATTGCTACACAAAGCAACCCTGCACAAGTTCTCAGGACATGGGCATAACAGCAAGCTTCTCACACAAATTGCCTCTAGCCCAGTCCAGGCAAAGCTCTTTCTCACCCTCATAAGCCACATCTCACAGTCCACAGTTCTTACTGCATTCAGGGCTTTCAACTCTGGCCAGAATAGTCCACCAAGCTCTACTTATAGCACTGCAAGGAATCTCTTAGGCCAAAGTTTCAAACCCTTCCACATTCCTCTTGAAAATCAGCTCCAAAAGTCCAAAGCCACATAGTCAGTTTCAAGAAACAATAATTCCACTCCTCTGGTATCAACTTTACCATTGAAGTCAGGTTCACATTGCTGGCAGAAATCATCTGGCCAGGAGCAGTTTGTGGGAAAAAAAAAAAATTTTGGCTTACAAGCTCCAGGGAAAGTGCCATGAGGGTAAGGGAAAACGATGGCATTAGCAGAAGGTGGACATCACCCCTGGCCAACATAAGGTGGACAATAGCAACAGGAGAGTGTGCCAAACAATGGCAAGGGGTAACTGGCTATACTACCAAGAAGTCTGCACCCAACAATACATTGCCTTCAGGAGGTTTTAATTTCCAAATTGCCATCAGCTTGGGACCTAGCATTCAGAACACCTAAGTTTATGGGGGACACCTGCATCAAACCACCACAGAAATGTTTAAGGGTCAGGTTTACTTGGATTATGCAAGTATAGAAATATACTTTCAAATCAAAGGCGACCCCATTCACTCATTGAATATCTTGCAAATGTCACTATAAATTTCCTGTTAGTTAGAGCATCTTCCTAAAGAATTACATAGAAATTTATATGTCCCCCATTCCAAGACTTGCATCATCATCATTAGAATAATCTATGATTAGTAAGAATTATTTCCATAACTTTATTTTTATTTACTTATAAATTTGGTTAATTTGATATTTCCAAAATTTAATGCTAAAAATGGTAGCCTGGTTAACATGTATAATGCATACACATAGAATATCATTAGAAAATGCTTCATTGAGCAATGACAAAAAGACCAACACAAAGTAATAATTATTTTCCTTGAAGAAGGAAAATATTGGTGAAAATGCAACCCTCATTTATGAGACTCACTGCATGAGCAATGCAGCTGTTACACCATCAACCATTTTCTGTGACTTTACTCAACTTCTTTACAGCACCATTAGATACTTGTGCTGATAGATTGGCTTAAACTTTTACTATTGAAGCATATAAACATTTCATAGTCCTTCCTGATAAGAGTTGTAATAACAGTTCTAACATATATGTTATCAAACATATTTTCTTTGATATTCCACAGACTTTACCTAATGAGCCCTTACTTTTTGCCTGTACTCATAATGTTGTATCATAATGATATGAGATGATCAAATGATAGATTTAGTTCCCAATCATTTTCATCCCTGGTCATTAGTTGAAAGGAATTCATTTATTCTAGGTTTAATAAAAAGTACACATCAAGATGTATAGACAGATTTCCCAAATTATTGGTCAGGTTCAATACATAATCCTGGTTTTGCCTTAAGGCATGGTATTTTTAAATTTCTTCTGTCTAGTCAGACTATCATAGTACAAGACAATATAATAAGAGTGTTGATCAAAGAACACTCTGACTCTGCCACTTTACAATCATCAAAATGTACATCCCATTTTCACAAAATCTAAACTGAATATGTTTTGCATCAATATATTTATTAATAAGTAAACTTCTAGTTAAATGGAATCCAGAATTGGAATGAAGAAAACACCCTTCAAGATAACTCCAACTTCACAACTTTTCTTCCTATACTTAAACTCCTGGAGAAGCCTACACTGGGTATTTTCATTCTTTCAGTATTTCTGGTTGTTGCAATATGTGAAAATGGTGGCAACTGCAAACTACATACATTAACTTGCTCATTTTTCCATTAACTTTTGTTTATGCCAACTATGATTGTGTGGAATTCCATAACAGTATATATGTGTCAAGTCTGCTGCCCAGTGGGGCTCCTGTAGTAATGAGGAGTCAGCAATGATGGTATAGTTGATTTTTTGGAAGTAAGTTTACCACCATATACATGTGTACTTTATTTTGAGGTTACTATCATAGTTTAATTTGGAATTCTAAAAAGAAAAATACTCAAATGCAACATGATGGCAAAGAAGAATACCTGACATTGAACAGTAGATAATCTAATTCTTTTCAATTCACTGTCTTTTTCATGGGTTTCTTGGCTGAGTATTCACAGACATGTGTTCAAACTAAGGAAGTTTTTTTTGTTTTTGTTTTTGTTTTTGTTTTTGTTTTTTCAAGGTAGAGTCTCACTCTAACCCAGGCTGATCTGGAATTCACTAGGTATCTCAAGGTGGCCTCAAACTCATGGTGATCCTCCTACCTCTGCCTCCTGAGTGCTGGGATTAAAGGTGTGTGCCACCACGCCCGGCTAAGGAATCATTCTTAATGTCTATTCACAGACTTTTTCTCTACATAATGAGCCTCTAACCTTCACATAAAGCCCTGACCATTTTACTACATTACTAGACACTCAATTTTCTTCTCCATAAAAGAGATAAAATATTCTGCTCAAAATTCTTTCCACTATCCTTCCTAGACAGAATGATAGATATTGTACAACAATAAGATACTATTTTAGGATAGAGTATACCTATATTTAATAACATTAACAACCTTAAATTTTATTACATGGTATTATCAGCATTATAAATTTGATTGAAAGTGGCTTTAACCTCTGAGCCGTCTATCCAGACCCAGTCCATAATTTGAGATCCATCTTTGAGTGTTTTTTCATTTTGTTTTAGTTAACCATTTTCTGTGCTAGCTCATTTTCTGTTGCATTAATATTTCTACACTATCCTTTGTTCAGTTTCTCTGAACTCCAACATTAATGTAGGTCACAGCAAAAACCAAATAAATGGCTACTTTTCATCCTAAAATAAGAAAAATTGTTCAATACATTTTATACTTTATTGGCCAGAAATTTTCACATCTGGCTGAAGCTTAACTGCCTACAATTCACCCTCTGGTGCTAGTATTTAAGAAGGTTAAGGCTCTACTTTATTGGCAATCAAAGAAAATCATTTCTTGGCAAATAACAGCAGCAGCAGCACCACCACCACCATGAACAGATTTATTTGGAAACATCTGTGCCAGAGATCAGGAGTCAGTGGCATATTTGCAGAAGCAAGACTGAGAAAAAAATCAATTATAATTACTGGAGACTTCAGAAACAGGAACACATGGGCCTTCCTACTAGAACTATCCATCTAAGAAGGTTTCCAGGTAAAAGGGACTATAGCAATGAGAGTCATCTGTACGCATTCTGCTCCTCTTGACTAGTAGGACAGGACAGAGGATCAATGGCAGGAGCATGTCAGACTTAGCACATTGTAGCCAACCATTCTTTTCTAACCAGAGTACATGTCCTATCTAGTTTCCCTATGCAGTAGAATATGAAATTCTTAATTTTTTCTGCTATGTTAGGTTGACATATTAATTTTTCCTAGTCTACCAAATATATTTTTATTTGTACCTGTGCTAAAACCATGACTCGGTAGGTCATTTAAATCCTCCTGCCCCTCCCCCATTTAAAGGAGATTGAGCCTAGGATCTTGAACACACCAGGTAAGCTATTTGACACCTGAGATATGTTCCCAGCCCCTGGGTCCTTTCTGTTAGGGTAGGGCTACTGAGTTCAGCTAAATTACTATCTGTTTCATATTTCAGTATGAAAATAAATGAGATGTATATTTTTAGATTAAAATTTTATTTCACTTGCTTAAAGCTAACTTTTATTTTAATTTAAAAATTTATCACACATGTTCTAAGAGCAGAGAATAATACTCAAGAGTCTGAGGTAACTATTTAGTAATATTGTCACTGAATTTATATAGGAAGGGTAGGTTAAGATAAAAATAGAAATTATTAAACAAAAAGTTCATGCAAATATACAAACATCCAGAAAGACAAGAATTCCAGAATGAAGGCTTCCAATTCCATTTTATACTGTTCTTTTGTCAGAGAACTTTTGTTTATGCCATGGTCATTTTATTATAATTTGAGTTGGTTGATAAACTTGTGAAAACTCTTTAGGATTGTGTAAGCCTAAAAAGCCCTCATAAAATTATTTTCAGAAGAAAAATGTCTTGTGAATACTAATTGAAAGTAGAATGGTTAATTTCTATGCCTATGTATATGAAAGGAAATATTTGATTGGACACCCACATCTTTACATAACTTCCTGGCTTTATACCTTTCTTCATTGCATCTTCATAGTGTTCATTTGGCTTCATAATACAGTCACTTGTACATTAAGATATCTGGGGGAAAGCATCTAAGCATGTTCTATTTCATTCAAGATGTTTGTAATAATGTTTGGCTGGCATAAATTTTAACACTAACTATTGTTTTTTTAAACAGGAAATAGTTTGCAAGTTACATTAACGAAGAAGGTATGAGATTAGAAAACTTGGTTAGGAAGTCAAGGACTTGAATACAAATTCATACATCAAATGTCTCAGAAGGTACACGCATCAAAGGAATAAAAGGCATTTGGAGGGGATAACTTTACATTTTAAATTTATTTATTTATTTGCAAGGAGAGAGAGAGAGAGAGAATGGATGTGTCAGGACCTCTAGCCACCCCAAATAACTCCAGATGCATGCACCACTTTTTGCATACAGCTTTATGTAAGTACTGGTGAGTAGAACCCAGGTTGTTAGGCTTTGCAGGCAAGTACCATAACTGCATATCCATCTCTCCAGCCCCAGACATTATATCTTGATTCATTTTCATTTACTAAGACATGACACAATACAAACTGAACAAAACTAATATTATGTTGTCAATGAATGGAAGTGGATTATAAAGCACAATGCTAACATTTACAAAATGTCTAGATACTGTTATTTATATTGTCATGTACTGTTACTACATTATTTTAATTTTATTTAATACCAAAAGTTTACAATTAAATTTAGTTTATTAAATAAATTTTGGTATTTCAATAACAAATATTAGTGGCTAATAACAGTTTTTAAACAAGCATAGATAATATTTGTATGGACATAGTATAATTTATCATATATTACTTTCTCCATAAATTAAATATATGCAGTGGGCACAAATAAAATAATTATTAGCTGGATTCAGCCTGAAGAAGCAGTCCATTTTGTGGGAAAGAATTGTCCACTATGTTTGCAAACAGCCTCAAAGAATGAGTGGTGTGGAGAGTCTCATATTGTTTGTCTGATGTGGGACATTAGTGAAAAAAGGTAAGAATGCAAAAGGCTTATAAAACATTACAAATTGGGCTACACACTTTATTATAAGAATAACTGTAAAAGAAATCAGTAGTCTTTTTTTTAAGTGGTCTAATGAAGAAGGCATGGGGCTGAGGCAGAGTGTGAAGTTAGAGTAAAACATTGATAGAAGTCTGCAAAGTAAGAGTTCTGGGTAAGTTGGCTGCATAGGAGTCACACCAATCCAGCCTAGGGAGGGATTTAAGCAAAACCACAGCAAAATACACTCTTTGTCCAGAAAATAAAGGTGTATAGATTTATTGGCCACAGCAGAGAAACAGGAGAGCATAAGATTTATAAGAAAGGAGGAAACCATCCAGATGCCCACCTAGGCACTTGTGAACTTAGACCCGATCCATCCAGATCACATGCCTGCCCAGTGCCCAGCTGCAGGAACAGAGACCAAACAAGTGGATTTTCCAGCCACATCAGCCTTCTTGCAAAGTCAAGAAACCTGAAAGGGAGACAGCAGAGATTAGTTGAGGAGCTGCTGAAGGAGACACAGGCTGGTCCAGTTCCAGTACAACTCCAGTCTTCCTTCACTCTCCCATCCCCCAACCGACAGCACCAAGACCTTCCAGAGAATGCATTCAGCTCCCAGCAGCAGGGAATCTGGCACAGCTGATCAGAACACCAGATTCACAGTGCAATATGGAGGGATAGAAGTGGGCACTCAGCATTGATGAGATCTGAAGCCATAACAAAAGGTAATGAGGCAGAGTGACAAAAAAAGCAGGTACATAGACCTGCACTGCAAGTGCTAATCTCTCTTTCCATATCAGGGAAGGTTATGGGTTACATATTCTTGGTTGGCTTTACCATTCTCAATTATGCTATATTTGGGGGTTGTCTTTTGTTGTCTTTTATGCTTTCAGATTCATATGGCCTTTGTCTTTTTCTTCTGTCATTATTAGGGGCAGGGTATGATTCAGACCCAGGCTGACCTGGAACCTGTTTCAGAACAGAAATATCAACCTTCCAGCTGACAAGATTAAGGATATACAGCAACACACACCCTTAGGGACTTGAACTTCATAAGGTTATCTGCTTGTTTCAATCCCTGCACTTGCATATTCTGTGCTGGTTTTTAATTGAACGTGTACATTGCTCAGTTGAATTATAGAATTTGTCAGTAAATTTCTCTACCCAGCCCACTAGAATACTTGAATAGCAGGCAAACTCAACACCTAGGATAACTTCTGCAAATGGATTGGAATACAAGAGCTAGACTTGGTATCCTAAACTCCTACTCTGAAGGTACAAAAAGTTTGATTTCCAAATCTAAAAGCATCACAGATAATTAGAAAACCCAAGCATCAAATAAACTCAGGATTCAAAAATCAGTACTTTATAATGCAAGAAACACAAAGAATCTAAACAATACAATCTCATCCAAAATTATAAATCCATCAGAAATGGCCCCCAATGAGATTGTTTTAGATGAAATGCCTGACAAAGATTTCAAAAAAAGTGATTTTATGTATACTCAAAGAAATCAAAGAAGAACTCAAAGGAATCAAAAGGAATCAAAAAAGAAAACAAAAAATATATACATAAAAAAAACTCTTGAAGGAATTCCAAGAGAACACAGGAAACCAACTTAATGAAATAAGGAGATCAGTACAAGATATGAGTAAGGAAAGAGGAATACTGAAGAAAAACCAGGCAGAAATATTGAAAAACACAGTCAGTGAAGTTAAAAGACTGTGGAAAGTTTCAACAGTAGAGTAGATGAAGGAGAGAAGAGAATATCTAAACTCGAAGACCAGGTGGCAGACCTAATACAGTCTAACAAAGAGACAGACAAGCTAATAGGAAGGTATGAATGGGAATTTCAAGATATCCAGGACACTATGAAAAGATCAAACCTAAGAATTCGGGGTATAATAGAAGGAGAAGAATTTCAATCCAGAGGCATAGTAGGCATTTTCAACAAAATCATAGAAGGAATTTTTCCCCAAATTAGGAACAAAATGCCAATGCAGATACAGGACGCTTTTAGATCAGCAAATGGACAAAATCTGGAAAGAACCTTTCCTCTCCATGTTATAATTAAACTACTAAACGTGCAAACCAAAGAAAATATATTGAAAGCAGTTACAGGATAAAAGAAAGTCACCTATAAAGGCAAGCCCATCAGGATCAAAGAAGGTTACCCAACACAAACTTTAAAAGCCAAAAGGCCTTGGAATAATGTATTCCAAGTTCTGAAAGATTAAAAACTGTCAGCCAAGATTACTTTTCCTGCAAAGCTATCTCTCCAAATTGATAGAGAAATAAGGATATTCCATAACAAAAACAGGTTAAAGGAATTTATGGCAACTAAGCCAGATCTATAGAAAATAGTTTAAGGAATCCTTCATGCTGAAGAGAAAGCAAAGCACGCACACGAGGAAACAGGAAAAATAAACCACACTCAAATAACAGTTAAAACAAAAGAGCAAAGGAAACAGGAAGCACTACAGAACAAGAATCATGAGAATAATCACAAAGTTTCAATAATAGCTCTTGTTTATTTTTTAAGATTTATTTTATTTATTGATGGGGGGAGAGAGAATGGGTGCACCAGGGCCTACAGCCACTGCAAACGAACTCCAGACACGTGCCCCCCCATGTGCATCTGGCTTATGTGGAACCTGAAGAATTGAACCTGGGTCCCTAGGATTCATAGACATGCACCTTAATTGCTAAGCCATCTCTCCAGCCCTTTAATAATAACTCTTAATAACAATGGCCTCAATGCTCTAACCAAAAGACACAAGCTTGCAGACTGGATTAAAAGGCAGAATTTTGATGTTTGTTGCCTTCAGGAAACTATTCTCTCAATGAAAGATACACACTGTCTTAGGGTGAAAGGATGGAAAACAATATTTCAAGTAAATGGAATTAGGAAATGTGCTGGGGTTGCTATCCTAATATCTGACAGGAGAGACTTCAAACCAACATTAGTGAGGAAAGATAAAGAAGGTTACTTTATACTGATTAAAAGAACACTCCAACTGGAGGACATTATAAGCCTAAACGTATTTGCACTTAACATAGGGGCTCCCAATTTCATCAAACACTATTAGACCTAAGGTCACAGATAACACCAAACACAATTGCAGTGGGCAACTTCAATACCACACTCTCATCAATTGACAGGTCATTTGGCAAAAATAAACAGAGAGACATCAGGATTAAATGATGTCAGGGAACAAATGGACCTAATAGATATCTACAGAACATTCCATTCAAGTATTGCAGAATACACATTTTTCTCAGCAGTATGTGGACCATTCTCCAAAATAGACCAATATATTATGACACAAAGCAAATCTTAACAAATACAGGAAAATTGAAATAATCTCTGTACTCTATCTGACCACAATGGGATTAAACTGCAAATCAGCAACAGGAAAAACTACAGAGCATACAGTAATTCATGAAGACTAAACAGTGCACTATTGAATGATGAGTGGGTCATTGAACAAATAAAAAAGGAAATAAACAAATTCATAGAATCAAATGATGATGAGAATACAATATACAAAAATGTTTGGAACACAACAAAGGTAGTCCTAAGAGGGAAGTTGATAGCTCTAAGTGCCTATATTAAGAAATTAGAGAGTTCACAAGTAATCAGTTTAATGCTTCACCTTAAGGCACCTTTAATGCTTCACCTTGGTAAAGGAACAAGGCAACCAAAAATCACTAGATGGGAAGAAATAATAAAGATTAGGGCAGAAATTAATGAAATAGAAACCAAAACAAACAAACAAACAAAATCCAAAGAATCAATGCAATAAAGAGTTGGTTCTTTGAAAGTAAAAACAAGACTGATAAACTCTTAGCAAATCTGACCAAATAAAAAGAAAGAAGAGACAAATATTAATAAAATTAGACATGAAAATGAAACCATTACAACAGGTACTAAAGAAATTCAGAAAATAATGACATACTTTAACAATATATATGCCTCTAAGTTTGAAAATCTGAAAGAAATGGATGATTTTCTTGATTCATATGACTTACCAAAATTAAATCAAGATAAAGTCAACCATTTAAATAGACTTATAATAAGTATGGAGATCCAAGCAGTTATAAAAAGTCTCCCAACTATAAAAAGTCCAGCCCCATAAGGATTCACTGGTGAATTTTACCAGAGCTTCATGGAAGAACTAACACCACTGCTTCTCAGACTTTTCCATAAAATAGAAAAGTAAGGAATTCTACTGAACCCTTCTATGAAGCCAGCATCACCCCTAATACCAAAACCAGACAAAGACAAACCAAAAACAAAGAAAGAAAAAAAAGAGAAAATTACAGACCATTCTCCCTCATGAGCATAGATGCAAAAATTCTGAACAAAATTTTGACAAACAGAATACAAGAGTATATGAGAAATATTATTCACCCAGGCCAAGTAGGCTTTATCCCAGAAATGCAGGGATGGTTTAACATGTGCAAATCAATAAATGTAATATACTATATAAATAGACTGAAGGACAAAAATCACACGATCATCTCAATAGATGCAGAAAAGGCATTCAACAAAATCCAACATTCCTTCGTGGTAAAAGTCCTATGGCAACTGGAAATAGAGGGAACCTATCTCAACATAATAAAACTATTTATGACAAACCTATAACCAACAATATTCTAAATGGGGGAAAACTTGAAACTTTTTCACTAAATTCAGGAACATGACAAGGGTGTCCACTGTCCCCACTTTTATTTAATCTAGTACTAAAATTCCTAGATGCAGCAATATGGTAAGAGACACACATAAAAAGGATACAAATTGGAAAGGAAGAGATCAAATTATCATTATTTGTAGATTATATGATTCCATATGTGACTCTACCAGCAAACTTTTAGAGCTGGTAAACAATTTTAGCAACATAGCAAGATATAAGATAAACACGCAAAACTCAGTAGCTTTCCTATATAGAAATGTGGAAGATGAAATAAGGGAATCTCTCCCATTCACAATTGCCTGAAAAAATAAGTAAATAAATAAAGTACCTTGTAATAAACCTAACCAAGGAAATGAACGTGTACAATGAGAACTTTAAAACACTCAAGTGAGAAATTCCAGAATACACTAGGAAATGGACTTGCTTTTGAACTGGAACCAAAAATTAGTAGCAGAGGCTAGTAAGCAAGAAAAAGGCTATAAGGGAGAGACGAGAAGGAAGGACTTTAGAGGATGGTGTTGTATATATTTAAGTAGAAAAACAGATTAAAGGGAGTGGAATGGCCTAAGTGAGACCAGGGTAAGAGATTGAATAAGAGAAGGGGGGGGGGAAGATCAATCAAAATTCAAGATATTCTGAAAATAACATATTAAAGCCTACTTTTGTGGATAATGGCACATCCAGAAGCCATAGATTGCTACTAGCAAATTTTCAGTGCCATGGATGGGGTACCTTCCAGTGAGTTGTTTGCCAGGGAGGTCACTGTTGCCTCCAAAACATTGCAGGCTATTGCCAAGGCCCTTGGTTTCCCACATGTAACATATGGTAAGATCTTGTTGCTGAAGACTTCACATGCCTGGGCTGCAAGGTCCCTGGGAAATCAAGCTGGTGCTGCACTGAAAACCTTCTCCCTATAGACGAGCCAACTGGAAGCTGGAAAAAGCTACACTGCATGCAGCTCTATGGGAGACAGAAGTCATCACCTTGTGAAAACAGTGGACACTGGAAGCCTCAAGTTTGGCCAGACAGGCCAAATGACTGAATGGGTGCAATAGTTGCATGTCTGCTCTGGAGGAAACCAACTGCTCTCTAATAGGACTGGAGGCCCTCTCTATAGGAAGGAATGCATGCCTGGTTCTGAAGACCTAATCAAAAGTCTATGGTAGGGGAGGTCATGAGCCTTAGGGCTATAAAGCCTGCTGTTGTCTGGTTAAATGCATATATTATTCTCACCAAACTGCCCTGAAAGCATTACACTTAATATTAATATTCATATATTAATGCTACTATCACTTTTGGTTAGAGAAGCATCTCTTCTCAGATGGAAGTGACCACTGGGATGACCCAAAATGTAACATAGTGCTGAGAAGAAGTGACAGAGTAGTGTCCAGCACTGAAACATCTCTATCACACCCTCCAAGCTTCAGGATTCTTTGTGGAAGAGGTGGAAGAAAGAGTGTAAGAACCAAAGTAAGGGTAACACTCCTTACAATACAACTGTACAGACAGAAAACTGGCCTTGATATTCATGACCTCACAGTGCCAAGCAATATCTTCACAAGACCCTCATAATAGGAGAAAAAGATGATGACATCAAAACAAAAGACAGATTAACAGAGAGGGGGGGGGTATGATGGAGGGTGGAGTTCTGAAGGGGAACGTGGGGGATGGGAGGGAATTATCATGGTTTATTGTCTGTAAGTATAGAAGTTGTCCATAAAAAAAATTAAAAAAGAAGTCTGCAAAGTGGAGACAATTATACATAAGGCATGAAAGAACCTTGGTTGGATGTGAGCATTTCTTTAGGAGACACTGTTATGGTAGTCCCAGAGGCAGTAGGATGTGCCAAATAAGAAAGATTTGTGAAGGACAAAATTTGAGAATGATCTGATGATAGTCAGAATAATAAAAAGGTATAAAGATCACAAGTGGAAATTCACTGAGAGAAACTGATGTTTTGTTTAAGTATATATAAATAATCATCTTTAGTAGGACAGCAAATTTAAGATAACTCAGAGAAATTTTTTTATATTTTCTGAGAAATGGATTTAAATCTTTAAGATCTACCTAGTGTCATACCTTGTGTTTTATACTCTGGTGTGCATGAGATTTGTTATTTTCAAAAGTAGCAATGCTATCATAATATATAGAAGGTTTTTTAAAGAAAAACAGACTTTTGGTGAGAAATACTGCATAATGTAAAATAAACATTTTCCCTTGCATGTATTATCAGTATTTTTCCTCTATTGTAATGCATGTCTGTCATCCTAAACATGGCTTATATAATACTTAAATTAGTAGGTTTAATGTAACATTGGAAGAAAATTAAATGAATATTATTAAACATGATCCTTTCTAATAAACTGCCATAGTCCTGGGAGACACTGAGGGCTTGCTGCTAGCAGATGTTTGCTTAAGAGGAAAACCTTTTATAAGTGTTTTAAAATGCTTTTAAAAATTGATTAGACCATATTTTAAAAAGTATTAAGACAATAATATGAGATTATGGTTCATTAGATAAAAGATAAACCATATAATGCAGGCATAATTGGATAGTTTTTATTCCTAAAATTCTAGGCACAGAAAGAATTTCTATATAGCCTAAAGGAAAAAAAAATAGGCCTTTACAAACTTAAGCATATATGTCTCCAAAGAAGACATATAAATGGCAAGTTACCAAAGGAGAAGTTTTCATTTGGGGAATGCATCTTGAAATAGCAATAGTATAGACAACCATTGGAATGGACAAAATTCAGAACACTGACAATACCAACTGCTAGTTAGATGGGGCATGAAAGGACTTCTCACTCAGTCCTACTGGGAATGTAAAGAGATATGGCCACTTTGGTATATTACTAAGTGAAAACTATAATTATAATTGTGTAACACCATAGGAAGGATAAGTTTTGGAAACAACATAAAGTCCAGTCAATTTAAATAACTAAATAGGACTTTTTTTTCTTTATTTTATGAGCTAGGCAATCATTTGCCATTTTATTTATTTATTTTCTTTTCTTTTTATCTCTGCCCTCCTCTTCCTTTCTTTTTTTTTTTATTAGTTAGTTTTGTATTCAGCAAATACAGTCAGTTTGGTACCATTATTAGGCTCATCCGTGACCTACCCCCTCCCCTTGGCCCCTCCTTGTTGAGGTATACTGGTCATGCATTGTGGAGTTAGCCCACAGTTATGGGTAAGCTAAATGTCTCTGCATATCATGACCCTAACATGTGGCTCTGACATTCTTTCCTCCCCCTCTTCTCAAAATTTCCCTGAGCCATGTTAGGTTCATTTTTGGTCTGCTTCAGTGATGAGGTGTTGGGGGCCTCTGAGGCTCTGGCTCTCTGATTCAGTAGGAGTTGATTTTTCTCTGTGCTGATCTCCTTCCCCCTTGTGCTGGTATCCGGTTCATCAGGAAAACAGCCCCCTTGCTTGTTTCTCCAATTTTTCTTAGTTTCAGCTGGGGCCCTTTTGAGGTATGATGGGGTGGCTCTCTCCTTAGGATCTACACCTATCTGGTACCATAATTTTCTACTTACTAAAAGACAGACCAAATGGCTGATCCTTCACCAGGCCCTTACAGGGAACACTTGAACCACAAGACACTGGAAAGGGTAGGATCAAGACTAACCTTAATCTTCTACATGTTCCCTCCCTCACTTCCCCTCTCCGTCTCTCTCTCTCTCTTATCTCTAACTCTTGTATATTAGTTATCTTTTTCCTCATTTTCTTAGTGGGCACTGACCTGTAACTCCCAGAACCAGCATGGGGCTATCACCCACAATGAGCTTTTGATCAGAGAGACATAAATAGGACTTTTATAAAGGTTAGCAGCTACCAGGGAATATTCAGGAATAAGGAGAGAGCTGGCACAGCATATAGGAGGTTAAGGCAGTGACACTACTCTGAATATACAGTGGACACACGACTAATGCATGTGCCTTTTTCTACAGAATGCACAACACCAACCGTGAGCCTCAAGGTAAGCCATGATAATGATGGGTCAGTGTAAGTTAGTCCATTGCAGCAAATGTATTAACTTTATAGGCTTATTGACAATAGGGGAGTATAAGCAACTATGGAGGCAGGAGTACTTAAAGAACCTTATACATTCTACTCAGTACTGCTATACTCCAAATTGCTGTAAAGTAGTTTATTGAAAACAGTTTGCCACACATTATCAGATATCACAGCAAGCTATTATTCATACAAACAACATTTTATAACTAATAATGTAGTCTTCTACTAACTATAGAATGTATAGTTAATTTTCTTTCCAAGTATCCATTTAGCTCTAATGTTAAAGTGAAAATAAGAGATAAAAAATGTACCATATGCACCATGAAACCACATATTCAAGTTCACTAGCTCATTTGCGTAAAGACTTATGGTAATTAATGACATTAAAATGCTCACTTGGGCAAGTTAGCTGTGTGGGTGGTTTTTATAGTCATAACTCACACCCTGAATCTCAATCAGCCTTATTTTTATTCAGACAGTTGGTACCAAGGAGTAATAGAAAGTGTGATGAGTCAACACATATCCATAAATCACACTAGAGAATATAGCTCAAGATCTATGTCCAGAAGAGCAATTCAGAGCTGTCACCTTGAGATTCCGTTATTACCATATGATTACTACACCTTGCAGTCAAATATTTCCCTTAAACTGGCATTGTTGTATTTGATTCATATGTATCATGTGTCTTTGAGATTTATATTTTAAGACATCCAGTATGCACAATGTATCTTCATGTGCTTATTCTAAAATTATAGTTCATGAAGACAAATCAGTATGTCATAGAATATTATCAAACAAAAGAAAATGGTTTTGAGTTTTTTGTTTACCTTGAAATTTATGTTTCATTTAAACATGCATTTTTATCTAATCAATAGTTGATTTTGAGAATTTCAAATCTCTTCAATGATTTATCACTTATTAAGGCACTTTACTAAAAACGTCAAAATTTCAGTAAATGAAAGATTACATTACACATATACAACTTTTGACAATTCTGTCACAGACAAAACACAGCCAGCTGCTTCTTAGATGATATCAAGTGGCACTTAAAATAGCACCGGTAATGTTACGCCACAGGGAGGTACAGAAAATATTTTATGTGTTAAAAGCAAGAATTATATTTAGATTGTTGGCATTTATGTTCCACATTAAAAGAACAGATGTTTTGAAATATTAGTCTGTGGTGCCGCCATGTCTATCTGTGCATAAGATTGGGCGTTATGGTGTGTTTGCACCGCATACCTGCCTTGAGCAACCTCACTCCACTAACAGTAGTCCCCAAGTTTCATTTGAAGACAAGTAGTTCAAAGAATGCTAATACTTTCTATCAAAACTGGGTTCTTTCTGTGGTTGAGTAAAGCTTGAAAAATTATGTTAAATCTATACATTTTTCTTTCCAACAAAATGTCAGACTCTTTAATATGCTCACATACATTATGTATCTTCTAGGAGAAATGCATTGCTCCCAAGTTATTTAACTATAGAACTTGTGCCAGAATACCACTAACCATTAGAATGATAAAATGCATGCTTGTAATTAGAAAATTTAAGAAACGTTTAATATGTCCTTAATATTTGTTTAAAGCACCAAGGAAGAGTTTCTGGCTCCAGTGAGGCTCAAAAGCTGCAGTAGTGGTGCACAGAAGGTCCCGTGCTTGGGCTATGGGCACTACAGGTCTTCGTGGAAGGGGCATTTCCAGCGGAACAAAAGCATATTGGAAGAGCTGCAATTCCAGCAGAACAAAAGCATATTGGAAGGGCTGGACAGGATTTATTCCAATAGCACTCTGCAGAAAAGGAGCCTGTACTTCCGGGTAGAATGGCAGGTTAGCAACAGCCTGTGTGAGCCAATGGAGACAATCAAAATAAGAACTAAAAGAGAGTTTCTCAGTGAGGGAAATGAAGACGAATCCCAGAAAACCATGAAGAAGTAATACCAAACAAGATGAAAGTGCAAGCAGAACTCAGGGATCCAGGTCTGCCATGCGCACCATGCTGGGCAGATCCTCAGTGACCCTGTGACAGTGCTCAGAACTCAGCCACAGAGGAACTCCTGGCCGACCCTGTGCTGGTGCTACTGTAAACACATCCGAAGTAGGAAGGTCCCCAAAAAAGCATGCAAGGGCCAGGTGAGGGGTTGTATTCGAAACTCAGAGATGACTGAGCTATCTGCTAGATCCTTCCTGACTCAGAGATCAAGTCTTTTTGGGGCCACCAGCCAGAGGTCCATGCCAGGCTGCAGCCTGCTCACCTGCAAGCCACTGTTCCACCCTGCCCACTCCTGCTAGATGATCTCCTACTGCCTGAGCTCGACGCCTTGCAGCTGAGGATGAGCACCTGGGCTGTTGCCATGACAGAATGTCATTTCTGGACATCTGACTAGAAGCTCCACAGAACTGTGGCCCATGTTTCCCTTCTGACAATAGACAGCAACTTCCATGGGCCTAGATGATTCACAGAAATTTGGCAAAAGATGGTCTGAAGACCCACTCCAGAGGCTTGGCAAGAAACGACTACAGTGAACTTCCAACTCCTAGGTCTGTGATCCCTGGTAGCCACTCCTCTAACTGCCCACCTCTAACTGCTCTCCTGAGGTTCTCAACTGTTTCTTGACAAACACTGAGCTTCAGCCACCACACCATCTGTGGGCTCCAGGGGCCAGCATCATGAGGAAGTAGCTCAAGGGACATATGAAAAGACACTGTCCAGTGAAAACCAGGTCATGGGGTAAACTCTTGTTTGGGAAGTAAATGGATCTGGAATTGGGGTTCCTGAGTTGGCCTGTGTGATTAGAATTTGGAAACCTTATGCTCTATGCTCCTTCCAAAGGCAGAGTAGACCAACACCCCCAGACAATGCAATAAAACTAAGGTGGTAAGACTTTCACATTCCTCCACTTCACAAACACAAACTGAGGTAATCCATGCCAACTTAACAAACTGCAGAAAATTCTGAACAATATAATATATAAGACAGAAGAAGATAGCACCATCTGTGAGAACACATGATCAGATTCACTTCAAGAAAGAAACAGAGCCAGAGCCTCAGAGGCCCCCAATACCTCATCACCGAAGCAGACCAAAAATGAACCTAACATGGCTCAGGGAAATTTTGCAGAAGAGGGGGCGGAAAGAATGTCAGAGCCACATGTTGGGTCATGATATGCAGAGACATTTAGCTTACCCATAACTGTGGTCTAACTCCACAATGCATGACCTCAACACGGAGGGGCCAAGGGGAGGGGGTAGGTCATGGATGAGCCTAATAATGGTACCAAACTGACTGTATTTGCTGAATACAAAACTAACTAATAAAGAAAAAAAGAAAGAAACATGTGAATAAAGAAGAAATATAGAAGAATCAATTATGCTCCAAAACAAATCATCAAACTCTAGAGGATACAACAGAGAAAAAAATGCCAACAATCCTGTCAATCAGAACATCATCAAAATACTAGGGAATAGCAACCCTCTTTCTCTGATGACCCAAGGTGTATGTTGACTTTTTTCACTAATAAAAAGACACAGACTAAATGAATCTCTTAAACAATGAGATCCAACTATCTGCTGTCTCTAAGAACAACACATATCCAACAACTACATTAAGAAATTGAGTATCAACAATGGAAATCAAAGTACCAAGCAAAGAAAAGTTGCAGGACTGGAGAGACGGCTTAATGGTTAAGGCCTTTGTCTGCAAAGCCTCAGGACTCAGGTTCCCCAGGACCCACATAAGTCCAGATGCACAAGGTGTCACATGTGTCTGGTATTTGTTTGTAGTGGCTGGAGGCAATTCTGCACCCATTCTTACTCACTTTTTCTTTCTCTCAAATAAATAAATATAAATCTTTTTAAAAGAGGGAAGCTGTAAACAAACAGAAGTGGCTATCCTATCACACAAAGTAGACTTCAGGCCAAAATTAACCAGAAAAGACAAAATGGGCACACCATAATAATACAGGGAACAGTTCATAAAGAAGATTATAACAATTGTAAACATTTATGTGTCAAATATTGAGGCTCCCAATTACATAAAAAACACTGAAACTAAAAAAGATAACAGATAGTTAGGCACAATAGTAGTCCACTCTCAAACTTAGATAGATCATCCAGTATAAAAATTATCAAAGAAACTTGAGAATTAAACTGTACCATAGATTAACTGGATCTAACAGATATGCATACATTCTTTTCAGGGGCATATGGAACTTTTCTAAAATTGACCACATACTGGGTCACAAAACAAACCTTAAGAAATACAAAAAAAAAAAAAATGAGATAATTCCTTGTAGCCTACCTGAATGCAGCAGAATAAAAGTAGAAATCAATAGCAATAAAAGAATACAGAAACTGCACAAATTCATAAAGCCTGAACAATACACTTTTGAATGATCAATGGCTTATTGAAGATATCAAGGAGGAAATTTAAAACTTCTTAGAAACAAACAAAAATGACAATACAAACCTACTAGGCTCTCTGGGATATAACTATGGCATTCCTAAGAGGAAATTTTATAGCTATAAGCACATGCACAAGAAATTAGATATATCTTAAATAAACAACTTAATGATCTACATAAAGGCTCTAGAAAAATAAGAAGCTAAACCTAAACCCAGTAGATGACAAGAAATAAAGATTAGGGTAGAAATTATTGAAATAGACACTAAAAATGCATAATTCAGAAAAAGACTTAATTCTATGAGAAACTAAATAATACTGATGAATCTTTAGCCTATCTAACCAAAAGGAGAGAGAATATGCAAATTCATAAAACCAGAGACAAAAAGGTAGTTATTATAACATACCCCAATAAAATCTAAAACATCATTAGAGAATACTTGGAAACTTATACTGCAAAATGCTGAAAAACTAGAGGAAATGGACACATTTCTGAACATATGTAGCCTCCCAAAGTTAAATCTCAAAGATAAATAACTTAGACAGACCCATTATGATCAATGGGATGGAAGATGTACTCAAAAGTTTCCCCACAAAGAAAAACTCAGGACAAGATGGATTCACTGACAAATTCTATCAAAGTATTATAGAAGACCTAATACCAACACCTCTTAAACTGTCCCACAATACAGAAAGGAAAGGAATACTACAATGAAGCCAGTATTACCCTGATTCCTAGACCAGATGAAGATACAACAACAAAATTAAAACTATAGACCAATTTCCCTGATGAACAAAGATGAAAACATTCTCAACAAGATTCTTGCAAACAAAATCCAAGAATACATAAAGATTATCCATCACGACCAAGGGGGTTTCATGCCAGGAATGAAAGGTTACTTCAACATACAAAAATCAAAATGTAATATACCATCTTCACACGGTCAGCTCAATCAATGCAGAAAGAAGGCATTTTACAAAGTCCAACATGCTTTCAAGATGAAAGTCCTGAAAAAGTAGGAATTGATGGAACATACTTAAAAGGAATAAAAGCCATATAAGACAAATCCATAGCCAACATTATGTTAAATGGAGAAATACTCAGGCCATTTTCTCTAAAATAAGAAATGAGAAAAGGATATCAAACTCTTGTGAATTGTATTCAATATTGTGTTTGAAGTCTTAGAAAGAATATTAAGACAGGAAGAAAACATAAAGGAAATAAAAATAAGAAGGAAGAAGTCAGACTATCGCTATTCTCAGATGCTATGATTTTATATTTAGAAGACCCAAAAGAATATACAAGAAAGTCCTAGAACTAATAGTTTCAGTAAATATGCAGGGTATAAAATTAGCATAAAAATCAACATACAAAAATCAATAACTTTCATTTACACCAATAATCAACTCTTACAGAAAGAAAAAAGGAATAACATCCAATTCACAATAACTCTAAAAAATAAACAAAAATGTGAAAGACCTATATAATGGAAACTTCATGACATTAAAAAAATGAAATTAAATTAAAGAGTATACTATATGATGGAAAAACCTTCCATGCTTCTGGAGAGACAGAATTAACCCTGTGAAAATGGCTATATTACCATAAGTAATTTGTAGATTCATTGCAGTCCCCATCAAAGTTCCAATGGCATTACACACTGAGCTTGAAAAGTAAACCAGGAATTCACATGGAAGCACAAAAGACCATGTATAGTCAAAGCAATAGACATTGATCTAATATCAAGAGTTTACAAAGATCTGAGAAAAATTAAACACCCAAAACTTCTGCTAATCATTAAATGGGTGAATGAAATGGACAGTTCACAGAAGAAGAAAGATAAGTGGCCCATAAGTTCTTTAAAATATTCAATATCCATAGCCTCAGAAAAATGCAAATGAAGACCAGTCTAAGATACCATCCTACCCCAGTCAGAATGACTAGTATCACTAAAAGTGACCACAAATGCTGGCAATGATGAAAGGAAAGAGGAACTCATTCATGCAACTGAGAATGTAGATTAGTGCAACCATTAATGGGATCATTATGGAGGCATCTCAAAATACTAGAAATAGAACTCCAATAGGACCCTTCAATACCATTCCAAGGCATATATTCCAATGACTCCACACTCTGCTACAAGATACTTGTGCATCCATGTTTATTGAGGCCCTATTTATAAAATCTAAGAATTGTTTCAGTCTATATGGCCATCAAAAGATGAATGGATAATGAAAATGTAGTTCATCATATACATAATGGAATTCTATTCAACAGTATGAAAAATGAACTTATGAAGTTTGCAGGAAAATGGATGGGCTGGCAAAGAATTATGTTAAGTGAGCTTTACAAAAATTTATATTAAGCTCAGAAAGACCAAACCACTTGTTTTCTCTAATATTCATATCCTAGCTTGCAATAGATACAAGTATTAATATATCAGGGAGAAAATGTGGGTAAAACTTATAAAAGTACAATGGTAAGCAAGAGCAAGTATAAAGAGATGAGCAGCAAGAAGGGATGGACAATGAGATGCATGTGAAATATAAATAAGAGAGAGAAGAACATTGGCGGGAGAGAAGGAATTTTGCTAGAAGAAGATGATGAGAATCAACTAAAATATATTCTATTTCAAAATGACAGAAAGAATGATGCCTATATCTTTGTATTCCAACTATAAGAATAAAAATTAAAATTGAAAATATACCAAGGAAGATAATAACAGAAGAAAACAACAATATATTAGACTTTTCATAGTCCATAGTCAAATGTGCATATTTTGCATCACAGTAGGTATAATCTTCTTTTTTTCAGTACTAAATGCCTTTGCTGGAATCCATCTATGACTCTTTCCAGGAGCATCTACTGGGGTAATGGTGCATGGACCACACTTATAGAACTGCCATTCTAAATCTCATTTACCACATCTGTCTTTCTGCTCATCAAAGGATACTGTAACATTTTCTCTGCTTCTAGGCTTTTGACAGTGTCTGGAATATCTGTGTTACTAATGTGGGTACTTCATTGTTTTGCAATTAAAGAAGGTTCCAGTAATCTCCTTAGGAAAAAAATAAGAACCAAGGAAAATTTAAGATACATAATGACAATACTGATGAGATCTACTTAAATAATTAGTGGCATGGAACAAGATGATCTACAATTACCTGAAATCCTCCCTCTCTTCCCCACTCTTTGATGCTAAGATAGATTATACCTGATGCAAAGATTAACACAGCATTAGGGTCAAAGCATACTAACAGAAAAGCAGGTGGTTCATTTTATCTCTTTTTCACTATTTTGGTTTTTCTCTGTGTCTTATTCAGCACCCACCTCTCTACTGCCTCAACATTTCCCTCACTGATGGTAGTGTATATGTCTTCTCTCTTGAAATACTAAAGTAACTGAATCTTCAAATACTAAAGTAACTGAAAGTAAATGATATTTTTTCCAGTGGCTTTATTATATTGATGGAAAAGAGCTGAAGAATAAGGAATACACTAAAAGAAAACACATGTAAGACATAACAAAGTGGAGAAAGTTAACTCCAAAGTGCCTCTGGAAAGACATGTAAGGACAAATGAGTTAATTTGCCCTGAAGAACATTTGAAAAGCAAAACCTAGAGGTCCCACATATGCAAAAGGCAGAGATTCAAAGCGGAATCCTATCAAACCTTAGAACCTGCCATTGTTTTATTCCTAGAAATCCAGAAGCTAGCATGCATTGCCCATTCTTCAGCAAAGTGAAAGGGTTAGTGAGAAAGGCCTAGTACGTAAGAGCCAACTTAAGACATTAATACCATCCATACTTCTCAAGAAGAACTACAAACGGGTTTAATACAAGTAATATGGTTGAGAATATAGAACGTGACAGTAAATGTGGTGAGAAGTTTTATGGATTAGGAAATTATTAAAAGCAAAAACAGATTGACTCACAAATCATAGCTGTTTTTTTTTTTAATTCCAGAAAAAATGAAGGGAAAGATGGAATAAAGTGCCTGTTCCTCAAACCAGAGTATTCAAATTTGATCCCTCACAGATTCCACATAAAAGAGATAGCAAGATAGGAGAAAGAGGCAGGATTTTCTAGAAAGCTTAGGACAGTGACAGCGTTAAAGAACAACAGTAGTACAGGAGAAAATCTAGAGAGAGGAATGCTGCTTCCGTAGGAGGTAAGGTGTGGACTGACACTAAGCTATCCTCGGTACTTCATTCATATGTCATAGCATGTCAGGCTTGTGCTGGCACTCTCACATCTGCATAAAACACACATATAAAAGTGCAAATATACACATATGTGAACACACATAAAAATGCACACATACTTGTATCAATAATTCTATGCCATAGTAATGTAACCTTTCTATAAAGTGAAGATATTGCTACCTAGTTTTCAAGTTTTATTACTACTAAATAAAATATGCATATAAAATGATTAGCCTGTCTTTCTCACATAGAGGACATGTTTTTTCTTTTTCTTTTTCTTTTTTTTTTTTTTTTTTGAGGTAGGGTCTTGCTCTAACCCAGACTCACCTGGAATTCACTATGCATTCTCAGGGTGGACTTGAACTCATGGTATCCTCCTACCTCTGCTTCCTGAGTGCTGGGATTAAAGGATGGCGCCACCATACCCGGCCAGGACATGTTTCTTAAAGGCTACTGTTGTGATCTTTAATTAAGTATGATGACAAGTGCCTTATACTCATTCATCCATGATATATATGTATATATTTTTATTTATTTATTTATTTATTTGAGAATGACAGACAGAGAGAGAAAGAGGCAAATAGAGAAAGAGAGAGAGAGAGAGAATGGGTGCGCCAGGGCCTCTAGTCACTGCAAACAAACTCTAGACGAGTGCACCCCTTGTGCATCAGGCTAACCTGGATCCTGGGGAATCAAGCCTTGAACTGGGTCCCTAGGCTTCACAGGCAAGCACTTAACCTCTAAACCATCTCTCCAGCCCCCATGAGATATTTTTGAGCATGAGTTTTGCGTACTATTCCAAATTGTGGGAATTGCAAGCATATGAAAGGCCTGCCTTTCACATGACTTATTTTTTAGTGGTAGGAATAGAAATAAGACAGTGTAAATTAAAATAATGTCAGGAAATAATAAGTATGATTCAGAAAACTAAAAGAGATGAAAGGGCCAGAATACAGCTTAAAGGCTGGAAAGTCATAGGTTCTGCCACATGGAGATTATAGATAGTCCATTCTTTTCATTAAAATAGCACACTATTCCACAGGGTTAAAATTTGTCATTGACATAACTTTGAATTCAAAAGTAGAACTTTGTTTTCTTCAACTCATGTGCACCTTGAAATATATATGTGTATTTATGTATATGAGCTGGGACAGAAGCTAAGATTCCATAGTAATGCTTACATCTAATAACCTTCTGACTTTGCTGCTTCTTTAATAAGCTGAAGCCTGTCTTGAAGTATTATTCTAGTAGACAAGTCACTTCTACTTCTATACCTCTATAATATAAATATGTACTCTCCATATTGGCATGAAAATTCAAAGAAAGTGAGGAATAGATTAGGATAAAGATCTTATAAGTCTTACAGGAATTAAAACATTACAGATGTCAGAATTTATTATCCTGATAGTAACTTTAAAACAGAGAGGAAATAAAAATCTGGTGTAAATTACATAGGAGAACTAATTACTAAATTGGTTTTATGCATTAGTGTTCTATGAAATGGAATACTTGACTATCCACTGTAAATCACAAAACCAAGATTCTATAAATTTTCCAACATTATCTGCATTTTACAGATATTATTAAGATCCACATGCAGTCATCAAATGGTTTGTATTGTGGTAGAAACAATAAAACTGTAGGAAAAACCATATAGTGTTGCTCCCCAGGCCGTCAGCATGGGGTGATTTTTAATGTGAAGTTACACTGTAGGTGCTTTACCCATTTCCTTCAGTCTCAACAGAAATGATGGAGGGCTTAAAGGTAAAGGTTATTTTTAGATATCTCCTACTACCTTATCTCTGTCCTGGATGTTCCTACCTCTGAGAGAACAAAGTGCTGCTGGGAAAAACCCAGAACCTATGAATTTTCCTCTGAAGCAGTAAACTAAGGTGATGGAGATGGAATGTCATACCACACAAAGTATCCCTTTGTTTTAAGCAGGAAGTTGGGTGGAGAGAGATTGTTCTTATAAGTTGGCAAAGTTTCTTCTACTGGGCAGAGAGCAGGCAATCTCCTGCCAAGGACCCAGCTCTTTCTGAGATATCTGCTGCTTCCATAAACCACCAGTGTCATTCACAGCTGGTTTGCAGCATGCATGGACACTTCTTTTTGAAATGTGTTTGAAGTAGGTTGTTTTTAATGCTTATAGTATCTTATTTTATTCTGTCTATACAACTTTAAGAAACTGAGGACTATGACGTCCAAACCTACTTCTACTAGAGACTTTTCTTTAAGAAAACATTCACTCTTGTTCCCTAAACTGCTGAGAATTACCAATATTAAACTTTAATATTCTTACTCCCTAGTTTGAACTATTGAAAATCAAAATTATACTTTTGGAGTATCACATCTCCCAGAAGTGGCTTACTATTACAAGCATATTACCTCCTCATTCCACTATAAGTTTTACATTGGGATATTTGAAAGAATTGTTATGAAAGGCATAGAAGGGATAAAGGGCAGAAATTAATGACCTATTCAATGAGGGGATGGCAGGATCAAAAGGAAGGCATTAAGTCAACTTCATGGCTTTAGGGATAGAAATATGATAGTAAGTCAAGAAGGTGGGCAAAAGTGTATAGTAGGCTTTAATTACTTTAGAGATTGTTTCTGGAGTATGTTCAGCTTTAAAAGATTAGGATGAATGTACAGCGTAAAGCAAGTGTGGTGTGCTCAGAAAGTAATAAAATGCAGGATCTTAATAATGAAACTTTCTTGAATGACAGTTTTAGCACATGCCTACAAATTAGAGTTCTTTCAAAAGCCCTGAGTCTAGGTGGATATGTGTCCCTTGATCATATATAATAGTTTCATGGCTTCACAAATGCTCTTAATGAGTTCAAATACCAGGTGATATAGAAATACTAGGTAGAAACCCAAAGATATGGAAAACTAGCCTGAAAAGATTATCTAGTAATTTCAGAAATGGAGAAATTCTAGTTTACTTAATGAGTGGCATTGAAGTGAAGGAGATTAAGAATTGTAAATCTAGTATGTTAGGCAAGGCATTTCATTGGGGTTATATTAAACCATAAATAGAAACAAATATTCATGAGTATATCAGAAATCACAGTTTCTTCTTTGAATGTCAGTAGATAAAGGGGATACAATCAAGTGTCACAAGGAAAAGAGCACAGCATTGAACAGTTTAACTAAATGATCTGCTTTGAGCAATAATGGCCATCAGCTATGTGCATACTGTCGGAAATCATAGCTACTGGTCATGGGCAATCATGAGTGCTTGAAATATCATCAGCTGAACTGAGTAACCAAACTTTGAAACTCATTCTATTTTACCTAATTTAATTTAGCCACATTTAGCTAATGGCTATCATTTTAAACAATGTTGTTCTATCAATTTGTGAAGACATCAGAGGAAAGCATTGAGGGCTGGGAAGTAGGCTGCTGACCTACCACTAAAATGCACTGTAGGGTACTTATGAACTTCCCAATATCCCAACTTCTTACTATCTAAACCATGTCTCTGAGGGCATGATAATGCAAAGGCTGAAAATAACTAGTTATATTTAAGGAACAAGAGTAGGCATACTATAGAAAGTTTTCTACTCTTGTGAACTGCATACCCTTTATCAACAAGTACTGTTTTCATTTTCATACATGCCCTTTCTAAAGCCTTCAAAACAGAGTGCAAGTTCACAGAGTTTGGTCTATGGCACCCTACAGGTTCCCAGCATTCCTGTAGAGGTTATTATGTTAAGGAATATATATTTTCACAATATATAGTGAGTGAGTTTGATATTTTCACTCTGCTGATAATTGCATTAAATTTACAGAAACATTGAGAGATAAAATGGTACCCATATAGCCAATGACAACAAATTATAGGATCTGTAATTGTTCCCTTCATTATTAAACACTTGCACTTCGCAAAACAGGCAATTTTATTGAAGAATATCTTCAATGAGCAAATAAAATTAGCGATACTGGGCTGGAGAGATAGCTCAGTGGTTAAGACATTTTTCTGAAAACTCTGGGATTTGATTCGCAGTACCCACATCAAGCCAGATGCATAAAGTGCCACATGTGTCTTGACTTTGTTTTAAGTGACCAGAGGTCCTGGTGCCCCCACTCTCTCTGTCTCTCTCTCTCTCTCTGATTGCAAATGCATAAACAAAACATTTTAAATGTATTTAATTTATTTGTTAAATTTAATTTTTCTTTATTTTTTTCCTTTTTTAATTTAAAAATTTTTTTAATTGATTAGTTTTGTACTGAGCGAATACAGTCAGTTTGGTACCATAATTACGCTCATACATTACCTACCCTCTCCCCTCGGGCCCTCCTTGTTGAGGTATATGGGTCATGCATTCTGGAGTTAGCCCACAGTTGTGGGTAGGATAAATGTCTCTGCATATCATGACCCAACATGTGGCTCTGACATTCTTTCCGTCCCCTCTTCCACAAAATTTCCCTGAGCCATGTTGGGTTCATTTTTGGTCTGCTTCAGTGATGAGGTGTTGGGGGCCTCTGGGGCTCTGGATCTCTGATTTGGTAGGAGTTGATTTTTCTCTGTGTTGATCTCCTTCACCCTTGTGCTGGTATCTGGTTCACCAGGAAAACAGCACCCTTGCTTGTTTCGCCAATTGTTCTTAGTTTCAGCTGGGGCCCTTTGGAGGTTTGATGGGGTGGCTCTCTCCTTAGGATCTACATCTATCTGAAAAAGAGAAGCAGATTCTCCAACGGAGAGTAAGTTAGCACCAGACAAATGAGATACCCCTTACTTTTTTTATAGAGAATTTAATAGGTGTAGGCCCTCTTGTAGTCCACAATTGATGGTAGCTTGATAATGGAGAGTGGGATTATGGTTGGATACGATTCAGACTTGTTTCCCAGCTCCAGATATGGGTCCTGTACCACTGAGGGGATCAGTTAGCTGAATCAAGAGCAGTAGGTTTCCCACCATGACTGTGCACCACTCTTGTACTTGTGTGAGCATCACCACAGGTTATTTGCTGCTAAGTAGGTTAGGCCATGAGTTGCTTGGACAGATATTGGTCATTTTCCCCCAGTTGCCCATGTAGCACCTTCTGGCACTAGACGTGCTGACTGTCTGGGGACTGACTCTATTCCAGCTTCCAGCCATGCCATTCCATTTTACGCGTTAACCACATATGGTGTCTTCAGGTTTAAAATGAAAAAACCTAGTAGATAAGAAAATAATTTTATTAAATATCAATTACATATATATGGAAAGAAAAATTTTAGCTTTTAGTAGGTTAAACTTTGAAAAGTTCATCTTTCACTAAGAAACTATTGGTAGTAGTACAAATAATAAGAGTAATAATTTTATATTATAAAAATTTGAAATATCTACATACTCAAGGAAAAAAATGTTTACTAAGCAACCAATGTACATTGCCTTATGGATAAAATATCAAAGTGCAAATCAGACCCATGAAACTTAATGAGATTCCACGAAATGATCCAAAATCAATTTTATAATAAACATTAAAACTACTTTGAATTTATAACTTATCAAATTTTAATTTATCATAAAATAGAATTTTGAATTAATGAGACAACTTCTTCTGTTATTTCTCTCTGTGAGGTAGAAATCTCAGCATATATGCTAACAGGGCCACATTATGCAACAGGCCTAATGCACAATGGGTATATGAAACTAGAAGGAGTTTATTTCTACTTACAGACTCAGGGAAGTTTGATCATGGCAGGAAAAGCATGGCAGAGCAGATGGCTGAGCATAATATCTTGTAATAGCAGCTGGAAGGTAGTAGCCAGAGCAACTAACTAGTGAGCATCCAGTAGGGCTGGTCTAATAAAACTCAGGGTCTGGCTCCTATGACACTTTTTCTGCAGAAAGGCT
Source organism: Dipus sagitta (assembly GCA_036346955.1). Taxonomy (NCBI): domain Eukaryota; kingdom Metazoa; phylum Chordata; class Mammalia; order Rodentia; family Dipodidae; genus Dipus; species Dipus sagitta. Next base: position 75,584,082 of record CM070782.1, read on the forward strand.
CCACTGCTAAGTATTAAGTATGAGGCTTAATCCCAAAGGCATGAGGCTATAGAGGATATTTCACATACAAAGCACCACACCTCTGAAATCTCATGAGGCAGGCTTCCATTAATCACAATTTTCTTAGCATTAAGGTCTTCCAAACTACTACCAAAGGCACATAAGCTCTTGGGCTTTTCTAGTCTAAAGTGCCATACATTCTCTTCCACATTCTTCCCACTTAGGCTTAGGAGCCACATGATCAGACTTAACACACCAGTGACCCCACTTTACCTTACCAAACTTTTGATTAGTTACATTTCTCACTGTTGTGTCAAAATATCTTACAGAAGCAACTTAAGGAGGAAGGGCTTATTTTGAATCAAAGTTTCAGAGTATAGTCCACCATGTTAAGGAAGTCATGCTAGCCAAAGGGTAAGGACACTGGTTAAATTCAATCTACAGTCAAGAAGTGGAGAGAGATCAATGTACCTGCTCAAATTTTTTCTCTTATTGACAAGAGAAGAGCAGTTAATTTAAATTACAGGTTTTAATGGTATAAACTGAATCTCCTAAATTTATTAATATTGTTTTTCTTGTTTGGAAAGGTAATTAATGCTTGGTTTTTAATCTTGATAACCCAAATATTGTTAGCTCAAAGGATTCAAAGTCACCATAAAATATATTCACATACCTGCACATTCATGTTTACTGAAGTACTAATCACACTAGCCAAGTTGTAGAATCAGCACAGGTGATCATCAACAAATGAATGGATAATGAAAACATGGAATATATACACAGTATAGTTTTATGCAGACATAAGAATGGACAAAATTATTTTATGAATGGATAGAACTGGAAAACATCTTGTTAAGTAATGTGATCCAGACTCAAACATGGATATCATGTTTTCTATCATATGCAGTGTCTAGGTTAAAATATACCTATGATACCCAAGCATGGTGGCACACACCTTTAATCCCAGCATTCAGGACACTGAGATAGGAGGGTTGCTATGAGTTTGAGGCCAGCCTAAGACTAAATCCAGGTTAGTGTGGGCTAGAGCAAGACCCTACCTCAAAAAATACATACCTCTGATATATGGAAGCAAAAGGGGGGATATGTAGTGAGAGGGAGAAGAATAGTAAGAAAGGGAAGGACAATAGAATGCAGTGGAGTAATAATATGAGTAAACTACATGTAATCAATTACCATAACAAATCCTATCATTCTATATAAGCAATATATCCAAATAATAAAAAGGAAAAATATGAGGATATTGTTACCTCCACAAGACATGCACAATATTCAGATCATAAACATTCTGATGTGGATTATGTTTTTATAATACTTTTTATTTATTTACTTATTTGAGAGAAGGAGAGAAAGAGGCAGAGAGAGAAAGAGAGAATGGATGTACCAGGGCCTCCAGCCACTGCAAAGAAAGTCCAGATGCATGTGCCACTCTGCATGTGGGTACTGGGGAATTGAACCGGGGTCCTTTGGCTTTGTAAGCAAGCACCTTGACCACTGTGACATCTCTCCAGCCCTGATGTGGATAATTAATTAGGGAAAAATTAATAATCAAATTAAATAAATTAGTCATTAACTAGAATAGGTATTAGCTGGTAAGGAGTTAAGTGGAAAGGAGATGGGGGCCAAGAGAAGATATTGGGAAATATCAAATTGTATTATGTTGATGTATAAAAATTATCAATCAAAACTTTGCAAAAAGAAATATAATTATCATATGATAAAGTTACATTTCTGAAAAAATGAAAGCAGAATCTCAAAAAATATTGCACTATTTGTCCACAGTAACAAATTTTACTGTATCTGGAAGTAGATGGATAAAACCCCTCAAATTTAGTCTATATGTATGATAATTTTTTTAAAAAATGTTAACCTAAGGGATGGTGTGCTCCAACCATGAAAACTTAAAGCTTAAGTTCTGAAAAATGCCACATAATTAGTAAATATTTTGATGAAATTAAGTATATACACACAAGTAATAAAAATGATAAGTAGGTTTAATTTAAGATAATATTTCAAAGTTAAAAAAGGGCAAACCATCTACAGTGAATTTATCTTTACTGAATAATTTTTTTAAGTAGTTTTGTACTGAGTGAATACAGTCAAGTTGGAACCATTGTTAGCCTACTTCCTGACTACCCCCCTCTACAGGGACCCTCCTCATTGAGGAATATGGGTTGTACATTGTGGGGTTAGTCATCAATTATGGGTAAGAAGAAATGTCTCTGTGTATCATAACCCAGCATGTGGCCCTGACATTCTTTTAATCCCCTCTTCTGCAATATTCCCTGAGCCATGTTGGGTTCATTTTAGGTCTGCTTTAGTGATGAGATCTTGGGATCCTCTATGTCTCTAGATATCTGGTTTGGTAGGAGTTGATTGTTCTCTGTGCCAATCTCCTTCACAGTTATGCTTCTACCACAAGTGCAATAGTGGCACACAGCCATGGTGGGAAACCAACTGCTCTTGATTTGGCTAACTGATCTGCTCAGTGGAACAGAACCCATAGCTGGAGCTGGGAAATAAGTCAGAATCATATCCAAAAATGAGTCTGCTCTCCATTATCAAGCTCCCACCAATTGTGGCCTGCAGGAGGGCCTACACATATTACATTCTCTCTCTTTAAAAAAAAGTGTTTAGTGTTTAGTTAAATATTTTGCATACAATTAACCATTGTTGATAATGAATTTCTGTTATGATACACTTTATTAAAATTTATATAATTTGAATATGTGCCAAGTATATCTGAAAGTCATGTTAAACACATCAAAGACTTTTCAAATACTTTACATATACATGTATATGTATATGTACAGTCTATATATTATATATGTATATAATATATAAAACAGTAAGACTCAAGAGAAGTAGGGAAATTCCTCATTATGAGGAAGGTGTTATGTGATGGCTACAAAAAGGTGAGTCCATGAGTCTTGCAGATGACAGGAAAAATTCACTTCAGTCAGAGGCCTTGAGAAAAAATAAGCTGGAGTGCATGATGGGGCAATGTTAGTGAACAGGAAGAGATAAAATCCAAAAGACAGCTGGGTTCTGGACTATCTCCATTTTAGAGGTAAATGGGGATTACACATTTGGTGGCAACTCCTTCATGCCATTAATTCACTGTAGAAAGAAAATAAATGGCTGCATAAGTTAACCACTGACTTAAAGCAAAGTCAAACTGTGAGATAAGGTAGGTTCAAGAAATTACTTGCATGACTCTGAAGTTAATGTTCAAAGTTAGAATTCAATATTTTGGCAAATGTCTCATGTCACAATCAATTCCCTCCTAAAGGAAATATACTCAACAAATTGTATTATTTCTTATTCTTAATTACATAATTCTTTAATTACATAATCCACTTTGGAAGCGAGGAAACCAAGAATAATCTCTGGAGTTTGCAAATGAAACTTCTGTTTGCAGATTACAACTCATGTCACCCACAGGCTCCAAGCCTCAGTCCTTTTACTCATGTTCTGCCTTCAGTGCACTATATGTAACAGCAGATTCATTGTAGTAGAAAGTGATGTAGTACTTCTATTTTATTTTTATATTTTTATTTTTATTGTAAAAGCATAGAGCTATTTTCAATTTTGTGCTGTTTTAATATCAAAATGGTACAATTAAATTAATTATATAATACTGCTTATCACTAGCAAAATAATATTTATTACCACATTTTTAAGTTTAATGGCATTTATGTTGTCAGGTAAATAAGAAATAGTTTATCTGCTCACTGGAATTAGATATTGCATGAGTTATCGATGTGCATAAACAGCTGTGCAATCAATGTAAAGTCAGGAGCAAATTGAATCCATTGGTCATGTTACTAAAGAATTCGGTACATAATGTTATCTTCACAGTGTTCCCTATCAGAAAATTTGGCTGTCTGCCACTTGGCATCTAGCCTATCAAGGAATGCTGAGTGAATGAATATGTGGTTTTGATGGTATTGCACTGTAGTATGAGCCATGCTTCCTGTCCATGTGCTGCTCTACTGAGCAGCTCAAAAATGTCAGGAATGTTACTCAGCTGCCAGTATGTTAAATACAGGTACAAAGTACATGGTGAATAACTTTGTTTTCTGTTATGATTGCAATATTGGATTTGGAGCTCTTTTACTTCTCCAGATAGGCACTATTGAATGATTGCTCTTTTTCATAAAACACTGCTCTGCCCTTATGACAGAGAGATCATTGTCTTAGTACATACTGTACAGAGCTATTACACCAAACCCTTGAGGAGTCTGCCATGTGCTTCACAAAATTGGAATAGTCTGAAACTTGTTCAATACTTCTCATTCTGAAATTGATAATTGAAGACCATTCTTTCAATAATTCAAACTAGATATGTACTTTCCAACTCACAAATATCCTATATCAGATAGACATATGGTCAGTTGTCAGCTAGCTAAAAATAACCAAAATATTTTTATCCTTCATATCTGTGATCTGAAGAAGATACACTATTTTCAGCACTTAAAGACAGCCAAGACTCTAGGTGATTACACTGAGCATAAAAAGAGATGTTAATTTGGCATTAAAAATACTGGAGAAATAGTAAAGTTGATATGAATGACAAAGCAAAATAAAATTGTTGTGGAAAAATACATGAACAAAAATGGTACTGAAAGAAATACTCCTAAGACAGTTCACCTCTCTGATAAAGCCCCCTATGCAAAGCCATCTAGTTTACTGATTCGTTCCTTTGAAAAATCAAGATGTGATCAAGCATAGACACTAGTAATGTCAGAATGGTATTTACCAAGGTGTGATCCATGAGAATTCTTTGAGGATATTTTCAGGTGTTTGATATTATAAAAGAAAGGGGAAGCAGGGAGAAGAAAGGAATGAAGGCAGGGAGGGAGGCAGGTAGGGAATGAGGAGGGGAGGAGAGAAGGAAAGAGGGAGAGGAAAATGACAGAAAAACAAGAGGATATCAAGGTCAAATAAAATAAGTAGATAATAATTTAGATATTTCAAATCTTGTTTTTATTTTTATATATTTGAGAGAGAGAAATAGAAAGAGATAGAGAGAAAGAGGCAGATATACATAGAAAAAGTGAGCAGGCTAGAGCCTCCAGCCATTGCAAATGAACTCCAGATGCATGTATCACCTTGTGCATCTGGCTTACATGGGTCCTGGGGAATGGATCCTGGAACCTTTGGCTTGGCATGCAAGCACCTTAACTACTAAGCCATCTCTCCATTCCCAAATTTAGGTATTTTAAATCCTGATATTTGAGCTTTTGATTATGTAAGAGGGATGAATAATAAACATAATTTCAAACATTTTTGACAATTGAAATGCCTGAAAAATATTTTGAAACATGCTTCTGCCGAGTGAATTGCTTAATCAAGCAACCCTGGAAAACAGCCAAAGCTTCAATCAGTTGAGTGGCCTGACTAGTAGAAGTAGGGTCCTTGAAGCACGGAGAATATCAATCAAAACAAATACAAAAATCAACAGTGGCTAGCATTTTTTTCAGTAAATCACAGCATTCGAACCATTTCCACATCTATTTGCCTTTGATTTTCAACATACTATTGAAAAATAAGTGTTGTTTCTACATTGTCAGCTAATGCATAAACTGATACTTATAAGGCCAGGAATGCTTAACATTGTCATGTGGAAGAAAGGCTTTAAAAATTTTCAAATTTACTACTAAACTGCTTATTTAATAATTCCTAGCAACATTGAAAATTCAGCCTGAAAGGGTTTTGTGCCTATTAATACTTAAAAATATTTTACAAAATTTTAATGAAATGTTAATTAAAATAGTTGATGTTCATTATGATGGCATACTACTGTGTAAAAATGACATTACCTTGAAATTTATCAGCAGTTTTGGTCCTCTCTCTTATACCCTTTACAAATACAAGTTGCTAGGAAAATAATTTTAATAAGAATAATTAAAAATAACAACCCATCCTTTACATATGCAAAGGATATTTTGAATTTTTTTGTTATTTTTTTTAATTTATTTATTTGAGAGCGACAGACAGAGAGAGAAAGAGGCAGATAGATAGAGGGAAAGAGAATGGGTGCGCCAGGGCCTCCAGCCACTGCAAACGAATTCCAGATGTGTGCGCCCCCTTGTGCATGTGGCTAACGTGGGTCCTGGGGAGTCAAGCCTCGAACCTGGGGTCCTTAGGCTTCACAAGCAAGCGCTTAACCACTAAGCCATCTCTCCAGCCCACAAACGGTATTTTGGAGCAATTTGAACAAATTCAAACAAAATACTGTAAAAATTGTAGAGCTATCAAAGATTTGAAAAATTTAGTTAATGATGCATATTAAAATATTTTATAAGTTGCTATCATATAAATAGATAGATAGATATAAATGATGTAAATAAAGATAACGACATAGATGAAAAATCTATACCTGGAAAAGTTGCAAAATATATACTTGCCAAGGTGTCAGTTTTTCCTGCCTTATTATTATATTGTTATTGAAGATCTTCTATACAGCTCTTCTAGGGCCTCTAGAAGTTGTGTTTACATTAGATATTTAAAATTCTAGAGGTTGAATGACTCAAGATGTAGGAAGCATTAAAGATAGAGAGATGGCGTTTTTGATGCCTCATTATGATGCAAAATTGTATATATGTATATATATATACATATATATTGTATACACACACACACACACACATATATAAGCAGACAGAGAGAGATTTTGAGAGACAGAGAGAGAATGGGCTTTCTAGAGCCTCTAGCCACTATAAATGAACTCCAGACACATATGCCACTTTGTGCACCTGGCTTTACATGGGAACTGGAGAATCAAACCCCAATCAGTAGAACTTATAGGCCAGCACCTTAGCCACTGAGCCATCTCTCCAGCCCTGTGATACAGTGTTTTTACAGGATATAGTTAGTGAAGAGCTAATGCCCTCCTGACCTATTTCCAACATTGGAGAGTACATCGTATGACCTATCATCAGCAGGTCTGATTGTGGTCAGTTATATATTCTGTGATTTGAATGAACCATGGATTGCTTTGAAATTGGTGTCATTTGTTAATAAGAAGTAACAGTTTGAATTGTATGAAATTAAAGGTCATTTCTAGTCCTGAAATTATATGATTAAAAAAAAACTTCTGGGCTGGAGAGATGGCTTAGCTGTTAAGGTGTTTGCCTGCAAAGCCAAAGGACCATGGTTCAATTCCCCAGGACCCACATAAGTCACATTCACAAAGTGGCACATGCATCTGGAGTTCATTTGCAGTGGCTGGAGGCCCTGGCACACCCATTCTCTCCCTCTCTCTCTCTCTCTCTCTCTCTCAAATAAATAAAACTTAAAAAAATTAATAAAAACCTTTTAGTGTCTAGTAATTATTGTTGCTCCCTAGGATAAAAGTGTCTGACAATTTTATGGTTTAGATTACTCTTTACAGAACTTTTAGAGTGATATTTACTCTTTAAATGATTTATACTTTGTATATGTGATTCAATTCCCAGGATATTTTATTTTCATGTAATTTAACACTATGTAGTGTGTGTATCTATCTTGAGCTACCAATATATATCACTAACAGATTATGCATAGTATTTACTACATTTCAAAACCTGTTAGAACGCGCACCTGACAAACTCTAACTATTGACTTCCTTCTTAATGACCTTACTGAAACATTTAATCTGAACATGTAGATAATAATCTTCTCATTCTCCAGACTTATGGGCTATTTTTTTAAATTTTTTTGTTTGTTTATTTATTTATTTGAGAGCGACAGAGAGAAGGAGGGAGAGAGAGAATGGGCGCACCAGAGCTTCCAGCCTCTGTAAACGAACTCCAGATGCGTGCGCCCCCTTGTGCATCTGGCTAAGGTGGGTCCTGGGGAATCGAGCCTCGAACCGGGGTTCTTAGGCTTCACAGGCAAGCACTTAACTGCTAAGCCATCTCTCCAGCGCTATGGGCTATTTTTAATCTAGCATCAAGATTGATTATTCCCTGGTTTTGGTCCTGAGGCTCTCTTTACTGCACATCCATAGTTTCCATCCTCATCAGGCAAGCTCTGTCTCCTCTGTGACCTTAACATAGAACTTCAACAATCAGCCACACAGCTGTGGAAAACTTCATATATTCTGATTGACTTAAACACTCTGGGTGAACAGATCTTCACCCCTTATTTCAGTCTCTAAGTGATACTACCATCTTTACATAATTCTAGAATTTCTCTAACATGGACAATCCTTGTTTTAGGTAGCTTCAGTTCCCATTACAAATAGGAAAATCACAGAACTCTATCACACATATGGTTTAAAAAGCAGATTATTTTGTCATAATTCTAGAGTAAATTGAACATTCAAGATCAGGATGTAAACCAATTTGTTTTGCCACTTAGCTTATAGAGAGATTACTTCTAACTGGCCCTTATAGGACTCTTCTGTGATACCTCTACATAGAAAAGAGGAGGAGGAAGGAGGGAAGAAAAGGGAGAGAGGGGGAATGGAGGGAAGGAGTGATGGAAGGATAGAGGGAGGAGAGATTCTTGTAAAAAATATATTACCACAACAGTTCCCCTTCTCAAAAGCCCATCTATGTTGTACAAGGCACCATCTTATTCAAATAACACAACATTGCAGATCAGTGTTTCAACATAAATTTAGGTGGGAATACACAGCAATACAATCATAGCTATAGCTTTTTATATATTTGAAGACTGGGTTGACACATATGCCATAGCTATGGTCTTATGGTGAGAAAGCAAGATGCCAATTAAATAGAACAGTGACAGTGATCTCACCATGGAACCTCATGCTTGTATCAGGACCCATCAGCTCAGTCTGGTAGGATTTCTTACCCTTCAGCCTCATATGGAATACCCTTGAATACTTTTATTATACTGAAGAGTTGGGCCAGTCACTTCATTCTAGGTCATGAAAGAGGAACTAAACTGCATACTGCCTCTGACTCCATATAGATGATAATTTCTTGAACCTAATATTTATCAGTGTATGACTGCATCTGAAAAACTAGGGTTTCCTTGTTGAGAGAAAGAGACATAACCTTCTTCAAATCCCGTGTCCTCTCTCATTTTATCCTGACCCACTATCAGTTTTGATTTTGAGGATGAGTTACTCTGAAATTTAGGCAGAACAGGAGTTTCCAATTGTCTACTAACATCATCTACACACATAAAAGATTGAGCAGGACTTTGGTATAGGGAAGGTTTACTGAGTTCCACTAAATAATTTAGGTTTCCTTACTCCTAGCTAAACTACTTCTCAGGGAAATGGTATATTAGCTGTGCAGAGTTGCATGTTTCAGGAACACCACTGTGACCACGAGAGGAGAGTCCGGGGATAGTGAAGTGCCCAGGTTCAGTCATCACTTATTACAGTAGTTCAAAGCTGACAGGTAAAATGAGATAGACTTTAACAAGTCAAGTACTTTTCTCTGGCTTTCAGGATCAGTGAAAATTAGAAAGTTAGAGAGACATTGAGATTGAGCATATCATGTACATGTGATGGGGTCCTGATAGCTGTGAGCTGACCCTGAGATTAAAATGGATGAGGGCTTTGGAGGCATGAGTGAATTGCATATTAAGCCTAATGCTTGAATGAATCTATCATGGTGAAGCAATTCAAGTAAACAATGCCAACTGGTGTTTACAACTGACTACTTCAGTCTGTCTGGTAGATATATAGCACATCTACTCATTGGTACATGTCATGTTTGAGAGTTATTGGCTGCATGGGTAAGCAACTACATGGTGAATCAGCATACTTCCTAAACATTGGCTCGTAATCCAAACAGAACTACTGCTAGTTCATGTGATATTCTTCTCTGTCAGAATTTAGAAAATAGTGTTGCTTGCTTAAAGAACTTTACTTTCATCTATCAGAACATTATTTATCTTTGGCAGAAAAACTCATTTTACTGCCATCTACTGGAAAATGTTACACAAATGCATGGCATTTATCATGAATAGCACAACCAAAATAGCAGTTTGGTATACCACTATCCCATCCCAAGCACAGTGATTGGCTGATGTGTGTCTATGCATTAAGCCGGGCTTATCTAAATCCATTGCTCAGTTTGCCATGATCATTCGTTCCTTGGGAAGTCGAAACATTGTGAAGACAAACCTTTGTGTCTACCAGAAACCCAAGGTTCAGTTTTGTGAAGGAATTGCTGTAATAGAAGTAGGTTCACAAATAAGAGGAGAATGAGGTGAAGAGATAAAGAAGAAATAGTCACATTGGTCCTATAATTTATGGTTCCAATCCTACCTGAAGATGTGTATCTTTGGTGGTTAGAAGGATTGAACCCAAAGCCTTGTGCTGTGCCACTGAGCTGTCTGAGCTGTAAACCCAAAGGGAAAATAATTCTATCATCATTTTTATGATTTTTAGCTGACTACAAGCTCAGTTTTAAACAAATAAGTAAGTAATGTCTTAAAAAAATGAACAAAACAACTAGAGATTTTTTTCTTAGTCCAGGCTGCTATTACAAAATTAAATATATACTTTTATAAGAGTTCTAATTGCATTCTGAAGGGTTTCCATCATGGCCTGGTTCTACACTTTATAAAGCCCCATTTTCTAGTACCTTCTCCTTTGTGGTGAGGATCTCAAATCATGGATTAGGGAGGGTTCAATCATCCATACAACAGAGGTCCAGTGAAATGAATTAACCACTGAGTGATTGCGTTTTTAGCTGGGAGAGTTTAGATACTTCATACTAGACTCAAGCATGGAATTTTCTACTTGTTGCTATCAAGACAATGTCTTGCTAATCCTAGCGGTATACCTACTCCACATAATAAATTATTACTCAAAATAATCATGCAAATATATTTTTTGAGGACTGGAGATATGGCTTAGTGGTTAAGGTGCTTGCCTGCGAAGCCTATGTAACCATGTTTGACTCTCCGGTTCCCACATAAGCCAGATGCACAAGGTGATGGAGGCATGCAAGGTTGCATATGCACACGTGTCTGGAGTTTGATTAGAGTCGCTGGAGGCCCTGGCGTGCCAGTTCTCTCTCTCTTGTTCTCTTGTTCTCTCAGAAAAAGGCCAGTCTTTTGGGCTTGCCTCAAATTAAAAAAACAAAAACAAACAAAAAAAAAACTTATTGAATTGAATTAAATTTCAAGATACATAAATCATCATTTACACATTTCATTCTCAAATATTTAGTGAGAAGCTACTTTACCATAGGTACAGTTCTATATATGAGGAATACCACAAAAATATTTAATTAATTAATTAACATTATTTTATTTTTGTTTTTCTGAGGTAGAGTTTAACTCTAGTCTAGGCTGACCTAGAATTTACTATGTAGTCTCAGGGTAGCCTCGAACTCATGGTGATCCTCCTACCTCTGCCACCCAAGTGCTCGTATTAGAGGCGTGCACCTCCACGCCTGGCAAAATATTTAATTTTAAACTTACATATTTCATTTGTTATGTTTCTATTATACACCAGTACTCTATAGTAACTATACAAATGAAATTAATACATAAAAGACCATCTGTTTATTAATGGAAATAATTCATCAATATATGTGAGCCAACACAAGGTTTTAATTGACAATTTGGTTTTTTCTAGATGTCAAAGATATGTCATTTAACCACACTCAAAGCCTTAGTGTTCTCACTTATAATGACAGGAAGTGACATGATCTATAAGGATTATTTCAGCAAAAAGAAGTCTAAATTTTAATCTCTTAAACCAGTGGTTTTCACAGTGTGGTCTTCTGTCAGACTAAAAATCTGTTAATCTGAAAATTTAAAACCCAACTCCAGACCCAAGTGACACCTTGGGAATGAGGCCCATTTAGCTATGTATTTCACAAGTTCTTACTCATGCTAGACTTGGAGAATGAGTGTCTAGACATACTGGATGATTTTCATGACTAGTGTATATACGCAGGCCTTTCTTGATTTTTCTCAGATATATCACTAGCAATGTCTTCTCCCCTTAACTTCCACACATCCATCTTCAGACCCTCACACACCCATCTCTAATGAAAACAATTTTGTTCAAAATAAAACTTTCTTTACATTTCATGTTTCCAGAAATGTTTCCTGGCTGTTTTGATATTACAAACAAAAATAAACTAATGCAAGAGAAAAATTCTCCATTATTACTAATCCTTATTTTCCACATTGTTCTTTGTTGATAAACCATGTAGGATATATGATAATGTGCCAAAGATATAAATGAGTTCACATCCAATAAAATGGGTGAGAGTATTTTGGAACATTTTGTGACTATTGTGATGTAAAATTTAAGCCAGTGTCACAGGATTTCTCTCTGAAAATTGATTCCTAAGAATCAGTTGCAATGGATTAAACACACACATGCTTGAGAATGCTAACAAGGGTGTGTAATTTTAGAAACCACCACTGGAAAATTTACCCCGTTCTTTCTGCTACAAAACCTAAGCAATGATGAAAACAAAGTCAGAGCATATAAAATTTGGGTATATAACCAGTTCATCAAATTAGTAAGACTTTCCTATCTCTGCATCTGTTACCCTGACTGAGTTTCTAATGTGGGCTGGGTGTGTGCTCATTTGAACCGAGCACTAACTCATAAGCTTATTTATAGAGAGATTCATCAGAAATTTTACTTGGTGTGAGTTTTGCTATGTAGTCCCTAACTTTTGACTTGGAAACATCGTGTTTGCTGATGTCTGAGAGAGTCTACAATGAGTTAAAAAATAAAACATATTTTTCCATAGCTGATACTAAAAGAGGGCAAAGACAGATTTTATTTATTATCACATGTCCTTTACACTCTGTTCCCTTCCCCTCATAATATGTAAACTATTTTTTTTTCTTAAAAGAAGATTTACTTGAGGAATGTTTTAAAAGGTCTTGCTTTAAGCAATCCTTAGCAAATGGGAGATCATGGGAAACATAGATACCATTCTTGGGTACTTGGGCCTGGAGGACAATTTATACTTTGGTTTTTTCAGTTGAATGGATATTGTATACAGATATAGACAGAACCATTATTCAAGCATAACCTGAGATGTGGGAGTGGGTGGTATATTTCAGAGAAATAATGATGCTTACATGTTTAGCTGGTATAGCTCAGATCAGTGCTAGCAATAGGTATCACAGGAGTTGGAGGTTTTTGTTGTTGAGTACATCGTCTTTGGTAAAGAAGATCAACAGAAGGATATCCATTTTCTTAAAACTTTAAAAATTTTTATTTATTGGTGTGTGTGTGTGTGTGTGTGTGTGTGTGTGTGTGTGGCCATGCCAGGGTCTCTTGCAGTTGCAAAAGAATGCATGTCCACATTTAAGTTGGAGGCTGAGGAATTGAACCTATGTCTGAAGTGTGGCCCTCAACTTTATCCACTGAGCTAGTTCCCCAAATTCCATTTTCTTAAAATTTGAGATGATTATTTTACCATGAGAAAGAAAATATCACTTTCTTTATTTTTCTCTAATGTCCTTCCCCCAAAATTACATATTTTGAGTTCTCTTGGCTTCCTTTCTAGAGTCAAAAGTCCAAATCTAGAAGAATAATGCTATTTCTCCTTTTCTCACTTTAGTTTCTAAACTTCCTGCCAATTTATCTTCTTCATATATGAAATCAGAAGGCTATGACTAAAAATTTCCAATTGATGTGTCTTATAACATTATTTGCTCTCCACCGTTTATCCTCTAAGTTTTCAATGCATTTCCACTGTTTTATTTCATTCTTTTGACACCATTTCAAAATTTCTATGTTCTCTTGTGTACTTTTTTCTTCCACATTCTACATCCAATCTCCAGAGACTTTGTCCTCATGAGTTGTTCAGTTGAGGAGAGAGATTGGCTATGAGGAATTTGAGGGTCTGGGAAGAGGAAGATAGTCAAGATTCTCTACCTGGTCACAAGCTCATTGTAGCTACTTAGAGTGTGTGGTGTTAAAGCAGGACCTAAATGAAAAGTCTATTAAAAGAAAGATCTGGAGGAGTGCAAGCTCAAGGAAACAAAGTAGGGCCAGCCTGCCAGGTCAGTAGCTAATCGCCCATGAGCTTGCTGCTAAGGAAATTAAAACTCTAGCTAATGAGAATTGTGGCCACCTCCTGAGAATGAGCTGAAGGCTTGCTATTAACTCCCCTCCCAGACTCCCTTTGCCAAAATCATCAGAAATTTATTTTCTATTGGTTTAGTAGCACAAGTCTGAAAATAGTAGCAAAATCACTGATAGAAGTCAGAGAGTCAGAGGCAAACTGTTAACACTCTCCGGAGGTTCCAGTAGAACATTTCTCTCTCCCCACCCTCAAATACAGCAACACAGGTCACCACAGGAAGGCAAATTTAAAAGGGAGTTGGCGCAGGTAAGCAGCACATCCAAATGACACAATCTCAAGGGGGATTTTTGGCGTCGGTACTTAAAATTAACCCATCTGCAATTGGGTTTGTAGAATCAGCAGCAGCGGTTCCGCTTTCCGGAACCCTGGTTCATGTTCGCGGTTCCAGAAGCCAAGTGTTCTCGCCTGGGTTTCCCATTCCCCACTCACTTCTGCAGAAGTCCCTTTAACTGTGGGGTCTCTCTCAGGGACAGTGGTTGGAGGCTTCTGGAGGTTGTCCTACTTGGTCCAGGATAAATATTTAAGGTCACGTCCATGACCCTCACTCCTACACTCATCTCACGGTGCCTCTTCCTAGATTGATCCTGTCTGTAGGCGGGCGCAGCAGAAAGAGTCCCCTTAGCTCGAGGTGACAAGACCGCCGCAGACTGCGGTGGTGCGGAGCGGACGCGAACTCGCGGCCAGGGGCCCCACGCTGCCCAGGTGTCCGGGAGCGCCCAGGGGTGCTCCGGGGAGGGGGGCTGCGGCTGACCGGCTGCCCGGGGCGCAGCGCTCGCGTCTTCCCTCCCCGCGTGTGCGCGAGCCGCGGCGGCGGCGGCGGAGGGAGGCGCAGGCGCGCTGCCCGCCCGTGCGCCCGCCCGTGCGCAGCCCGCGCTCCGCCGCGGCTCGGGCTGCAGGGCAGCGCGGCGGTGCGGCCGCCCGGCCAGCTCCCGGGATGTGCGCGGAGCGGCGACTCGGCCGGAGCCTCCGGAGCTGCAGCCTCCGCTCGCCCGCCGCTCCTGACCTGCCTCGCTAGCCCCCCCAAAGAATGTCAGCCAAGCCCCAGGGGACCCCCTGCTCGTCCTCCGCAGCCGAGGGACCGCCGGCAGCCTCCAAAGCCAAGGTGAAGGAGCAGATCAAGATCATCGTGGAGGACCTGGAGCTGGTCCTGGGCGACCTGAAGGACGTGGCCAAAGAACTCAAGGAGGTGAGGGGCGGGCGTGCCGGGCGCGTTTTCGCTTGGGACTCCAGATTTCCAAACTCTGGGGAAACTACGGAGCGATGCCTGCAGACCGACTTTCTTTGCTCGGGCTACTCAGGAAAAGAGTTGTGTGCTACTTTTCTTTTTCTTAATCAGGAAGAAATCAACTAGTGTTTTGATCCGTGGGCGTGATGAGAAGGTGGACAGGGTGCCGGCGAGCGAGCGGGTGTATGGTCTCTGGGAACGGAGTCTGGGGAAGGGGTTAATTGGGGGTGTGTCGACCGAGGAAGCCCCGAGCTGCCCTGCGGGCCTGGCGTGCACGATGCTCCCCGCCCGCCCGCTCCCTCCCTCGAGTCCTTGGCAAGTTGGCCTGCTGCCGGGCAGCGTGGGCAAGGCCAGCTGAAGGGGGTGGGCAGGGTTGGGCCCTGGGCCAGGCCAGGGAGGGCACTGTGAGGGACTCTGGGCGCTGGCTCCCCTCTCTTCCCCACTGGAAGAGAAGGTGGCCTGGGTATTGGCAAGAGAGCGCAGCTGTGGGCATGGAGAGGGGTCGGGACTTTGTCACTTTCGCAGAGCCCGGCGCACCCGCTGCTCTTTTCTGAACGTCGTTCGCGGGAACTCTGGGCCTTTGCGCCATCCCGGGTCTCCTTCTCACTTCCTTCCTTTTATCCTGTCGCCGCTTGGCTTTGAACCTGCGGAGTAGGGCGCTGTGGGGTGTGTGTGTGTGTGTGTGTGTGTGTGTGTGTGTGTGTGTCGCGCACTCCTGGGGTCTCCGCTCTCATCCTGGCTCTTTGGAACTGGGATTGCTCGGCCCCTCCCCCAGCCCTTGCTGCCCCCTCCTTCCCGGCTGCACGGCTCCCCATCTGGGTGAACTGGACTGAAAGAGGTGAGGTGTCGGGGTGGAGGCTCGTGACGCGCAGCTGCTTGGCGGGGGCCAGTGTGCCAGCGGGTCGGGTCTCCGCGTAGTGTGGCCGCCCGCTAGTGCCCAGCGCGGCTCCCTTGCTAGACTCGCTCAGGTGAGGTGGTGGTTTGGTCCGCAGCTCGGGCTGGGCTTGGGCAAACTTCGAAGGCGGTGGTGGTGACTGAGGCAGGGAGAAAAAGGAGCAGCCTTCCTCCCTAAATCTGAAATTGTAATCCTGTCCCGGGAGCCGGGGCGGGAGTGAGCGAGGGAGGGGATCCGCCGTGGTTCGTGTAGCTGGCGTCTAGAGATTACCCTCCTCTCATTTTCAGCCCAATGTTGAGGAGTCTCCCTGTCTTCTATGAACCGAATCCCACCATTGTTACCAAATGTAAGGTCTATTAAAAACGATCCTTGTCAGGGTTCATTTTTGTGGCGAATTCATTCCTGTAGAATGCTCCGCAAACAGAACTTAATTACTACTAACGTGCCCAGAGTGGTGGTTAATGTAGATTCAGACATAAAACTTGTTGGTGTTTGCTTGGCTGCGCCAGGACTGCTGTTTCGCACCTGGGTGACAGATGGGGGGTCATGCATTGAAATTAACGTCTGAAGATGCGTTCCTTTGCCTTCCTTTTATTTGACATGCTTGGCAGGTTGTGTTTACGTTTGCAACGTTGTGGTGGCTTTGAAAAATGAACAAATTCAACATGTTCCCTTTGGCACCTTTGTGCTTCATAGTTTTTGGAGTGTCTTAGGTGGATGTGGAAAACCTAAAGTGGCCTAAAGACATATGTTTTCACCAAGAAAAATGTAGCCAATCAAAAATTGGCACCTAGGGCTAGAGAGACGGCTCAGCGGTTAAAGGCACTGCTTGCAAAGCCTCATGGCGGGGATTTGATTACTCAGTACCCACATAATGCCAGACCCATAAAGAAGCATATGTGTCTGGAATTTGTTTGCAGTGACAGAAGGCTCCGTCATGCCCACACTCTCTCTGTCTTCCTCTTTCTCTTTTTCTGTCTGTCTCTCAAGTAAAACTTTTAAAAAATCGATCTCCATGGGCCACACTTCCACATGCAATGGTATGTCATCCACCAGCTTTTACAAGCCACTACAGGTGGTCATGCTCCTTGATGTCATTATTCCATGGGCCTTTGGAGGCCGGGCCATCTCCAGGGACGTGTTTAATCTCCATCTGGTTCTTGGGTAGACTCAAAGATGTAAATCAGAGAGCCTGTTGATCTCTGTCTTTATTTACTTGAAGGTCTTTAAGGGGGAAAAAAATACAACAGTGTGTCAAGGGATAGAAAAATGTAAGTGGTGCACAATGGAGCAGGTGACCTGACAGATAAAACCTGCATCTGATGTTTTGAAAATTTTGATTCACTTCCAGGGCCAGTGAAGTTCATGAGTGATAAATGAGGTGGTGTAATTGTCCACTGACTTTCCTGTGGGCCTCATCATGATAGGTTGGGGCATGAGAATTTATATGCTATCACTGAGTCTCAAAATATTGGCTATTTATATAACAAGAATGGGAGTTATTTCCAGAACACACTACTTATAGGGCATGTTTAACCTATGCCACCTTGCAGTTGTTGATCTTTTCTGGAAAATATTGCATACATGACTGAGAATGTCTTTCATGTGCTTTTAAAAGAGGACTAACTGAAGACTTTGTGAACTCTGCAAAGGTTGCTATCTCTACCCCCAAGACTGTACATATACATGCTATTTCTATCAGCTGTCACATTTCTTATTCTGGCAATTTATGTCATATAGTTATGTGTAATATAAACTATTGTGTTTAGAATTTGAATTCTTGTATTGTTAATACTGTTTCTATATGTTATATATGCTTCTAGAAATTAACAGTGAAAAGTGAATTTTTAATATTAACTTGGGATTGAAAGTAAAATAAAAAGTGATTATGACTGAATCTTTTCCAGTCACCATATGGTATTCATTTTACTTTTATATTTTTTATTGAAGTTGAAATGTAATTTTTAAGCATTCTGAGTTTTGCATAAACTGCATTAACAGTACTGGACATTTGTTTGAAGTTATTTTAACATCACTTTTATAAATTCAGAGAGAAAGGGCACAATTAAGCATTGCAGTAGTGCTTTAAAGATCACTTTAATTACTAACAAAACTCCAATCTGATCAGTAATAAGAGTTGTTATGTCTTTTCATGGTTCCTCATTTAATTATAATTATTTAATCAGCTATAATTGCACTGGACATTGGAAAAAAGAGAAACAGGATTTCTAGAAAACCTAGTTAGTTTTATTCTTCTGTCATAATTGAGTAAGACCTCAAATAACTTTAGTTTTCAGAAATATATGAGTCATTTGAATTTCTGTGCTATAGTGAAAAACACTTAGCTATAATTCAATATATGCATATCTTTGGCAACTACTAATTTCCAAGTGCTATGCTAGCTTTTATTGTTACTAAGAAAAATATGCTGTTTATGGTCTCAATGAGCTCAGAATTCATTTTAAAATGGATTTAGGGCTGGGGAGATGGCTCAGCTGTTAAAGGTGCTCTAGTACCCATATAAAACCAGATACACAAAGTGGTATGTGCATCTGGAGTTACTTTGTCAAGAGGCCCTGGTGCACCCATACTCTCATTCATATTCCCTTTCTCTCTCTCTCTCAGTTTGCTTGCAAATATGTGAAAATGTATTTAAGAGTTTAGAAATATGAGAATTATTTCTTCTGTTGTTAAACATCAGTGATATAAAAAGTTATTTCTGCCTTTATTCTACACTGTTAGCTTAGGAAAAGATATCTTAACTGAGAATAAGTAGTTTATGTTCATTCGGAAGCTTGCCATGGCTATGCGCTCAGTAATATGCTATTTCTTGGGTGATAAAGTGGAAAGATAAGAAGACAATAAGATATGAAGTTTAAGAAACTTAAAATTTATTCATATTTTAATGTGAACATGAATGGATCAAACCCACCTATAAAAAGTTGAAGGGATTAACAGAAAACTGAGATTTAATGTTGTTTTTCTACACATTGAAGAAAAAAATCTTTTGGTGAAACTCCAGCATATATGGAATAAAACTTAACTGGCATGCCAGGTGTTAGGGTGTTAGTGATCTTCTTTTCCTCCATTTTGTCATATTGCTTTCTAAGGAGAAGCCTTTTGAAATAGATGGGCTTGGCCAGTCATTTGATTTCTGCTGTAAACAGTGGTTTAGATAGTGTTGATGAATTGTTTATCAGGCAAAATATTATTGAATTGGCTAATGACATCAGTTGTACTTTATGAACATATTTCTTTTCATAACTGTTGTGCTATTAATTAAGTAGGGTTTTCTGTGGGGTCTAGAAACTCCAGATAAGCAGTACTTCACCTCCAAGCAAGAGCCAGAAAGTATCATTAACTCAGAGGACAAAAAAAAAAAAAAAAAAAAATCATAGCTAATGTACAAATCAGAGTACACTCACATGATGGCCTGTTAACTTTGATAAATGTTACCTTATAATCTAGTTTGCTTATTTATCTATTGTGTAAAGATAGAAAATTATGAGGTTTCTAAAGTAATTATGCCCCTAGATCCCATTTGCAGGCAAGAAGTATTAATAATAAAGTAAAGAGCTTTTATTTAAGATCTTTGTTATTTCTCCTTATACTGTGCAAATACTACTTCATATGGTGTTTGAGGTAAATTTGTACTTTAGAACAATTGAAACGACTTAAGTACTTAAGTTCAATCCCTTTCATAATGATGTGTGGAACATTATAAACAGATTTCAACTACAGATAGCACATGCCATGTTTATCTAGAATAAAACAAATTTGATGATGTGTAGCAGGTTATTTTTTATAGCGTCATGATGAAAGTTAGCTGATAGATTGGTATGTAACTTACCCTTTCCATAATATCTAATCTTATCCAAATATTTCAAATTGCAAGGTATATAATAGTCAAAATAGGTTAAATAATATTGGCCAAACACAGTACCTTTTAAATCCAGTCCTTTTTAAGACTTACCTTCACTCATACCCTTCAAATAAATTTTAAAAGTAGGAAGATTTCTTCTATAACCAATTTCATGCAATTGTAGTTTCTACACATGTTTCACTATATCCTGCATAGCTAAAAAGAATCCAGGAAAAAGGATAGAATGAGTAACTGTTCACCTTAAAAATAGCTACTTTTTTGAGGTCTATGAAAAAAATTTTCAAGATTAATATCAGGCTCTATGTAAAATAAAAATAATGACACAAACAGAAGTAAATACAGAGCTGGAGAAATGGCTTAACGGTTTAGGCATTTGCCTGCAAAGACAAAAGATCTCAGTTAGATTCCCCAAGACCCACATAAACTAGATGCACAAGGGGCCACATGCATCTGGAGTTCATTTGCAGTGGCTGGGGGCCCTGGCACCCATTCTCTTTTCTCTCTCTCTTTGTTTCTCTCACATGAAAATAAATAAAATATATTTTTAAAAAAGAAGTAAATACACATAGCTGTTATCTGTTATTTTCTTTCAGGGAAAGTTGACTGCCATATCAGCAGTTTACTTAACTTAGAAGGTCCTTGGTGGATATAATCTCTCTCTCTCTCTCTCTCTCTCTCTCTCTCTGTGTGTGTGTGTGTGTGTGCAGAATGCACATGTGTCTAGGAGATAGCTTAGTTTTTAGATCACCTTTACCAGAGCATGTCACTACCTAAAAGGACAAAATATTTCCAGAGCTCATTGTTAAATATATTCTTAAAGTCGGGTGTGGTGGCACACGCCTTTAATCCCAGCACTCAGGAGGCAGAGGTAGGAGGATCACCATGAGTTCGAGGCCACCCTGAGACTACATAGTTACTTCCAGGTCAGCCTGAGCTAGAGTGAGAGCTTACCTCGAAAAACCAAATAAATATATATATTCTTAAAATTTATCCCAAAACAACATCCTTTTGCTTTATTATATCCCTTTATAGCACTAATTCATGAAGTATGAAAGCTGTGTCAAATTCCTGATATGCTGAAGATGCTAGAAGGTGTATATGAATGATCACAAGGGACTGCTCTCGGAGAATGTCACCTTTGGTTGGATGACATTCTGATCTGGGAGGGTGCTTTATAGTTAAAGCAGCACAGAAGCTACTAATGAATCCAAAAGGTTACCTTAAGAGATAAACCAAAAATGCCTGTAATAAAGCAGAATCTTCAGATATGAAGGTAATCTTGAAATTCATATATTTATTTCTTTGTTCTTCTGAAAGAAGGAATAACATAAGTAAATTCTAAAATTTCTACCAAGTCAATAACTCCAAAACTTACCTTTATAAAATTATTCTCTCAATGAAATTAGGAGATTTCTGCTGCCAAAGTGGGCACTTCATTAAAAATAATCAGCAATTATTATTCATTTTAAATTTTGTTAAATTATTCATGTTTATACACATTAGAATGAGCCTTTTCATGTATATTATTTCTACATTTTAAGATAATTTACATAACACAACCAAATAATTTCAACAAAATTATAGGAAAAGTAACAGTTAACTATTTTCTTATTATGTTTATGATTATGACAGTGCTTCCTCAGGACTTCAATGGACGGGATCCTTATTGACTATGAAGCTGTATATGCACAACTTGAGAAGAGCATGAACCAGTCATTACTGGAGCTGTTCACATGGGTCACAGACAAAATACCCTCCATTATTACCTGAATGTACAGATGAAATCCGGCAAATAAGTAGACAGCTATAGACCAAGGCAGTAGTCCCAGATTTTCCAGTGGTGTGTGATAGCACCCCAGAAGAAAGCAATCATCTGGAACAAGCCTTACACTGACTTCCCATAGCCATGGGTGACTTTCCTGGTCATTATGACAAGTACACACATATTTTAGGGGGTTGCCTTTACTTTTCTATAATCTGTATCAATATACCCACCTGTTGTTTAATTTGTACTATCCCTTCAAATATAAAAGAAAAATACCTCCTTTCTTGTAAATTTGTATGTTCTAATTTCACCTTATAACTCATGTTTGGAGGCCAGATCTTTTCTGTTGACTTTTATTTGTGTCTTCCCTTTATGAACAAATGAAGACCCCCTCAGATAGTTCTTATACCATTGTACCCTGGTGGCCACCTTTCCTGTCTGCACATCTCATATTGATCATCTTTATATTAATATCTCATATTGGCTTACACAACTTCGCTATCATTCTCTGAGTTATTTTTCTTCTTAAAAACATGGTAAACATTCTCTGCTACATTCAATACAAGTTATTTTCTTTTTGATTTTTTTAAAAAAATTATTTATTTATTAACTTATTTGAGAGAGAGAGAGACAGAGAGAGAGAGAGAGAGAAGGAGGCAGATATACAGAGAGGGAATGGTGTACCAGGGCCTCTAGCCACTGCAAAAGAACTCTAGACACATGTGCCACCTTGTGCATCCTGCTTTACGTGGATACTGGGGAATTGAACCTGGTCCTTAGGCTTTGCCAGTGAGTGTCTTAACTGCTAAGTCATCACTCCAGCCCTTATTTACTTTTTGAGACAGAGTGTCATTAAGCAGTTCATGTTTGGCCTTGAACACAATCCTCTTGCGTCTTCCTCCTGAACAATGTGGTCACTTGACGTGGGTCACCACCTCCAGCCTTTCCAAAGTCCCTTTCTTACTTGATGAGGAACTTGAACTTAATCTAATTCCACATAATACTCAGGATAGGTTTTCATGATTAAAGGGAGTCACTCTCTCATGTGCTACCAGCTGTTCTTTCTAAACTTCTTAAGGAAATCATTAACAATCTTTCCCTGTCTTTCTGTCTTTCTTATTCCTTTTATTTTTCACTATCCACTAGCTGATTCCTATTGAAATACCAATGAATTAAAATATAAGAAAACTCGAGCCGGGCGTGGTGGTGCACGCCTTTAATCCCAGCACTTGGGAGGCAGAGGTAGGAGGATCGCCGAGAGTTCGAGGCCACCCGGAGACTACATAGTGAATTCTAGGTCAGCCTGAGCCAGAGTGAGACCCTACTTCAAAAAACCAAAAAAAAAAAAAAAAAAAAAAAAAAAAAAAAAGAAAACTCTGTCTTGACCCACTTCCCTAAAAATCACCATAGCATTTCTTATCATAAAGTTGAACAAATTGGCTTTACTTTCTCATACCTACATCCTCTGACTTATTCTTCAACCTGCTTCAATGTCTGCTTTCACCACTAGAACAGAACTGCCTCTGCCAGGGTTATCTGTGACTGTTATTTAATAGCAGTCAATTCTCAGTCCTAGTGTTATGAACTGCATTGATTCCTAGTATTATGTAAGATATAGTTACTAGTATTATGTAACATACTTGTTCCCAGTATTATATATATTAGGAGCATTTGGCAATCTCTAGTAATCTTCCTTCAGTTGGCTTGAAGAATTTAATTCTTTTTTACTTTGCTTAGTTTTTATTCTCCTGAACCTTTCATTATTCCTTCTCAAGGAGGTCTTCAGTTAAATTTTGGTGCGTTTTTGTTCACAAGTTATATTCCCTTACTTGGTGTTTTTATTCAGTCTATGAAAACTCTCCTGATAGATCCATGACTCTTAAAGATTACATTTATATATATGTATATTTATATATATATATGTATATATATTCCATATCCCAGACCTTTCACCTGAACTTGTTCCTGCTTAGCCCTCTGATCTCCTCCCTACTCTCCTAAATTTTGTTTATTGTAGCCTTTCCCATAACATTTGGAGGTGTCTGTCATCTAGGCTTTTGGCCACATTATCAATTATTCCCAAGTCAAGACTGATTGAATCTATGTTCAAAATCTTTCCAAAATCTGACCAGTTCTTCATTCCCATAGTGCTACCAACATCCTGTCTTGCTTGGATTGCTGCAAGCTGATTGTCCCAGCTACTCGCTCTCTGTTTTGCTGTTACCTCTTGTATCTCTTTGGCCTCCTTGTTTGCTGATTCCCGTGTGGTTCTCTTGGCCTAATAGCAGTGGTCTTGTGGTTTCATGAACTAGTATGCTAGGTGTGTCTTCATCCCCTGCGCCATGTTTGAGCTAATGCATCTTTTGTAAGTTGGGCTTAACCTCTTGTGGCCTGTTTATCTGACAACTCTGGATAAATCATATACTTTTGTGTACCTTTTGATTTTTCTTAATATTCATCACCTCTTTCCTGTTCTCAACTTCTGTCCAGTAGCTCCCAAGTTGTTCCTCCCATGAAGAAATGCTGAAGACATTCTGTTTACACAAGCTATTAATTTGGCTTGGAAAATCTGGTCTAGCCATGATTTGAGTGTCCACTTTTCCTTAGGTGTCATTTTAAACTATTTGAAACACTTAGAACCATATCTTCTCAATCAGATATCACTCTGATCTTTTCTTCTAATAGAATATGTAAACTAAAAAGAGAGATTCTTATCTACTTTTATAAGATTTACTTTTTTTCAACTTAAATATTGTGCTTCTATCTTGTGATTAATTTTTACAAATTTTAAATTATTGGAAAATGATACTTTAAAGGGATATTCAGTATTGCTCAAATAAATTTTAAGCACTCCACATACATTTTGGTGATATCTAACCAAAAAAATACAGAGAATATTAAGAAACTGTGTAAGATCTATGTTTAGTTTTCTTTTTTCTCCTTTCTATTATACACTCCCTCTAGTGTTTAAAAATGTGGTATTTATAATTAGCCTATTCATACAATAAGTGCAGATGTTAATATAGAAAAAGTATTTTCTTTCCCTACTATTATTTTGCTTTTCTTAGATAATATTGTCAAATTCCTGAACTTTCAGAGTGTTTTATGAAAAACACATTCCATTTCTCTTTACCATTAGGATGTGTTCAGGTCTGACCTTTCCACAGGCCTGTTTTCAGACTGTGTGCTCCAGTCAGAGACACTGCTGGATTTCTTCTGTTAAAAACTTTACCTAAGGTTAAGAGTTTAGTTATGACACTTAGATATTATAAGAAACTGTTCTGCCCTAAGTATATGTAAAAATGAAAAACACTGTGTACTATAAGAATTAGAAGGGTATCTGGGAACATGGATATTATAACCTTTAATGAAGTAATCATGAAATGCCCCAAAATTTAACATCTGTCTCCTGAAGTCACTGATGCTCAGGAGATAATAACTTACCAACAGCCTGTTAAACTACCTGAGCTCTGTAAGTCGTTGTAGACTGTGTTAGCAAGTAGCACCTTTAGGATTTTAGTGGGGAGGGGTTGAATGATCAATAAACTGTCCAGAGGAATTGATATTTAACATGTTTTTGTTTAGCCACACCACAACAAGGACAGTCTTATGCATGTGTTGACAAATGACTGTTATTAAGTGTAGTTAGTTCCAATAGACTACAGCTTACCTTTACGAGCTTTGAAATGTTGAACTCTCTTACTTTCCTGTTGATTTTCTGCTTGGATGATCTATCTATTGATGATAGTGGAATATTGAAGTCCCCAACTATGATGGTGGTGTTGGTGCTTATTTCTGTTTTGTTGTCAAGTAGATTTTGTTTTATGAGCTGTGGTACACATGTGTTTGTTGCATATATATTTATGATTGTGATGTCCTCATGTTGGATCATTCCCTTGATACGTAAGACATGACTTTCTTTGTCCTTTTTGATTACTTTTGGTTTGAAGTCTATTTTTATCAGATATTAATATAGCAACAACAGCTTAATTCTTATTTCCATTTGCTTAGAATATCATTTTCCATCCTTTTACACTGAAGAAGTATCTGTCTTTAATGATGAGGTGGGTTTCTTGAAGATGGCACATAGAAGGGTCCATTTTTCTGATCCACCCTGTTAACTTGTGTTTTTTGATGGGTGAATTAAGACCAGTAATATTTCAGAATATAACTGTGAGGTTTGTTTCAATCTCTGCCATGTTGGGGTACTTTGTGGGGTTTGGTGTTTTCTTAGACTTTCTACTTTTGTCTAGCAATATTAGTGTTTTTCTTAATGCATGATAATGTGTCATCTTTTGTCAGAAAATTGGTGAATATGTTATTTAATGAGAAATCAGTAAGTAGAATTTTATAGGGTAAAGGAAAAGAGACCAAGGGTTAGTGTTGCAGTCAAGTTCTCATTCCTGGTAGATATCACCCAACCAAGAGCAGCTTATGGGAAAAAAGAGGGTTATTTTGGTTTATAGGCTCTACGGGGAAGCTCCATGATGACAGGGAAATGATGGCATGAGCAGAGGGTGGACATCAGCTTCTGGCCAACATCAGATGGAGAACAGGAAGAGTGTGCTGAACACTGGCATGGGGAAACTGACTATAACACTCATAAGCCTGCCCCCAACAATACATTTCCTCTAGGAGGTGTTAATTCCCAAATTTCCATCAGCTGGGAACCTAGCATTCAGACACCTAAGTTTATGGAGGACCCCTAAATCAAACCAGCACATTTTGCCCCTGACCCCCATATTCTGATAACCATACATGATGTACAATGCAATGCATTCGTCCTACTTTAAAAGTCCACACAGTTTTCATGAATTCCAATGATGTTCATACATCCCCGTAATCCAGAGCCTTTTAACTGAGCCATAATGCCAAAAAATCCCCAAATAACCCATAATGGCACAAAATAAACATTCACACTGCAAAGGATGGCATTGGGCATAGCAAAGAAAAATTTAGCCAAAACATGATTTAAAACAACCAGGGAAAACATCAAACTCTGTAGCTTCAAGTCCAGTAGCTCTAGCCAGTGACAAATCTTCAAGTCCAATAATTCTAACTAGCAACAAGTCTCTGGGGTTTCAATTTTGTCCCTCTAGCTAGGCTACTCACAGTCCTGGAAAACTTCATCAGGGCTGGAAGATTTGCTTAGCAGCCATCTCATGGTCCTGGCATCTCTGCTGGGTCTCCACTGCAATCTAGGGTCCATCCTCATGGCTCCATCGGGTCTCCATGCAGGCATCCAGAAAACCTGCTTCACACTTCCCATGGCCATTTCCACAAGACTCTTTTGCAAACTCAATGATCCTCTCTTTCCTGCATTTTTTATACTTCACAATACTAGGTCATATGCCCATTTGTTAATCTTAGGGGTGTAGGGGGGTAAATAAAGCAGACTTTTAAGAACAGGACTTTCCTTGAGCACTCAGGCCCCTTCAAAAGAGTCTACATTCTTCCTGTTGCCCCAGACAGGTCAGCTGAACCAATCTCAAAGATTGTAATCTCATATTTGCAGCAGAGTGGGTAGAGGTTTCAACCAAATATTTCATTTCTGTGCCATATCCCTCTGCATACATCAGTCCATTTCTATGCAACAAAACCCTGGACAACTTCTTAGGACATGACCCTAACAGCAAACCTCTCACAGAAACTGCCTCTTACCCAGTCCAGGCAAAGTTCTTTCTCATCCTCACAAACCAAACTTCACAATCCATAGTTCTTACTACATTCAGGTCTTTCAACTCTGACCAGAATAATCCATCAAGCTGTCCTTACAGCACTGCAAGGCATCTCTTAGACCAAGGTTTCAAATCCTTCCACATTCCTCTTGGAAATTAACTCCAAAAGGCCAAAGCAATAGAGTTAGATGTCTAGCAGCAATCCCACTCCTCGGTACCAACTATTACTGTTGCAGTCAGGTTTGCGTTGCTGGTAGAAATCACCCAACCAAGAGCAGCTTCTGGGGAAAAAGAAAAAGAGGTTTATTTTGACTTACAGGCTCGAGTAGGAAGCTCCATGATGGCAGGGGAAAATTATGGCATGAGCAGAGGGTAGACATCACCCCCTAGCCAACATAAGGTGGAGAACAGGAATGGAGAGTATGCCTAACAC
The DNA here is from genome assembly GCA_036346955.1 of Dipus sagitta. NCBI lineage: Eukaryota > Metazoa > Chordata > Mammalia > Rodentia > Dipodidae > Dipus > Dipus sagitta. The sequence goes on from CM070782.1 coordinate 75,612,027, forward strand.
TGGAATGGGGAAACTAGCTATAACACCCATAAGCTGCCCCCCAACAATACACTGCCTCCAGGAGGTGTTAATTCCCAAATCTCCATCATCTGGGAACCCAGCATTCAAAATAGCTAAGGTTATGGGTGACACCACAGTTAGCATTGAATGTTATATTAATAATTTTGTTTTGCATATATATATATATTATTAAAATATTTAGTGAGTTGCAAAGAGGACCATGATTTATTATTTGGATATAGGATGATTATTATGTTAAATCATGAGGGAGACCATTAAAACCAATTAAGTACTTATAGCCAGGAACTTCTATATTCTGTGAAATTTTAAGATATCTATGTCTTTCTATATAATAGTAAATATTTAAGTACTGTTTAATGACTCTGGCAGTAATCCTCAAGTGCACAAGGAGTAGCATTCATCAAGTTAGTATTAATTTGAAGAACTCTTGCAATGATGCAATACATGGCAGGTAGTTTTACTGATATAGTGTTTGCTGTTTATTTTCAAAATAAAAGCAGTTACTTTACCAACATTTCTAACTACGTTCTTAAGTTTTGCATAGAAAATGTCATTTCCAAAAGTTCATGTGTCGAAAGATTTATCCCAGTTGATGAGACTACTTTGGGAGTTTCTGGAAAATTTGGGAGATAGAAACTGACCTGATAAAACAGTACACTGGAGAGAGGTCCTTTGGGATGTTTTATTACTAGCCACTTCATGCTGTATTCTCCACTTTTAATGTGGCAGGGAAAGAAGGACAGTTTTATCACATGATCCCACTGTCACAGTTTTCTGCCCAAAGGCATGGAACAGGCAGCCATGCATTGAACTGCATGAAACCATGAGCTGACATTAATCTTTTGTTCTGTGAGTTGTTTCTGTCACATAATTGGTCACAGTAATGGGAATAGTGACTAATACACATATCCTTGCAGATATGTGGTTAATTTATTAGTCCAGGAAGGAAAATATAGTACACTTGTATGTATTATAAAACTCTCCCCTATTCATGTCACCACTTCGTCTGCAATATTTCTGGCCCCCTGGCTGATGTGTTAGAGTTGGCACATCTGGTGGTAGTCAGTCAGCTACCTTCTTGTCATATCAATGGATCTTGGCTCTCCATGGTTTTCTCTGCCATCTGTAAAATAAAGTAGATTCTCCAAACAAGAATGAGAGCAGCTTGTGCTAAAGGGGGTGTAGCAGACAGCTTCAGGTTCACTGAGATGAACTTCCAGACCAGGCACAGTTATGGAGGAAGGGATATTTATTGAGGCCTAAAGATCCAGGGGAAGTTCCATAAATGGCAGAAGAAGCTGGCCTGCCTTCACAGGACCAAGCAGAGAGAGAGAAGTACAAGCCTGAAGCCACATAGCACAGCACACTTCAGGAACTCCAGCTAGGCACACTTTGTATATCTTTAGATTGAAATCTGAAACCCATCACCACACCTTAAGATCCACCCAATAACACTGCCTCCAGCCAGGTGGCTGCAGAGGCAAACTACAAGCTAATAAAAAACTGAATATATTGGGGGCCATCTATTCAAACCACCACATTCAGCCCCTGGCCCCCAATAGATTTATAACCATTGCATATTGTAAATTATACTCAGTTCAGTTTCAAAGGTCCCCACAGTCTTGACTAATTTAAGATAGTAAGTCCTGTAAAATCAAACAAGTTAAATACTTCCAACATATAAAGGCACAAAATAAACATTTTCATCTGGCATAAGGCATAGGAAGAAGAGACTTAAACAATGCAAACTCAACCACCATCAAACAAACATCAAACTTCACTTCAAGTTCAATATAACCAGAGACTGCCAGTCTCCAGATTTTCCAATTCTGCCTCTCCAGCTGGGCAGAGTAGCCAGGGAACACTTCCTTCCCAGGCCAACAGTGCGCTCCATGGTAGCCCTTACACAGTCCTTGTATATCCAAAATGTCTTCCGGTCTTCATGCAAACCATGGTCCATCTTCCAAAGGCTCTTTCAGCCTATCAGGGCATCAGGCCTCGCCTCATGCCGCATCTCAGCAGCGGCTCCTGGAACTGTGTGCAATTCATGACGACTCCTTGCATTTTTCATGCTTCTGAAACCAATACCAAGTGTGTAGAGCACAGCCATATTCTCAATTCAGGGACAAAATGAATTGTAACCTTGAGAAGCAGGTTCCTTCCCAGTCAACTCTTTCAAAAGAGTTTGCATTTCTATGATAGTCTTTCCTCCGGCATCCTTTCCATTTTTTTAATGTAAATGAGTTCAGCCATCTTCTTTAAGATTGCTAATGTGTTTGACAATAGCAGGTTCAGTAATTTAAGAAGAGTCTCAGTGCCTGTAATTTTAACTTGCTTGAGGTTTTCCAGTTTAAAAATCTTTAATCTCTCAATTCAATTATCTTTACCCAAGCACATCAGTCCATTACTAATTTAACCTTGATTAAACTCTCTGGGCCTGGGCAACAGAATGCAACCAGCCCTTATGCCAGTAGCCCATTTCCAACAAAGTTCTCTGTAGTCTTTCCTTCCCCTTAGAAAGTTCATAAGCCAAGCCTTGAAGTTCAGTACTATCTGCACTTAGAATTTCCAAACTCTCATCAGAATAGTCCATAAAACTTGGCTTACCACTTCAGAAGGCATCTTCAGTTACAAGCCCCAAGTCCATGCCCATTCCTCCAAAACAAAAGTTCCAAAAGATCAACATCCACATGATCAGGTTCATCTCAGCCCACTCCTCGTTACCAACTACTGTATTAGCTATGGTTCTCTACAGGAACAGAACACTAGAATGAATTATTTTTAAAAGGGAGCTTATTGGATTAGTTTATGGTAGTCCCACAGCAGCTGCAGGTCTGAGAATCATGGAACCTGGTAGCTGCTCAGTCTATGTGGCCAGATGCCTCAGCAGTCCTGATCCGGCACTGCAGATGGTGCCGGAAAGCCTGGATGCTTCCTGAGGAGCTGCTGAGTTTCTATCCACGAGGGTCTTCAGTCTGTGCTGGTCTTCAATCCATGCTAGAAGGCAGCGAGCAGCTCCAGCAGCCAAGTGGAAGGAAGGAAGGGACTCTTTTCACCCAGAGCTTCCTTATATCAAGTCTCCCTCTGAGTGGGGCTGCCCAGTCTGGGGGAAGGGCTCACTCTGGGGGAAGGACATCCTCCTTTAGTTGATCCTTCCTGGAAGCAACCTCCAAGACCCACCTGAAAGGGATTTCTGTGGATTAATAAACAGATCAAGTTGACAACACCTTAACTGTCACAGGGAGTATGAAAACTTATTTTAAAAAATAAATTTGGTGTGCAAGCTCACTCTTTACAGTGGAGGCTTCTTTCTGAAGTCTGAATTTCCAGACCATGGGATTCTAAATTGGTTTCCAGTAACAGATATGAGTTCTTCCCCACTGACTTGGCCTCATGTCCAATCAGAGAATAGTAGGTTACCCACAGAGGCTTCATGCCACTGTTGCTCAAGTGTGTACTTCTTGACTGGCTTGTTGATTTTGTAGTCTGCAGGGTCCCTGCTTATTCATGCTGCTTGTGACTGTTGTCCTCCAGCAGCTCCCATAGGGCTTCCCAGCATTACGAGAGCTATTCAGGTGGAAGACAGTCCCTCTTTGTTCCAGCATGATAATCTGATGTACTGTGACTTCCGCCTGCGGTGTCTTCAGCAACAGGGTCTTGCATTTAACTCTGTAAGGTCATCAAGTGTTTTGGCAATGGCCTACATTGTTTTGGGAACATCATGGGTGTCCCTGGCTAACAGCTTGTGTGGGGCAACCCATTTCTGTGACTGGAATTTACCAGCCAGAGTCTATGTTTTTTAATATCTTTTATTATGATGATTATTATTAACAACATACTTTGTATGGATACATCACATGTTGGTACCCTCTTTTCCCTTGTCACTGCCTCCATTTCATTGGGGGCTCTCCTCAGTGGGGTTGCAGGTATTCCCTATGGGCTTGTGGCTTATGTGTTGTGAGAGCAGTAGTCAGTTATTTTTGGGGGGAGAGAATACCTCTGGGCATGATGTCTCAAATACACCATTATCAGTAATAGACAGATCATCCAAACAGAAACTCAACAGGGAAGTAAGAGAGCTCAACCAAACCATAGATCACTTAGACCTAACGGACATCTACAGAACCTTCCATCCCAAATCCACAGATTACACATTCTTCTCAGCAGCCCATGGAACATTCTCTAAAATAGACCATATACTGGGTCACAAAGACTGCCTCCACATATTTAGGATGATTAAGACTTTTTAAAAGAATTCTTTCTTTAAATTGTTTTCTGTAATACCATAAAAAGTAGGTAAAATATTTATTTCTTTAGTTTTATGAATGGTATTACTGAAAACGTATCAAAGGACTGTACATACAATCAGGTGTATGTTTTAGAATAGGGTAATTGGATATACTTTATTTCATGGAAAATAGCAACATTAAGCAGGCATGGAAATGATTATCTCAAGCTTTAAGCCATGTTTGTACTTGTGTTAGATCTGCTGAAGTTCTTTGAGATAAGGCACTGATATAGTGTACAAGCTGTACTGAAATTTCTCATTATGAGTTACTAGTGAGACATGCAAATGTTGGTGTAAATTACATGTAGATTTCCTTTCTAATCTTTCCCTACTGACACTTTTGAATAGAGTGAACTTACTTGAAAAGTGTGAAAAATGATAAGGTTCTGTAATTAATTTGCTTGGAAATCTGTTAGGCTCACATTGAAAATGCATTAGAAATACTATACATTTGTCATTATCACGTCTTGATCTGTATTGACTTAGATCAATGCCAAATGTGTTTACACAACACTCTCTCACACTTCTATTATATTTATCTTATTTTTAAAACCATCTTTAGGAAATAACATTAATTTTTAGGTCATAAAATTTTGCTAGCCAATTTTATTAGGTGTATTTGATTAATTAATGAATTTAGGATAATATTATTAAAAGTACAGAAAGTATTACAAAAATATAAGTGGGGTTAAAGAATTATAGTGTTCAGTGTTTTTTCTTACATTTACTTTCTAATTCACATGTGAAAGACATATGATGCTTATTTTTAAAATGGTATGTTTTGTAAGTAATATTTATTTTTGTTGTGTGTGAGTTTTAGCTAACAAAAAAGCTTTATTAATTGTGACTATGCCAATAGTAATGTTATTTAAGTGGATTTTAGTAAGTTGACACCATCTGATTTTTATTATGAAATAATTGTAGATTTACATGAAATTTTAAGGAATAATACATGAAGATCTATTTTACCTTTTCCTGTCTCCCAACACTCACTATGGCATGTCTTGATCAGGTGCAACTTAATATGATGATCAAGATATTGACATTGTTATAATCAATCTATAGAGCTGTCCGTTACTACAGGAATCTCTCCTGATGTGTTTATAGCTACCCCAACTTCTCTACAATGTCCACTCACTTCATGGCCACTGACAATCATTTACCTGTTCTCTTTTCTATAATTTTGCTTTATAAAAATGTTGTATCAATGAAATAAAATTATTTGTAATCTTTTGAGCTTTACTTCACTGCACATTGTTATCTGGGGATTCATTCAACTTTTTATGTGCAACAGTAAATTTTTTTCCTATTCCTGCTGACTAGACTTCCATGACCCAGGTGCATGGTAGGTTGTTTCATGGTTCACATGCTGAAGACATCTGGATTGTTTGTAGTTTGGAGTGATTGAAACCAAAGCTGTTGTAAACATTTATGGACACATCTTCATATGAGCATAATTTTTTCTTTCTCTGGAAGAACTGCCCAAGCATGCGATTTCTGGATCATGCAGCAGTTTCATAGGAAATTGTCTAGTAGGTTTCCAGAGTGGCTGTATTATTTTTCACTTCCCCAGTTCTTAATATCATCTAGTGTCTTAATTTTTCTGTTTCCTCTCAAGAATCTGATATTGTTACATCTTTTTTATTTGCTGATCTCCTGTACAGGAATTGTCTTTGATGGAATGTCTGCTTATCACTTCTGTCTATTCTTAATTGCTTATCAGCATCTCACTGTTGAAACTGCATGGTTCTTTACATATTCTACATACTGGTTCTTTGTGAAACAGAATTTTTAATATATTTTCTTAGCCTGAGGTTTTTTTTTTCATTATTTTATAGAACCTTTAGAAAAGGAAAAGCTTTGCAATTTTATGAAGTTAAATATGACTGTGTTGTTGTATGGATAATAGTGTTGGTGTCAAGGGTAAGAACACTTCGCTTGGCCCTATATTATGGAAGTTTTGTCTTAGTTTTACAGTGCTAGAGATAAAACCCAGGACTTTCTATGCAAGTAATCTACCACTGAGGCATATCTTCTGCTCTAGAAGTTTCTTCATATTTTTCACAGGAGATGTTTTTTTCATTTTAGATTTAAGTCACTGATCCATTTGAGCTTATGTTTTATTGAGAATTTTATTGTATGAACATATTACATATTGGTCCTGTTTACATCAGGTTGTACTCTTATGTTCTCTGTCCCCAGCCCATTTCACTGATGGCCCACTTCAGTGGGGATATCTGTAATCAGTAAGGGGTCATGAATGCATAAATCTGTCTCTGTGAGGGGGAAGAATGCCTGGTATTTTATCTTACCACCCTTTGGCTTTTACATCTTTTCTTAGTCCCTCTTTTGCAATGTTCACTATGCCTTGGAGGGTATGTTAAAAGTCTGCATTAGTATTTGATGAGTTTTGAGTCTCCTCAGCTGCTACCACCATCTCCCTGGAGGAGGTTCTTGCGCTAGCAGCATTCATATTTAATCTGCCACTTCTGCACTGTTTCCTAGGTCCTGCAAGATGTGGTAGAGATGACCCTTCTCATGCTAGGCAGCTTTCTTTTCTTATTGGGCTAATGGAGCTTGGGTCTCCCCATATCTGCTGCCATCTGTAAAAAACAGATTCTCTAGTCAAGAGAGATAGAGAGAAGCATGGATCAAAGGGGAAAACACAGACATTTAGAAGACTTCTTGACAGGCATAACCTCTTCTTTTAGTCAGAGAACAGTGGGAGCTTACCTTTAAGGCCTACAACCTTCTAAGTCATAGGTTTCTAATTTGGTTCTCAGTATCAGGTGCAAATCCAATCCCACTGGGCAGGCCTCAGATCCAGAGATCAGTTGATTATCACCACAGCTTATGTGTCATGATTGAATGGTGTGTACATCTTGCCTGGCTGTGATTTTGTAGTTTGCAGGATCCACTGCTTCTTCACACTGTTGTTGAACTTTGTCCTCCAGCAACGTGGTTAGCACTTGCCAGTACTATGAGAAACAGCCAGCAGTGAGCTGGCTTCCATGTGAGCTTATTTTCTTTTTTATATGTGGTATAGAACAGATTAAGGTTGTTGTTTGGCTGTGGATATTTACCTGCCCCGTTGAGCACTATTGAGTGAAAACCAAACAACAAACCAACAACCAGCTTTGTTTAATTGACTTGCTGTTGACCCTTTCAAAAAGTACTATCTTGACATGTTTCTATTGGGTTGTTTATGTTTTCTCTATGTTATTCCATTGGCATATATGTCAATAATTCCACTGATAGCTAAGAATGGAAACAGGGCTTGAGCATCCACTTTCTGATCTCTGAAATCTTACAAAATCTTAAAAATAAACAAGACATAAAAATTCTAGAAATAAATACTGAGGTCAGAGAACACAGTGTTATATAATTTTCATTGACAAACTAGTTGAGGTATGTTTTATGGTTCAGGAAAGTTATTTCTTGGTCCATGTTTCACACACACTAGAGCATGTATTCTGCAGTTGCATGAACTGTTCACAGATGTTGGTTAGTTCTTGTTAATTTTATGCTGAGTTCTTCCACATGTTGGTGGACTTTTAATTGTCTTTTCAGATTTGAGAAGTATATTCTCTACCTATGGTTGTGGTGGTATGTTGCTCATTTTCCTGTTCAGTTCAATCAAATTTTGTTCCACCAGGTTTGCTGCTTTGTTTTTATTTCACTTTTTAAGTATTTTATTTAGTTATTTGCAACAAGTAGAGGTGCCGCTTTGCATATCTAGCTTTATGTGGGTACTGAGGAATTGAACCCAGTTCATTAGGATGTGCAGGCAAGCACCTGAACTACTTAGCCATCTCTCCAGACCTGTTTTTATTTTTTGTTGTTTTTGTGTGTGCGTGTGTTGTATGTGCATACTGTTTTTGTTGTTTGTGTGGGTCCAAGTTGATGTGTGTATGGATACATGAGTGTGATGTGTGCGTATGCCAGAGGGAAATGTTGGATGTGTTTAATCTCTCTCCACCTTATCATTTGAGACAAGAGTCTCTTACTGAATCTAGAGTTCACTGATTCAGCTAGAATAGCTAGCCAGCAAGTCACAGGGATCCTCCTATCTCTAACTCCCCAGTTCTGGGATTATAAGTTTACACCTGTGAACTTGGCTTTTATGTGGAGGTGGGGAGCCAAACTCCTTCCTGAAGCTTGTGTGACAAGCACTTTATCCACCGAGTCATCTCCCCAGCCCCATCGCTGTGTTTTTGTTGTATAAATATTGAGATTCCAACATATTCCTGGTGACTTGATCCTTTTACTTTTATAAAGCGTTTAATTTTGTTTTTATTTATTTATGAGAGAGAGAGAGAGAGAGAATGGGCTCACCAGGGCCTCTAGCTAATGGCAATGAACTCCTGACACATGCTCCACCATGTGCATCTGGCTTACATGGGTTCTAGGGAATAGAACCCGGCTCCTTAGGCTTCACAGACAAGCACCTTAATTGCTAAGCCATCTCTCCACCCTTACATAGTGTTTTGATCAGAGAAAGGTTCAGTATATAACAAAATTATTTTTGATTAAAAGTATAAAGGTAGTGCTTGAGAGATGGCTTAGCAGTTAAGCGCTTGCCTGTGAAGCCTAATGACCCCTGTTCGAGGCTGGATTCCCCAGTACCAACATAAGCCAGATGCACAAGGTAGTGCATGCATCTGGAGGTCTTTTGCAGTGGCTGGAGAACCTGCTGTGCCCATTCTCTCTCTCTCTCTCTCTCTCTCTCTCTCTCTCTCTCTATATATATATATATATATATATATATCCCTCTGCCTCTTTCCCTCTCTGTCTGTCGCTCTCAAATAAATTAAAAATAAAAAGTGTAAGTGTATATATTATCTATGAAAGCTCTATGATCTAATTATGAAATGATACATCTTTTTGCCATGTACCCTCATTTTTATAGCACAAAACAATAAGATTTTTCCTTTGTCTTTGATTTTTAGGAGGTTAATTATGAGGACTTGACTATATTTCTTCATATATGTCCTGTTTGGGGTTGATCCATTTACTAAATCTGTAGACTTACGTCTATATACCAAATGTGGACATTTTAAGCCATTGTTTCTTTAGCACTATTTTAGCCCTGTTATCTTTCTTTTCCCATTCTGAAACTCCAGATGCATGAATGTTAGCTCTTTGGTAATGGTCCCAATCCAGAAGTCTCTGTGTTCTTCTTAGTTTGTCTCTGTTCAGACTGTGTACTATTGGTGGCTACTCATTACTGCTCTTTAGATATAAAGTACAAACTTCTTCCTTACTCGATCTCTTTTCTTAACATGCCTTGATACCATTCTCTTGTGGCTATTGAGTTATTTCTTTATAGCTTCCTGAGGGTAGAAGTCTAGGCTCCCATATTCTTTCTACAGTGTTTCTTTGAATTAGAGCTGTTATTATTAAAATGTTTCCTGCTTTTGGTAGACCATCACTGTCCTACTGATTTGGCAACAGACAAATGTTTTGTTGGATGTTTTGACAGCTCTCTTTGACATTTCCAGGTTACTGGCTTTTTCAGCTCCAAGTATTGTAGGGTACACGAAGCAAAAAGAACCCCAAGGAACTAACTATATTTGGGGGAAGAGTGCAAGTAAATGTTTCTAGCTTGTCTTTCTTCATTTGCCCTCTTAAAATGTTCTTAGCTTAGCATTCTATAAATGTTGTCTTATTTTCTTTGTTCAGCTTGTGAATGGGATAGCTTTACTTTTTAGATATTATCTCGTTTATTTTATTATTTTATTCCTGAATAATAATTAATAATACTTAAATGAAGTAACTAAAAAAATAAAAACATGGAAAGTACAAGACAAAAATATTTTATACTTTTTTGTAGATAATTCAGGAAGAAAGCATTTAACTTTTAATGACATGGGAACAAAAGTCATTAATTTTAAATAGCATAAAGTGTTTTCCAGAAATATATAGTGAGCATGTGAAAGACGTTAGGAAGATGAAAAAAAAACTAAGATAGAAATCATCATAATTGAATTTACTTTTTGTGGGTAACAATTTAATAATATGAACAAATTGAACTTTGCTTCTGAATTTCACCATTAGTAGTAAAAAGGTGATATGTTTATATACACACAGTAATAGTTTTGGAAACGGGCTTGTGTATCATCAGAAGTTCAGATTCTATGCATTCTTTTTGCATGATCATTGAAATATGACAACTTGGTAATGTTAAAACACTCTATCTTTATTTCTCTCTCTCTCCACTAAATCTCTGTTATTCATCTGATAGAGATAAGCTATAACTCATGATGGCATCATGAGGAAGCCATTTTCATATTTTCTTTAACTCATTCTTCTAAGGTATTATCTTTTACTACCAGGTGAGATCAGGTTTGTTCAGGGTACTATGGCCATAGTCATACTTATGATTAATATCCTCTTTGACCTAAAGGACTTTTCAATAAAAATTGTTTTGGCACAGTTCATTTTCAGAAATGATTGGGACTATCCAAATTGAAAACATAACTGGGAAAGTGCTCCACTGCCTTATCAAAGGAGCCAAGGGGATGGTTGAAATACATAGAGATCTTACTGGCAAGGGAAGGAGAGACTCAGCTACTCCCAGAATGAAATGTCTTCATGATTTATTGTGGACTAGAACAATGGTTCTGGAAAGACGTTTATCATGATTCATCACAAGCATTCTAAAAACATGTTATTTCAAAAGGATTTATTTAAAATGGAATATTTAATTCACTTAAATTGCATATAATAGTCAAAGGATAAATATTCTTAGTTTTTATTACTCTCGAGAACTGAAATTTCTTTAATTCCTTCTATGCCAGTGACAGAAAAGTTTTCAATAGTAGAAGATAGAAGCTGTGTGTAATACAAGTACAAATGATACAGGAAAAAGTCCTGTTCATTAAGCACAAGGCAACATGGTATGGGAATCCAGAAAACTACCTTAGAGTGCAGCTCTGATATTAATAGCTGCCAAGTCTCTAGACAAGTTTTTAAGAGTTTAATTAGATGATGTTACCATTTGTTTAGGTCAAAACCACTTCTGTACAAGCAGTTTCAGGTTCAGTAACAAATTAGGTAATAGACTTAAATTAATGTTGTTGTGTTAAAAGAATAAGTAGGGTTTTTCTTAATTCAAATCATCTACATTTTTTTTGAGGTAGGGTCTCACTCTGGCCCAGGCTGACCTGGAATTAACTATGTAGTCTCAGGGTAGCCTTGAACTCACACAATCCTCCTACCTGTACCTCCCGAATGCTGGGATTAAAGGCATGCGTCACCATACCTGGCAAGCTTAAATCATCTACTTTTTTTTTTTTTTAAAAACCATCTACTTTTAAGAAGAGGAAAAATCAAAAACTTTCTTATACTAATAAGTGAAATCATTAGATCAATAAACCTAGGACTTATACTTTCACTTAAGAAATATTCATCTTGGGCTGGAGAGGTGGCCTAGGGGTTAAGGCTCTTGCCTGCAAAGTCTAAAGACACTTGTTTGACTCTGCAGATCCCACATAAGCCTGATGCACAGTGATGCAAGCATACAAGGTTGCACATATGCATAAGGGGTTGCATGCATCTGGAGTTTGATTGCAGTAGTTGGAGGCCCTAGTGTGGCAATTCTCTCTCTTTCTCTCTCACTTTCATTGTCTTACATAAAAAAAGAACAGTCTGTTGGGCTTGCCTCAAAAAATATTCTTGTTAATATTATGGGCTAAAGCATATGAAACAGTAGGTTAAAATATTGTTACAGGGCTAGAGAGGTGGCTCAGTGGTTAAGGTGTTTGCTTGCAAAGCCTGATAACCCAGATTTGATTCCCCAGTACCCATGTAAAGCCAGACGCACAGTGACACATGCATCTGGTGTTCGTTTACAGTGGCTGGAGGCCCTGTTGTGCCCATTCTTTCTCTCTCCTTGCCAATAAATAAATAACTACTTTTAAGTAAGATAAATATTTTTAAAATAAAATTACACATCTAGTTAATATTAGTAAAACATCATAGTCTTCCAGGAAATCTAAGAAAGTTTGGCAATAAATTAGTATACATGGAACTGGTGTGAAGGCTAAGTGTGTGAAGTACTTGCCACATGAGCATGGGGACCTCAGGCAGGATCCCCACATATTACGTAAAATCCATGTGCTTTGGTTCATGTCTGTAATCACTTCACTGGGGAAGTGGAAACCGGACATCTCTGGAGTGCACTGGCTAGCTAGACTAGCCAAATGGGTGGGCTCTGGGTTCTGTGAGAGATATTATCTCAACAAAGGATCAGGTGGTGAGCAACTGAGGAAGACATCCTAAATTGACCTCTGGCCTCCAAATGCATGCCTTCACGTGTACATGTGTGTCTACACACAGGTGTACCCATTCACATCCACAGAAACATTAAATAAGCAAACAACTAAATAATAATGAGTATTGAACAAAGCATGTTACTAAAATATAAAAATAGTGTGTCATTTTTAAACCATACTGCCTAAATTTCATGTTTGATAAAATGAGGAAAATGAGCAGAAAGTTTACAAAAATATTTCCTTTAAAAATAATACAAAGCAGCACATGGTGGCACATCCCTTTAACACAAGCACTTGGGAGGCAGAGGTAGGAGGATTGTTGTGAGTTCGAGGCCAGCCTGACACTACATAGTGAATTCCAGGTCATCCTGGGCTAGAGTGAGACACAACCTCAAAAATAGATGAATACAAATTCTAAAGATTACTGTTTGAAAAAAATATGATCTTAATAATTTTTAATTTGTATGAAGTTATTTTTATTTTTATTTATTCATTTTATTTATTTGAGAGCATAAAAGAAGCAGAAAGAGAGAGAGAGAGAGGGAAGGAGAGAATGGTCATGCTAGGGCTTCCAGCCACTGTAAACCAGCTCCAGATCCATGCACCACCTTGTGCATCTGGCTTATGTGGTTCCTGGGGAATCAAACCAAGGTCCTTTGGCTTTGCAGACAAGCGCCTTAACCACTAACCCATCTCTCCAGTCTGAAGTTCTATATTTTTATGTGCACTAATTCAGGGGTAGAATAAATAAGATAATTGTTATTCTTTGAGTGACCATATAGAAACTGTAATAGATATATACCCTCCATGCCTATTCTTTCCAGTAGTTTGATCATGAAGTGGTATTGTATTTTGTCAGAGGCCTTCTCTGCATCAATTGAGATGATCCTGTGGTCCTTATGGTCCAGTTTATTTATGTGGTATATTATGTTGACCGATTTCCGTATGTTAAACCATCCTGAATCCCTGGAATGAAGCCTACTTAGTAAAGGGGGATAATGGTTCTGACATGTTGTTGAATTCAGTTTGCAAGGATTTTGTTCCAGATCTTTGCACCTAAGCTCATTAGGGATATAGGCCTATAGTTTTCTTTCCTTGTTGCATCTCTGTCGGGTTTTGGTATTAGGGTGATGCTAGCTTCATAAAAGGAGCCAGGGAGGATTCTCTGGTCTCTGATGACACAGAACAGTTTGAGAAAACTGGTTTCAGTTCTTCAATGAAGGTTTGATAGAATTCAGCCAAGAAGCCATCCAGTCCTGGACTTTTCTTTTTGGGGAGGTTTTTGATTACCTTCCAATCTCCATGGATGTGATAGATTTGTTTATGAGATTAATCTGTGCTTGACAACATATAAATATCAGAGGAGTACATTTTGATTTTTCTTCTGTATTCAATTCTAGCGAAAACAAACCTACAGATATAAAGATGTTTTTGAATTCTTGCCAGGTATTTCTACAGCATAGAAATAATAAATTACTGGAATCATGGAAATGTATATAATTTTATTCACCTGATCTTGAGGCTGTTTTCTTTGAAGAAAGCTGTCTTTAAAAGAAACCTTTATTCTAATCTTTGATAAATACTTCCAATTTGAAATAAATATAAGAAAAGAAAATAGAAAAGTGGGTCATCCTTCATAGGACTGGCCTAAGCAATGAACGATTGATCCAGAAGGTCAGAGTTTCTGGGGGAAAATGATGCTATCGTTATTAGAGAGGAGCTCAAGTAGAAGTTGAAAGGAATACACCAAGCCAATCCTTGCCTCACAGAAGCCCAGGTCCCTAAACAACAGGGGTTCCTCTGAAGGTCCCTTAAGGGGTGGCTCCATGGTGGATTTTCCATGCTTTTTCTTGTTATATTAAATATGAGTAACAGAGAGTCCCATGCTCTTTCATTAATTTCACCATCAAACTAAATCATCTAAGGACTCTAGTCACAATGCTATAGGCAAAGAAATACCGTGTGGTTTTAAGAATTTGATGCCACTGACATGGGAACGGGTAGAGGTATTTGGTGATACAAGGTAGAGATTTGTATTGTAGCCTCTTCTGATGTTGGAATTTTCTAACAGGTTTTTTTTTCTAATAACTTTTGGAAGATAATCTGAAAATCAAATTGTATTCCAACTATTTCAGGAATAATACACAAAAAGAATCTTGCTGGTTATTTGACTGTCTTCCCCTTTTTGCTCTTTTCTCATTTCTTGCTTATACTCTCTGACTACTGGAAATGAATTATACAATAATATAATTTTAATGAGGCTACTCATATGTTCTTACTTGAAAAGTTTACTGTGTAAGGAGATGTTGACAATGGTTCATAGTAAAGAAACAATTTGGATCTACTTGGTTATCAGAGTGCCCCTGAGACAATGCGCTAGGTAGCAAACACGGTTGTTACCCCTGGCTCAGACAGGCATTAAGTGATATGTGGGCTTCCTAAATAAGTTCTGTTGGATCCCACCAACCAGAGGCAGAGGATTTGAGTAGCTGTGTTCAGAAAACATTTACTTAAATTATAAACAAGCATTTTCACTGGTCTTCACTCCTCATTCATGAGGAATATTTACTAGTATAGTACACTTTTTAGTTAGCTAAATTGATGAATATGTGACTTCATGCAGGACAAATATCATACTTAACAAATTCAGTTTGTATACCTTACAAAAAGGAGGAATGTCATAATGCTTATTATGAGCATTGTTTACTGGTTTGGAGATACAATGGTAAAATGTTTGACTGACATGTTCTAGGAATCATCTATAAAAACCAAAGCTTGAAAAGTATAATTCAATGTTTTGTGATTGTTAATATGATTTTTTCCTACATTTTAATTAAAAATGTCCTTGTTTCCCATTCATACCACTAAAGGAAAGGCATGTCTGTCAACTAATTTTAACCTCTATCTGAAGTGTTAAAAAAAAGTGTAATTTATCTTCACTGGTGATTTCTCTCTCTCTCCCATTGAACTGCATGCAAAATGGCTTCTTCCAGCTTTCTCTTAGCTGGTCTACATGGGGGAGGTTTTCAGCTCAGTTCCAGCAGGATTTCTCAGTGGCCTTGCAGCCCAAGTATGCGGAGTCTTCAGCAACAGAGTTTTACTACTTATTCCTGGTGGGAAACCAAGGGCCTTGGCAATGGCCTGTAATGTTTGGAGGGCATTAGGGACCTCCCTGGCCAACAACGCATTGGAAGGTATCCCATCCCTGGCACTGAAAATTTTCTAGTAACAATCTGTCTCCTGTGTGTTTCATTGTCCAAAACAGTATTTTTCCATATGACTTATTTATATCCTCTTATATTTTGATTATCTCTCCCTCCATCTTTCCTTACTCAGTCTCTTCCCCTGACCTCACTTAGGCCTTCGCACCCCCAATAATCTGTTCTTCTACTGACATATATACAATACCATCCTATTAGGTGCCCCCTCTCTCCCTTTCTGTTCTCTTTATATCTCCTTTCTAGCTTGCTGGCCTATGCTACCAACAGTGGACACTGCAAGCCTTATATTTGGCCAGCCAGGCCAAATGAGCCAATGGGTGCAATAGTGGCACGTCTGTTACGGGGGAAACCAACTGCCTCTAATTTGACTGGAGGCCTGCTCCCTGGGCGATAATACATCCGTGATATTGAAAACCTAAAACAGGGATAGTCATGAGCCCTAGGAGTGTAACATCTACTGCTGTCTGGCTAAAAGTATATACTGTGCTCACCAAACTTCCCAGTAAGCACTTCTTTTAACATTCATACACATATATTAATGCTACTCTCACTTTTCGTAGAGAACCTTCTCTTTTCAGATGGAAGTGTCCTTGGGATGACTCAGGAGGCACCATGGCACTGAGAAGAAGTGACAGAGGAGTGCTCAGTACTGAAATATCTCAATCACACCTTCCATGGCTCAGGTTCCATTGTGGAAGCTGTGGTGGAAAGAATATAAGAGCCAAAGGAAGGGTAGGATTCCTTACAATGTGCTCCTCCAGACAGAAAATGGCCTGGATATCCATGACCTCACAGTGCCTGACCCTACCTACACAAGACCATTATAATAGGAAGAAAAGATCATGACACCAAAATAAAAGAAAGACTGATTGAGAGGGGGAAGGGATATGATGGATAGTGGAGTTTCAGAGGGGAAAGTTGGGGGAGGGAGGCAATTACCATGGGATATTTTTTATAATTATGGAAGTTGTCAATAAAAATTATTAGTCTGTTAAAAGTGTAGTTTAACCTTGAATATCATTGGTACAGCAGTGGTAGGATAAAATAATCAGTAGAAGATAGCTGTCTGAGAGACTTTCAAGCCTGATGTTTTTGTTTATATGCAGAAACAGCTGGACACCAAAGCAAAGTGTTGTAACAGTGATAGATACTGCTGATTGTCTAGTCATCATTTTTATTCCTTCCCTCTGTCTTCAGATCAAAATACCACTTTTAAGGTTTAATGTTCCTACAAAATAGCTGCACTTTTCAGCCTTTCATGCTACATTATGGCCCAATCAAGGCAGTGCTGTCAATCAAAGTCATTGGTGGAGGTTCCAGAATGGCTTAAAGTCGCAGATCTGTCTGCACCCACATTTTCTCATTTTCCCTCCTTTTCTTCTTCCTGAAGGAGAGACAGACTTCCCAACAATGCTTCCATCTCCATCTTAAAGTCAGGTGGTGAAAGTCATGCACTGAGTGGTGTGGCATTGGAATATTCATTCCAGACTGCTCATAGTGCTTGCATCGTCTCTGGAGTGCTTAAATCCTGACTTTTGGCTACATGAAATGCTCTGTGCTAACAACAGTGTTGAGTTTTCATTTATGTGAAATTGAACTCAGGTTCTAAGTTCTGACTGCTACAATGACATATAGGAGAAAGTGGAGATCCTCATGATATTTCCTCCTATTCATATCAGCTCACTGTAACATAAGTCAGCCAAGGTGTTTGAAGCTTCCTTTGCCAGGAGACCTCAGTTACTTTGGAAATTTCAGTGGAGTAGAAGGACTCCAGAACACTGATGCTCACTACTTTCAATAAAGTTAGGTTTCCTAATTTGTAGAGTTCACACATCTCTAATATGCCCTGAAGGTACCTATAAAATAAGTCCAACTTGTAGGCTTTATTTAGATAATTTCCCTTCACAAATACTGTGTATTTGCAGTATACATTCCCTTCCCCCATTCACTGGGTCAATTTAGGTGTTAGATCATTATATGGGCTGTTTGTCAACTACTGAATACCATGTGCATAATGTCATAAATTAATTGTAATGCTATATAGGATTATCATTGTTTGAATATGTGTATTATATGTCATTTCTGTTTTTATTTGAGTTGTAAGGCTAGAAATGATAATCTTTCTAATTAAATCAAGTTTAAAATCGAAACTATATAGAGCTAGGACTATCTTTCTATAAAACAAACTAATTTAGAGTACACAGCCTGCCTGATGTATATATTCTCTGTGACACTAAATAGTGAATTGCTAATTAGCTGATAAGATGCGGTAGCACAATGCATCCTTGTGTTGTACATCATTCACATGTGTTTTGTGCTTCTTGGCCTCATCTTTTAAATAATTTTACTTATATACTTGGTAAGCACCACCAGCTCACAGTGGTGAAATTATTCATCTGCCCTCCAGGTTTTCCCCCTAGCTTCTGATGAGCTCTGTTCATCCATCTGTAGGGCTGTTACAGCCACATGCCTTTGGTTTTATGTAAGAATGTAAGAAGAGACTGAGCCCACTAGAACGAGGCCTAGTTACTCTGGGCTACTGGAATAGTTCAGTTTTTACAGTCACATGCTGGAAAGTCTGTCAGGTTGGTAAGACTATTTCTCTTAAGTGAGACATAAAAACACTGGGTGCAAAATCTTCTTTACTGAGGATAAAATTGTAGAAGAGAACATTATCCAGGTTAGGTTACTGATGGCTGATGAATTGTCACAACCTTTTGTATAGGATAAAGTTTTATCCTTATCCTTATATTTCTTAGTTAGAGCAGGAGGAAATGAATGTTGGCTCAAGTTGTCAGGTATATATCAAAGTGGTACTACTTTTATGTATTCAGTCAGAAAATTACACTAATACAGAATAAGTAACCTTTTAAATTTGGATTTTGTAATGACACAATTACATTAATATTTAATCCACAGATATCTTCCAGGATTTAAAATTATTTGATAGGCATATTTTTACAATGGGACATGCTGAGTATGTGGCATACAGGACAACTGATAGCCTATTCTATGTATGATTTTCTAGGTGTATATTTTTGGAGTAATGCATCAGTATTGTTTCTTCTATCTCAAAAGAGCATTTTGAAACCAAATTAGTCAATAAAATGCTAAATTACTGTAAATGCAATTTTATTGTAGCTAAGCTTGTTACTAAAGAGTGGACCAGGGCTGGAGAGATTGCCTAGTGGTTAAGGTTCTTGCCTGTGAAGCCTAAGGACACAGGTTCAATTCCCTAGTACCTATGTAAGCCAGATGCATAAGGTGTGCATCTGAAGTTTGTATGCAGTGGCTAGAGGTCCTGGCGTGCCCATTCTCTCTCACTGTATCTGCATCTCTCTCTCTCTCTCTCTCTCTAGAGTAAATAAATAAAATATTTTTAAAAAATTAAAGAAAAAAGAGTGGACTAACTTTTGTCATTAACTTACACTGACTTAATGTTAATTTACGACATACAAAAGTGCAAGAATGATTTTCTTTTGAAGAGGCAGTATTTATGAGCAGAGTATTTATGACTGGCAGAACACTTTGTGTTCTTAGAAAACCATTTAAATACTAAATAATAACATCCGGTGTGCTACATAGGAGCTTTTTAATGTATGTTAGAATACTGTTCACAATGGAAATATGATAAATGGATATGTCTTGACAGTTGAAACTGCTTCTCAATTGGAATTACTAAAATGAAAAATTACTGTCTGGAATGCTTATCACTGTACAACAGAAGCTGCTATCTGGGAAGGTTTATTTTGCACTTCCTGTCATTTGTAGAAAAGGATGATATGCCATGAAATGCCATCTGTATCCACATATTGGATGTTAGACAAGATGTGATGTTGCAATTTTTAAAGAAGCTATCAGAAGCAGCTTTGCACACAGCAGATGAAACAAATAGAATGCAGTGGGTGATGGTGGCATGGGCATGGTTGAAAATAATATACTTAGATGAGTGACTTCTACTGAAATCCTAAAATTATTCATTCTTAGCTCAATGCTTAAATTGAGACCAAGTGAAGGGATGTGAGTGTGTTACTTATAAGTCTAATGCCATAGGGTTGGCATTTCAGGAAATATGGATAAAAAATCCACAGGCTCTTTCTTATTTTGGTTCAGGTCTGCTACATATGGGTTATGTGTCTTTGGTGTTCTCACCTATGAAACTGGTGAATTGTCTCCCATAACTATTGTAGAAAACAAATATCGAGTGGATGATGGAGCAGGTAACTGTTTTGTGGAATGCTTTTTACTGTCTCAAAACTTCCTGTACACTGAATGTAGGTTTGTCTTGCAGGAGATCATACACAAGTTCTCAGAAACATAGGCATAAAAGAGGAGTAGATGAAGAACTAGCACTACCAAGAGAGGCATCAGCTTGAGCTCACTTGAGTCTCTCCCGAAAGGCCTATGCACATTGCATGGGAACAGTAAAAGTCGAATGATGTCAATCTAATATACGCCAGTAAAATTCTTCTTGTCTCTGAGACATACACTCTCCTTGGACTGAGTTTTCGATAATGCTCACTCTTGATATTTTTGTCATTCATTTGCTGATTCTCCTTGTTGCTGATTCATTGCTATTAATATTAGTCACTTTTGCATGCCTGGCAGTCATACCTATCTCTTTGAAATGGCTTATCTTTCTCTGACCTATATGTGATGACATTATAAATTAATTTGTGTAAGGAATTTTATCTCTCCAGTTCCCAAGTTGTTGACAAAAGTTTTCAGTGCATGTCCTCCCCTTCCATACTAGGTTAGTTTCTATGTTTATAGAACTCAGATCTAGGACAATTTTCTACTCATCTAATCTGTTTATTTTAGCCATTCTTGATATTCAAAAGCAATTAGAGGGTTGGAGGGATGGCTTAGCAGTGAAGGCGTTTGCCTGCAAAGCCAAAGGAGCCAGGTTCAGTTCCCTAGGACCCAGATGCGCAAGGGGGGCACACACATCTGGAGTTTGTCTGCAGTGGGTGGAGGCCCTAGTGCTCCCATTTTCTCTATCTCTGTCTGTCAAATATGTGTGTGTGTGTGTGTGTGTGTGTGTGTGTGTGTGTGTGTGTGTGTAGGCAATTAGGCCTCTTAGAGTTTACTGTCATCCTACAGAAAAAAAAAAAATTCATTTCCCTTGAAATGCCAGCTAAGCCACAGAAGTTAAATGGCATTGTCTTTAGAACACAGTCAAGTGACAAAACATGTGCGTACACAGACTGACACCAGAAGGACCTTCTCCAGGCATGCCCTTCCTGTCCACTAGGGAGAACTCAGAAAACCAAGGAAAATTTCCCTTTCTGGGGTATTCTATTGAAATGTAAGACTATTTTTTTTAAAGCTTTGTGAAAGACAAATCTGTTTGAAGACTGTATACTTCACTGTTAATGTAGTGGTGTTAGCTGTCTCCTCAGCAATTAAGTAATGTTTTATTAGGGTAGTTAAGGACCTTTGAAAGGAGTTACTGGAGTTTCACAAAAAAACTTTCAAAAAAGTTTCACAAAGTGCTCAGTTTTAGCACTTCCTCTCATTCAGGCATCTGATGACCAGTTTTGCTGGCTTCCTTGCAGGTCAAGGAAACCCTTCCCTGGACCACATTTTCTTCTAAATACATGGATACCATCTATCCTCCATGCACTGCCCCTAAATTGCCTATGAAGCACAACTTTCCATTTCTCTGTAACTTTGATCAAGAAGTTTGTAGTGCTGCCTCCTGCTGACCAAATACACAGTGCCCTGGCAGGAGTGCTTCTCCTTGCCTAAAAACGTCACCAAATCTCAGGGGAAAAAGCCACATTGACAGTTAGACTATAGTCTTGTTTCATTTTGTTTTGGTTTTTTGAGGTAGGGTCTCACTCTAGCCCAGGCTGACCTGGAATTCACTATGTAGTCTCAGGGTGGCCTCGAACTCACAGTGATCCTCCTACCTCTGCCTCCTGAGTGCTGGGATTAAAGGCATGCGCCACTATGCCCGGCAGACTATAGCAATTTTTTTTTTTTTTTTGATTTTTCGAGGTAGGGTCTCACTGTGGCCCAGGCTGACTTGGAATTAACTATTTAGTTGCAGGGTGGCCTTGAACTCACGGCAATCCTCCTCCCTCTGCCTCCCAAGGGCTGGGATTAAAGGCATGCACCATCATGCCTGGCTCAGACTATAGTATACTATAGTATGAAACCTGTAGATGGAAATTTTTTTGCTGTGGGAAGCACTTTTGCTCTTTCCTCAGGGATATTAGCAAGCTAAGGATAAATTTGAAGTTACAGGTGGTTGGTATCTGTCAGCAGACTCCGAGGGACAAATGGACACCAATAACAAAGGATAAATAAAACTATATCTGGCATCAGAACCAGACTCTTTGCATCCTGTGACAAGAACATGGCATTTGGAATGTCCGTCTCAATCAGATGTGAAGTTCTTTTTAAGTATGTGGTGAAGTTCTTTTTAAGTATGTGGTGAAGAAATATTAACCACTTTGTTTGCTTGCTCAGAATTTATAAATGTAATATATTCTCTAGAAATATTAATATTCATTTTTACTTGACTTTCTTCTCTTCTTAAATAAAGGGAACATGTTATATATCCTGTCTCATTTTCAAAGGGGTTCCTTTCCAAAATAATGTATTTTGTAAATTACTAAAACATTGATATGTAATTATAATGTAATCTAAATTGATAATAACAAGAAACATTGCACATTATATTTCCAGTGCTTGGAAACTTCGACTTAAACATCCTCAGTTTCCCTCTACTCGCTTCATTTTCTTATTAAACTTCTTATTCCCTACTAAAAAATTAATAGCATATTATATCAACCTTTGATACAATTCATGCAATGACATGATAGCAATTCAAATAATAACCATGGGATGTTTCTTATCGTTGATTTTGAACAATATGTCATGGAAAGAGAAGTGCAATGTGTGTTGTGTGGATTGACTTTCACTGCTTATATATATTCTGAGACTGGATAGATTTTATTCCTGTAGAAAGCATTTTCATGTATATTATACTGACAGTATTTATTCCTGCAAATATCTCTTGTCCATGAAAGCTTGCCCTAAAATGTCTCTAAAATTAATATATGTGTTATTTTTCTGTATATAGAGAATT
This sequence comes from Dipus sagitta, assembly GCA_036346955.1. NCBI lineage: Eukaryota > Metazoa > Chordata > Mammalia > Rodentia > Dipodidae > Dipus > Dipus sagitta. The sequence goes on from CM070782.1 coordinate 75,634,932, forward strand.
TGGATGAAAAAAATTCATTTTCCTGGGGGTTCTGTCATTAGGACAGCTGCTTTGCTAGATTGTCCCCATATTGCAATTTTAAAATGGGAAATTTTCCACAAGAATCTAAAGGAAAGCCCTTTATATTATTCTCAGGAGAGGACTACACATATATTAGCAATTACAAGACATTTACAATTTATTTGAAAGCATTCTTCCACAACTTAATGTGGATATTAATAATGCCAAGCAAACTCTGGCCTGCATGAGTGCATATCTTTTGACATTATTTTTTCACATTGTGATGCTTTCACATTATGGTTCTTGCAAGAAGTAATAAAAAGCTAAAAAGGAAACAAGCTGATTATTTCAATGACTGTATTGTTGTTAACCAGTGGTATTTTAAGGATAGTGGGAATTTCAAAGGCAGGGATGTTTTGTACCATATACTATTGCTAATTCTACCATGACAAGGGAATCTGGTGGCTTCTGAACCTGCTGCTTTATTTCCTGTTTTAGCAATTTCCATATGGCTCATGTGGTATCTACCAGCAGGTTTTGCCAGGTAGGGCCACTGAGTTGCTTCTGGCATTTTGAACATCCTGTTGTGTCTGTATCAAAACCAAGAATAATTTCTATTGTTAGCAAGATCCATGAGAAATCCTCACGAGGTAAATGCAAGCCAAAGAGAAGGCGGCTCTGGGATTTCCCTGAGTCACTGTTAGAAATTGGTGGAAAGAATTACTTGGCAGTGGGAACCTTCGTACGCCTGTGCCAGAATAGTCGGGGGGAAAATGCCATGACTGAGAACCTACTGAGGTGGATTTGCTTGACATGAGTCCTTTGTGAAGCCAATTCTTCCTCATGATACCACATTCATTTTAATGCTTTGTTTCCATGACTACAGTTACACAGTCTATCTATCTATCTATCTATCTATCTATCTATCTATCTATCTATCTGTCTATCATCTACCTATAATCTATCTATCTATCTTTCTATCATCACTCTATATAAATTCAACATGTATCTTGTAAAATAGGCCATGGCATTGTAATGGAAACAAACCTGCTCTGCCTGTCCACCAAACAGTAGGGCTCTCTCCTTTGCTATCCCCTGCCCCTAGCCTACTCCCAAAATGTGCTGCAACTATTCAAAAGGCTTTACTTTTTATCTTTCAGACATCCCTCAAATGCACATTCCATGTGCATATGAATGTTTCCACACAGTAGACACAATTTTATTTGAAAGACATAAACAGAAAGAAAACAGTGTTTTGAAGCTGGTGAATTTCTTTTTCAAATTTTCTAAGGTCTACAAAAAATAAATTTATAGGTTGTTTTTCTATCAAAAATTAGCTAAAGTGTCCTGGAGAGATGGCTTAGTGGTTAAGGCTCATGCCTGTAAAGCCAAAGGACTCATGTTCATGTTCAATTCTTCAGGCCACACATAAGCCAGAATCCCAAGGGGGCACACACGTCTGGAGTTCATTTGCAGTGGCTGGAGGCTCTGGCACATCCATTCTGTCTCTCTCACTGTCCCTGCCTATTTCTCTCCCTCTCTCAAATAAATTAAAAAAAAATAATTAAAAAAAGAAAAAATTAGCTAAGGTATTTAAAGACTGGGCTATTTTAAGAAACATATTCTAGAGTTTCCATGGGTAACACTTGATAGGTGGTAGCACAGTGTTTTCCAGGTGAGCTGCTTTTGCCCCTGTGTCAGTCTGCACTGTTTCTCAGGGAAAGGGCTTTGCTTGGACTGGGTTGCAAACTCAATGACCCTTTCTTTCCTACATTTCTTATACTCCACAATACCAGGTATGGTGCCAGTTTGTTAACCTGGGAGGGAGATGAAAAATGGGAGGGGGGAATAAAGCAAACTTTGAAAAGCAGGACACTCCCTGAGAACTCAGGCTCCTTCCAAAGAGTCTGCATTCTTCCTGTTGCCCCAGTGCAGGTCAGCTGGCCCAATCTCAAACGGTTGAAATCTCTCAATTGTAACTGAACAGGCAGCAGTTTGCCAAAGTTTTTTTTTTCTCCTGTGCCATATTCCCTCTGCTCACACCATTTCATTTCTGTGCAAAGCAACCCTGCACAACTTCTCAGGACACGGGCATAACAGCAAGCTTCTCACACAAACTGCTAGCCCAGTCCAAGCAAAGCTCATTCTGACCCTCATAAGCCAAACCTCACAGTCCATAGTTCTTATTGCATCCAGGTCTTTCAACTCTGGTCAGAATACTCCATCAAGCTCCACTTACAGCACTGCAAAGTGTCACTTAGGCCAAGGTTCCAAATCCTTCCACATTCCTCTTGAAAATCAGCTCCAAAAGGCCAAAGTCACACAGTCAGGTGTCTAGCAGCAACCCAGTCCTTGGTGCCACTTTTACTGTTGCAGTCAGGTTCACATTGCTGGTAGAAATCACCCAACCAAAAACAGCTTGTGGGGTAAAAGAGGCTTATTTTGACGTATAGTCTCGAGGGGGAAGTTCCACAATGGCAGGGGGAAACGATGGCATGAGCAGAGTGTGGACATCATGCCCTAGCCCACATAAGTGGAAAATAGCAACAGGAGGTTCCCAAGGGGGAAACTGGCTATAATACCCATAAGCCCACCCCAGCAACACACTGCCTCCAAGAGGTGCCAATTCCCAAATCTCCATAGCTGGGAACCTAGCACCCAGAACACCTAAGTTTATGGGGACACCAGAATCAAACCACCACAGCTTTGTATGACTTTTCTACTTCCAACCTATAGGAAGTCTACAAGGAATTCATCACTAAAATTCTAAAATTCAGGGCAATATGTCATTATGTTTTCAAGTTGAATAAATTTCCTTGGTTGGAGAAAAGTTGAGCGGCAATATAGTGAATAGCAGGAAACTACCAAGACAACTGAAGAAACTTCCAAGATAAATACTTTACAGCTCAATTTCCTGGGTTTGAATCTTCTCTGCTTATGGTTTATATGAACCACAAGAAGTTACATGTTCTGTTTTTAGTCACGCTTTTTAACTTTTTCTCTAGTAAAACTTTGAAAATAGTATCTATTTCAGAAGCAGCTTGGACAGATATTGGTCATTTTCCGCCAGTCACCCAGGTAGCACCTTCTGGCACTAGACGCGCTGACTGTCTTGGGACTGACTCTCTTCCAGCTTCCAGCCATGCCATTCCATTTTATGTGTCAACCGCATAAGGTGTCTTCAGCAGTAGGGTCTTACCACTAACCTTTGGTGGTTCATCAAGTACTCTGACAGAAATCTGTCTTTCTTTTAGGAAACCTTGTAGGTCTCTCTCTCAAAAGCTCATTGTGGATGATAGCCACATGCTGGTACTGGGAGTTACAGGTCAGTGCCCACTAAGAAAAGGAAGAAAAAGATAACTAATATCAAAGAGTTAGAAGAGAGAGAGAGAGACAAAGAGGGAGAGAGAGAGCGAGAAGCTGTAGAAGATTAAGGTCAGTCTTCATCATACCCTCTCCAGTGTCTTGTGGGTCAGGTGTTCCCTCTAATGGCCTGGTGAAGTTCAGCCATTTGGTTTGCCTTTTAGGATGTAGAATTTTATGGTACCGTTGCTGTTTGGGTGTAGATTTGTGTTTCCCACTCCTTCCTTCTCCTCCCCTCCCTCCCCACCGATCCTATTGTCTAGTCCACGAGATGTTTGCTGGGTATGTAAGGCATCTTGGGTAGATTCAGGTTAGGTGCTGTAGATGATTGAGACTATGTGGCAATTTTCTTTCTGCGATTGGGTTAGTTCACTGAGAATGATCTGTTCCAGGTTCGACCATTTTTCCTCAAATTTCATTGTGTCATTTTTCTTACTGCTGTATAGAATTCCATTGTGTAGATATACCACATCTTAGTTATCCATTCTTCTAGTGATGGACATCTGGGTTGATTCCAGCTCTTAGCTATTACGAATTGAGCTGCTACAAACAGAGTTTCTTTACAGACAAGCATACAGTAAACAAAGCTAATTGATTACTCACAGAATGGGAGAAAATATTTGCTGGTTATCCAACTGACAGAGGCCTAATTTCTAGAATCTACAAAGAACTCAAAAACCTAAACAGTAAAAAGTCAAACACCCACTCACAAAATGGGGCAAAGAGTTAAACAGGCAGCTCAAAGAGGAAGAAAAACAAATGGCAAATACACACTTAACAAAATGTTCATCATCCCTAATCATCAGGGAAATGCAAATTAAAACAGCTATGAGATTCCACCTTACCCCAGTAAGTATAGCAAACATCAAAAAAATCAAATGAAAATAAATGCTGTTGAGGATGTGGAGAATTAGGAATACTCATCCACTGTTGGTGGGAATGTAAGATGGTACAACCACTTTGGAAAGTAATATGGAGACTTCTGTAAAAGCTGACTATAGAGATACCAACAGACCCAGTTATTCCCTTAGTGGACATCTACCCTAAAACCTTTAAACCACAGGCCAGAGAGATTTGCTATTGTTATTTTTTAGTTTTGTGTTTACAAATGAAACCCTAATAGTTTGGGGGACAAAGCCTCTTAACCTATGTGAATATAATTTTTCTATTACCAACCAAGTGCAAAAAGGGAAAATTAGCTACTTTCTTCCTAGAGCACTTTTGACTTGCACAACAGTTGGATCATGAACTTGATCCCAGTTCATGAAAGACAATTTGTAAGGTGCCTCTAAGGAGAAAGATCCTTGGTGATTTAATTCAGTATTAAATTATTATGCATTTGGATAAAGTTTTTTCTTGTGCTAGAGAAAAATATGGGAAATGATATGCTATATAGTCATAATTGCATAATAAAGTAACTGATGTCAGTATATTAGCAATAGACTGACTGAAATTTGTGTCATGAAATTTTATGTCATAGACATTGTGTAAAAATGTCAGTTTTTTAACATGTGAATTTGGTTTTATTATGAGCATTCGCAGCCAAGACTAAAGCTTGTCATTTTGTCTAGACTCCACATGAGAGATGCTAGATGTCTCTCCAGATATTAACTTTAGCTGAAGTTAATTATGTTGTTCTAGTGTTTTACTTGACTCTCTTAGAAACTGATTTGCATTTCTCACCTAAAACATCTCTTGCAACACAAACAACAGTAAAACAGCAGCTATTTTTTAAAACTCTCACATATTTTAAAAGAAAAATATGCCAAATATCTTGCTGGATTCTTAAACTTTTAGATAATCAACAGAAGTAAGATCCTTAGCTGAAAATAATAAATTTTATTGTTTTGTTCCGTATTTTTCAACACTTTCTTATGGCATTCAAACTCAGTAATGTTGCAAAGGTTCCTTCCATGTCTGCCTACTTTACTCAGAATGAGGATTTTCAAATAGCTTGGCCCCTTCATTATCACAGCATGTCACATATATAGCAGTAGCAGACATGTCCCCATAAGTGGACATCAGGTGAGGGGTTATTGGCAGAAGATTAAATGTGAGTGTTGTTCTCATTGCCAGCCTGAGAACTCATCGAGAGAGATGGCAGGAGACACTGCAGAGACTCAAAACACATCAAAGCAGACAAGCTGAGATTGCTATGAGTTCAACACTAAGGGAGATTTATAGTAAACATTCAAAGGCTCAGGAAACATTGTAGAAGAGGGAGTGAGAAAAATGTAAGAGTCACAGGGTGGGAAGGTGGATTCTGAAGTATGCCCCCACCACCACAGAGACTGTACATTCATGACCTCACCATGCAGACCAGTAACTCCACCCAGTTCTTAATAAAAAAATCCATTTTTTTTTCTAGAATTTTTTACTATAGTCCTTATATGGGTTCAAATTAACATAATGTAATTTTAGGTTCCTAGTGAATGTCACCTTCTATTAGCATTTTAAGAGTGAATTATATATATAGAATCATATTATTTTTTACATAATTTGTGCTATGAAGTGTTTGTAGTCATATGAGAAGAAGTATTTTCTCTAATAAAAGAAGAATACACAAGTAGATAATTAAATATAAGGAAATACTAATAAAACCTAGGAAAGAATACTAATATTTACAGATATAAAAGTGGTTTAAAATAAGAGAGGACCCTGTTATCTATTTCATTGTATTAAATAAATCTAAAAACATCATCGCTTTCATGCTTAATTAAGATCTATTGCATCGACCTTTTTCAGTTCCTTACTTCTGCCAGGTCTTCCACCTATTGGAATGAAGTTAATAAACTAAAAACAAATCACAATTCCACTGTTGTTTTTCTTTCTCCTTCTCTGTGTTCTTTTGTTAAGTTTTGAGAACTTTTCAAGTCATGTTAAATTCTGCCTGGAAGATCGCTGCTTATAAACAAGTGTCTATTAATTATAAGTTTTAATTCAAGACATTCAGTTATGTGGAGCACTGTGGATATAAAATATTGACCCAATTTAAGAACATGTATTTTTCCTTTACTTTAAATATTAAAATTGCTCTTTTAAAAATACTAACTAGGTTGGATATGGCTGCACACCCCTTTAATTCCAGTACTTGGGAGCAGAGGTGGGAGGATTGCTGTGAGTGCTAGCTATGACGGAGTGAATTCCAGGTCAGCTTGGGCTACAGTGAGACCCTGGCTTGAAGAAAAAAAAAAACCAAGGAAATTCTTCTGCTTGTTGTTAGAATCATTGTCTTGGCAACTTCTCCCTTACAAGTAATTAATGCAGATGAGTGCACACAAAACAGCAGTTACAGAATGTGCCAGTACTTAGGAGTCACTTCTGCTGCATGGCAAAAAAATAAGCCTCCATGATTACCCAGGATGCAGGTCAGAGGTCACTTTGGTGTTGTGGATGTTGCACACATGTGCCTTTCTAATGAAGCAATAGATGGACTGTTGGGCCATGACCATCTTTGACCTATGGTTAAACAATTTGAAGTGTTCTAGAGAAGGAACATTATTGGGGACTCATTTCCCGGTGCAAAAACCTAATCAGTGAAGCCAGATCTGAAGTGAAATGTGGTTCAGTTCAGTTTGGGAAAAGAAACTGACCAACAAGATCTACAATCTCAAAAATGCTTTTTTTTTTGTTTTGAGAAGGAAAGTAATCCCCATTGTGATGTGGAGAATGAGCTATGTTCTAAAGCCTCTGGGGAGTTTTTCCTTCAGGTTAACAAAGGTCTCATCCAGTGAGCCTCTCATTTCCCAATTCATTCAGCAGTTGTCCTTGTTCCCCCCCCACACACACACCCATCTTTTTAACCAGGGAGTATACAATTAGCTTTCCTGTACCCCTTGTTGATATTCACAAATCTATTTTACCCTTTTACTTTCAGATCTGGATGTTTTACAGAAGCATTTGTGTTATTTAACAAGTGTGTGCTCTTTCTCCCCTTTACATGCTTTTTTTATGTCTTAATTTTAGACAACAAATTCTAACAGTAATGTGAGTTACTTCAATTCCTTCTTTGCTTGCTCATATTAGTATAATTACTTGACTCCATTATGTGTCCATGGCTGAGTAGGACACATTTTATCAATAGACTCATTGCAACCTGTAACAATCTTATTCTCTACCACAGATTGGTTATCACAGGACATCATCTACAAGTGAAATAGTTGGTTAAATCACATTTATTAAAATTTCTTGCCATGCGTGGTGTTGCATGCCTTTAATCTCAGCACTTGGGAGTCAGTGGTAGGAGGATCATCATGAATTTGAGGCCACCCTGAGACTACATATTGAATTCAAAGTCAGCCTTGGCTGAAGTGAGACCCTACCTCAAAAAAGAAAAACAAAACAAAATAAAATAAAATAAAAATTCTTAGCAATCAGTAAAATCAGGTACTGTGATGAAAGATGAAAGATTATATGCTAATTATTTTTGCAAATTTTCAAGGTTTTCAGTAAGTCTATGGTAGAACAACCACACTACCTATTCCAGGTGATTCCTTGAAGTAAATCAGTTAATTATGATCTGACTGGGCATCTGTGGTCATTGCTCAGAAACTTTGTTCTCTATATTGTATCACTGTGTAGGTGAGTTTCATGACTTTAGCCTGTTGGAAAGATAAAGTTAGAAGAAACCTTACACCACCAAAGTAAGAGACAGTATACATATGAAAAAGTACTTTTTATAAGAAATGGTACCTACGTCAAACAGTGATACTTATGTCAAATAGCTGGGGTAACTAGATATCAGGTATTTGTTTAAAGAATAGGTATTTATGTTTACCTATTGCTAGAACCTAGCCTTTCTTGATTCACTAATTTCCTATAACTCAGTATCTATGACACCTTGATAGATAATGACTCCCCAGTTGTAGCTGACCTAACTTGCCAACTGCTTTAGGCTCCTTTGGCCTAATTTTCCTTTTGAAGCTGGTGAGATATAACAGTGACGGTCCTCTCTGGACTCCTCAGTGATGGTGTGTGTCTGTGCCTTTGTGAACAGTTCCAAACTGGACTTTGAAATTCAAACAAGGTCTGAGTACCAGAAATTCAAATAAACATTTAAAACACAGCTATTGCTACATTTTCAAATTCCCAAAGAATCAGAGCTGTTTGTGTATATTTGTGATGAGGAATTGAGAGATGAGACACAAGTGGAGATGAAGAATTTGGTAGGAGGAGATAAACACAGAGGGGAGAGTGCACCCTTATGATTAGAACCTGCATCTTGCACAACTTCTGTGTCTTAGATGAGCTGGTCATCTTTCCTGAGCTTCCATTTTAGCATCAGTTTTACCAAGGAGAGATGCCTACTGCATGGAGTTTATGAAATGTATCAACTGTAACACCTAATATGTGCTCAACACGGGCAATGAGTACAGATTTTAAATAGTAATACTTAGTAAGAAAAGGAAAACAGTTATAACTTTATGCATATAATCAATATGAGTTATAGCATGTAGGTAGACAGTACATGGGATACCATGAAAAATAGAATGTGAAGCTGTCAAGGATCTGGCCTTAGCTAAATTGCTGTGGAGATGTTCCCTTACTTTTCTTGTCCCATCTCTAGCTAAGTAATCTATTTGTGTTTGTGTTTGCTTTCTTTTCCTATGTGAAAGCCCTTAAAATGGCAACTACCTTTTAAACAAGCTAAATGTACAATACATTGTCATTGACTGTAAGTGCAATATTATACAGAGATATCTGGAATTTACTCCTCTTGCTTAATCGAAGCTTTCTGTGTCATGATCACTAACTTCTTATTTTTTCTTTCCCCTACTCCCTGTGTGCTACAATTCCACCTTTGATTCTATAATTGCATAATGTCAGATACTTTGTATAAATGAATCATGTGAATGTTCCTGGAAAACAGAGACAGTGAGCCTTTTCCATGAAGGACAAATGGTAACTATTTTAGGCTTTATGGGCTGGAGGAAAATCAAGGATAAAATGCAGATGTGTTTATAGCAAGCATGTTTCAACAATTTTTGTCTATGAATTAAAATTATTTCAAGCTTCTTAGAAAATAAATCTACAGTTAAGAATAATTAAATTGGCAGTATTTTGGGAAGGATGGAGGGAGGGAGAGAAAAATTTTCTCCTAGCTTGTGGTTCTAGTTAGAGTTACCTCTCTTCAAATTGACTGTAAGTGTTCATCTCTAAAAACTACTCTTACTTGCAGGTTGAAGCAGTTTGAAGACTGGTTTGTACAGGGCTGTGGTGTTCTAAAAGAAGATTTTGAGGGCAGAAGAGCCATGCATGATTCTGATGATATTAGCATGATAACAAGCAACCATTTAAATAACCTCAGGTTAATTTGATTCATGTAGTGCAAAGAATTTAGTGGTATATGAACATATGTGAATGTAGAGAATACTTAAAATCATAATTTGAGGCTAAAATATAAGCCTCGTTATTTTCTTTCTTCCTTTATTTTTTCTTTTCCTCCCTCCCTCCTTCCTTTCTTTCTCCTTCCTTCCTCCCTCCCTCCCTCCCTCCTCTCTCTCTCTCTCTCTCTCTTTCTCTTCTTTCTTTCTTTCTTTCTTCCTTTCTTTCTTTCTTTCTCTTTCTTGTTCCCTTGCACAGAGCCCTAGAATCTCAAACTAACCCTCCTTTCCCTTTTTATACTCACATGTTTTACAAAGTGGGGTTGAGAAATGCCTTCCTGTGGACACATATTCATATATCTTAGCCATTTTAGCATGAAGGAGAGAATACATCTATGGTATATTGAGTGTAAAATATCCCCCATAGCCTCAAATGCTTGTGCTTAAGCTCCCTATGTAGCCATCAGCTTGTAGAGCCTTAGGAGATGGAGCCTTGGTACAAGAGATATATTACTGGGGGCAAACATTATGGCTGATTAGTCTACCCACTGGTATTCAGAGCTGCTTTCCTCTTGTTGATTCCTTCCTCTGCTGCTGATATATGATGTGAGCTGTTTGCCATGCTTTCTCCACCTTGGTGAAGCTTCTTCTGGAAATTCTGAGTCTGACATCAATGTTTCCCTCCCATAAGCTGCTTCTGGTCTGATATTTTGTTCCAACAGCAAGAAGGAAACTTCTACAACATCAAAGGTAGAACAGAAGAATTCTTATTCATTTTCTCCTCTTGGAAGAGTGTGGTGCTCTGAAAATGAAATAATCAATCTGAAGGGTAGACTACTTTTACCTATATATATGTCCAGTATATATGGACAGGTGAAGAGGGTTCCACAGATACTACCCAGACCTTTTTATAGATAATATTTAATCCTTAAAAGTTGCATTACTTAGTAAGTATTGTTACTGTAGATGTCAGGAGAGGATGTTTATGCAGAATCCTTACTAATGATAGGATGCCTTACTTCTACCATGCTATCAAAGCTGTGGTGAACACCCTGTTAGCCTAGAGTATGAAGAGAAAGTGTTTATCATTACCCGTGGCAAAAAAATCTACATGTTTGATAGAATGAATAGTTGAAGTCAGAAAAGGAAATGAGTCTTCATTTGGTCAAGAATACTTTAATTAATTTAATCTTTAATTTAATTTAATCTTTTTGAAGTAAGTGGTCAACTTCAGAAAGTGCAAAGGGGATACAAACAAAATAGAACTGCTGAATAGTCCATTGAAGTGTGGTAGAGTAGACCTTGCCTTAAATTAGCCTTCTTTGAAGTAGAGTTCAATGGTAATTTCCAGATACTTTATTCATCAGAGTTAAGAAACTGATGAGCTTTAATAACATAGCCATTTTCTAAGGAGGGAAATGGCACAGAGGCTATGGAAAAGAATAAAATGAGAATACTGTCAATGTCTCTCTGTATCATGACCCAACATGTGGCTCTGACATTTTTCCACGCCCCTCTTCTGCAAATTTCCCTGAGCCATATTGTGTTCATTTTAGGTCTGCTTCCGTGATGAGATTTTGGGAGCCTCTGTGTCTCTGGATATCTGTTTTTTTTTTTTTTTTTTTTTTTTTTTTAGGAGTTGATTATTCTCTTTGTCTAGGGCTAACCCCATAATGCACAACCCATATTCTCCAATTAGGAGGGTCCCTGCGGAGGGGGTAGGACAGGGGTGAGGTTTAAGAATGGTACCAACTGGACTGTATTTGCTGAGTACAAAACTAGTAAAAAAAAAAAAAAAATGAGAATACTGGGACCTTGGTGGAAGTGTAGAGTCCGTAACTACTTATGAATTTGACCTCAGTAAAGGCATCTGAGTTTCCATCTAAGCTTTAGGGCTTCAGTGCAGTATTGGCAGGATGGGAGCCTGTTTTATTTCTTAGAATACACATCTACTAAAAATGTATACTAGGGATTTATCTTTTGAAAACTATCTATCTACAAAAGAAAAATCTGATTTTTCTTTAAGACCACAACCAAAGTCAACAACCTTCTGGATTATGTAGAAACACTGTTGAATCTTACCTATCTGCAGTGAATGCGGCATTTCTGCTGTGCACTCACCGCCACAGAATGGATCAGCTTGTAGCTTTAAGAACAGCTCTTGTTCAAAGAGATGAACCAGAAAATAGGACAGAGAAAATCTTGAACATACTTGTGAAAAATGTGGCAAAGGATTATATTAGGTAAGGATAAACTATAGTACTAACTGAATCTTAGGATTCCAGAATAAGATATTTTTTAACCCATTTGTGTTGAATCATACTAAAATAGAATAATTGTCAAAAGATTTAGTTACAATGGTGATACATTTTTTAAGAGCACATAACGAAAATCACTCAATTACAATATCAGAAAATACTGAATACAATCTAACATTTGTTTTCCCCTTTTTAACACTAACCTCTTTAACTATATAAAAGTAACATAAAGTTGAATTTTATGTATTAGAATGAAATGAGATTAAAGATTTCAATATGACACATCCACTCCAGTTTTCAAGAAGCATATGTTTCTTTAATGGATATTATTTTCCCGTCATATATCAAGCTAACACAATCTGACCATTTGAAAACTTAGCCAGTTCTCATGGAAAAAAAAAAAAGGTTATCTCTGTAAATATGCTCTCTCTGTCATTAAACACTGTATGCAAAACCTTTAGCACCATGCTTTCCTCAGAATAACCCCTCTGTGTGTGGATGACTAATAATTCTTGGCTTCCTGCCTCTTCTACCCTGAATTACCAGCTTTTGTTCCTCCTTTGCTTTCCCTCAGCATCTCCTTAGGTGCTTTCTGTTTGGAAAGCTTTATATTGAACTTTAATTCCCTTCTTTGCTTTACTGTCTATGTTTTTTACTTCATTAAAAATACAGTGACATGTGAGAAAATGGGATAACGTTAGTGGTCAATTTGGTAAAGTAGCCTATGGTAGAAGCAGAATATTGGATAGCATTGGATTCTGGGTGGGGTAAGGAACAGGAAATATGGGGGATGACAGGTGGAATTTTGGTTGAAGGAGTAAGTTGAAGGATGATACTATAAAGAGTCTACCTGGTAGCACTTGGTGGAAGATTCTGTTTGTTTTCTTCTAAGCCAGGGAACTTGATGTAATCCCTGCTACCAAAAAAGAAAGAGGCTTCAGCAAGAGGCTTTAGTAGAACATTATATGGTCTTTTAATAGAAATACACCCACTTCTTTCCATGCAGTTAATACTGAAGTACAATAGAAGTTAGAAACAAAAATAGGTAGGGGTGAAAAGGAATTGAAATTTGAACAAAATATGATAGATTTCACCCAATATCATTTCTAAGATTCTCAGTGCTAAGCTATAGTTTTTAGGCATTGTAATTAGGTTGTCCAGACCAATCAAGTAGTTAAAAGTTAGACTACAATTTATCTATTCCTGTGTAAAGGAAGGAAAGACTATTCAGCAAGAACCTTGCCTTATGTATAAAACCTTCTGTCTTTTTATATTTATTTTTTAACTTTTATTGGCAACTTCCATAAATATAAACAGTATGCCATGATCTTCTGCCACCACCCTCGCTTTTTTTTTTTGTTGTTGTTTTTAACTTATTTTTACTAGATATAGACATATGTAAACAACACATGTTGGTACCATCATTTCCCTTATTCTTGCCCTTTTCTGAAGAGGCCTTCCTCATTGGGGATGCAGATCAACCATGGGGATTGTGGGTCATGTATTATGGGGTCAGAAGTCAATTATGGGGGAGAGGCAATGTCTCTGTGCAAAATGTCCCAACTTGTGGCTCTAGCAATCTTTCTACCCCCTATTCCACAAAATTCCCTGAGTCATGTTGGGTGCATTTTTATGTCTACTTCAGTGATGAGCTCTTAGGAGCCTCTGGATCTCTGCTTTGGTAGGTGTTGAGTGTCCTCAGTGTCTCTCTCCTTCACCCTTGTGCTGATATCAGGCTTGCAGAGAAATCACCACTCTTGCTCATTTCCCCAATTCCTCTGTGGGTTCAGCTGGGGCTGGGGTGAAGTGCGCTGGGTCGTTTATCTCCTCAGATCCTGCTCCTATCTGAAAAAGAGAAGCAGAATCTCCAACAGAGAGTGAAGTCAGCACCAGTTAAATGGGATAACCATTACTCATTTAGAGAGAATTTAAAGGGTGTAGACCCTCTTATATGCCAATTAGTGGGAACTTGACATTGGGAAGCAAAATTGTTATCTGGATATGATTCTGACTTGTTTCCCAGTTTCAGATATGGTTTCCTTTCCACTGAGCAGACCCGTTAGCCAATCCAAGAATAGTTTCTTGTTTCTGGATAGATCTCTCTTTTGAGAGATTTGGAAAATTTTCTTCAGTAATTTTGTTGAATAAGTTCTCTATGCCTCTGACCTGGATTTCCTCGCCTTCTGGTATACCCATGATCCAGATGTTTGGTTGTTTTGTGGTATCCCACAGTTCCCTCATGTTCTGTTCACTTGATGTTTTGAACTTAACAAAGGTTTTGGTCTCCCAATCAATTTCTTCTGTCTTGTCTTTCAGGTTAGAGGTTCAGTCTTCCACATAAGTAAGTTTGTTGGTGAGGGTTCTACAGAGGTTTTTATAATTTCTATTTGATTTTTGTTTACTATTGTGCTTTTTTGCATCATGTCCATCTCTTTTTTTGAGGTACAATTTCAATTCAAGTTCTGATTTTCTTGATGCTTCCTGGAGTTCATTCTTGCATTTGATCAGGCCTTTATAAGCTTAACTAACCAGTTGTTGAGATCTTCCAGTTCTGGACTCACCTTCAATTTATTCATATCTCTTTGGAGGGTTCTAACATTTTCTTCAATCAAGTTAAGCCTACTGTTAAAAGCTGAATGCACTAGGAGATGATTCTGTTCAATTTCATTGATATAATTATTGATTCTTTGATGATTAGATTCCAGTTCAATGATTTTTTTTGATCAGGGTCTCCTTGGTTGTTGTGTTTTCCATTTGGGAATGAATCTCTGTTGATTTCTCTATGATTTCACTGGAGGTTTCCATTGTAGGGTCGAGTAGGCATCCTTGGTGGAGATCTCTCAGTTTTCTGACTTTCACTGGCTTTTGTGTGCTGTTGTCTACCATTTTAAGAAGATTCTTTATTTTATTGAGGAGGAAGCAAGTTTTTGTCATTTGGTCCATGTACTGTCTGACTCAGGTGAACAGGGATATTGGTACCAGTGGCCAGTCAGGATATCAGAGCAAAAGGCCTGATTCCACAGCCCATACAGGGACCAGGCCTCCCCAAGCAAGGCACAATGGGACCTACAAGGACCACAAGGGGACTAGGAGGAGCCAGGGAACAGGGATCTGGCCTATCACTCTGCACTAAACCTGCCTGTACACAGACCAGTGCAGAGAACACAGACCAGGGAGCTGGGAGGATCCAGGAAACAATGGTCTGGCCTACTCACTTCATACCTCCCAGCCTGCCTGCACACTGCACAGTGTCCTGTTGTTTGTTTTCTGAGGTAGGGTCTTGCTGTAGACCAGGCTGATTTTCAATTCACTATGCAGTCTCAGGCTGGCCTGGAATTCACAGTGAACCTCCTACCTCCTCTTCCTGAGTTCTAGAATTAAAGGCATGCAATACCAAGCCTGGCTTTAAAAAAAAAAAAAAAAAAAAAAAAAAGCTTTTTTTTTTTTTTTAGCATTTCCAGGTAGGGCCTCACTCTAGGCCAGGCTGACAATCCTCAGCTTTCTGAGTGTTGTAATTGAAGTTATGTGCCACACACCTGGCCCTGGCTTAGTTTTGTTGTTGTTTTTCTTTTGGTTTTCTGTCTGTTTTTATGGATGTAATTTGTTGGTCATACTTGATAAAAGTTTTAACATGAACAGAGTTTGTGAGGGGGATTAATTTATATCAATAATAATTCTGTTGGGGAAATCTGTAATCTTGAACACTCCTTGTGCCCTGTACAGTTGAGGAATCATTATGACTAAAATGAAGGATGGCTTACCGTTTGAAAAAGAGCATGTCTAGTGAGAAGAGTTATCCATAAGACTAACCATTACCCAAAACATGAACCAATGAACAGACACCTGCTTTTGTAGAAGGCCATTCACATATAATGTTAATTTTTTCTCCAATATGCAATTTTATAAATATGTTAATCTCTAACTTTTGAGTAACCTCTTCTTAATATGTTTGTGATACTCTAGTACTATCTCAGTGACACTTCAAACTCTCTAAGATGACATCTTGGTAGAGAAGAACATAAGAGGAATCAAGTTGAGTAATATCACCAAAATGTAGTTCTAAATCATATGTATTTAATTAATGCATGGACATTTATGTAAATATTCAAATATGTCACAAGCCATACTTACTTTTTTTGAGTTTACTGAGTCATCCAGTAAGTTCATGAGAAAGTTATAGAGCTGTTTTTCACTGACAATCAATGGCTTGAGGATAGCCATAGTCAATTTGGTAGTAATGACATAAGTGAAGAGCTAATTATCAAGTAAACTACATTTGAAATTTCCTTTTGGGTTATAGTTGGAGTCATTACTCTCATATTTTTGAAAAAAGGTATGGGTTAATTTTCTATCAACAGGGAAGATTAAAATTAAATTTAAATAATTATATACAATGTTTTTAAAAGTATAAGATCCTATTTTTATTTTTTATATGATTCCAGAATAATTGTTCTATGTGCAAATGAGTGCTGTCAGGAAGGATGAGCAAGGATATTATCTGTCCAGAGTTTTGAAGGCTTCTGGGTAATTCTCGTTCAGAGCAGAGTATAAATAACAAGCAGTTTGTTTAAGCCCATTTTCTCATTTTCATTTATCCCAGGGCCTACTTCACTTTTGAAATGATCTGGATTTCTGAGTAAAAGTCATCAGATGTTTTCCCATTACTCACCAGAACACAACTTCTAGGTATCACCTTTATCATTTTCAAACAAATATAGTGGTCCACACAAGAAATGTTTACTTATTGCGTATTCTGCACTAGGCACTGTTCTGGGAATGTGAGGATATTTCAGCAAGTGAATAAACACAGTTTCTTACTTTTTTGGAGCTTAATATGTTTATTATACTCATTGCACATAGGGTTGGGATTCGTATAGACAAAATCTTTCAAGCATGTGACTTTCAAGTATGTGACTATATTGGGAGCCTAAATTTTAATTGGGGTGATGGATATTAAATAATAGCTATAATAAAATTTTTGGAAGTGGCAATTAGTATGGAAAAACTAAAAGTAATCAGTGTGAAGGGGCTCTGAGTTCCAGGGCAGCAGTGAAGATAATTTCTATTTTAAGTAGGATGATTATGATGGAGAAGTTGACATTCGAACACTGGCTTTTAAGAAGTGAGAGTATGTTCAGTTACTATATTTGGAAAAAAATACATTTAACTTTTTAAAATAAAGTAAATTCTTAAAATAAGGTCATTTTTGCTATTTTGGGACATGTATTTGTCACTTTTGAAAGCATGCTATTGAGTAGAAAAGATAGTGT
Organism: Dipus sagitta; assembly: GCA_036346955.1. NCBI lineage: Eukaryota > Metazoa > Chordata > Mammalia > Rodentia > Dipodidae > Dipus > Dipus sagitta. Next base: position 75,652,146 of record CM070782.1, read on the forward strand.
TATATTCAATTAGATTTAAACCATGCAACATGGTGATTGTCAGTGAGCATTCTAATTATTACACATATATTTCCCATCCCATCAATAAAAAGAAAATACAAAACCTATCCACAGTATTGGTGATTATTACAGGATTGGAAGCATTTCTTACCATAGCTCCCACCTTTTTCTGATCTTCCCATCAAATTAAACAAAATGAGTTCAGTTTGGCCCAGCAAAATCACAGAATTACCATGTAAATGAGGGAAGTTAAAGGGCTACTAATGTAACTAAAATAAAATTTAAAGGCAGCATGAAATGAATTGATTTTCAAAGGTTAAATTTTGAATATGTCTTGAATTTTTGTTTCTGTTCATTTAAATATAAACATTCATTAAAAGATACTTTAATACATACTTTCTGCTCAACCAAGAAGATAGGACTGACAGGTCTCTATTCATTGGTTGCATTCATGTTGAATATTGCTATTTAAGAAATGCAAAGCCGGGCGTGGTGGCGCACGCCTTTAATCCCAGCACTCGGGAGGCAGAGGGAGGAGGATCGCCGTGAGTTCGAGGCCACCCTGAGACTCCATAGTGAATTCCAGGTCAGCCTGGGCTAGAGCGGGACCCTACCTCGAAAAAAGCCAAAAAAAAAAAAAAAAGAAATGCAAACATATGATTTTTTAATGTTTCTATTTCTAACTTAAACAAGTAATTAAAAAAAATCTTTTAAGCTATTGCCTTATTTTAATTTTGGGATTTTTAAGAAGCTCCTGAGAAAATGTGATATTTTCAGTTACTTTCTATATAAGTCAGAATTTTGTCAGTACTCTACAACCTCTATGGAATCCACAAGTAATTTGTCCAAGGAGCCACAGAACCTCAAGTGCAAAATTTTGTGTTATTAAAATGTACATCAATTCAACTTACTGGAATATAGGACTTTGAGCTTATAGACATTAAAATGTATTTCATTTATTTTCATTTTCTTTTGTGTGTGTGTGTGTGTGTGTGTGTGTGTGTGTTCCAGAGTCTCTTTACATTACAAATGAATGCCCGTCCAGACTGTGTGATTGGAAAGTTGATTCTGGTGGGCTGGAAGGCTTTGCAAGCAAGTGCATTCAGTCTCTGAACCATCTTCCCACCCTATCATGTGCCACTTTCAGTGGAGATTTAGGGGATTCAAAAAAGCTGCCCACTGCCAAGACAATTTTATAACTACTTGATATTTTGAGTTTCTTAGAAAATAGCTTAATAGAGTGCTTTTGAAAACTGTGTCACGGGCTTCTATGTTCATGTGTTGTAGCTGCAGGTAAGAGGCAGCTGTTCTTGCTTCGTACCTGCCTTACATCCTCCTATATCATCCACCCCTTGAAGTACCAGTCACTTGAACATCTCCTGTTATCTTTTCAAGTTGTTGGCCAGGCCTGGCATGGGATGGATGTGTATATTCTGCTTAGGAGCCACTGCAGGAAGAAAATGGCAAGTTTGTTTCCGAGGGTAAGATTGTGAAAAATTGGGGAAGTGAAATGCAGAGAGAAAACTGGTGTTAAGGAAAAAGAGTACCTCAGAAGCCAATGAGAGGAACCCAAGTGCACACAGGGTGTTTTTACATTTTTAAGTGACCTATCATTTTGTTAATATCATGATTTTTGAAAAAGTAGAAAGAAATAGCCACACATGACTTTTAGCATTTAATCGGATTTTTAAATAGTAATTCTGGGCTATTTCTAAAACATGATTTGGACAAATGCAGGTTCTCATCAATATTTTCATATTGCAGTACACAAGGATTTTAGGAACCATGCTGCTGATAGAAAAGCATAAAAATATCATTTTAAAATATTTCTCCTGAGAGGTTCCAAATATTCTAAGTCAGAATCACATATTTTAAACTAAAACCAAGACAAAGAAAAAGAAGAAGGGAAAGAAAAAAGAAAGGAAGAAAGGAAGAAAGAAAGAGGAGATACTAGGGTTTTATAATGATTTAATATAGATTGTATTTTGGATTTTAAAAGATTAAAATTAAATAATATTGTGAATAGCTCAAGGATTTAATTGTCATGCATGGTAAACATTTAGCTCTATATGTTAGAAATTATATAGAAAAGCATTATGAAGCACAGGGTTCCTATACTATTCATTGGTTAAGGTTTATTTAAATCATTAGTCTAGTATATTGTAATTGGATGTTGAATTATTAAACAATAATTAATATAGTGGCTTGAAACAGATATTATGTTATATACACACACATATACACATCACACAAATATATGTGTGTGTGCAGATATACATATGAATTTATATTTCTTGCAAAGATTGTTGTTAAAAATTATATGAATATCAAGTATATATATATATATATATATATATATATATATATATATATATATACTTTTCTTTTGACAAGTATCTAACACCTTAAGTGGTAGAAGTGACTGAGTCACCTTCAGAGTCTATAGGCTTATATTTCAGGTATTTTACTAATTCTGGGGTTGGAATTCACGCATGTCACTCTGAATGGCCAGGAGGATCTTCACAGATGCACAGATCTGTGCAGAGCTGAACATGTTCTGATTTGACTTACAAACAAGTTCTCTGTTGGGGAGCTTCACAGGCCTTCCTCTGGTGTTGGCTCATTAGATTCAAAAGGCAGTTGTGGATATGTTCTTTTCCTGGATGGACACACTTGTTTGGGTTCTCTGAGAGCCTCTCTTGGACCAGCACATGAATTAACAGCCAGGTAGTTCCAGAGTCTCAAAGGAGCTGCTTATCTGTTTGTGCACAACAGCTAGGTTAATCTGTCTTGAATGGAATGGAAATGGAAAGATGTCTCTTCTCTTCATAACATACTTGAGATTTTTTTTTCAAATCAGAAAATGTGGGACTTTAGGGACAGTAATTAATTTTGCCAATGATGCTCTATTGTCAGCTAGTCGGGATTGAATGTCTATGCCATGGGAATCTCTGGAAGAGAGCCACGACCATACAGGATATGTCACAAACAATTTCAGACTCTTAGTTATGAATTGATATGCATATATGCGTGTGCATCATGGATCTGTCACACACCTATGGATTTATAACTGGGTTACTGTTGTTTTGCACATACAGATTACAAAGGGTAATTATTTTATGAAGGCCTGAATGCTTTACACTGCTTCTCAGCTCTGCACCATCTCTCCTATGAAGTCAGTCTTCTCTAGAGAAGTGTACACCAAAGCACACATGAGTCTACACATTCCAATCCAGAGAACTAATGACAAGCAATCGAATAGCATATTCTGTCACAGGAAATTTGAAGTTTAAGAATTATTACTTAAGAACATTTTGACAAGTTACTTGTTTCTTAGAATTTGGATACTGAGATACCTTCAGATTCACATTCATTTTTTCATTAACAAAAGTTTGTCTGTAGTAGAACTGTGACTCTAGACATTGATGTGTTCCTGCTAACTTAATTGGATTCAGCCAACTTCCAGGATTCAGATGCACTTTTGGGAGTAGATATGCACGTCAACTGAAAGGCATTTCCTCTAGGAAGTCTTGGACACTTCATATTCTCCTGAATTTTCTTTCCTTCTCCTCTTCCCCTGACTACTTTTCTTCCTTCTTTTGTGATACTGAGGATTGAAGCCAGGGCCTTACCAATCTACTAAAACACTCTACTATTAAGCTATATTCTAAGGCCCTGTTTTTATTTTCATTTTTTAAACATTCTTACTCTTAGCATAGGATGGCCTTGAACTTGTAACAGTTCTTTTCAGTTTCATGAATGGTAGAGTCACAGACATTAGGCACTATGTTGAGATCATATTATTGCCATTTCTTCCCTCTATTTTGTTACAAAGAACCTCTGGGGGGGGGGACAAATGATTTTCTTTATTACTTAAAACAGTTTTTGTGTGTTACACTCTTAGGGAAGTGCTGTAGTTCAGTTTTGGAGCAAACCTTTTGTATGATGATGACCTCAGGTTAACCTGTTGTAAGTTGTGGAGTAGCGATACTTAATTAGAGTAGCTTTCTGGGAAAATATACTGAAGATTAATTTTAATTTTTTGTTTTATACTGATAACTTACATGGCATTCTCCTGACATCTATATCAATGGTATCTTAATAATTTTAATATATGTTTTCTTATGGAGATGGTTCTAGATATATAGAAAATTTACAAAGATAGCACAGAAAAACATGCCTGTATAATCTTCACCCATTTTTCATTCATGTTACCATATTATTACATGACATGATGACACATTGGTAAATATTAAAGAAGGAAATTCCTATTTAGTTAACAATAGACATCAATTAATCATAACTATAATCAACAGTTTGCTTCACTTATGCGTATTTCTTCAATAAAGTCTCTCTTCTAATATCAAATTCAAGAAATGTCATTCATTTAGTCTTTCCTTTTTCTACATAAGATCAAATTTGGATAAAAAATGGAACAGAGATAACAAAATTACTGACCCAAAGTGTTATGGACTATAACAGTTTATATTATTGGCATTTATCATTTACAGAATCAAGATTAGAAACAACTTAGTCAATCATTAAGAATAGTTATGCATTCTGTGACATTATTTTGCTATGTTTTAAAATATGTACTCATTCCTTAATGTAAGTGTGGACTATTTCATGGGATTATTGCATTCTCTATACATTAGCAATATTCATTTTATTTCACTGTATGTGTTTTACTTATTTGTATTAAAAATTTGTGTAATAACATAGAACCAGCCTGATAGTTCAACTACAAAGATTTACCTTGTGATTTAAAAAAGTCGTAAAGACATAATTGACAATTTTCTATATTGCAAAAAAACTATTTGTTTATTTAAGATATGTGCAAAAACATTAAAATCTGTTTGAAATTATTTAGCATGAGTTCAAGAACAATTTTCAGATCTGTGAGTGTATTCCAGCACTGGTAGTGGGTATAGAATCAGGTTCTTTTCTCTGTGATTGATTTTATGAGTCTCATGTTCAGTTCTATTTTGGGACTGTTCGATCAAAATACAGGGTTAGTAAGCATTCCTCTTTCAGTCCTTCACAGATCAATCACTTCCTTGCAGATACTGCCATATGAACTGGTTTATTCCTATGTTAAAATGTACATTAGGTCTGGAGAGGCTGCTTAGTGGTTACAGCGCTTGCCTGTGAAGGACCTAGTTGGACTCCCCAGAGCCCATGTAAGCCAGGTGCAGATGATGGTGCATGTATCTGGAGTTTTTTTGCAGTGGCTAGAATCCTGGTGTGACAATTCTTTATTTTTCTCTCTGTGATAACAATAAAATATTAAAAGAATAAAATACAAATAATATACGTTATAGCTTCATCCATTTGGAGGTACACATGGCAGCTTAGAAAGTAAGGAAAGCAATGTGAATAACGCGGGATGCTGACACTGATAATCGAATAGTGATTGTTAGTACTTTATTTTTATCAACAATGTCTACATTCCTGACAGGTCATTTACATGTAATGCACAACCCATTGGGTGTAGTGCTTCTGAAGTGCTGAGTATATTTGTTAAGATTCTTTGGGCAACAGCAGTCGTGTGTGATTGGATTGAGAGGACTTCTGCATGTGAGTGAGCAAAGCTTATTTCTGACCATGGATCATTATGTTAACTCAGACCTTTGTCATCATTCATGCTATCTTTGGGTCTCATCTCCTTGCATATAACATGAAATGTTAAGACTATAAACCTCAAACGAAAACTGTTACAAAGTGTGCAAGCTTTACAGATGGACAATCTGCAATCCTTTTTGTCATAATCATGCACAATTTCTATTCTATTTCTGTAAGCCTGTGGGACAAACTTGAGCAGATCATGGGTTTCTGTAGTAGTCCTGGATTGCTGTAGGGAAAGAGAACTACACCAACGGGGACAGGTTTAGACATTTAGATGTCTGAAGTCATGTGCCAGGTGTAAATGTGAGTGAACAAAGTGAAGATAGTGAGACTGATGACCAGAGAGCCTGTGCTCTCCCTAAACGTGAAACTCTTACCTACTCAGATGGTGTCCAAACTTCTGACCTTTCAAAGGAAGCTATGTAAACAGTTTTTCATAGTATATCTTCAATTTTTTTTTTTCTGAGATAGGGTCTCACGCTAGCCCAGGTTGGCCTTGAACTCACAGAGATCCTCCTATCTCTGCCTCCTGAGTGCTGGTATTAAAAGGTATGCACTACCATGCTTGGCTGGTATCTCCAATTTTTAAACAAATCAACTCATTTAATATAAAGAAATATCCACTGGGGAATTAATTAAATGTTCAAGGATGGGCTGGGGAGATGGCTTAGTGGTTAAGGGACTTGCCTGCAAAGTCAAATGACCTGGGTTTGATTCCCTAGTACCCACATCAAGCCAGATACAGTATTGCATGCATCTGTACCTCGTTTCCAGTGGCTGGAGGCTCTGGTGCACCCTTATTCTCTTTGTCTGTTTCTCTCTCTGATTGCAAATAGGTAAATAAAAACATTTTTTTAAATATTCAGTCAGTTGGAACCTATCCCTTCAAGTGCCCTTCATAATTTATGTTCTTAAATACTTTATGCCCATTATAACAGTAATAGTGCTTTTCTTATTATAAACTAGTATGCACATATTTATGTATATTTTTATATGAAAACGAACCATTCTCTAAAACAGTACATGAACTACCATTGTATTTCTAACTTATTCTACATAGCATATAGATCATAAAAGACTGCTAATTCTAAGACAAGTATGAATAACCATAGCCTAGGAACACCAGTTTAGTTTGTACCAAATAACTTGTTCTAATATAAAAGTGGTTTCCTAAACTTTTTAAAAAACTGTTAGTTGGCATAGAGAAATTTATATAGCATTCTTTATGGCATTTTTAAATACAATCATTGTTGATGATTCTTATTCTCTCTCCTATCCCTAATCTCTTCAGTCCAAGTTCCTCTCATCCCCTGGTAAACATTTCATAGTAAAAGAACAAAAGAAATTCATGAATCATAACAATTACCAAGAATATTTGTAGAGAACAGCAATGTGCCTCAGAGCCTATCAGGATTGTTAGAAGCCAGTGGTCCTCTAAGAATACATTACAAAATTTTATCTGATAGTCAAAACAATGTTTGCTCAAGCACAGACACAAGCAATGAATGGCCATTGGGACTAGGCTATCCCACGATCATTTGGCTCTGGATCTGTAACATTCTAAAGCAATGAATGACCATGGGGACTAAGGTATCCCAAGATAATGTGGCTCTGGATCTGTAACATTCTAACTCTCTATATCACACATTTATAATTGGTTAATCAAACATATAATTTTAAAAATAAATGTGGATTTTTCTGGGAATTTCAATTTCTGATTTCCTCTGTTAGCCAAGAATCACATTGTTTTTGCATGTACAGAGGCCAAACATTACATGGCCCATGTTGTTGGGAAAGCTCGCTCCTAAGGGCTGATAACCATGGTGCTGAGTAAGCTGGGGAGTCATCTGGGAGAGCGGAAGATGTTTTAAAGCCATGAAGGAAGCCATACCTGGATCACATCATTGTTACCAGCCATCATCATCTATCTTTGTTTTTCTTTCTCTAAATCAGACATGACATACAATACGTGTGAGTGACATAAATAAAACTATTCTACTTTAAGGACTGGAGGGATGGCTTAGCAGTTAAGGCATTTGCCTGCAAAGCCAAAGGACCCAGGTTCTATTCCACAGGACCCATGTTAGCCATATGCACAAGGGGGCACACGTGTCTGGAGTTCGTTTGCAGTGATTGGAGACTCTGGCATGCCCATTCTCTCTCTCTCCCTCTTTCACTGTCAAACAGATAAATAAATAATAAAATATTAAAAAAAATAAAAACATGATATTCCTTAAAGAAGCAAAGGGAGCCAATGAGAAAGTAGGTATTTCAACCAACAACAAAAAATACCACACTTTAATCTGACTACTTTATATTTTCCCCTTTGCCTAGACATTTGTGTCTTATATAATATTTAATTGATGTTTGAAGAATTTTAAATATTTTTATTATTTTTTAAATTTATTGCTTACTTTGGACATCATGTTTTTTTAAATATATATTTTATTTACTTATTTGAGAGGGAGAGAGAGAAAGAGGCAGATAGACAGAGACAGAAAGACAGAGAGGGAATAGACATACTAGGGCCTCTAGCTACTGCAAACGAACTCAAAACACATGCTGCACCTTGTGCATCTAGCTTTATATGGACTTAGGAGTTTGACTCAAAAATAGACATCTCTCTAAAATGAAGTTCTTTTGAGAGATTTAAAATAAGGTTTTGTGAATCTGAAAACTGGATTTTGAGAGACTCCTTATGTTATAAAGTGTGAAAATTTAGAATATTTTTAATTATGTAGACTTGGTTCAGGGGAAGTAGGAAGAAAGACCATCATAGCAAAAGCATGGTCCATGAGAGGACATAATATTATCCTTCTCATTTTAGTTTCGCTACAAACATGATTAGTATTGTTCTAAGTTAAGAAAGTATACCATAGCAAATTCCAAACATCTCAGATGATTTTAATACTATAAATATTAGAGGATATATGAAATATGTTAAAGAAGAAAGAGAATTAATGAAATCCTCAGCAGAAATGGCATGTTTAAGGTGAAAAATAGGACTCCAGGATATCATATTTTGAAATTTTTAGCACCAGAGGTGGTTAGAAGTACTTGACTGGGTCCCCTCCATGCAAACTTGAGGCAGTCTCTGATAAAGGGATTTTCCAGGTGATAATATAATTGGATATTAGCTCTTATTCATTTCATTCTTTGTCTCCTGGAAGCTCTCTGTGGAAACATACTGAGACTAATTCTGCATATTTAGGCCATTTATATAGCAGCATATCATATTGTATAATGTTTCCTTTTAGCAGAGGTGGCTTATATGGAGATTAATTTATTTTATAGGTCACCTAGTAATTATTTAATAAGAATTTAATTGATGTTTACCAGAAGGGTATACTTGAGATTTACAAAAACTAATGGAAATACCTTTATCTAAGGAAGATAAAAGCTTTAGTCAATTCAGATAGTTACATTTTTAGTGTCATTTGTTCAGTTAACTGCCAATCCAGAAGATGGAGCCACAGTGATAATTCTGCACAATAGGTAAGATTTTAAAAATAGATTTTTAAACTTGTTCAAAGAAATATATGCCACAATTACTACATAATTTAGCCAGAATTCCCAAAGAAAGATATTTATATTATAATATTTTCTACTACTAAGGCAATGGCTTTTAATGAAGGAAGACCTTAAACCAGTGGGAAAACATATAAGCTTAGCACTAAGGAATATTTATGTTTTCAGGTCATAAGTTTGGATAAACTCTAATCTTAAGATTTCAAATGTCTCATTCTGTAAAGCAGTAAAAGGATAAAATATAAAATCCTTGCTTTTTAAACCATTATTTTTCATCATAAGACTGTATTGTTGTAAGTGGAAAGTAAGGTTTTAGATTTATGTAAGTGCATTTGTTTTTAACATAAGGAATTTTGTTTTATTTGGGTTTTTTGGTTTTTTTTTTAATTTTTTTATTAGTTATGTATACAGTGTACATACAGCTATGTTGGTACCATCATTAGCCTTCTTCCTGTTCTCCCTCCTCTGCAGGGACCCTCATCGTTGGGTATCGTGGGTCATGCATTGTGGGGTTAACCATCAGTTATGTGTAAGAGGCAATGTCTCTGTGCATAATGTTCTCTGTGTCTATCTCCTTCACCCTTGTGCTGGTACCAGGTTCACCAAGAAAGAAGCACTCTTGCTCATTTCCCCAATTACTCTTGGTTTTAGTTGGGGCCCTGTTGAGGTGCAATGGGCTGATTCTCTCCTTAGGTTCTGCATCCTTCTGAAAAAGAGAAGCAAGTCCTCCAACGGAGAGTGAAGTCAGCACCAGATAGATGGGATAACCATTATTATTTTAGAGAGAATTTAATTGGCCCTCTTGTGTCCCACGATTGGTGGGAGCTTGAAAATGGAGAGTGGGCTCATTTTTGGATACGGTTCTGACTTGTTTCCCAGCTCCAGCTATGGGTTCTGTTCTACCGAGCAGATCAGTTAGCCAAATCAAGAGCAGTTGGTTACCCACCATGACCGTGTGCCACTATTGCACTTGTGTGAGTATCATGTCAGGTTGTTTGTTGCTGAGTAGCTTACACCATGAGTTTCTTGGACAGATGTTGATCATTTTCCTCTTGTTTGATTTTTGAAGCAGGGTCTCTCTCTAGACCAGGCTGACAAGGAACTTAATCTATAGATCACATTTGCCTCTCACAGCAGTCCTCCTACCTCAGCATCTTGAATCCCAGTGATGGGATTAAATGTACTATGCAACTTTTAATAACATTTCATAGCACATTTAATCATGTATATATGCATATATGTATAAATATTCTTTAAGTTTTATCTTTTATATACTTTAATTTTCCAGGTTTGCACTTATTTTTATGATAGAACAATTCTTTAGTTTTAGGACAAAACTAATATGCAAACCAAGATTTGTGTTTATTAAAAGCATTCCTTTGTCTTTTGATTTTCTTTATCAAAAATATGGTCCACATCTTTAACTTTTTTATGTCTCTTTCATACTTGACAGATTCATTTTGTGTTATTTTTCTTTACAAATTTCTTAATTGAAGAAAAATACATTCTTAACAAATAAAATAACTTTATATTTAATGAAAACCCAGGAAACTGTATCGTAAACCCAGTCAAAACACATTAACCATTCTTGAGAAAATTCTATTTCCTTTTACTGACAAATTTATTTTAGCTGTTCATTAAGATTTAAGTTCTAATGTAACAGGCACTTAGAAACTAATTTTGCTAAGAGCTTTGGCTTTGATTTGGGCCTACAATAAAAGCATAAAGCATATCTCTGCTGCCTTTATTTATATTTGTCTCCTATCCTTTGGGTACATGTTTACCTCTTCACGTTAGCATGTTAATTACTCAAGGAGTGTCTATTAAGTAATTTATTCCTTTAAAGCTGAAAGCACAGAGATAAGTCAAGCACACAGATAATGTAAACCAGCATAGTATAAATCTCTAGGTGATGGCTAGTTACCAGGAAGCACAAGGAATTATTTCCTGAGTACTAGCTTGTCCACACAAGAAATAAGGACTTCCTTGAGACCACCCGAATAAGCAGAATTCAATGATAAGTGAGACTACATCTGAATGTGGAATGCTTAAATGAATATACCTCCTTCTGTGTGTTCAGTTTTTTTCTCTATGTAAATTTAAAGGCCATGTGGCTACCATGAAGACAGACTTGGGGTTCCTGAAGAAGGGAGTAGAAGCAAAGGATGGTAAACATGGTGGAAGAGGCAAGGTAAAATAAGGCTGCATGAAAACAGTTAGACTCTTCCTAATTCACCTTTAGTTCTGACACAACTAAAAATTTATTAGTTTCCTTATTTAAAAAAAAAAAAAGATGAATTGTGGCTGGAGAGACTGCTTAGTGGTTAAGGCCCTTGCTTACAAAGCCTAAGGACCCTTGTTCGACTCCCCAGATCCCACGTAAGCCAGGTGCATAAGGTAGTACATGCATCTGGAATTTGTTTGCAGTGGCTAGAAGCCCTGGCACACCAACTCTCTCTCTCTCTATTTCTTTCTCTCACTCTCTTTTTCCCTCTCACTCTCTCTCTCTCTCTCCCTCTCTGTCACACACACACACACACACACAAACATGCACACACAGATGCATAAAAATTAGTATTCATTCATGAGAGAGAGAAAACATGTGAGTGTGTGCCAGTGTCTCTTACCATGGCAAGTGAACTCCTCCAGATATCTTTGCCACTTTGTGTATCTGTCTTCGACTGGGTGCCAGGGAACTTGGGATAGTAAGCTTTTCAGGCAAGTACCTTTAACTAATGAACCATCTGCACAACCCCAGAGTTTACTTATTTTATTTATTTTTAATTTATTATTATTATTATTATTTGGTTTAATGAGGTAGGGTCTTACTGTAGCTCAGGCTGGCCTGGAATTCACTATGTAGTCTCAGGGTGGTCTTGAACTCACGGCGGTCCTCCTCCCTCTGCCTCCTGAGTGCTGGGATTAAAGGCGTGCGCCTAGCTAGTTTACTTATTTTTAACATGCCTTCCTCTTTTTAAATTTTGATACCTTCCAAAACTCTCTAATTTCTTGTCAATTAGCAATATTATCAATTCTTTTCTTACTTTCAAGGTCCAACTCAAGCAGGCAGCTCATTTATTATTATCTCCATTCCTAGAACTTCTAGTTTAGCATGTGACAATGCACACACTGAGACAAAATAATAAGTTTGGAAATATCAAGCATTTCACATTTTTTCTAAACATTTTCAAGTTAAATGAATATTATTACCATATAAATCAGCTGGAGTACAAGGGGCAGTTTTGTTTTTTTCCCCAAATATCCTCCTCCCTTTATTATTGGATTATCTGTTCTCCATTTTAGTATCCTTTTTCCTTCCATAAATCTGCAACTTTCTATAGTACCTGGACATATTTGTGTTTTGAGTCAGATTTATTTTCTGGTCATGGGAGTAATTGCAGCCCAAGTATGTGGAGTCTTCAGCAATAGGGTCTTTATCCATTCTTGGTGGGAAACCAAGAGCCACAGCAATGGACTGTAAGGTTTTGGAGACATTGGCGGCCACCCTAGTGATGCAACTGTTTTAGGGTCATATACACTCCTGTAAATAATTCTCCCATAAGCATGCCCAGTAAATCATTTCATTGATCTGTCATTGATATCATATCTGGGTTGAGTGGACATTTATTGATCTCCTCCTGAAACGTAATATAACCCAAGGAATTGAGACTGTCATATAATCCAGGTAATCATTAAATTCCATAATAATAGTGTCCAGAAAAAGAATGTAAAACTGGATGACAGATGCAGACAAGAAGTGACAGAAGCCTATTACTGAGCATGCCTTCTCTTTTTAGCATTGTGGTGACTTCAAGAGATTATACGTGCTTCCTGAAAAATAATTTTATTTTAATCAAAATATAAGTGAAGATGTCATTATACATTGGATTCTGCCCAAATTATTTGTATTTTAATAAAATTTTAATTTAGAATTAATTAGTATTCTCTGCATAATGTTCAACTCATTTGTAAGTTTTCTTTACAATCTAACATTTCATATCTTATAATTGGCAAGTTCGTATATAATGGTAATTTTCAAGATGTCACAAAAGGCTAAAAATTCTCACATTATACTTTTATCCTTCATTTGAATGAAGCTTTTTTTAGGAGAAAATATCAGCGAAGGAAAATCATCAAACATAAAAATAAAGATGGTATTAATACTTAATAAATTAAATGATTTACAAACTCACATACTTTTAGTTTTATTGATATATGTGAAATTATATGATAAAATGTGTACTTTGTAAAGTAGATCTTGAATTGAAAGACCATGTTATTTTATTCCTAATACATCATTTGTATCATTAAAAATAAAATTTAAGAACACTAGGTACCTACAGATAACATTTTAAGACCTTCTTACAACTATACTTGTTCCTCATGTACAAGCATACATTGAAGGAACACATAAAATTAAGGTGTAGTCGTTCCAATTTTTTCTTCAATAAATTAGAATACACTTTAATTTAATTTCCCTTTAATTTTGACAACATAGTAAGATAAAGGTATGGGAATCTACTAGTAAGGTTAAGTAAGTTCCAGAATATTGAGCATTCATCATGAAAAGTGCTTTTCAGATGTGACCTTATTAATTCTCAGAGCACTTCTATGCGAATGTTTTATCATTTCCATTTGAAGTGGAAGAGTGTGGTGTGGATACTGATATTATAACAGGTTTGTATGTTTGGTGACAAAGCCCCTGTTTTAAACCACTGTGACATTCTTTCTTCATATTTTGTTTCACAGATACTTACATGCAAGCTACTAATAATATCACCACAACTCCTAAAATATAGAGGATGACTTACACATAAAAAACATGGATTGGGGCTGGAGAGATGGCTTAGTGGTTAAGGCGCTTGCCTGTAAAGCCAAAGGATCCCAGTTCGATTCTCCAGGACCCACCTAAACCAGATGCACAAGGGAGCACATGGATCTGGAGTTCATTTGCAGTGGCTCAATGCCCTGGCATACCCATTCTCTCCCTCTCTCTTTCTCTCTCTCAAATAAATAAATAAAACATATTTTAAAAAATATGGATAATATTCCGTTACTGCACAATGGCAAAGATGTATCTGTTAGGTTATGAAAATGAGGAAATATTTTTGTGCACTGAGAGTTATTGTTGGTCATACCATCCCATCAAAAGCTACAATTTCTCCTTAGATCCTCAACACGTCTTTTATGATTCAGAGGCTAAAAGGTTTTGGTCTGGTACCGCAGGAGCAGTGCTGCTGTCCAGGCTATTTCTGATCGGATAGCAGGAACCCACTGATGGTTAAACAGTGTGATATCATCCCCAGATACAGAGTTCCTAGAGGAGACAAAATGATCACCTCACACACCTCATGTGAAGAGCTGAAAACATGTAGGAGGGGTAACCCAGAGTTAAGTAAACCCCAGATATAGTCATGTCAATGAAGCGGCTGTGGCAAATTCTAAAGAGTGCAAACCATTTCTGTTTGCAAAGCAGATAAAATGTTTTCAGATGTTTAGATCCTTTGTTCTTCCTAGGTGAGTGACAGAAAGAAGAGAAGCAATTATGCATATTCTTGGGATCTAAAATGGTAGGAAAGTGAGGCAAGAAACAAGAATACTTCCCGGATCCCATCTTCTAATGACCTACCTGGGGGACTGCTGCCGAGATTGGTTGGTGTAGCTCTGTTGTACAGTATGTCCTGAATCCTTGATCAATATTGCTGGACTGTGTTTCTCTGGGAAGGGAAGCAATTCTCATTACCATGTGACTTTCATTTCCTACAATACTAATTATCCAAAACCATTATCTGTAAAAACACAAGTGATAAAAGTTGAAGGCATTGTCATTTGTCACAAATGTTTACAGAGCAGAATACTCATCACCACATTGAGCAAACAGAGCACTTAATTGAAATTATTCAGTGATTCCTATACCGACTTGTCCATCCCTTCTTGCAGTGAGTCATGCAAACTCGGTGGATTTTGAGTGGTTCTTCTCAGCCTCTGCACTGAAGTCAAAGGAGAGATAAAGGATGGAAAGGACTGCTTTTCCTGTTGACAGCCTTGGTTTCTAAGAAAATTTAAAAAAAGTATGACTGTTTTCAAGTATTACAAAAAATCTGTACATGATTAAAGTTGCTTTTAACTTTATTACAAAGATAGACTTTCTTGTTAGTAAACAGTTGTAGATAAATTAACTTTCTTGAAATTCTGCTTTGCTTACCTGAGCATACATAGACATAGATGTATTATCCCTTCATAATCATTTCTCAAAAATCTTATCCTACCTTTAATGACAGCTTGGTAAGTATTTTAAAAGAATAAAAAAATGAACTTAGAGGGTTGTGCACTTGTTATTACTGGTTAAAGGAAATGTCATGCTTTGATTGAATGAAGATTGTTATTATTTCAAAGAAAATTGAGCTGCATATAGAAAAATATCAGGTCAGTCATTTTGAACTGTCTGTGCTTTCCCTGAGTGACATAGTGACTTTAGTTTTAAGTGTCAGATGTAATAATTAACCCTCAAGTCTTGTGCTTTTTCTTTTGCTGTTGCCCCAGAATTATCTTGTATCAGTAGAGCTGTAAATAGGCAAGGGCTTGACATACACTATCTTTCCATTGATTGCCTGAAATGTGACATTGTGATGGCATCTACTTGCTATTGGCCAAAAGGTGACTAAGGACTCATGGAACTGACAGTGATGTGAACAGAGCATGACTGCCACGCATTCTGCTTTGGCTTATTTTGATGAACTGAACTGATTTAAGTGCACTGAGGCCTGAGTGCTGCAAATGTACGTATTCGGTGTTAGAAATACATGCCCTAGTTATTGCTTCCTTCTTTTTCTATAATTGTTGTAGTCAGCTCCACATTGCTGGGACGAACTTCCAAACAGACACAGTTTATAGGAGTAATGAAATTTATTTCAGGCTTACAGATCCTGGAGAAGTTGTATAATGGCTGAATAGACTAGCTCCCTTTAACAGATCTAAGCAGAAAGAATCCCTCGCCAGCCAGCACATACCAAAACAACAAGAAGCAGGGGCCCCGGCAGAGTTCATACTATTCTATACAGTTGTGGCTTGGAATTCAGATTCGTCCCCAATGACACCTTAGGGTTGGATGAAGGATCAGCCTACAGGGACACCTCTCCAAGCCAGGTGGCTGAAAATCCAACTTACAAGCTTTAATAAAACATCTGAGTCTATGGGGGGTGGGGATACATTTAAACTACCATAATAATTAAGTCAGTTTATCATTCTATAAAATTATATTGGCTTATATTTTCCTATTTACAAATTACCTAACTTGCATGCATGTGTGCTTGTATTTTTCTGTGTACGTCATAAGTATGCATATTCACATGTGTGCAGATACACATATGGACAAACAGGCAGAGGCCAGAAGACAAACTGTGTGCTGTTCTTCGGATATTATCCAACATTTTGGGGGGCAGAATCTCTCAATTACTTGAAACTCGCCAAGAAGGCCAGACTGACTGGCCAGTGATTCCCATGAGTCTACCCTGTCTCAATAGCATTGGAATTGTAAGTTCCAGTCATCATGATTTTTTTGATGAGAATTAACCCTTTTTACACATATTTATTACCATTTTTGATATTATGTAAACATTTTTTTTGAAAGAGAGAGAAAGAGAATGGGTACACCACGGCATCTGGCCACTGCAAAAGAACTTCAGATGTATGTGCCACCTTGTGCATTTGGATTACATGGATACTGGGGAATCCAGCCTGAGTCCTCAGGCTTCACAGATAGGTGTCTTAACCTCTAAGCAGTCTCTCCAGCCCTGTGTAATTATTTTGATCGCAATCACCTGAAAACTTTTTCTTCCCAAGTTGCTCCACTTTTACTTGGACGATGTGTGTGAGAGAGACAGAGAGATAGAGAGAGAGAGATACAAAGCTAAATTAGGATTACTTGCATGAGCTTGGGTGGGATGATATTTACTAATCATGGGCAATTTACCAGTGGTTACATCACAGGAGAAAATGTTTTACCCTACCTAAGCAAATATTAATTAACAGTTGCTCCTTAGAGAAGTGGGGGGTGGAGGGGACTCATTAGCTCGTCTGCAAACCATGATGAAAAGTTGATGGGCCAAATCTTTTGCAGGTCTTATGCAGGTGACAGCACCCACTGTGAGCTCATGAATGCAATGGCTAGCTATGTCAGGTCTGGAAAATAGCATCCCACAACCCTCCTTGCAGTACTCTGACTCTTATTTCTTTCTGACTCCTTTTCTACAATGTCTCCTGAGCCCTAGCAGGGTTGATATAGAATCCCACTGATCTCTCAATGGCACTCAGCACTTGATTTTCCTGTGATTTCACTATGAAAATAAACACAGGTATGTAGAGGGTGGGGAACGTGGAAATGGCTCAGTAATGAGAGGTGCTGGATTGCAAGCCTGCTAGCGTGAGTTAGATCCACCACAGCATTCAGGTTTATCCCCGTAAGCCTGGGTACAGTGTGGCACATGCCTTTATGATCCCAATATGCTTCTAACAATGGGAGGATGTGTAAGAAGTATCCTAGAAACTCAAGGGTCAGTTGCTGTGGTTCAGACAGAGGCAAAACTACAACAAAAGAGAGACAGGCTCAAAGATGGTGCAAGGAGAGGACGGACATCTTGGGGTAGTCTTTTTACCTCCCCGTGTTCTGGATCACATGCATATATACAAACGTGTACACACCCAAGTAAAGCTTTGAATAGATTTTCAATACTAGACTGATGGAGAGAAAAGTCATCAATGATCTTCCCAGTGGTGCAACCTACGTGCTACACAACTCACAGGCAAGATGTGCTCATTGGTGCAAATAATGGCATGACTGATATAGGCAATACCTAGATTTTTAATATAATTTCTAGGGATATATCTCAAGGCTACATGGTCGTGAGGCAAGCACTTCACAAATTAATTTCTCTTACAAACTCTGCCTTTATTTTTCAAAGGAGAAATTTCTTAGAATACTCTTAAATAATACACTCTAACATGTTCCATTGTTAAGAACTAGAAGTGGATCTGTGGTCCAACCCATACAATGAGAGCTCTGGCTGACATGCAAAACCCTTCTTAATTCTCTGATGTTTCTATGTATGGAAACTTTTCCACAGTGACCTCCCCACCCACACACACTGGCCTTCACCTCTGAAGGATCCAGAAAGGCTTCCTTGCCTTCATTTTCTATCTTCCAGGTTTCTAAGGTTTCTGAAACTATCTCCTCTTCTGCATTCATCCACATCTAGTGTCCTCTCCCAGCACTGGGTGGCAATCTCCCGCTCTATGTGCTTGTGTGAACATCCTAATCCTAAAGTAAACTCTCTATCTTTATTATTACAGAATCTAGTGTTTTTTGTCCAGTCAGCACTGGGTGAACTCTCTCTTATTACTTTCCAATCTAATGTTGTCTGACCACCTGATCCTGAGTGACTTCTGTCTTTATTACTCTAGAATCTAGAGTTGCCTGATCAACAGCTCTAATGAGCTTTCTTCTTTGTTACTTGGAGTCTAGTGCTGCCATATCATAACTGTTTTATTTTGCTCCAAGTATTTTAATGTATACATTACACTATTCACTTTCTCAGAGAAGGAAACATAGTTTATATTTCTTTGAGCTTTGGTAGACTCTCATATATGTGGAGGTTCTGAGCATGTAGTTGTTGGTTCTTTTAAAATGTGTCATTGCATTGCTAGTATTCAGAAAGTGACATATGCTTGTAGTGTTTTATGACCTGAGCATATCAGGCATAAAGTAGATAAGGTAGGATATTGTTTCAATTCAAGTAGTTTCAAATCCAGCCATGTATGTGCTAGTGACAAGTGTCTATATTCCCAGTATTTGCCAGGCTGCTGCAAGATAATCATAAACTGGCCAACCTTAGTTACATAATACGATCCTGTCTCAAAAATAAACAAACAGGGCTGGAGAGATAGCTTAGTATTTAAGGCACTTCCCTTTGAAGCCTAAGGACCCAGGTTCAGTTGCCCAGGGGGCATGTGCTTCTGGAGTTTGTTTACAGTGGATAGAGGACCTGATATGCCCACTGTCTCTCTCTCTGTCTATCTGCCTCTTTCTCTCAAATAAATAAATAAAATATTTTTAAAAACAAATGAATAAATAAGATCTAGTAAATACTATTTTGTGTTTCACAGCTATGCACTTGTTTGGCCCTAACTAGGTGAATAATTTGCAAATTAATTAATTCATTGATTACAGGTTATGCAAGATTATTGCTAGGTACCTGGAGATGCAATAGTGTCTAAAAACCAATAGGGTCCCTGCCTCTTGGAGTTTATAATTTACTCCAAGAGACTAAAATTACATAATTACTCAGAAATGTATAAATACAGCTCTCACATTTGCTATGAAGGGTGCCTAGGAGGATTTACCTAGTCAGGAAAATTTTAGTCTGAGCAAACTTTGCTAGGCAAAAAAAAAAAAAAAAAAGGCATAGACCACAAGAGGAAGGCAGAAAGAATGCTTGCTAATCAGTGAATATGTGATCAGGATGAGGAGGCATGACCCAGCATGTTTCATGCCAACTGTTTGTTATTATTGCTAGAAACATCCCAAAGCACATGTTCCTCTATTTCTGCACAATAATTCCAAATATGACTTCAGAATTTTGCAATGTTTCTGAGAAATAATGAGCTCGAACCTTGAGCTTGAATACCCTGACTTAGTTTTGGGTAGAAAAGAAATTGTTTGACTTCAACAAAAATAATAGAAAATAAATAGAATTGAGGAATGTAAGACTTCTTTGAGTTAGCCAAATGTAGAGGCACAGGGTATAGGGAGTTCTTGAGTCTGGTGGTAAGAAGAAGTGAAATAAATTTTGATAAAGTGCGTACTTCCACTCACTTGGGAGGAAGAATAGCTATGCTTCCTCTGGAGGCATGAGTGGACTTCAGCACATTGCAAAGAAATGTGTTTGAAAATATGTCCTATTGGTCAGATAGCCTTTGACTCTTGGTGCTATTCAGGGGGTGACTTCGCTGTCTATAAAAATAGAAGTCATATTAATGTGTGAATTCATATTTATGCAAATACTAGACATTATATTTAGAAAACAGATATGTCAAAGTGAGTTCCACGCTGCTGCAGACAACCTCCCAGCCAGACACAGTTTAATGGAGGAATGGGCTTTGTTTCAGGCTTATAAGTTCAAGGGCAGTTCCACAATGGCAGGAGAAGCTGGTCCCCTTTACACAGATCCACACAAAGAGAAAATGGCCACCATCAGTACCACCAAAAGCAAGCACTAAAATTGGGAGCAAACAGCATGGAGCCCAGGCAGAGCACCCTCTGCATATTTTAGGCTAGAAACAAATCTACTCCCAGTTAACACCTTTGGGCTGGAGCCCAGGATCTTCCCCCAGTGACACCTCTTCCAGCCAGGCAGCTGGAAATCCAAGTTTTAATAAAAATACCTGAGTGTTTTAGAGGACACAACATTCAAACTACCACAAGATATTCATCCATTTTTATCTTTATTCTTTTGTTCTTTGTTGTTGACATGTTTTTAAAATACAGTATTGGCAAATACAGAGCTCAGGAAATGCCTTGGTAATTTCAATATTGATTTTTTTTTAGCACTCCTCGATACTCTTCTTTTTCTTTCCTGTAGGTCTATTAGGATGATGAGAAAATACAAATTGTATATACTGAAGGTATAAAATATAATGGCATTATATATGTGAACACTGTGAAATCATCACCACAATTAAGAGAACTACCTTAGCCATCACCCTTACAGGGTTCACTTTTGTCTCTTCTCTGTTGGAGGTGGCACCCAAATGTCATATGTGCTCAGTAGGCACTCTACCACTGACTATACCCCCACCACAGGTAATTTTTTTTTAGTTTGATTCAAGTATCTAAAATCTACTCTGTTAAAAATATTTTAACTATACCTAGCATTTTTAGTTAACTCTAGTGTTTGTGCTGAATGTTAAGTCATCGATCTTTCAGGTATCTTGGCCAAAGTCTCATTTCACCCCTCCCTTCAACACATAGTAGTTATTCACCTACTCTCTGTTTCTATGAGTTTGACTTGTAAATATTCCACATGTGAGATCAAAAATTATCTATCTTACTTCATCAACTAGCTGTGAACCTGTTAACCACATATTTAATGTTAGTTTTAGATTATTTGTTAAATATGTATAGCAAAAGCTTCCTCATGAAGTGGTTCTTCTAGCATTGTACCTGACATATAACTAGTGCATGATAAATACATGTTGGTTTCCTTTGTAAACTGGAAAAAAAAAAAAATCACACTTAGAGCTGGGCATACCTTTAATCCCAGCACTCGGGAAGCAAAGGTACGAGGATTACCATGAGTTCGAGGCCAGCCTGAGACTACATAGTGAATTCAAAGTTGCCTGAACTAGAGTAAGACCCTACCTCGAAAAACCAAAAAAAATCAAACAGCATTAAGTTTTATCTAATGTCACTGTGTTAAACATGCAAGACCTGTCACCAATTGCTAAGTAGTCCTTTGAGTCTCTTTATCACTGAGTGAAAACTATGCGTTCGGGTACGTAGGACCAGATAAGCATGTCAAAGGCATTGTTGTTGGTGTGGAACCAATATCAGTGCAGGAGTATGAGGAAACACTCAAGCACACTGGACAGATTGATTGCCTCACCAGAGGGAAGGTACTGCTGTCTTCTGTGACTTGGTAGAATGGATTCACTTATTTGGCTAGCATTGTGTTGTATGCACTTAAAAACTGTCGCTATTTGATTGTATGAGTATTTACCCAGGAGTTCATCCCAGGATGTGCAAAACATCTTGTGAATTCACAAATTCATTTAGCATCAGAGGAGACCCCCTCTGTACTGTTGGAACCTTAAATGAAAGTGAGTCTTGGACTCTTTTATATCTCAGTTCACAATCTCCTAAGATGTTTGACAATAAATAAAAGTGAGATGTAATTTCCACAGTAGCGAAAAGCTAGACTATTTGTTTGCCTAATTTGCTTGGGTTTTGTGAGACAAAATCTTACTACATGGCCAAAGTAGGCCTTGATTCTCTTCCATCTCCAGTGCTGGCATTGCAAGTGTGTGTTACCACATCTTCCTCAAAGGAAATTATAGGAGTTTGTTTTGTTTGTGTAACAAAAGGTCTTTCTATTAAGTCCAGGCTTGTGCAGAATTCACAATGTAGCCTAGACATCAAATTAGGGGTCCTCCTGACTCAGCCCCCTAAGTGCTGGAATTGTAGATGTGCACAACACTGTTAAAATTCACATATACTTGCTTGATAAGCCTTAGTGAAGTTTATACTGAATCAAAATTTAATTTGTGACTCTTAACATCTGGTTCCAATACTAGCAGTATTGTTAGTAGTATTTTTTTCTTTTTTTAGTAAACATTCCTTTTATTAGTCCCTTTTTATCACTTCAGGTCATTCCATTAGGAACTATACACTGGGTTTTTCTTATTGATATTCACTGGACTTATATTAATATGATGTAATCCTGAAAGTAACTATAAATAGAAGTAAAACAATAGAATAAGCCCTGCATTGGGGCTATAGTGTTGACATGTAATAGAATCAAATATTGAGAGGCTCTTCATGAGTCACTGTATTTATCCTTTTCTCCATCCTCATTTATTCCATTTGTATTGATCAGCTTACCAATAAGCAATATATTTTTGGATTATATATGCAATTTCTTTGCTTGTTCTAAAAGTAAATTCAGTTCTTGGTTTGTTTTAGCCAAAAGTAATTTTGTAAAAATTTTGTCATTTAAAAATGAATATTTATTTTATATAACATAAACTATATTTACTGATTTTGGATATATAATGTGCAGAGGTCTTCTGTAATGTTCTAAGCTTAGACATACTATATTTGTAGCAGTGTAAACTTGCAGTTGAAAATCTTTGAAAACATCATGGACTTTTTCATAGCATGTCACACCTTAGTGACTTCTTTAGCCTTCATTTCTTATTGATTTGTAAAATTACTCAAGACATGTTGATATTGTAATGAAGGTTAGAATTCGAATGAGGAGACCCGAGGTCTGAGCCTGCCCTACACAGCTAGTTTCTTCAGCCTGACTGACTGCTTTTATCTCCCTGCTGTCACAGTTCAAAGAACACACCAGAAGCTCTGAACCCTGACTGTTTCTCTCATTTAATAGATGTTGCAGAGATTTTAACTAGCTTGTTCAACACAAAATTGTCCAGGAAATAGACCTGAAAATATAATCCAGATTGTCTGACCTTGGTTTGAGTCTTATTTTCATATCCTTCAGATTCTACAACATTTGAAAAAAATTACAGAATACCAAGAAAGGTATCAGTTTTTTATGTTTAGTGAAAAATAAAAATACGATTGCTTCACTAATAGTCGAACATGAGCCAATGATATAGAATATACAAATTCAAGGATAGGAAGAAAAGTTGATAATAAAATTGAAATTTGGCTCTTATCTCGGTTGATGGTCTAGGTTCGTTATTAATTCTTTTTCCGTATGCTTCGTTCTTTAAGCCTCACATCTTCCCAGATGGCAGTCTTCTCTGATCTGTAGCAGTCACTGGTATGTTTGACAAGAGATATTCTGAAGCATTGGGAGTTAGGTTGGGATCACAGGGAAGGAGTTTACCACAGGTACTTATCATCTGCTTCTGGATTTAACTGAACACAGGAACCATGGCCAAGAACCCTGACGACATCTTCCTTTTGTCCCTGACCTTCACATTGTGCCAAAAGGAAGGCATAACACTGATACTCCATGTCAGAAGGAGTCTTCCATCGAGGAGGAGGCCACATGCTCTCTATATCACGGCCCCTTTATTATTTTATTATGCAATTTTATACTGGCAGTCTGAGAGGATTTATACTAATACTTTCTGTGCATTCTTACCAGAGAATCTTTAAAACAGACAGTGTTGATTGAGAATACTGTCTTCATTCCTGGAGATAGCAGAGTATGTTCACTCACGTAAGATGAGTTCTCCCTTCACAATGTCCCTACTTCTAATAGGTGTTTGT
This sequence comes from Dipus sagitta, assembly GCA_036346955.1. NCBI lineage: Eukaryota > Metazoa > Chordata > Mammalia > Rodentia > Dipodidae > Dipus > Dipus sagitta. The sequence continues at coordinate 75,676,315 of CM070782.1, forward strand.
CTTAGAAGTGTTACAGTTACATAAGATTTAAACATTTGGTTGATGGCTGTTTAAAACAAGTCAGCTTTGAAAAACACTATTAGTCAGCTAAGGCTTCATGGCAAAGTGCTATAAACTGGTGGTTTAAACCACAAGCATTTATTTCTCACACTTCTGGAACATGAAAGTTCAAAATAAATGTGCTTGCCAATTCTGCTCCCAGTGCAGGCCTGCTTCTTGGCTTATAGAAGACTACCACCTTGTTGAATCTTGCATGATACAGTAACAGAGCTCAGGTCTCTTCCTCTTCAATAAAAGGATAAATGTTCCATGCTTAGTGTTCTACTGTCGTTATTTCATCTGAGCCTAATTTCTTCTCCAAAGCCACATCTCCAAAAGCATTACATTTTTAGCTAAAGCTTCAACATAAGAAAATGGGGGAGAGGGATGGAGGGATTATTTAGCAGTTAAGGTGTTTGCCTACAAAGCCAAAGGACCCAGGTTTGATTTGCCAGGATCCACGTAAACCAGATGCACAAGGGGGCGCAGTCATCTGGAGTTTGTTTGCAGTGGCTGGAGCCTTGGTGTACCTATTCTCTCTCTGTCTCTCTCTCTTTCTCTCTGTCAAATAAATAAATAAAAATAAAATTTGGAAAAGAATATGGGGGGATAGAACTACCCATTTAGAACAGGGCTCATACCACCTTGTTTTTCTTTATCACCAATAGAAACTGATAGATGACCTTCTAAAGTTTTATTGGTTGGAGTTTCTCAGTTATTTTTTATATCAATGTCAGCAAAGTTTTGGTTTGAAAAAAACTTTTTAATCATTGTCATATTTGTTTTCCCATGTAGCAATAAAAGTAATATTTTAGAAATGGTGGACCTTGTTGCCATGGATAGAAGTGGTATATCAACCAAATTATATTTCTTGGATATATTCATCATATTTTCATCAATGCCACTCGCAGATGAAAAGGATTGTTTTCAGGATAAGTGGCATGAAATGGAGCTCTATGTTAACCCTCTATGTTTTCCAGCTGTTGCAGGGCATGTAGAAACTTAGTGTTAAAAGGGAAACTTTAGTAAATAATTTACCTCTACTCTAAGTACCAATGGAAAATTTAATGCTAAATGGACTGTAATCAATTTTATTCTGTTACCCAATGAAAACTCTTAAACTGGTAATTTCTGTAACGAGATCCCTTTCACTGATGGCCCTTGAACTAACTGGAGCTGCTTTTTAGATTAAGTTGATCCAGTAATTTCTCAAGAAAGGTTGTAGGATAGCTTAGATACTCATAGCTGCTACCGTCCACCAAGCTAGGAACCAAGGTGAGAGCCTTGATTTTAAACTAAAATTTCACCATTGACTGTCACAATCAGAAGCTATTATGAATTTTATGTTTTGTTGCTGTTGTTAAATTTAGGGAAAAGAACTCCCTTGGAGTAGGTGAATTGTAAAACCTCTCTTCTTCCCTACCAGTCAGTTAATTGTACATCTTGAAAATGGAGGAGCTGGCTAGGTTTCCCTGTTCCTTCATTAGTTGATCCTTTTTGCAGGAGAACGCACGCAATCCCATGCATAAGTACTGCCTATACACTTTGTTCCTTGTAGGAAAAACATTAAGTCTTGGTTGATTGTTGTCTGATAGCTCATAGACTCAATTCCTACATAAAGAAAAGTCTGATAGCATATGTCTTTTAAAGTTTCTGCAGCCTTCTTTTATAATTAGAATTATCTTTGTAGGCCACAATTACCCATGACCCTGATTACTTACTGAATATTACTATAGTCTAGAGTAATGTATATGATGTATATGTATGTATATATACATAAATACTTTTAGAAATGATATTTTTTTTAAATAAGAGGCTTTACTGCACACCTGTTGGGCTTTTACCCTGGTCCTACCTTCTTTTGGGGAGGAACACTCTTCTCTTTCCTTCTTAAGAATGTTAAATCATATCTATATTCTAGTAAAATCTTTCCAAAACTTAAAAAATAAAATAAATAAAAGTAAAACATATTATCCTATTAGCTCTTAGAACCAAGAAATAGCTGGGATTTTTTAGGATATTGATATGCCTTGTTTAAATTTAAAAAAAAATCTATTAGAAAGAAGTACTTCTGTGTTCTACAGTTGAATTCTACATATCAGTACATTTGCCCTTCTTTTTATTTGGCAGGTGTTATGTTTTGAAGTGCCCACCCTTTACCTCCTCCCCCTTAGGCTTATTTGTTTGAAGAATTGGTCACCAGTTTTTGGTGAGGTTTTGCAAAGCTGTTGAAACTTTAGGAGGTAGGGCCGAGCTGGAGGGAATCTGTTGCTTGGGGCAGGGCTTCTGGACTATAACTCCGTCAGGGTTTGAGCAAGGATTCCCTCTGCTTCTTGACTGCAGATGCAATGTAGCAAGAAGTCTCATGCCCCCTCCTCTAAGGACTGGAGGTGCCATGCTTTCTACCTTGATGGACTGTACCCTTCGTATTTTCAGTCAAAATAAATCCCTCTTCCCTGAAGTTCCTTCCATCAAGTGTTTGATCACAGGGATGAGTGAACTCACACATGCAGGAATGTTCAGAATCCCAATGTTTTGTTCAGTTTGTTGTTCTAGCTTATTCAACCAGTCTGTGTATTTATAGTTCTAGATGTATACATATATGTGTGTCTAATTATACACATATTATATAGAGAATACATAATTTTAAACTTTCACTGTTTAGTTTAAAAAATATTTTATTATTTACTTAAGATACAGAAAGGAAGTGTGGTGGTTTGATTCAGGTGTCCCCACAAACTTAGGTGTTCTGAATGCCAGGTTCCCAGCTGATGGAGATTTGGGAATTAATGCTTCCTGGGGGCAGTGTATTGTTGGGGGCAGGCTTATGGGTATTATAGCCAGTTTCCCCACACAGTGTTTGGCACACTCTCCTGTTCCTATTGTCCACCTTATGTTGGCCAGGGGATGATGTTCACCCTCTGCTCATGCTATCATTTCCCCCTGCCATGATGGAGCGTCCCCCTGAGTCTGTAAGCCAAAATAAACCTCTTCCCCACCCCTACAAGTGGCTCTTGGTCAGGTGATTTCTCCCAGCAATGCAAACCTGACTGCAAGAAAAAAGTGTTATGGAGGAGTGAGATTGCTGCTAGACACCTGACTGGCTTTTGGCCCTTTGGAGCTGATTTTCAAGAGGAATGTGGAGGGATTTGAAACCTCGGCCTTAGAGACGCCTTGCAGTGCTATAAGTACAGCTTCATGGATTATTCTGGTCAGAGTTGCAAGACCTTAATGCAGTAAGGTCTGTGGACTATGAGGTTTGGCTTATGAGTGTGAAAAGGAGCTTTGTCTGGACTGGGCTTCAAGCAGTTTGTGTGTGAGGCTTGCTGTTATGCCTGTGTCCTGAGAAGTTGTTCATGGTTTCATTGAGTGCAGCTGCCTGTTCAGCTGCAGTTGAAAGATTACAAACTTTGAGATTGGGCCAGCTGACCTGCACTAGGGCAACAGGAAGAATGTAGACTCCTTTGAGGGGCCTGAATGCTGAAGTGTCCTATTCTTCAGTCTGCTTTATCCCCCTCCCCACCCCCTGCCTCCCTGATTAACAAATTGCCACCCTACCTGGTATTATGGAGTATAAGAAATGCAGGAAAGAGGGAGTCATTGAGTTTCAACGTGGTCTTGTGTTTTGGAAATGGCCATGGGCAGCATGAAGCAGGATTGTTGGATGCCTGTATGGAGACCAAAATGGAGCCATGAGGATGAACCATGGCTTTCAGTGGAGACCCAGTGAAGATGCTAGGACCACGAGATGGCTGCCAGGGAGAGATGCCAGCACCTGATGAAGTTTTCAGCCTGTGAGGAGTCTAGCTGGAGGGGCGGAACTGGAGTTTCAGAGACTTGTTGCTGGTTAGAATTATCAGACTTGGAGATTTGACACTGATTAGAGTTGTTGGACTTGTAACTACACAGTTTCATGTTTGCCCTGTTTATATCTTATATTGGTTGAACAGTTTTTTGCTTTGCCCGATGCCATCTTTTGCAGTGTGGATGTTTATTCTGTGACATTATGGGTTTTTTTGGTGGGGGGGGGGATTTTCTGGTATTATGGCTCAGTTAAAAGACCTTAAATTATGGGGCTGTTTGAACATGAGTGGAATTGATAAATATGTGAGTACTTTGAAAGTTGGACTGAATACATTGCATTTTCTATCATGTATGGTTGTCAGTTTATGGGGCCCAGGGGCAGAATGTGGTGTTTTGATTCAGATGCCCCCCATAAACTTAGGTGTTATGAATGCTAGGTTCCAAGCTGATGGAGATTTGGGAATTAATGCCTTCTGGCTAGGCTTATGGGTGTTATAGCCAGTTTCCCCATGCCAGTGTTTGGCATACCTTCCTGTTCCTATTATCCACCTTATGTTGGCCAGGGGATGATGTCTACACTCTGCTCATGCCATCATTTGCCCCTGCCAGGATGGAGCTTCCCCTCGAGTCTGTAAGCCAAAATAAACCTCTTTTTATTTTTCATGAGAATGAGTGTATCAGAGCCTCATGCTGCTGTAAATGAACTCTAGACATGCATCACTTTGTGGGTTTGAATTTACATGTGCACAGGGTAATTAAACTCAGTCTGGCAGGCTTTGCAAGCAAGAACCTTTAACCTCTGAGCCATATTCCATCCCCCTTTCTCTCCACATATTTTTATTTTGCTTCCATAATATCTCTGTTCTCTTTGCAACTATTTCAGATTATCTCTACTGATACAATTAACTGAGCTGCAAAGATATATGTGGTAGATTTCAAGAGAGTCGAGTTTAAATAATTGACTCTGTCAGCTTTGTGACTTTGGAAAGACCTCTGGTACTTCCAGATATTCATTTCCTTGCACAAAATGAAAAATTAAATTTATATAATTAGAATTCTTGGGATTTATTTTCATTCTTAAATATGGTTTAAAATTTTTCATTACATTTGAATTCACTAAATACTTAACATAAGAAATATTACTAATACTTAAAAATGAATTCATGATCATTTGAAATTATTTAGCATCTTTTTTTCAAGGTACGGTCTTGATTTAGCCCACACTGACCTGAAATTCATGATGTAGTTTCAGGGTGGCCTTGAGTTTATGGTGATCCTCCTACCTCTGCCTCCTCATGAATGCAGAGATTATAGGAGTGTCACATGCTGGGCTTTCATCTTTTACTATAATGTATTTTTTTAAGTTAGATTTTTTGTATATTGATAAATCTATAGAATCATTTCAGAATTTATTCTACTTGGAACCTGAAAATATTTAGAATCTAGAAATGTTTTCAGACCCATGGAGGAGAGAATGCAAGTGTTGGATAGAGATTTAGAGTTCTTATCACAAATAATAGCTACATTTCATTAGAAATTGTGCATTTTGTACATATGCAAACATGCATACATGCAGATAGAAATATAAATACATATATAACCTTAAATTTATATGTCATATTTTTCTATTTTTATAAGTATAGGAACCATAATATTAAGGAACTATTGCTTGAATAATCTAATTTTTCAAAAAATAATACTAAAGGTACTAAGGTATTCTCCATTTAAGTCTCATTTATAGCCCAGTGTGGTGACTAGGGTCTAAAATCCCAGCACTTGGGAGGCTGGGGTAGGGGGATCATGAATTTGATGCTATGAAGTGAGACCCTGTCCCTAACACAAACCAAAGTGTTCAAAATTCAGACTGTTAGTAAAAAAACTATTTTTTTTGAACACTTTGTAGTCATGGAGAGTAAAGCACTCTTGGAAGTATTACAAATAGAATTCACACTCTACTTTGTTTTTGATGTAGAAGAGTTTGAAATAAAATTTGAATTCTTATCATCAATACTAATGCTGTCTATATGTAACTTTGAATATGATTTTTTAAAAAAATAAGTAAAGGTTAATTATTTTCATGCGAGAAATAATTGGGTAATGGTTATTTAATTCTATACCACAACCCTTTACAAATATTAAATATCTTGTCTTCCAATTTTTCTATGTTGCCAATGTTTGTAAGGAACTTTTGACTTGATATTAATGTACTCATATCATGGTATAATGTATAACTTCATTTAAAAATTTTTTGTTTATTTTTTATTTATTTATTTGAGAGTGACAGACAGAGAAAGAGAGAGAGGAGGGAGAGAGAGAGAGAGAGAGAGAATGGGCATTCCAGGGCTTCCAGCCACTGCAAACGAACTCTATACGTGTGCACACCCTTATGCATCTGGCTAACGTGGGTCCTGGGGAATCGAGCCTCTAACCGGGGTCCTTAGGCTTCACAGGCAAGTGTTTAATTGCTAAGCCATCTCTCCAGCCCATAACTTCATTTTATATTGCTTATTTTGGATAATTTAGGATTATGCACTATAGGATATAAATGAATATCAAACATGTTACTGGCCTGTTTTAGTAATCCATAGTTGCAGGGGGTTGAGGCCTACAGAGGCATCATGAACAGTACAAGACCTTGGGGCACATACACTGATGGTCCATTACTTTGTGTGTGTTTTACACTCATAATGACAAATTATGTGACTTTTTTCAGGAACTTCATATTAAAAGTTAATGGGAACAAAATTATTTTTAAGAGTATGAAGGCTAGGTCACCATGGTAAGATGTGAAGTGGCATAAAGTGGCGCATGCATCTTGGAGTTCATATGCAGTGGCAAAAGTCCCTTGTGTGCCTATGCCTGTACTTTCTCTCTCTCTCTTCAATAATAAATAATACATACTTTTGAAAAATAACTAAAAGTAGTGCCTAATGTTCAAGGAATTATCCGATGCAGAATGGAAAAGTATTTTCTATAAAATAACTCTGTTAATCCTAAAGTGCATTATAATAACTATAACCTTTTCAAAGTCCAATACTGGTGAAATCTCATTCCTATTTCAATGATTTGAGCATTAGACTTGTGATAAGTGCAATTATCTTTACAATTATATCATGTATGGATTTATTTCACAGTATTTTAACATCTCAATTTATTTCAAATAGTTCTCCTCCCAAATTTTCACAGAACTGATTTTGCAAATCACATATAGACCATAATACATTTTATTATTAAAACATAGCATGGTTGACTAGTGTGCATTGCCTCTCGCTTAGTCCAGGATGCTATCAAAACAACTCAGCTGCCATGTTGTGCTGAGCTTCACATATATTAGTTTGGTGTTTATTTTCAAAAATTCTAGAACTTTTTGATTTTACAATGTTTTGTAATGTCTTCTGCATAAGATTAGAATATAGTCTACATATGTATATGTATGTAAGAACATGAAGCATTCATTTCTTAAAGCTGATTCATTTTAAATAGTTGATACATGCATGCTTTCAAATTATAAATTTCATAAGAAGTGCATTTTTTTTCAAGGTAGCGTCTCATTCTAGCCTAGGCTGACCTGGAATTCACGGTGTAGTCTCAGGGTGGCCTTGACCTCATGGTGGTCCACCTACTTCTGCCTCCCAGGTGCTGGGATTAAAGGCGTGTGCCACCATGCATTTAGTATAACTCTTCTATCTTTATGTTCATGACTCTTCTCCTCTGGGAAGTAGAGACATGATAGTTTCTAAATATTCCAGAAGTAATTTTCTGTAAATTCAGTCAGAAAGCACTTTTCCCTAACATACCTAGTAGTGTACTAGTTGAGGTTTTTCTCTGATCTTTGCTATCATGCTCATAAGTTGACAAAAAAAAAAGTTATTTTCTTAAATACTACTGAAATTTTCTCAGTTGTGCTCCTTCTGTTCCCAAGGCATACTCTGCTGCTGCGTTTTGCGTAAACAGCTACTCTGTAGTTCATGTTTTGCCTTTCCTTTTCACCAAATACCTTGTGTTACACATATGTCCATATCTTTTTTTTTTTTTTTTTTTTTTTTTTTTTTTGGTTTTTCGAGGTAGGGTCTCACTCCGGCCCAGGCTGAACTGGAATTCACTATGTTGTCTCAGGGTGGCCTTGAACTCATGGCAATCCTCCTACCTCTGCCTCCCAAGTGCTGGGATTAAGGGTGTGTACCCCCACACCTGGCTTTTGATTATCATATCTTATACACTGGCATAGAGGAATAAATTCATTGTCATAGCTCAGTATCTTGCATATGCCAATTAAACCTGTAATGTTGTAAACTTGCATGTGTATTGATAGACAGTTTGGGACCTTCATGGAAAGGGCATGATTATTAGCCTGCGCTGCCCCATTTGTGGCTTTGTTTCTTTATCCTGAAGCAAGATCAGCTTGCTCAGGTCCTGCCACATGCTAAATTCTCAGGCCCTCTTATCTGAGGGATCAGACCTTGTCTTGGTTCCTCAGTTTACTATCTTGCCATTGCTTTTTAGCTATCATAGTTGAGTTTAATCAAAATTCTTGTCTGGGGGTGGATAGAATTCACAAGTGGACAGGAGATCAGAAATACGAGTCATTACCTTTTAGTGGTCAATCTTGTGTAAAAAGTGAACTTTCAGTTTAGAAAAGGCCCCATTTCATACAGATCCAGTCTACTTGCCACCCGTCCTGAGGCCAGCCTGCCTGTTAGATGAGGCTGCAGTTGCCAGGTGCATTTTGGATATGGAATGATAAAAGTTTTCATGTGCCTCATTGAATAGACTCGGACCCTGCATTGTTTCAGTTTTTGTTAACGAATTACCAACACCTCCCAGACTGCAATTCGTTGTCTGCACATCACTCATTATTTAGGACGTCTGTACAACTCGAAAAAACAAAGGCAGATGGAATAGGAACTCTGTAGCAACAGCAGGGATTAAAATGCTAATACTTGAAGCTACTACTCTGATTTTGAGAAATACATGTCTCAAGGTTATACTCAGATAGATTCTAGATCGATAGGGCTGAACAAACCCCAAAGAATATGTATTTTATTTTATTATTTTTTTGTTTGTTTGTTTGTTTTTCGAGGTAGGGTCTCACTCTAGCCCAGGCTGACCTGGAATTCACTATGGAGTCTCAGGGTGGCCTCGAACTCACAGCCATCCTCCTACCTCTGCCTCTCAAGTGCTGGGATTAAAGGCGTGCCCCACCACACCCGGCTTAGAATATGTATTTTAAATCTGTCTAGGTAACAGGTTGCACAGTTAGTGGGGAATTACTGAATAATTTCCCCCACAGGGAAAGAATCAACTTTTTGTCATTGGTTATGGTATGGGAGGTGAGATATCATGGGAAATATCTTTCCTGAAGGAAACCATATAAAACTTATCTGGAAAAATGGCTTTTTAATTCTGCATATAGAAAAGAATATAAAAAACCAATTCTTTACCCTCGACCTCCTCACATTCTCCACCACTTAATCCATGAATCTAAAAATTCTAAACAAAAAATACTACTTAAAGTTTTCGTCTGTGTTATCTAACATAACACATATACTATTGCATATTTCAGCTTGTGTAGTGAGCATGATAATATAAATTTAAGGATTACACATCCTTTGGTAATGATAGGTCATATACAATGGGAATCATTAAAAAAAAAACTGTGATTCTGTTGTTTTGTGGCAGAAGGGCTTAGACAATAACTGTCTGGTATACTAGATTAACTTGTCAGAACTGTCTGAGTAGAATTTTTGTGAAATGAATCTAACTCATTTTAGCAAGTCCATAAAGTATTTTTGGAATGCTATCATTGCAGTTCCTGATAAACATCTGAAACTAACAAACTGTCTTTGAAAAAGCTCAGTATTAGGTCCACGTTTTGAAATCTTAACTTGTGTATTTTCTATTCCTTGGTCACATGAGACTCATTCAGTGCACCTCATTCTACCTTTCCCTTTCATCACAACTCTTTTAAGTGTTATGTAAGCTTATTTGTTTATAAATATTAATATTTATAAGAATTTCGTTGTTTATTTCTTTATTCATTGCATACTTATAAAATATTTCTGTTTTCCCTGAGACAAACAGGATTTGTCTAAGTTGTCCAGGCTGGTATCAAACTCTCACTCCTGGGGCAGGAATTGCTGTGTGCCTGGCTACTCACAGACTATATTTATCAGCTTACCTTATCTTATCTAGGCCTTTAGACACTTTATTATTTAAATATGTTCTTTTGTAATTTGACACATGTCAGTCCTGCCTAAGAGCTCAAGAATGGTGGACACCCTGAGCAAGTCTGGAGAGATACTCCACATAGAGAACACTGCTATGTTAATGTTTTATTAGTTTGTAGTTTGCATCTACAGCCACCTGGCCTGAGGCGGTGTCACTGGGTGGATCTTAAGGTCTGGTGGTGGGTTTGAGATTTCAATCTAAAGACGTGCAAAGTGTACCTAGCTGGAGTTCTTGAAGTGTGCTGTGCTGTGTGGCTTTTGGCTTTTAGATTTGTGCTTCTTTCTCTGTATTTGGACCTGTGAAAGCAGGCCAGCTTCTTCGGCCATTATGGAACTTCCCTGGATCTGTAAGCTTCAATAAATCCCTTCCTCCATAACTGTACCTGGTCTGGAAATTCATCTCAGTGGACCTGAAGCTGTCTGCTACAACTGCTGAGTGGGTCATTGGTTAAGTTTTAACTGTTATGGACACATGGGGGTTTCTGTTCAACATGGGATCTTGTATCTTGATGTTATTGTTTGTTTCTGAATCAGTCCCAGTGAGCAAAGAGGCTGGGAATTATGAAGAGGCTCTGCCACTTGTTTCCATCCTTATAAACCACTTTAACTGATAAACATGGGAATGAAGTAAACTTATCAAGTAAAACCTCAGAACTGCCAGTAGAAGAAGAACAACAACATGGGTAAATCTTTTCTTTCTAATGTCCTTTACTTTCCTTCCTTCCTGCATGTTTCTTTCCTTTTCTATTTCTGTTTTAGATTTTTCTGGTATGCAGGATTTAACCTATGGCTTCACATCTTAGGGGATGTTGTACCAGTGAGCCATGTTACCAGATATTTTTACATTTTATTTTGTAACAAAGTTTCAGTAACTCACCCAGTCATGCTCTGAACTCACTCTGTAAGCCAGTAGTCCAGTCCGTCCTTGAACTTATGGGAAAAAAAAAGTGTCATAGCCTCCTGAAGGGATTGCTTAGTGGTTAAGGTGCTTGCCTGCAAAGCCAAAGAACCCAGGTTAGATTCCCCAGGACCCACATAAGCCAGATGCATAAGGTGGCACATGTGTCTGGAGTTCGTTTGTAGTGGCTGGAGGCCTTAGCACGCCCATTCTCTCTCTCTCTCACTGTACCTCTTTCTCTATCTCAAATAAACAAATTAAAATGACTTAAAAATCTAGATAACCAAATATTTTAATCATAATAAATTTTAATTAATTTAAAAGCAACTATTTGTAAATATGCATAGCTTTTTAATAAGAATATAAATACAATATAATTTTACAAAAGGAATGAGACAGAAAATAATAAGCCAACTGAATATAGATGGCAATGTTGTGTGGTTTGGGGAAAACTGGATAATGTAAGATGGCAGAACATGCTGAAATAGAAATATTTAGGTAGAATAGCCATTACAGCCTTCTCTTGAAAGTTGTGCTTAAGCATAGAATGGATGGAAATGAAGAAGTGAGCTATGTGCATGACAAAAAAGGATGTCTGTTCTAGACAGAACGAGTAATCAACACTGAGGTAAATGCTGGGGAGGTGGTGCTTGGTATGTTCCAGGGTCTGACCTGTAGTTAAGCCACTGCTTCTCCAGTGAAGTGGGTACATGAAAGAATGGTTAAGAATAGACATGAGTTCATAATATTAGAGTGAGTTCACACTGTATAGCCCCTACTGAGTCTCTGCTAAGGACCTGGCTATTAAGTTCAATGATGTAAGAATCTACGGAAAAGTTTTGAGCAGAGGACCAAAGGATTGTTTTGGACATTGTAATAAAAGAATAGAAAGGTTAAATGTGGAATCAAGGAGTTAAAAGGTCACTTTATTGGCATTACAGTAATATAAAACATGGATTGTGGTACCTTGAGGGAATATGACCTATGATCTATTATCTTAGAAAACATTACCCCAAACTTGGTGAATTATTACAGTTATTTTATGATGTTTTCTGCTCTGTGATTCAAGGACATGGGCAATGCCCTTAGCTGGACTGTTCTGCTTCATAGGGGGTTAGAGTATAAGGTGCTTTTGAGGGATTCAGTTGATGATTTGTCCAGAGTATCTCAGGTTACTTCCCATACATACATGGTCAGAATTACAGAAGCCATGACTTAGATGAGACCCTCTTTTCCTCTAAGCACTATCGGAGCCTCTCTAAAGGTCTGTCCAACATGGTATTCTGTATACATGGATATTTCTAACTCCAAGAGCAATAGAGCCACAGTGTAGCTACCACAGTCTTGAGGCCTGGATTTGAAAACTGGCACATCACTTCTAATATGTTCCGTTGGTGAGTTCAGTATCAGAGACCATCCAAATTTCAGGGTAGCAGACTTCAATGCATATGCCCACCCATTTTCTTATCTCTCTCTCCCTCCCTCCCTCATTCACTCTCTTCTCTCTCTCTCCCAGCATGCTCTCTGGTGGAATGCACTTTAACACATTTCTTTCCTTACCTGAAATATGGAGAAATGGTACATTTTGAATGGGCTTTTGTCTGCTTAAATGAGTTAGTGAATAGAAAATTATTGGTCTGTGTCTGATATATGTATGAGTCAGTGAGTTCTGTTAGCTGCTTTTGGAATAAACTACTGGTTTCGTAGTTTATTATTGTTGTTACATTATGTAGCTATCTCTGATTGACTCCCTTGTTCTCCACTTTGTCATTTTTTACTTCTTTCACCTTTTTTATCTCCATTTTCATGCCTCTAAGTTTTACTTTAGATAAGCAAAATTACAGACCACTTTAAAGCTTTTCTTTTTTGTTTCAAATCTTTAGGGTGTCCACTTAAGCAACAGCATGTCACTTTCTTCTGTTTTCTGCATTATAAGCATACACATATCTAAAATAGATAAAAAGAAGAGAATAAAGAAGATTCTATCAAAACATGTGGTTCTTCAGGAAAGGGGCTGTGATATGATGTGTGCAGTATAAAATTTGGATTCAATTGTGTGATATTTGTGTTTTTCATGTTTAATTTTAGAAAGCCATTATGAGGATGTATAGATGTTGCTATTCTTAATAATTAATTGTGTAGTTTTATTTTGACATGTGATATCTGTACATATTTACTGTGTATAGTATGATAGCTCAATATAATGCTTAATGATTATATCAAGGCAATTTCATGTCTTTATTTATCATTATTTTGAGTTGGTATGCCTCACACCTTGATAGAATTCTTCTTGTGCTTCTGTATAACCTGCTGCAGCTATGGAAAGTGGTGAACTTCTTAATATGTTTTGAATGATTTTTGTCAATTGATGTGGCATTTTTATGAAGAAGAAGATTCAAGGATGGTCTAATATTTCTCCCCAAATGGTTAGATAAACTGTTGTTATTTACTAGATTAGGGAAGATTCGGGGAAGGAAAATCAGACACTTCCCTTTTCCATGTGAAGTTTGATTTGCTGTTGCTACCCAAGCAGACAGAGACACAGGCTATCAAGATGGGATTTTAGGAAAGTTGTCGGAGCAGAGAGCTACTTATTTATGATTATATTTAAATCAATGACACTGGATGAATTTCATTTAGGAATGGAATGACAGGTATAGTTACTGAGCCTAAAGAGAAGTTCCCATGTTAGTTAGTACAGAAACAAGCAGGAACTAACAGAGACTAAGAAAAAAATAGGCCATGAAGCTGAAGAGCAAGGGAAAATGATATCTAGGAATCTGGTGAAAATATGAGAATAGGGAAAATCAAGTTTGTTATATACTTGCTGATTGCATTAAATAAAAGCTGAAAATTAAATATCATTTTGAAACCTGGAATCTATTGATGACTTTATAAGTGCTATTTTTATGATTCAGAGTAAAACATAAAAAAGAGGAATAATCTGAAACAAAATATGAAGAGAAGACACAAAGTTAGTAAGGACAAAATTCATTATACACTTTAGTGGGCCCATCATCTGCCTTGGCCTCATCTCTAAAAGTTCACAAAGAAGCCCTCAGTCTTTGCTCTTGCATCAGGGCATTGCTAAAATGAATGTCTATGAATTAAAGCATGCTGACTGTAATTGTTTCTGGTTTTGCAATATATTTTTGTTTGTTCCTTCCTCCTCCAGGAGCTTCCATCACTTTGAATCTAAATTCTTGGTTGGATATCCCTTACAATTATGGCAAAATGGCAAAAAAAAAAAAAAATCCAATTTTAAACCTGAGAAGAAAATTGAATTTGAAAGCCTTTGTTCTTGTGTTTCTCAGCTAAGCACAGTTTACAACATTTTTCTGTCTCTTAACATGTTCTGCCTTGATTCGGAAGACATTTACATTTGATCATTTGCAGGGCTAATTTTATCACTGCAATGACCCAATCTTCTCTTGGACTAATTTAGCAGCACTTTCCAGAGAGCTCAATAAGCCCCAAGAATATTAAAGCAGCAGATGAGATACAGAAGTGCCAGGCCTGGTTGTGCTGGCAGAACATGGCATCGGCTTGGAGAAGGAGCGCTGGGATGTCACATACAAGTTGACAGCACACTTCCTGTGAACTCAAGTAAACATGCTTTGTTGTTGTCCACATGAGGAGCTGGGGCTTAATCAGGTAAAATAATTGCATAGTGTCTCAGCTAAAGTGTTCAGTCAATTCAAAAAGCTAACAGGAAGTAGGTCTTGTAGGCTTGGAATTCCAGCTCTCTTCTTAGTTTTTATTGTGTCTTAGTGAAATAAGGTTCACAATAATTTACCTGCTTATGACATTTTGAGAAACAATCAGAAAGAACTATAAACACACTTTTAAACACATAATATACTGTGTAAATTTATGATATCTGTAAAATGAAGTTTGAAATATGTTAGTTTAGCTCTCTGGTTAACTTTTTTAATGTAATCATTTCTATCAGTTTTACCTTGATCTGTTCTTAAAGTTCTTGGTTGTTTAATTTTAATGGAATACAGTAGGAAGTTTAGTGAATTGTCTTTCAGAGCTTCAGACTTAAGGCCAAATGATTTATGTATTCCATTTTCTACTCAAGAAGTCATGTGTTATTAGTTAATAAAGATGTTGGAGTTTGTAAATAATGTTGATTTGCCTAGCTTTTTATGTGATTCTTCTCAATTATGTTTGTTTGTGATAAGAAGCAACAAGCTATAGGTCAGATATACAATATTCCTGACCTCATATCAGGACAAGGATGAATGCTTATAAGTGGAAATCCATGAATTCCCAAAGTAGTGATTTTCTAAATGGAGCTGTTCTAAAATGTTGATGCTGTTACTATGGTGAAAGTAACCTTTCTGCTTTTATCAACGCTGTCCTGGAGAGGACTATAGCAGGAGTTTGGAAATGAGTCAGCAAGGAATAGGGAGATGGATCAGTGGTTAAAGATGCTTGTTTGCAAAGCCTGATGGCCTGGCTTTGATTTTCAAGCACCCATGGCAGATGAAAAGTTGCACTTACATTTGGCAGTGACTCCCAGTGGCAAGAGACCTTGGTGTGCTCATACACATACACACACACTTATAAATAAATAAGTTTTTGTTGTTTTTTTGAGGTAGGGTATCACTCTGGTCCAGGCTGACTGGAATTTACTATGTAGTCTCAGGGTGGCCTCAAACTCTGGGTGACCCTCCTACCTCTGCCTCCCGAGTGCTGGTATTAAAGGTGTGCACCACCATACCGGGCTAAATAAGTAAAATTTTAAAAAATAAAATAATCCAACAACTAAAAGAAGATAATGTGTATATAACAAATAATAAAAAAATATAATACATAATATGTATATAACAAATAAATAAAAAAAGAAACATGTAAAGATAACACCATATCCAAAATGTGCAAACAATATCATATCCACTTCAAAGTAGAGGATGCCTATTTCACTAACAAGACATATATGAAGTTATTCAATTTCAGTAGCCAAAGACATGAAAGAAAAGAAAACAAAAAGTACTTAATAAAATTTCTTTTTTATCTTTACTTTCTTCTCTCCTCTTCTCTTCTTCCTCCTGTTCCTTCTCCTTCCAGTTCCTCCTCTTCTGAAAAAGGGTCTCACTCTGTCGCACAGGTTGGCTTGAAGCTTACTGCTTAGCCCTTGAACTTATGAGAAATCCTTCTTCCTCAGCCTCCTAAGGGATGGAATTATAGGTGTGAGCCACTGCTCCCAGCTTCTACAGTATTAAATGGGAAACAGGGAATATTAGGAAACATGTGGCACAAGTAGGACCCGTGTAGTTTTGGTAGAAATTTAAATTTTTATAGTTGCTTTGCAAAGTGTGTTTCGGAGGTTACGAAAGTTGAAAATAATGCATACATTAAACCCCACTTCTGAGTCAATGCCAAAGGATCTTCTTTATTCAGTTACAGTGTGTTGGTGACTCTCATGGAGAGATGTGAACAAATGTTTCCCATCAACTTGCTAAACACATGAGTTTATCCATTTTGTTTACTGAATTATGAGTCTGAGATGACTTACAGGAATACAAGTAACTCAAAGGCAACTCCATTACCATAAAGCCCACCCCAGCATGGGTGGTAATTCAGGAAAGCCACATTATTTGAACCCCCTGCCCAACTTGCAGGCATCAGAGAGTCAAAAGACTTTCTCGCCAATTGTTGCTGCCTGGACAAGCTCACAGAAGGGCCTTATGAATCTTGTCACTGTCTGACCTGCTTCTACTTTGTGGACTTCACCAGTTTCCTGAGTCTTTTTAACTTTCTCCGCATTTCAGAAGGGTGTTATGATATTTAAGAAATACCTACGTAACACTATGAAAAATACCATTTTATAGTAGAATTATTAGAAATAGCCAAATGTGAAAAATACAATCTCCCATAGCAAAGGAAGAGCCTACGTTTAAGAGTGTAAACTAATCTTAAGAAGTTGTAATATTTCACTCACTTATTGAGCAAAAATATTCAGATACAAAATATAAATTCATTTATATAAAATTTAAAACATGTTAACTACTCTAAAGAATTGGAAATAAAAATACTAATAATTTTTCTAGGTAAGTAGTAATAGAGAGCTCTTAAGGGAGTTTTGAAATAGAGTCAGTAGGTGTGTTTACTTTGTAAAAATTCAGTAGTTTTGCACACTTTTTCTGTAAATGTAGTATATCACAATTTTATTAAAGGTTAAAAAGGTAAGGGGAAATATGTGCAGTTAATATATTGCCCAGATTGACTTTCCCAAGAGGCAAAAACATTTTAACTAAAAAGTCCTTCATGATCAGAAGAAAATGCACTCTTATACATTGCCCTTTGTCAGTTATTACACTACATCAAGCTACAATCTTTTAATCACAATACTATATTATTCTTGGATTTTTGCCTTAAAATTTCAGAAGATTATTATTTTAAAATAGTGACTAAAATAAGTATTTAAAATCTTTTTTGAATAACAAAGATATTTTGGGGGTGGTATATTTGGTTAACCCTACAGTGCCTTCTTGGGATATCTGTATTAATTTAGCATAGTGCTCTATGGATTTACTGATTGTAAAAAAAATCCTTGCCTTTTCCACAAGAGACATCATTTTCTTCATTTTCATTTGTTACTAGTTATTTTTAGCTATACCATAAGCATAATGCTTCATCTCATAAAAGGTGATATGCTTTGTTAATACTTAAGACATAGTGGGTTAATATATAATAATTGAGCTGCTATATTTAGATGGCTAGATTTTGAACTTTGCAAATTTAAAAATGCACAGGCTTCTACATTCATTAAGAAATCAAGGGGAAGAATAAAGGTGAACAACTTAAATAAGTAGGTCTTTCCACAGGTGGAGTTATGTCTACTTGGATGAACTCATTTGAGATGATAGCTAAACAGATGGAGCTGCACAAAGTGTGTATAACAGGAAGGGTCAAACCTACCAGAAACAAAATAATATTAATGTGTTCCATAATTTGCATCAAGCTTCTGTTTTTCTTTATTCTGTTCTACACATTTCTAAGTATTTTTTGCTATATATTTTTTTTTCTACACAGTCAGCCATATTACTTTTCCATTTTAACCATAAAAATAAATCTTTGCATGATGTTCATTTCACTTTGCTCCAAGTTTCCCATAAAGGTAATGCTTTGAAATATACCTCAGTTTACAAGAGCAAGAGCATTATTTATTAAATTTGAATAAGGATTGTTTATGATTTTTCTTTCTATGCTACTAAGTATCATGCAATCAAGAGAATGTTTCTTCTTATTCTCTTTTTAAATTTTATTCATAAGAATGTAATTCATACATGTTATTTAAGTGTCTTATAGAATTCAATACATTCATATACTGGGCAATGTTTAAACCAATTAAAACATGTTTTTGGGCTGGAGAGATGGTTTAGCAGTTAATGCATTTGCCTGCAAAGCCAAAGGACCTTGGTTCAATTCGCCAGTAACCATGTAAGCCAGATACACAAAGTGGCGCATACGTCTGGAGTTTGTTTTCAGTGGCTGGAGGCCCTGGAGAACCCTTTCTCTCTCTCTCTCTCTCTGCCTCATTATTTCTCTCAAATAAATAAGTAAATAAAAATATTTTCAAAAACATGTTTTAATCTCCTCAAACATTTGTTCTTGGGGAAACTTTGTAAATCTTTTCTTCTAGCATTTTGAAATGCACCTTATGATTTTTCATGCTCACCATATCTTACAGTAATAACCCAGAGTCTATATTATGATGTAATTTTACTATAGTACCCAATGAGCAACTCTTTCCCAATTTTTCCCCAGCTACTGTCTCTAGTTTCTCTAACCACTAGTCCACTCAAATTCTGGGAGATAAACTCTTTTTTGGATTTTACATATGCGTAAGATCATGTAGCAATTGTTTTTCTGTGCCTGAATTATTTCATTAAACAAAATGATTTATAGTTATATCTGTATTATTGTAAATTATAAGAGTCCATTCTGTTTTTATAGTTTAACAATATTTCATGTGTATATGTATCAACTATACCCACTAATCAGTTGATAGACACTTGCCTTCCATTTTGCCATGTGAATAGCATAATATTGTTCATTTATATATGCATCTTTTTTATTTGTGTCATAAATTAATATGGTTTTCACTTGCCATAAGAATATATTAGAGAAAAATCACCCCCAATTTGCACTTATTTTTGGACCTGAACATAGCGCTGTGATACAGACTTTAACGTGTCTTTGAGCTATGGGGTTTTCAAATACAAACATGGTCCTTCATGAGCACATGAAGGTGCTTTTAGATGAGATTTAATATGTAAACTTGTAAACTGAGCATAGCATATTGCCTGTAATTTGGAAGACCTTCATCCTATATGCTGAAATACTGAATAGAATATAAAGACTAACCTTAGGTGAATAAAAGGAAGTCTTACCTGCCCTGATATGGATTCTTTTCCAGCCTCTAGATTCAAATGGCTATGTGGTTATGAAAGCGATTTTTGAATTCCTTCATGGAACCACACTAACATCATTCTTAGATGGAAGCACACACTGTAGTGTGTGTGTGTGCTTCTGCTTCTCTGGAGGACCCTGCCTATCAAAATACATAATATATATGAGCATGTAATTAAATAAAGTTTTAATGTGCTGAGTGCTGAGAGACATTTTTAAAAATAAAACATGAGTGAATTATTTTCAGGAAATTGTGAAATATGAGTGAATAATTTCATCATCATGCAAGTTCACAGAAACATCATTCACACATAACTGCATGTAGCTAAGTATACAGAAAAAAGGAAAATCTGTTGCAAGATATTCTTTGAAATTTTACCAAAAAAATAAGCAAGAAGGTTTTCTATTTTTTTTCCAAATGTCCTTGCTTATAAAACCTTGAAATGTGTATATGAAGAAGTCACCAGCAGCTGAAACTTCAGACAGTAAATGCAGTAAACTCTGAGAAAATAAAGGAAGTAGAATGTCCCACTGAGGTGTAATGGATGATTTGGCTCCTCCTCATTCCTACAGAATGCAACTTTTTTGTAGGGAAGCCTAGTTCAGTTTTAATGCAATAGCAGCAAAGAAATAATATTAGTGTTTTCTTAAGGTTAACTAGTAGTAGATCTATTCCCTTCCCTCATCTAACTTGGCATCCTATCTTCTCTGGTCTTTTCTCATTTCCTTCACTGCTTTTTTTGAAAATGGATGTTTTAAGGGAAAACATTTCATGAATACTGCTTCCTGGAACACTCACATAAATCAGTTTGTAAAATTCAGGGCAAGATGAAAGGATACACAAATATTTGCTATAGTTTTGTAATGTTTGATGTGCCTTTTCCTCTATGCACAATACTCAATTCCCAAAGAATTTTTAAAAGGCACAATGGGCCAGATGATGGACACGAAAGTACATAGTGGCTGATTTCACTTATTGAGTGATGATTATGCATCAGACATAATGTCAAGAGCTACATTTCTATTTACTCATTAAATTTTCCCAGAAATCAGAGTTAAAGATGCTATTATAATTATGCTAATTTTATATAACAGAAACTGATGAGTTATTTATGCAAATTCATCCTGTTGGAAATTGTCTGAACTGTGAGCCAACCCAAATAATTTTATCATAAATATTTCAATCTCTCAATTAGTATAATTACTTATAAATGTTCAAAAAATAGAATGAAGAGAAATGGGAAAGAGAACAAAAGGTGATAAAGAGCCATTATAAAATATATACCATCCAATAATTAGAACAGACATGACTCACACGAAGTATTCTGATGGTTTCTGAATGGGAAAATAAACATGCCATGTATATATATATATATATATATATATATATATATATATATATATACTTTCCATTAATAATGTTTGGAAGAATAGCAAGAAGGTGAAAGGAAAAGTGTCATCTATAAGCCCCAACTCCAAAGAATTCTTTATTTTCTCCATTTATTTTAATGTTTAAATATTTGTTTGATTGTGGTCTTTCTGTCCTCTGCAGTTGCCAATTTATTTCTTTACTAAACATTATACTCTAGGAAATTCCTGGTACTATAAGTCTTTGTAAATGCTTTACTATTGCACAACATTTCCCTGGTTAAATGAGCTACAATTTCTCAGTCACACATCCACTGATGTCATTAGTAAAATCCTTCAATACATGAAGCAAGAATGAACATCAGTAGAGATTTACTTTGTAAGGCTGTGATTAATCATCTGCATTTTTTAGTACCCAGGTCATATGAAACTTTGCTGTTTCCTAGCAGAACTTTATTTCATTTCATTTTATTTTATTTTATTTTATTTTATTTTATGGTGTAGTGGTGTATCAATGTACAAATGAATAGAAGTGAAAAATTGGACTAGGGATGTGGTTCAGTAGTACAGCACTTTCCTAACACATTCAAGTCCTTGGGCTCAATCTCTAGCATCAAACACAAAACCAGAACAAAGAGTAGAAGCTATTAAATTCATCTGAGGTAGTTTGAATGTATGTCCCCCAATAGACTTAAGTGTTAAGAAAGTGGTCTGCAGTTTCCTGCTACATGGGGCTCTGTCACTTGGTGTGGATCTGAATTCCAGCAGAAGGTTTATAGAGAAATGTGAGCCCTAGGGGTCCTGCTCCTTCAGGTTCATTTTTCTTCCTATGTTGTGCTCACTGTGTGGGTGTGTCTCTCTTCTTGGATCTGTGAAAGGGAGTCAGCTTCCTTTGCCATCAATGAAACTTTCCCTGGATCTGTAAGCTTCAAAGAAATTCTTCTCCTCCATAAACTGTGTTGGGTTTGGAAGTTCATCCCAGCAGCATGTAGCTGTCTACATCACCTTTTATATTCCAGTTCATCTTTCACCCTTTATGGATGTCCTTGAGGTTCTTTTCTTTAACTATAATGCACGCATTTTTCCCATTTTTCCTTATCTTCTGCAAGTAAGCCTTATAATGAGTCTGATTAGAACTATTCAAATGGAGATTTACTTTTCACAAAGTAAGCATTATGTTTATAAACCTTTCATTTTATGTAATTTCCCTGCACCTTCAGGTTACTTTCCATCATTTCATCACTCAAACACAAATCTGAAATCTAAATTGGATGGTAAAATTGCATTCATCCTTTAAATTTCACTATCTTCTCTCTCTCTCTCTTTGGGGGTAGGGTCTCATTCTAGCCCAGGATGAACTGGAATTCACTGTGTATTCTTAGGCTGACCTTGAACTCACAGTGAATGAAAGAAATGAAAAAGCCCAGAACATAAGAGAAGGAAGGAATACAAAGCTCTTGACCAAGAGCTAGCAAGAGAGGGTTTCAGAAAATGCAAAATCCACCAAAAGACCAGACTGGGGTATTTTATGGTCTGGTTGAAAGTAGAACTGATTAACCCCTATGCCTATATAGTTGACCAAGTCCAATCCTCCGAGGAATCTTTAACCTCCAGGAAAAGGGATGGACTCAGGCTGAGTTTAAGGAAGAACAGATCTAGGAGAACACACTAGATCTTTCTCTGACCTCTAGCAAAGTGGAGACTACAAGGAGAGTCTCAAGGACATTCCTCAGTTATATTTTCAGGGTCCTGTTAGCCCTAAACTCCTTCACATGCATGTGAATTCCTAAGCTTAGATCCCCAGAATCCACATAAAAGACAGGAAGTCATAGTGGGCTTCTTGATTATAGAAGCCTATGCCTAAAGCAAGATAGATGAATTTTCCCAGAAGCTCACATCTTTACTAGCCTAGCAAATGGAACAATTAACAATGAGAGACTCTGCCTCAAACAAGGCAGTTGGTGAAGAACAATACTCAATATTTTCTTCTGACCTCCACATGCATATGCATGCCATGATACCTTGGTGTCTCTACACACACACACACACACACACACACACACATACACACACCATACACACATCATAATACACCAAAATATGAATATTACTGGGGATAGTTGCATACACCTTTAATCCCAGTACTCATGAGGCAGAGGTAGGAGGTTTGCCATGAGTTGCAGGCTACCTTAGACTATTCCAGGTCAACCTGGGATAGCACAAGATCCTACCTTGCAAAACAAAAACAAAAACAAAAACAAACAAAAACATATGAAGAATTAGAAAAAGTATACTCTTCAAACCTTGTTAGAGAAATATAGTTGAAAACAGAAGAGGAAATATATGGAGGCCTCATAAACCATCTAGAGGCTTTACTCAGCAAGGATTTGGAATGATATATTTGAACAATTCTTTATTTTTTCGTGATAATAAAATTAGATCTGGGAATATAAAGGTCAGAATTGATAATTTCTGTCCATAAAACATTGCCTAGAGGATATGAGACATCTCAGTTTGCCTTAATTTTACTTACAAATTGATAATCCAGATGCTTGGCAGCCTTTCATATTTACATTGCTTATTTATCACTTTCTAACAAATAATTATAAAATTTCATGGCTTAATAAGAGCAATAATAATTTATCATCACTTCTATTTTGTTGCAAACTCAAAAATTGGTGGTTAGAATTATTCAGTCTTATTCCATCACAGACTAGGAAGTGGAGGCCTAACATGGCTGTTGGTTTGAATGACTACCTGGGGCATCTTATCTGGGCTTTCTTACACTATGGCTTATAACCAGCAAGTGGATTTAGTGAGAATAAACCACAAGTCACTTGGCCTTTTATGTTTGAAGAAGTTAGTCTCTTGTTGCTGGATAAAATAGTTGACCAGAAGCAGCTGAAGGAAAAAAATAGTTTATTTCCAGATTACAATTTTGACAAGAAGTTTCATTATGGCAGGGAAAGCATGGCAGGAGCACATAACCAGACATCACATGCCTACATTAGCAGTGAGGAAAATATGGGAATTAGCTAAGTGAGGCACATGGGGTTGTGCTATAACAACTCAAGGCCATCCTCCAGAAACACATCTCCAAACAGGCTCCGCCTCCAAAAGGCTTCACCAACTGAGGAGCAAGTGTGAGGTTTAATCAAGAACACATGAGGCTATTGAAGACACTTCACATTCAAAGTACCACATCTCTCCTCTGGCCCCCATAGATTTAATCTATTTCATGGTGAAAAATGCAGTTAGTACAACTTTAAAAGTTCCTATCACCTTTATCAACACTGTTCAAAATCCAAAATCTAAAATATAATTAGAGACCCAAGATAGTCTCTTAAAATTGCGAACCCTGCAAAATCAAAACATAAGTTTCATTGTTCCAACACATAATGGCACAGAGCAAACATGCTCATTTCAAAAAGGAGAGATTTTGGCATTGTAAGGAAAGATTGGATGACTGCAAGATTGAAAAATAGCATAGTAGGACAACATTAAATCTTGCAGTTCCATGACTAGCACCTGGTACTAATGATAGTATCCTCTGGGCTCCAAAGGACCTGGGTCATTCTGTTCCTTCACCTGTGCTGCTTGCTTGGTCAGAGTCCACCAGCAGCCATGGGCTCTCCACCTCAACCCATGCCTAACTGTCACAACTTCATGCAGTCCCTCACAAGGACTCATTGAAAGTTCATCAGCACTTCCTGACACCGAGTGATGCTCTGTGCTCAGCCTCAATGGCTCTCTGCAACTGTAGTATAAGCCATGACCATATATTTGCTGAGTTTTTGTATTCCCTAAATAAATATCACACCATATTTTTCCCCATAGAGAGGTAGCCTGACCTTGAAGAGCAGGAAACTTCTTCACCATTCTATTTTCAGGCTATTCCTTTCAAAAAAAGCAGCACTCTCACTAGCTTGAGCTTTTAATGGCTTGGGCCTTGCTCTCAAGGTGTTTGGCCCATTGTTACAATGCAAAGCAGCTGGCCCATCCTCCATGATGATAATCTCTTTGACAACTATAGCTGAAGTGGCTTCAGTCTCTGGTTCCAAAGAATTTCAATTTTCTTTAGTTTCTTTCTGCTCTGTATTTTGTTCTGTTTCGTTGTAGACCTGAATTCAAGCAGCATAGTGAAATGAAACCATGGGATCAAGCTTTTCCATCTTAGGTTTACTTTGCTAAGTACATTAGTCCATTACTTGAAAATTTACCTTTGCTTAAGTTCTCCTGGGCATGGGCAGAATATAGCCAACCTCACAGACTATCAGCCACCAGGCTCCCTGTCTACCCTGTTTGCTTGCAGGCTCTTCCAGAATATCACATGAACTGCCTATAATCCACCTCCTAATGCAGTCCTTTATCCCCTCTTAAACTTCACAAGCCAACCTCCATTGTCAACATTTCTATCTGCATTCCAGTCCTCAAACCTCTTTCCAGAATATGTGTGTAACATTGTGAGGATTTTATTACTTCCAACTCCATCAACATTCCTGCCAAAAAAACAGTTCAAAACTACCAAAAACCACATGGTAAGTTTCTTCATGATAATTTGTTTAGCAATGAAAAGGCAACTGCCAAAGAAAGTTGGTACTGAGAGTGAGATCATGGCTGTGATAACCAAAAGCAGCTCATGGAAAGAAAGGGTTGATTTCTGGCTTGCAGTTTCAAGAGGAAGTTTGAAGCTGGGTGTGGTGGCACACACCTTTAATCCTAGCACTTGGAGGCAGAGGTAGGAGGATCACAGTGAGTTTGAGGCCACCCTGAGTATACAGAGTGAGTTCCAGGTCAGCCTAGACTAGAGTGAAACCCTACCTGGAAAAAACAAAAACAAACAAACACAAAACAAAAAAGAGGAAATTTGATCATTATGTGGAAGGCATGGCTGGAACAGGTACACATCCCCACAGCAGCACATGGGAAGGAGAGAGTGATCTATGTGTGGCTAGAATAAATGAGCTATGCCACCCTTAGGCCTGCCCCAAGTGACATACCTTCTCCAGCAAGGTTCTACATCCCAAATTTTCCACTAGCTGCCAACTAAATGTGAGGCCTAATCACAAACATAAGAACCTACTCAGGGACATTTTACAATCAAACCACCACAATGATCCAATGTCAGAAGTCATTCAGTATTACTTTCTCTGCATTTTCTTGAGAAAAATAGTTACAAATTTCTACCCCATATTGAACATAAAGGCATCTAGATATGTCTTACATCTTATTGGAAGATTTCCAAGATTATATTTTAATAAGAATATTGAACAGGGATGAGTGTGCAAATGTGTGTGTGACATATGTCTCCATGGTTGGTAAATACAATCTGCCATTCCATCTGAGACTTCTAAAAATTACCAGTGTTTGGCAAACCAGATAGGAAACAATGAGTCACATTAATTTCCTGTAGGTATTTCATTAAGCATATCAGGGGTTAGGCCAACTCACAAGGGAAGACAATTATGTTTTTCTTATACTGGTGGATATTTGTACTGCAGAAGCTCATGCCATGTGGGCATTTTGCATTGCCAAGGCTACACTTAGTTTGCTGGTGCAAGAATAGTGGCATGTGTTGCTAGATGCTTTAGTTTCGAGTGATGCTTTTATTTAAGTCCTGTTGCCTGGTGTTATGAAGGGGATTCAGTGCCTTGGTCCAACACAACAGCTATTGTCAATTAGCCAGTTGACCAGGCTGTCACAAGTATTTATATATTTGTAAATATTTCAGATTGTATTAATTTTTATTAATATCTTTGAGTCAAAACTCTTTACATACATGTTATATATCAGACACTATGTTATGATGAAAATGAAATGCTGAGCGTAGTCCTCTCTTTTCAGAAATATGTGCCAGAGAAGTATGCAAATAAGCCACTTTATAACAGGATAGGAAGGTCAAAAAAGAGAATACTTTTCATCACTTCCCCAAAATTCCATCATATTATGAATTCACCAAATAGATAATCCACAGATTTCATCCAATGACTTCCCAAAGTCTCTCAGCTCTCAGCCAAGCCTTTAACATGAATCTTTTTAGTGAATACTTCATGTACAAACCATGACAGAATATTTCACAAATGAAAAAGTCAACAGTTTTCAATTGTTTGATGTTCTTAGTGGCACATCAGTTCTTTCACTTTTTTCCCATACTACATCTGAATCATGTCTTTGTCCAGCATACCTGCCTTGTATATGCTATCAATCCAATGATCAGTTAATGACGTTTGTATTTATCAGTTTCGTCATTATGATATTTCAATATTATTTTCACCTTAAATTTACTTAATAATGGCTCCAAAACATAGGATCAATGATGTTGATGATTTCGATATGCCAAAGAGAAGCCACAAACTACTTACCTTAAGTGAACAGAGAAAGATTCTCAATTTAATGAAAGGGAAGTTAAACATTATAATTGTTAAAACATGCATATATCATGTAAGTCGTATGCATGACATTGGAAAGAAGGAAGGCTATATTCGTGCTGCCTTTCCTGCTACCCTCAAGCTGGGGCAGTTTCCACTGCAGAACGTGGCAGCCACAAAGGCAGCACATAGTTCTAAGGCTTGATACTCGCAGTGGTGTCATGGGCTCGTTTGGGGTTCTCAGAAGTTATGACCTAAAGATATGGGTTTGGAGGGATAATAGCATCCAGGCATAGATTAAAATTTATTCTTTTATTGACAAATTCATACATATAAATCATATACCATGGTGATAACCACCACCAGCACTTCTTCTCTTCCCCTGATGATTTATTCTTAAAGAAAGTTGCCTGGACTGAACGGAGACAAGACCTTTATTTTCCTGAGTTCTGATTTAGAATCTGAAAAAGCAGGCTTTGGAAGATCCAACATTCTACATCTTAGGAGTGAGAAGGAATATTAGAGGTCATGTCATCATTGTACAACTGTAGTTAAGTACATGATAATAAATTGGCCTATGGAGGAAAGTACATCACACTTGATTAATAGACTGAAAAGTTAATTGCTAATTTTTCTTGCCTTTATTCTTGTATTATAAAAAGCGTTTTATAAATGCTGCATGAAAGTCGCTATACTTCATTTATTGCCTTTTTACTCAACATGCAGCATCTAATTGATGCTAATGCAATTTTTTAAAATAGGCACAGAGTAGATTGTCTCCATTTCATAATGGAATAAGATGTATTTTGGTTGGGCTTTAGATATCCCATGATGAATCACTTAGCAATTTGCAAAACCAGAATTAATTCTTGTAGCTTATGAATTAAAATCTCATTTAAGATCAAGGAACTAGCTTCTCAAATAGTCTTCTTTGACTAGGAGCTTCCCTAGAGCCCAGCTTTAAGCTCTAGGATATCATCTTATAGGGGCCTTATAATGACATGAAAAATTTGGAAACAGTAAAATATTTCTGAACATGTAAATACCAAAAATTTATGTAAAGACCATCATTCATTCTGGGCTCCTTTCTGGGTGTTGTATTACACAGCTTCACTGCAGCCCTGCCTGTGTGTGCACAGTATACCCATTGCACACACCGTCACGCCGTGTGCATTTGCGTGCACAGTACACTCATTGCACACACCATCACGCCACGTGCCTTTGAGTGCACAGTACACTCATTGTACACACCATCACGCCACGTGCCTTTGAGTGCACAGTACACTCATTGTACACACCGTCACGCCATGTGCCTTTGAGTGCACAGTACACTCATTGCACACACCGTCACGCCATGTGCCATTGAGTGCACAGTACACCCATTGCACACACCGTTACGCCATGTGCCATTGAGTGCACAGTACACTCATTGCACACACCATCACACTGTGTGCCTTTGCGTGCACAGTACACTCATTGCACACACTGTGTGCCACCAACAATCACTGTCTGAAGGACTACATCAGACTGGAGACTGCAGAGATTATGACTTGCAATATTTTTACTATAAATAGAAATTTTTCTGTTTTACCGAAAAATTATGATTTAATTATTGGAAAAAAATCTTGGTATTTTCTCACCACCATCACTCAGCATGTAATAAGAAGTCCATCTTTGTATTGTCCTCTTAGAATGTTTAAGTTTTAAAAATTGCCGTTTGAATGGCTCAGGAATTTTGTGGAAGAGGGGGCAGAAAGCAACTTAGAGCCACAAGTTGGGACATTATGCACAGAGACATTGCCTCTCCCCCATAACTGACAGCTGTCCCCACAATGCATGACCCACAGTCCCCATGGGGTTGACTTGCATCCCCAATGAGGAGGGCTTCTTCAGAAAAGGGGAAGGGATGAGGGAAATGATGGTACCAATGTGTGTCATTTACATACTAAGTATGTCCATATCTAATAAAAATAAATTTTAAAAATTGGTGTTTGAGATCTGGGCGTGGTGGCGCACGCCTTTAATCCCAGCACTCGGGAGGCAGAGGTAGGAGGATCGCAGTGAGTTCGAGGCCACCCTGAGACTCCATAGTGAATTCCAGGTCAGCCTGGGCTAGAGTGAAACCCTACCTCGAAAAACCAAAAAAAAAAAAAAAAAAAAAAAAATTGGTGTTTGAGCTGGGCGTGGTGGTGCACGCCTTTAATCCCAGCTCTTGGGAGGCAGAGGTAGATGGATCACTGTTAGTTCAAGGCCACCATGAGATTACATAGTGAGTTCCAGGTCAGCCTGGACTAGAGTGAGACCCTACCTCGAAAAAACAAAAACAAAAAACAACAATGAACATTGCTGTTTGAATTGCTGCCTTCAGTTATATAAATTATTCAATGAATTTGATAATTAAGACAAAATTGCCAACCACTTTTTAATGGTTCTGAACACACTTCTGCCATTTTGTACATATTTATGTAAAGCAGTGCTTCCAGCATTGATGGTTATAAGATCAAAATATTGCTCAATCCTAGAAAATGTTGAAATATTGTAGATACTCTACATCATACTAATTCAAGTATTCTGGTAGAGAATGCATCATGTGATAAACCACATTTTATGATGTATATGAATGATAGTCAATTAAAATTTTTATATTTTGCTTTTAAGAATATAGACTTGAAAAGAGAATTATAGCATTTCTTTCATATGTAGTGTGTAGTTTTTAAAATATATTTTTATTTATTTATTTAAGAGAGAGACAGACACAGAAAGAGAATGAGAGAGAGAGAGAGAGAGAGAGAGAGAGAGAGAGAGAGATGGATGTGCCAGGGCCTCCAGCCACTGCAAATGAACTCCAGATGCAGGCACTACCTTGTACATCTGGCTTACATAGGTCCTGGGGAATCAAACTGTAATTCTTTGTCTTTGCATACAAACATCTTAACTGCTAAGCCATCTCTCCAGCCCTAGTGTGTAGTTTTTTTTTTTTTTTTAATACATGAAAATAAAAGGGTGACAATTTGAGAACAGGAAGGAGAACACAGGAGTGGAAAAGAGGGACACGAGATGGAAATGCCTTATGTATATGCATGAAAGTGCAATGATTGCACTCATTATCTTGTACAATTAATATATAATAATAACAAAAATGGGCTGGAGAGATGGCTTAGCGGTTAAGCACTTGCCTGTGAAGCCTAAGGACCCCGGTTTGAGGCTCAACTCCCCAGGACCCACGTTAGCCAGATGCACAAGGGGGCGCATGCGTCTGGAGTTCGTTTGCAGTGGCTGGAGGCCCTGGCGCGCCCATTCTCTCTCTCTCTCTCTCTCTCTGCCTCTTTCTCTCTGTTGCTCTCAAATAAATAAAGAAATAAATATTTAAAAAAATAATAATAATAACAAAAATGAAATAACATAGGCTTTTTTCAAGTGTAGAACCACAATATTTTTTACTAGCTTTCTTCCACATATACTTGACATAACAATTCGTCACATTATTTACACTTTTACTTTGGTATCACCATGGCAATGTCCTTTCCTTAGGAAGGCTATACTTCAGTGGTTAAATTAAGACATTTTGCTACTTTATCTCTCCTAAACTTGAATTTTCATAGAATTTTATTTTCTATAGGATATGTCACTATATTTTGTTATATTGTGGAAATATTATGACATTCCCATGTTTATATAATTCAAATGTTAATGCCTGCATCTAGAAACATGTTACTCTATTTCCTAGACTGAAATGAAAAAAAATTCACACCAACCTTTTTTATAAATATATTTTTAAATTATTTTATTTATTCATTTGCAAACATAGAAAGGGAAATAGATTGGATAGATAGATAGATGATAGACAGATAACAGATAGATAGGTGATAGAGATAATGGATGTACAGGATCTCTGTCTGCTGCAAATGGACTCCAGATGCATATGTCACCTTATTCATCTGGCTTTACATGGTTATTGTGGAGTCAAACTTGGGTCATAAGGCTTTGCAGGCAAGTGCCTTAACTGCTGAGTCATCTATCCAGCCCTATACCAACCTTTTAAACACATGCAAAGACCCAAGTCAATTATTGATAATATTTTATTTTTTAATTACTAAGTAGGAAGCCATTTTATTTCTAGAAGCATAGCTTGCATATATGAAAGAGGAATCTCCTTTGTCCATACAAATACTTTGATGATTTCCAGGGGTCTATTGTTGTATCTTAGCAGAAGTCCCATTTAGAGGAACTCATATTGCAACATAAGTTTATATTTTCATCATGAAAAACTACCTAATATATTTCATGTCAAATTGTGGAAGAGTGGGGAGAAAGATTGTAAGAGCCACAGAGTAGGTAGGAATACCCTAAGGCACAGTCCCTCCTACTACCCCATAGGGACTGACTGAGGCCTTCATGACCCCACAGTGAATATCATAACCCTATTGAGGAGGGCCCCCAGGGTAACGGGAGTTGGGGCAAGGGAATAAAAGAGTATAACTTGTTATATATATGTTTAAAGTAAAGCCACAGCTGAAACTGTGAGGAAAGTCGCAAGAGTTCTGCTTACGTGGTGAACCTGATAATCAGTGCCAGGGTATAGGAGATAGTTCCTGAGCATACTCACCACTTAACAAAGTAGAGATCCAGATGCTCCTGAGAGCAGACTTAAAACTCACCCACCACGGATCAGGGGAATATTGCAGAAGAGTGGGAGTGGAAAGATCGTAAGAGCCACAGGTTGAGACATCATACCCAGAGGCATTTCCTCTCCCCCCAAAATAATTGACTGCTGCTCCCACAATGCCTAACACACAACCCCATAAGGAATACCTGCAACCCCACCGATGAGGCTCCTCAGCAGAAAAGACAAGGGAAAAGAGGGAGCATGATATATCCATACAAAATATGTTATTAATAATAATAAAGAAAAAGAGGAAAAATAATATTTTAGAACACCTGTCCATGTTGATAACTTGGTAGAAAGCAAAGGATAAATTTAAAAAGAAATAAACATGGCCAGGTTATATCAAGATGAAATTCTTCCTGAAATATGCCTTACCATTGAAAGTTTAAAATTTTATTTATTTATTTATTTATGAGCGACAGACAGAGAAAGAGGCAGATAGAGAGAGAGAGAGAATGGGCGTGCAAGGGCCTCTAGCCACTGCAAATGAACTCCAAATGCGTTTGCCCCCTTGTGCATCTGGCTAATGTGGGACCTGGGGAATCAAGCCTCATACCGGGGTCCTTAGGCTTCACAGGCAAGTGCTTAACCACTAAGCCATCTCTCCAGTCCAGAAGTTTTAAATTTTAGCCCATATTTGTCTGTATTTTTTTTTATTCCATTTATTCTGTTTTTAGGATTTTTTAAAATTTATTCTTCTCTGTGGAATAATGCAATATTTCCATCATATAAGAACAATAGAGTAGGAAGTAACCAATATATTTGTATATACATTGACCTGTTTTTTTTTTTTTTTTTTTTTTTTTTTGGTTTTTCAAGGTAGGGTCTCACTCTAGCCCAGGCTGACCTGGAATTCACTATGGAGTCTCAGGGTGGCCTCGAACTCACGGCGATCCTCCTACCTCTGCCTCCCGAGTGCTGGGATTAAAGGCGTGCGCCACCACGCCCGGCTTGTTTGACCTGTTTAATAGAACAATATTATTCATACTTGATTTAGAATATTTATGACAAATATAAAAATACAATTTACATTCCCTACTTTACTTAATATCCTTCTTTTATGTCTTTTTTCTGCTCATGGATAGAAACATAATGCTGAACTTAGTGTTTATTATAACTATTGCCATTAGAATAATAATGACTGTTGTCACAGAACTATGAAAAACAATCTGAAAATTACTACAGAACCTTCACATATATCTAAATCTACCAGAAAGGAAAAAAATATCTCTCTCTTTATATATTAGTAGTGGAATTATTTTTTAATATTTATGTAGCATCTCTGGTGTTTTTGACCTAAAATCAAAGTAGTTTTAATATATCCATGCCAACTAACTTTTGTTTAGAAATTTCTTTGTTCTTCTTTTCTTTAATGTTATTTATTTATTCATTTATTTGACACAGAGAAAGAGGGAGAAAGAGAGAGAGAGAGAGAGAGAGAGAGAGAGAGAGAGAATGAGCATGTGAGGGCTCCAGCCACTGCAAATGAACTCCAGATGCATGCGCCCCCTTTTGCATCTGGGTTACGTGGGCTCTGGGGAATCGAACCTGGGTCTTTTGGCTTTGCAGACAAACGCCTTAACTGCTAAACCATCCCTCCAGCCCTATTTGTTCTTCTTTTAAAACTTATTTACATTTGATTTTTGATCTCCTTGTATTTCAGCTATAACTTTCAAAAGTACATCTGATTCATAATCAGTTCATATTTTCAAGCTGCTAACATATATAGCTGCATACATAAAGCTTAGACTCACTGCTATAGTCCTGTTTTATACATTTGATATTTTTGCTGTTTTTTTCTTTTGCCTTCTTGTAGACAGATAAGGTTTTATGTACTATGATTCCCCCTTTTATATTGTAAATCATAGATTCTTTTTTCCCCTTACTGGAAGTTCAAAACCACTTAATAAGTTGTACATAAAATATTTGAGTCTAAACTTCAAAATCCTCCATCTCTCACAAATAACATTCTGGATTCTATTTCTATTACTATATTTATTCAAATCGTAAACACAATAAGTGAAATAACAACTTTTAGTGAAGCTGAAAGTTACTCTGCAATTCACTGTGATATGGAAAATACTGGCATTCTAAACTTTCTTTTGTTCAGCGATTCCTTATTCTTTTCTGAAAGTTAGCTTTCCTAGACTCTTTTAATGTGCAATGTGCAAACATGACTTTACTTGTAGTGGTGTGGCTTCTAAATATTTCAGTTCATTTTGGTGTCTACATTAGCATTGGATTTTTTTCTTTTCATTTTGAAATGTATTTACTCATTGGGATGCAACATCTCATTTACTGCAGTGGCCTGTGGTGACTCCCAGTGGGTGTTCTGGGCTGATAAACTTATTCATAATTTACATTGTTATTTTGTGATTGATTTTTCTTGTCTTGTTCTCATTTGGTGCTTTCTTCTCTCATCGGGTGGTTAGTGGTTAGTGGTGGTTAGTGGTGCCTAATACCTGGATCCTGGTGTAGATAGCTTCAGATTAGAATGATGTTTCTCCCTCATCTCTTTTTCTACATTTGCTTTTGCTTTAGACTGGGTATCACACTATAGTCAGAGGTAGCTTGTCTTTATAACCCTCCTTCTGCCTCAACCTCTATATATTTAATACATTTTTCTCAAAGTTTTGACTAGTTTTTCAAGTTTTCATTTTTTCCCAATGAAGTTATAGTAGGAAATAGGACTATATTTACAGCTTTAAAATTACAGCTTTGAAATTGAATATAGAATGAGTAAAGTAATAAAATGTAGCATGTTACATGTAGCAGGGCTGAAACTAATACCAAATTATGTGATTTTAGAATAGTTGACATGTTTTGGTCATTTCTATGTTCAATGTATTTTTGTCACATTAACTTATCACCAGCTTTTTAGAACCCTTTCTTTTTATGGTCACTAACAAATTTAAGTATACGTCTTCAAAACTCTCCTATGGCAGGTTTCACAAACTATTTATGATTTTTTAAATATTAAAACAAATAACTATTATATTTTTTCATTTATCAGCTAAAGTCACATTAATCATCAATCTAATAATCTTAGAACAAACTGTACCAAGCTGTATCATTTCTTTTCATTAAGAGAATGAGTGCAATGTTGCACATATACACAAAGGGCATACACGTCTGTAGTTTGTTTGCAGCAGCTGAAGGCCCTGGTATGCCAATTCTCTCTCTCTGTTTCTCTCCCTTTTCTCTCCAATAAATAAAAATAAATAAATAAATAATAACAATAAAAATATTTTAAAAAGAGAATGAGTTATTGTTTGTAGGTTCTTTTTTTTAAATTGCAAACTTTATTATATAAACATATTGCAAATTGGTCGTATTCCTCTCTGGTAACATTCTTATATTCCCTTTCCCCACTACCGTTTAACTGAGAGCCATCCTCAGTGGGGTTATCAGTAATCACTGTGGGGTCGTCGTAACTGCACCAGTCAGCCTCTCTGAGTATATCTTCTCACCCTGTTGCTTGCCTCTGGCATTCCTTTTTTTTTAAAAAAAAAAAAAATTTGTTTGTTTGTAGGTTCTTAGCCATGCAAACCAGAAGGTAATTAAACAATTCCCATGACATACGAAATCCTGACATTCTAATTTGTAATAGAATCCTTTTATTCTATTTGACTATTACAGGGCACTTCAAAACCAAATCATTCTTGTTTTTTGCCTTTTCACTGGAAGCTTCAAATAGTGGTCATTGGTTTAATTGTTAAGAGGACACTGGAAGCCATAAAATGCAATCATTACTTATGACAATATTGCGAATGTAGGCAATGGTGACAAATATATAAATGCATTTATGTATTGTATATAACCACATATATGTGTGTATTAGTCTATTCGTATTTTGAAAAACAACTCTCTATATCTTTGTGTGAATTGTGAAGCACTCCCAGTGTTTGTTTTATTGCACATTACATTGCAATTCGTGTTCAGTGATAAAATATGAATCTACTAATGATTTATATCTTGTCAGCCACAATTGGAGAAAGCAAAAAAAAATCGATTCTTATGTGTTTAACTTTAGGATATGAATATTTACCTTCCCTGAGGTAATTTATTATAAAATGGTAGTTCTGGGTGGGACTTGCATAGATGTATGATGTGAGTGGAATTGGTGTGGGGCTGTGCTGTATACCTGAGTGATATAGTTTTGTTCCACATTCCCTCAGTATAACAGTACTTACTGTCAATCTTGATTTTTAAGTATTTTTTAATAGTCTTCTGTATAAAAAGAGCAATTTCTTCCCAGATCCTACCCACTTCCTATGTATATTAAGGAAAATCAATTCCACCATTAGGGTTTTTTTTGTTGTTGTTGTTGTTGTTGTTGCAGTAACTGCTGTTCTATTTGCCTGGAGGTTATTAACTATGAACATATATGAATATTCAGCTAAACTCCCTAGATAATATAAAGTGTACTTTATATTTCAATATTCTGTTCTATTCTTACCTTTCCCTAATGTCTTGAATTTTTCCTTTTATGTTACCTTGAAATATGTCCAAGGTATATTTTGATTCAAGTAATGTGAATAAATAAAATGCAGAGAGCTTGGGTAACCAAAGAGTGCAGTAAGATTCAATATTCTTGCATAATCATCATTGTTTTCTTACTTTTAGTGGCTCCAAATAATATGTGCTTGAGAAATACAGTGAGGTTAGTATGCAAAGCAGTGTTTGTCTGGGTCCGTAGCCTGCCTTTCCAGCTAGACAGATGCCTATATGCCATGTGGTGTAATGTTGAAGCATTGGTACTAGGAAAGTGTGATGATTACATTAATATTCAAAATGTGAGTCATAAGAGGTGAATAGTTATTACAAAAATATCTCTCTAATGCAAAAACAAAGGAAAGATAAAGACCTGCTTTCAAAGTGACTTTATTGTATAACAGTCCAAAATTTTCAATCATTTAAGCAGTTTTATAAGAATAGTTTGAGTGCTAGGTGATTTGATACTGTTAATAAAATACTTTAAAACTATTTTTTAGGTTTGTTCCACCACTCACAGTGACTCCTCCTTTAAAAAAATATTTTATTTTTATTTATTTATTTATTTGACAGAGAGAGAGAGAGAGGGAGGGAGAATGGGCATGTCAGGGCCTCCAGCCACTGCAAATGAGCTGCAGACACATGTGCCACCTTGTGCATCTGGCTAATGTGGGTCCTGGGGAATCGAACCTGGGTTCTTTGGCTTTGCAGGCAAATGCCTTAACCACTAAGCCATCACTCTAGCCCTAAAACTATTAGTTATAGAAATATTTGTTGGACAGATTTTATTATCAGTTTTTCAGTTATAAACTAGGGTTCTTTAAATGTGTACTGTGGGGCTGAGGAGATAGTTCAGTGGTTAAAGACACTTTTTGCAAAACCTGTCATTTCTCTTGCATAGGATCCATGCAAAGCTAGATGCAAAAAATCATGTGTGCATGTGGATCTTGTATGCAGGGTAAAAGTCATTGGTACCCTCATCCTCATTCACTATTTATCTGTCTGTCTATCTATCATCTATCTATCTATCTATCTATCTATCTATCTATCATCTATCTATCTACATAATTGATGATGACAGGACTTATATAGCTATAGAGAGCCCTAGAGAGTATTTCATCTCTTATTTTCCATTCCATGGTGAAGGTCTTATTTTCTGTGTAACTGGTAGAAAGCAAGATTTATTGTATATTTCTAAAATGTAAACTGGGGGTCTTCATTTCTACTATACTTTTTCCAGTATCACCACAAAGGGGTCTCTGCTGCTAGTCTCAGATCCATGTAAAGACATTTCATCCTTGAAATTCTTTACATCAGAAATGAGTTTCTGGGCTGGGGCAAAGGACAAATGGTTAAAGGTGCTTACTTGCAAAGCCTGAAAGCCTGTGTTTGATTCCTCAGTTCCCATGTAAAGCCTGATGCAGCAAGTATTATATATATTTGTAGTTTATTTGCAGTGGCAAGAGGCCCTGGTGTGCCCATTCTTTCTCTGTCTCTATCCTTCTATTACCACACACAAATAAATACAAAACGGAGTTGTCTGCTTTACTGGGAAGATAAGATCCTCTTATAAAATTGACTTTTTTCCCCATAAAAGAATGTATTTTCTCTTCAAAATAACATTATTGAGGAATACTTCTCTTATCCTAAAGTTCACTTATTTGCACAAATTAGTAGCTTTAGTGTATTAAATAATAGTTTCTAAAATTGTGGCTCTAGGGCTGGAAGGATAGCTTAGTCTTGCCTGCGAAGTCTAAGGATCCAGGTTCTGTTCCATACAACCCATGCACCCCAAATGCACATGGTGACTCGTGTGTCTGGAGTTCATTTGCAGTAGCTAGAAGCCCTGGCGCACCCATTCTCTGTCTGTCCCTCCTTCTGATAAAAAAATAAATAAGAATAAAATTTTAAAATGTGTCTATATATATATATATATATATATTATTAATTCTAAGTACATACTTCAGAGACATTCGTTACATTTCCATTGTTTTGAAGCCATAACAATCACCAATGTTGATTTTCAAGAGTCTATCACCACACCCAGAACTCTGTAATCATTAAACAGCAATTCCTTATCATGTCTCCTACTATCACTTGGTAGCTTCTAATTGACTTTCTTAAAAATAATTTAGAATGAATATTCTTATTCAAGTTAGGTTACCTGACTTCTCTCTTCAAAATTCTTCTAAAAATCTTCTAAATTATTATAAAATCAGCATGAAAACCTCACAATGTAGACCAATTCAGGTAAGATTTTTGAAAATATAAAATAATATTTTTAAACACAATAAGATAAAAATGGAAGTAAGGCTTAAGTAATACATGTCAAATTATTTCCTTTCCAAGATGAACTATTGTAATTTTTTTAAAAAACATGTTTTGGTGAAATTTGGATATGTGGCAGTAATGTATATAAATATCTTTTATGATATGAAAAGGTTAAGTCTATCTTCTTTCTTATTTCTCTAGACTGCTCCTAGAATCATGATAATACACTTCCACTGTTTCACTTCTCTTCCAACAATTCCAGAGTTACTTCCTACATTGTACTAAGCTTTGCAGCTCTCAGACCTCCTTGAAAGGCTCTCTTTGTTCTCGTGGCTTCAGCTTCTGCTCGGTCTGTATTATACACAAGGAACTTACCTTGGCCCGTCTGCCCAGTCTAATCCCAAATGAGGTTCACACCCTCTACAGGCCCATTTTAGCACTTTGAAACTCTGTGCTGTGAAGGCAGGTGGCAAAGTAGTTCCTCACTATTTAATGAACAGTTTTGACAGGGGTCAGTTTTCTGCATTGCTGTTTGATAGTAGTACATGTATAATGTCCTTGGTACTATGAAAGTAAGTGATTGAACATTAAGAATTGCCTTGAAGTATCTATGTAAAAACTACATTCTACCTAAATGCTGTGGACTAAATATTGTAACATGCGTTGTGAGTTTTTAGGTAATATTAAAGTTAAAGATACTTTCATGCAAAAGTACCTATGAGCATAAATATTATTTGATTTATTATTGTTAAAGACATTTTGTCTTCTAAGATGCTTAAACAAATTATTTTTATTGCATTGTTTAATGAAATATGTATGTAACATTACTTCTACCCATACTAAAATTATAATCTTTAGTGACTGTTAGTATATATATTCCTTTGAAATTGAGTACTCGAATGTCATGATCAGACATTGATCCTGAAAAAAAAACAACATACATTTTCCGAAAGTGATTGAATGGTTAAGAGGGAATTCTGGCTGTGCTATTTTCTGTAATTCTCTTATTGAACAAGGATATATGAGCATTGTATATACTTTATGAAGAGTACAAGTAAACAGGGGTATGGGGATATGGCTCAGTAAGTAAGAATGCTTTTCACTTAAGCATGAGAATCTGAGATCATGCAAGTTCAATTACCCAGCAATGTAAAAAGTTGGGTGCAGCCATATATATCTGCAACCCTACTCTGTGGGAAGCAGACAAAACAATCCTTAGAGCTTGCTGACCAAAAACAGATACTCTGGGCTGAAGGACTACAAAGAAGAGCTACAGAGGATGACACCTGAAGTTCTCCTCCAGCCTTCACATGCATGTCCACAGGTGTGCACCTGCATGTGTATATGTCATACACATTGTATCACATACCACAGTACACATACTTCATACATACATACATGCATGCATACATGCATACATACAGAATGTAGGTAAATAATGTAATTAATAATTCAGTAAAATTTGGAAGGCACACAATGCAATTATCTGTCAATGAATTTCCATAAGGTATATGGATATAATGGATCTTGACCATTTTAAGCAAGAAATATTTTTGTTTAATTGATGAATTTCTGAATAATCATGATATCCACAATTAAACTAATAATAGCCCTTTACAAATTAGAAATGTTGTTTTATAATCAGACCTGATTTTCATAAATTTTGGTTGTACTTAAATGAAATTAGTTTAAAATGGTAAACTTATAATTTTCCCTTTAATTCTGCCTTCCTCCTTCTCTTAAATCTTGAATGTTATTTTGTTCCTTACAATGTTGTGTTTTTTAATTTTTTTCGATCATTCTTTAAGCATATTACTAAATTTCATGGCTTAGTCTTTACAAAGATATTATCAGATCATTAATATTTAGGTTCTCATTTAGGACAAAATAAACAAAACAATTTATTTGTAGTAGTTATATTATTTAATTTATATATATATTATAACAATAATTTATATTACTTATTTACATATGTCATCTATCATATTAAATTTAACATTTAAATTCTATTTATGCTGAAGGCTCTCCTAGTTTGTACGTTTCAATAACATAGTGATATTCTGATATTTGGTAAATCCATCTTCTTTAAGGCAGTATCACAAAATGTATGATGGCCAATAAAAATAGGACTGAACTGTATTTTAATGCTTTTGTTCAGGCACAGGGCTTATTGGGAGGAATCCAATAATCCTTTATTAAATTTTAAATTTTAAATCCTTTATTAAATTCCAATAATCCTTTTCTGGTTAGCCTAGAACTGAGCTTTAGTTAAGCAAGCTTAGCCAGTAAACGGAAATTTTATTCTAGAGGTCTGTGTTACAAAGATGAGTAAGAGGTTATCTCTTCCCTGAAGGATATTTTGGTATAGCCAGTTGGATAATCATTAATATTAGAAAAGAGATTTCCTAAGCAAAGCGTCTTCACGCATATGGATTCAATTGATGGTTATTCGTTGCTTATGGTTATGGACATATATGTTTCATTGTTTGATAAGTCTGATGGCTTAATATTAAGGCATATTTTCCTTCTAAAATCATTTTGCGTCATTGTTCATGTGACACATTTTACTGATATATATATATATATTTATATATATATATATCATTGATATTTACTGATATCTATATCTATATCTATCTATCTATCTATCTATATATATATCATTGAGCATAGAGGAAGCAAGATGATGTGGCAAGCTCAGTGTAAAACTTACCATAATTCTTGAGAAGTGTATTCAACAATCTATTATTCTTTTGGCTCATTGGCATCTTGTTTTTGGAGAAAAAAGCAGATTATCTGGGTGGAGTTATCAAAACAGATTGAGGATGTTTATTCATTCTGCAGAAAACAAAAATGTAAATGCATAGTTGTCAAGAATTACATTGATATTCTTCCTTCCACCAAATTTAAATCATGCACTGTTATTTCCTAATAGCCAACACCTAGATAAAATATAGAAGATTTAATTCCAAAGTGGATATTGATCCTCCAATAACTGAAATATAACCTATTGATTTGCAGCAAACATTTAGCAGATAATTTCCAAATGTTTTTGGCCTTGGGTTGGTCAGATTTATCTGAGTGAGGCTAGGGGATGAAGGAAAGAATTGTTCAGCTTGCAGTTGGCAGGAAAGACCTATTAATTACTGAATATGGTCACAAGTTATGGTTGGAATGATTTGGTGGTACTTTTTCCACTGTGCAAAACCAGACAGTCTCAGCCAAGCAGCAGAACAGAACTATACTGTCAAAGTGGAAAAAAAGTGGTAATTATGAAATGAGAGGATTTTGGCAGCACACTGAAAATTTGGCTCTTATACTTTGCCTTGAGTAGGACCTTACGGACACCAATGCTTGCTTCTCATCTGATGCAGTATTACATGATGAAGAAATGCCCCCCTAAATGAATGGCCAGGCTTCCATGGTGGGTTCAAAATTCTCTGCTCAGTGTTTTGAGAACCTTTGGAAGTAAGATTCTGGCATATTTTGCTACTGTATCTTTCTTCCAAATTCATAATAGGAACAATAGCACTTACTATGCCTTCAAACATGTTAAATCCTGCATTAGCTCATTTCATTTTCACATAAACCTACAAAGCTAGCACTTTTCTGAACATGGGAAGGCATAGCCCTACTACTACTATTTTCCATTGTTATGACAAATGAGACATTAGAGTCCAAGAGAAATATTATTTTATGTAAGTACTCAGGGCTTTATGTTTGATTATTTTTATTAATATATTTGTTGGTGGAAGAGGAGGACAGCCATATGTAAATTCCCTCAGAAGTGTTAATAACAGGGTATAACTTAATAACCTCTTTGTTTTTTCACTCCAGAATAATTGTTTAAATCTATTTCTATCAATACTGTTCAGATTCAATGTGAAATATGATTTGAAAATTTGGTTGCTCTTATTTGTGACTCTTGATTTTATTACAGTCATACCATAGAATTAATACTGAGTAATTAGATTAATGAGTAATTAAACAATAACTGCATAAGGTTATTCACTAGGATATTATTTCCAAATAGGATTTCACATTCAGGTTTCAGAATTATTAACAGAATTTTTTCCTATAATCTGCATATACATAATAAATATTTGAAAGGGATTAATAGAATTTTTCTCATATTCTTCTGAACTATGAGAGTACAGAGCACATTATAATTAATATTTACTAAACGTATTCATCAAAGGATGAATAATAAAGTTAAAAGCATTTGTGTATATTTAAATGTAGACATTTGTTTTTCTCTACAAAATATTCCAGGATATTTTCCATAAATGAAATCAGCACAACACAGGAAGCAGCAGGAATCTGAAAAAATTGTGTTCTTTCTCAGCATTCCATGCTAGTTTTCTTTTTCTCTTTGAGGTATGGACTATCTCATTCATGCTTACCTTCTTAGTGCTGACTTACATAAGGCTGCCAAAGTACTTAGTGATAAAAAGGAATGATAAGGATCTAAGTTTTTATTCTTTCATTCATACTTAACTTGTATAATCCTTATGTGTAGCAACTGCAATCTACTATCTACTATCTCTCCTTTCCTGAAGCTACTCTACACCATGACACTGCATGCGGTATTTGCAACTGCGGCATTACTGACAGCCCCTTCTGACCTTTCTGCCTTTTTCTCATTATTATCCCCATTACTAGTCTAATTTGTCTATGTGAATAATTCATTGATTGGAAATTTTTAAACCATAATGAATAAAAACTCATTGTTAATCATGAGAAAATTTTCAATGTTTGCCTGAGTATTCAGCTCTCAGAAGGAATGTTAGTAGGATCTCTGTCCTTGAATACTTGATTGGTTGAATGAACTTTCTCATCATTCTTATGTTTTCACTTTAACATGTGACAACTCTCATGCACTTCCTTCTTAGATATGTTCACATGTGGGCCCTTCCTCTGGTCCACCCACATGTAGAGTCTTCTGATGCACCCTGTGCTTCATACTTCGTATCCCAACTATTCCACACACAACCTCATCTTCTTCATTTCTTCTTGATTGTGAAAGTTTATAGTCAATATCAGTATTTTCAAAGCTCTCCAATTTTCTTAGCAGAAGTTCCATAACATAGTGCCACCTCCCTATATGATGAGTCAGGGAAAGAGTGCTACACACAGACAGTAACAGCAGGAAGTGCTTGAGAAGGTCAGCCCCACCTTCAAATGTGTTTCAAGAGCGTCACCATTTCTCAGCAGCAATTTGAAGAACATGCAAGTACCACATATCATTTCCTGCTCATAATATTCACAAGAGTTGCTATTAAAAAGTCTTTGAATATTAAAATTACTAAGTAATGAGTAAGAATAACAGGATTAACAACCACAACCAATTATCATGATATAAATTGCCGTATTTTTAACCTTTTTATGTTAGAGCTCCACAGAGTAAAATAACTCTAGTAATATCATGAATTTCTTCAGTGTTTATTTTGTTTATAGAAGTCCAAATTTTATTTAAAGGAACTTAGATTAATCATGCTACCTTTAAACTTAAATTATGATATTTAATAAGCATAATAAATATTACATATCAGAATTTAAATTTCAAGGTGCCATGATTAATTGCTTTACTTAGAATTCTCTCACTTTTGATGAATAAAGCTATTTCAAATTCTCATAATTTATCTTTATATAAGTAAATAAATTTCTCCATTAAAATGATGCAAATTCCATAAATCTTGGTCATTTAAAAATCATATGTTAAATCAGTGCTAATTTTCTCAATACATGTTTATTTGTAACCCAGAATACATGCTCATCCGAGGATACTCTTGATTGCATCATATGTAACTATAAGAAGGGTCATTACTTTTAATATCTGTCAATTCTTAAGAGAAGATGCAAACATACACAGACAAGGTGAACACAATCCTTTATGTACATCTTTTGTTTTGTCATCATAAGAAGGCTGCCAGTAAAGGTTACATTGTTTTCCAGGTTTTTGTGTATGAAGAAGAATGTGCACACATGCCTATGTGCACATAAACACAAGAATGTATATCTGTTACTCTTTATGTTCTGATGTTTATGGCCCAGTATTTTCAGCATTGCTGTCTATAGGAATATAGGAATATTTTCATTGTCTTAAATATCCACACCTTGGTAAAATCTGAAAGTCAAATATTTCATTTGAAGAGCAAGTTTATTATATCTAAGACAAGTAAAAAAATTCCTGAGTAATGTCAAGTTTTATACATGAATTTTCATCCCTAAAATCACTATTTTATTCTGGGAAGATTTTCACTTGCCACTTAAGCCAGAGACTACCAAATTCACCTCATTGGAGCCTTTTAAAAGTGATATGTTTAAGCATGCCTTTAGCCCCAGGCCCCAGTCCACAGAGTATATGATCAGGGTTAGGGGATGACCAGAGAAT
This sequence comes from Dipus sagitta, assembly GCA_036346955.1. Classification (NCBI taxonomy): domain Eukaryota; kingdom Metazoa; phylum Chordata; class Mammalia; order Rodentia; family Dipodidae; genus Dipus; species Dipus sagitta. The sequence continues at coordinate 75,721,268 of CM070782.1, forward strand.
TGCTGTGGCTCCCAGACACACAGCAGCTCAGGTAAAGGGAGAGACCCTGAAGGAAGGACAGAAATAAGAGGCTGAGCTGTTAAGAGGACATCCAGTGTTCTCCTCTGGTTTTATCTGTACATATTCTTAAGGATTCACGTATCTTTATACACACACACACACACACATCATGTACCACACCACACATGCTCTACATACACTAAAAAAAAATCAGTACTTTTGTCTAGTGAGTTACTCCATTTTGTAATACCTGAGCGAATACTACTTGGAAGAATTCTTATGAGTAATAGTATTTAAATTGTTTTCATATTAAATAAATCTTTATATTAGTTTGCAATATATGTGGTTATTGATTTAATAAATACAAATTTAATAACACAGATGTTCATTTGTAAGACTTTGTGCTTGTGGCAATTAAGTGCTATGTTATGAGCAGAGATTTCATTTTAATATCTTCTCTTTATTGTTAATGGAGAGGAAATATTACTTTGAAATTACCTGTGGTTCTTAATCAAATTCTACTTTGGAGACTCATCCATATATGTTACTTCTAGGCAAGACCCTATGAATAAATACTTAAAATCATTGTTTTTCATTTCTCTTTTAAAATACATATTGTGACTTCACTGTGAAGTTATAAAACATAGTGAATATTATGTTATCTTTTGAAGAGAATATGAGTAGATATTTAGATTTATGAATTTAAAATTTTAGCCCTGAATTTAATTTGCCAATTAGTATTTGGCAAGCCACTATTCAAACTGAATGTGTAAGATGTTCAGGCAATTTAGTCATCCTGAAAATTTAGGACGCCCTTTTCATGTATCCTGTTTCACATGACTTTTACAGAAAAATCAGAGCAAAAATGATACAAGAACAGCTTTTCTAAGAGAAGATGTCTTAATGTCTACAACAAGACAGTGTTTGAGAATAAAATGTTACGGCCACAGTGGTGTGGATAGGACATGATGTCACAAACATTATGCCCTCTAATTAATACGGTATGGCCTTGGTTGCTAATGTACTTATCAAATAATAAAATAACCCTCAGAATCAATTATACTTTTATACAGAGAAGATCCAGAACAAAACATTCAATTCAAATTCACTAATAGGAAGTTGGCTAATAAAACATATTGAATATACATTTTGTACCAGTAAGGAATTGGTAATAATAAAATATTTTCAATGTCTTTTAATAGTGATTACATAGAATATAAATTATGTTAAGCATATGAAGTATTCAATGCTTGGAACAAAGGAGGAAACCCATCACATAATGCACCTGTTGATTTTAATCACATTGGTAGCTCCTGAGTATTAAAACTCATAGTTCAATTGATTAGCAGTTATCACTCAAATATACTAGAATACTAATGAAAATTATATAACCTTATAAAATGAAAATAAAAAATTTGAAGAACTGATTGAAATTCAGAAATAGATGTTGCCCTAAATGGCCAGTTCAAAATATAATAAAATAGTCCTTTGATACTTCCCATTTTGTCAAATAAAAATTAATAGTTTAAACAAATAAGATTCTAGAATTCACTAATTCACATAATATTATTAAGCATGCACTTTCATTCCAGAAACTGTGCTAGAAATTAGATGCAACCCTGAAGGAGAAATGTCTTCAATTGATTTTCTCTGTCTAGTAGAAGACTTTACCACAAAGGGGCTGAGAAGACTGCTCAGTGGTTAAAGGTGCTTGCTTGCAAAGCTGATGGCCTGGGTTTGATTTCCCAGTGCCCATATAAAGTCAGATGCACAAAATGATGCATGCATCTAGAGTTTCTTTTCAATAGCAAGAACCCTGGGAGCACCATCCCCCCATTCTCCCACCCCCTCTCTGTCTCACTGCTTGCAAATAAATTAACAAAATATCTTCAAAAAGAAGAATTTAGGGCTGGAGAGATGACTTAGTGGTTAAGACACTTAACTGCATGGCCAAAGAACCCAGGTTTGATTCCCTAGGACTCATAAATCAGGTGCAAAGGAAGTGCATGCATTTGGACTTTGTTTGCAGTGGGCTAAAGGCCCTGGTGCACCCATACTCACTCTCTCTCTCTCTCTTATAAATAAACAAATAAATAAATAAAGTAAAAATAAGAAAAAGAAGAATGTACCACAAAAAAGAGTGTTCAAATATTTACATAAAGATACCTTTTCGTCTGTTTGAGTTGGAAGTGAATCAGTGAGAAGATGAAAAGTAATGTATTTGGCTTTATGGAATAAGAACATATATGAGAGTAGGTACATGAAAAACTATTGTGTTTCTAAACTTAAGTAATCATTATTAAATAATTATCCAATTTCTAAAGTAATAAGGCACAAAAACTTGGTATACTATGGTTTTTGTTGGCTGATTTACTGAAATAAAAAGAATATGAGAAATAACAGAAATTTTCAAGAATGCCCAATCCAGCAACAAAACACTGAATGAAATTTACCTTCCAATCATTTGACACACAGAGTGACCTTAAATATGATAACAGTGGAGAATGATGGAGCTTACTGACAGAGAGGCCAGCAGTTAAGGGGCCGATCTACTTCGTCATTATGCTGCCGTCCCCAGAGGTAGGGGTGATTGATAACCTACAAGCAATGTGCTTGTGAAGTACAGTAGCATGACTTTGTTATCAAATCAGAGCAATAGTAGAATTATATCAGAGAAGTGTCATTTATGCCCTACTTTAATCAGCAAGCAAGGCTCTGTGAACTTGCTGTCCCATCACAGAGCTGTCTGTGAAAAAGACAGAGAACACTACCCTTTGTTGTTGTCCTTGTTAGAATACTGTCTGTCATGGTTTTGTGCACATAACCATGTTAAATTTATATTTCTCCTGATACCTTGGCCACCCTAGTTAGAGTTCAATGTTCAATCAATCCCTTTTGTTTGATTAACCTTTAAATATTGAGAGTCCCTCCCTCTATGATGTCTCCTTCCACAATTCCCACCTCTGTTCTTTCTGATCTCCTTTAATCTCTTAGCTTTATATACTAACTATATGTGAATCCTTAATTTACATCTTTAGCCTTAACCTTTCCCTTGAACCCACTCACCATCCCCATTTTTGTTTAATAGACATTATAAACATTTCAAAATCAGAAGTCTATGTGAGTATAATACCTTCTACTTCATACTGAAAGGCTGAGATGGGAGAATCACTTGGGCTCTCGAGTTTGAAACCAGCCTAAAAAAGTGAGACTCCAACCCTTCCTAAATAAATATGAGTGGATGAAAGAATGATGAGCTTCAGAATCTTATCTAGAGTCACATCCTCTTTCTCTTCTCATTTTTCCTGTATCAGTAAATCACTCCACTGTCTTACACTTGGCTTGGTCCAAAACCAGAAATTTTTGTTCTTTCCTCCCTTTTCGTCATTCTTCATATCTTATATGCTGTTACTGGTATGTACTTCCAAACAGACACAGTTTATGGGAGGAAGGGGGAGTTTATTTCAAGCTTACAGATCCAGGGATGTCCCATCAACAGCGGGGCAAAGCTGCTTATTTCCATCCATCCCAGCAGTAAACAAAGAAACTGCTGTAAACAAAACAGCAAAATCAGCAGACACACACACTAGAGCTCACACTACTCTCTCTCCACCTTTGTGCTAAAGATCAGATTCGCCCCCAGTGAAAGACCCCCTGTAGCAGGAATCTGCCTCTATGTGCTGAAATTGCAAACTCAATTTTAATAAATCACACGAGGTAGGGGGCCATACATTTACAGTATCATATTCAAACTGCCACACCTTACTTTACCTATTTTTGTGAATTTTGCCTCTTAAATATGTCCTGTATCCTTTTTTTTTCACCATATTCATTACCTCACTATAATCTTTCCTGTTTTCCAATTAGATTGTGGCTGGATGCCTTCTGAACCAGACTCTGAGCCTTCTTTAGCTTTTCTATAATTTATTTTCCTCAGAGGAAGACATAATTGGTTTATGAAAGATATAAGGATCCATGCCATACTAAATGGGCAGTGTTTGTGGTTCGCCATTGTCATGAGTGATCTGTCACTCTCCTTGTGTTTGATATCTACACTGAGAACAGAACACTCTGAGCTCATCTGGCTGCAGCAGCCGTCTTGCATCTCCGTCTGTGCCCATCCCCAACACTACCCTGCAAAGCTATTGTGTGGCTTTTATTTTTTTCTTTTTGGTTGTTGGTGTTGCTAGCTTTCCCAGATTCTCTCCACTTTGTAACCTCTGCTCCTGGTATGTAATTGGGTAGTTCTTTCTATTATTTGTTTTATTTCCAGTGATACCTGCATGAGAGGTGCCTTGGCCACCACCTCACCCAAGCTTTTGGTGCTCACATTGTCTCCCTCCATGTACAGCACTACTCTTCATGGTAAGGAAAGCTATGTTTGTTATTCTGTTTATTTCTGTGTTGTCTGTCTCCTTTTGTCAAATGTTAGCTCTTAAGAGCATGGACCACCTGTGTCCTTGCCATTCTCAAGGACACAGTGTGCATGGAGTGAAGGAAGGAGGTTCTGTAGCTCAGTTTGTTCTTTATTCCACATACAGAAGTTTTAAAGTGGTTGACAAGAGATAAGAAATCTACTGTAACAAGAAATGCCACATTCATTATTCTGATATTGTCTTCTGAGGGCCCAGCATTGCAAGAGGGAAATTTTTAAAAGTCAGCCTTCCATATTTAAGCAACTTCTCACACTATTTAAATGTGGTACTTTTTTCATGAGTTCTTTTTTGTTCTTTCAAAAGCTAAGTGTCAGAACAGAATTTGATTTGGAGAAACTTATTGTTGGCACTTTAAAAAGTACTCAACTTGGAGAAAACAATAAAAACAGGTACTGTTCACTTATGAGCACAGCGCACTTTATAGGTTGGAATAAAGGATTACCATATGAGCAATCTTTCTAAACAAAAATGAGTGACCATGAAATAGTGATTTGACTACAGATGCACCTTGCTATTTTCACCTATTTACAGATATGACACCATCTGAATATGTGCTGTCACTGTAGTCATTTTGGGAGAATGCAAAAGAAGAAAACTGTTTAAACCATCAGATGACTTAGTGAAGAGAAAAAGAGGCACATAAAGGTGGGGAAGCTTAGAATAGCAAAAGTATGACTATAATATGAGAAAATGTGGCTAATAAATAATATTTGCCACTAGTAGATCTTTCTTGCTAGTTTCATGTAGTTCATGTATGTTCTTCATCATTCACATTAGACATTCTACATGTGTCTCTACTTTAACAAATGTTTAAGGATTATCAGTCAAGAATAGCTAGATAGGAAGTCCCAGGAAAGCTCCTGTCCTAGCCTCCCCAGAACTGGAATTACCACCAGATTCTATACAAGGGTCCTGGGGATCAAATTCAGATGCTCATATTTACAAGGCAAGCATTTTACCAACTGAGCTATCTCCTCAGTCCTAAAATGCTTATGCTTATTTTTTAAACTCAACTTTGTGTTTATTAGCTTTATGTTTTGGGCATGTTATTCAGTCTCTCTCTCCATGTCTTTCTCGTTCTCTCTCTCTCTCTCTCTCTCTCTCTCTCTCTATGTAATAAACATAAGCTTTTTGCTGTGTTAAGCATTTCCTGAGACATTTGCTGTTAATTTTACCATATTTATTATATTTTGCATTTACCTATGCTGTTATATAAAATCAATTGTTATTTTCCCACATCATAGATCTCAAAACAGTATATTTGAATGATATATTGTGGAGGAATGAGAGTTTTTTGTATGTATCTGTTAAGCATTTGGGATAGTCTTCACCATAATTGACAAGTAGGTGTCACACAGGGACACTGCAAATAGCATTATGAACAAAAAGGTGAAGACGAGTATAAAACATGTCCTGAGGTTTCTATAATTCAGGAATTCTCAGAGCCTTTACTATATTAATGTGAATAAAAGTTAATTAACTGAATGTAATAACTCAGTATTTGGTGTTCTTACATCGGGGTGCCAATGCTTTCCTCGCACAAGGGCACCAATGGTGTCTACACATGGGGCACCAAATGTCCTATCTGTGGGCACAACCCTTGAATTTAGGGAAGACTAACCTCTAGAACTTTTCTATCTAGAATTGGGCAAACTGCTTCTATGAGAAGAGCCTGAGAAATAGAAATAACTCTTATCCAGGAGTGTATAGCTGCCTCTAGCAGCAACCTGAGGAAAAATGAGACTGAGGAGAAGTTTAGTTTAAGCCATTATTTGTATCTGCTGTTATCTGATGCTCTGATGTTGCTGTCTCTGTGACTTCCTCTTCTGTGTACAGGGACTCAATGACACATTTATTGAACAGTTTAAAACCAATAATGTATGAACAAGTGCCACATTGCATAAGCAAAGGGCGAGGAACTTTCAATGTTGGATAATCCTTAAACATTTGTTAAAGGAGAGGATTTAGGGGTAGGACCTGCTGGACTCTGCTGATGCAGAAAACACACACACACACACACTGAATCACAAATACAATTACATTCAGCTCACCTGTTGCCTTCAACATATATGTAGGTGCATAGGTACTGACCTTGTCTTCAACACTATGGTCAGCACTTCTTATGTATGTATGTTTGTTCTGAGTCAAGAGTCCAAGTACACCTCTGAGGAAAGGAGCATAGCTTAAGATTAGTTAGCATCTATAAACATTGCTTGTCAGTACTATTCAGCTATGCTCTTCAGGGGAAAGGTACACCAAGACAGAGGAAACATAGTGGATTACACAGTTGTAAGATTGAATTTCAAGCAAGTTACATGTAAGGAATTTAGTACCTGACAGCAATAATATCACAAGAGCTATTTGTAATGCCCATAAGAAATATTTCCAGTTCTTTCCCATAGTTCATTCCCACAGTTTGTTCTTGTAGTTCATCACCACACACTTTGTATACAATTATGTAGCATCACTTTGTGACTGAAATTATATTAATATGAAGATAGGTGCTATCTACTTATAGAGTTCTAATTTTTGCAAATGTGTATGTAATGTTTTTATAATTTAGAATGTTGGGCTAGAAAGATGGCTCAGCAATTAAGTCATTTATCTGCAAAGCCTGATGACCTGGGTTCAGTTCCCCAGTACCCACATAAAGCTAGATGCACAAAGTAGTGCTTATATCCAGAGTTTGTTTGCAGCGGCTGGATGCCCTGGTGCTCCCATTCTTCTGTCTGCCTGTCTTTCTTCTCTGTATGTCTCTGCTTGCAAATATATAAATGAAATATTTTTTAAATGTTGATATGCATTATATCTACGAAAACAGATGTTATACATAAGTTTTTATAATTCAGAATGTTTATCCACAAATGGTCTGCTTGTTTCTTAAGTCAGGGTTCATAAAAGAATGACTGTTGGAAGAGATAACATTTAAAGGTTAAGTTAGACGTCCTTGCTATATTGATTGACCTCACTTATAACCTTGAAAGGCTTTAATTCTTGAGCATTGTACTTACACAAAAATAGATGACAGATTTTTTTAAAATGTGATGGAACAATATTATAGTGTAAACCTGCCTGTTTTAATCTTCTTTGAAAGAAATGTCTTGTGGCTTAAATAGAATCAAATTGTATGAATAACAGAAGTTGGTGTATGTAGAGAATAAAACTGATCAACTTTCACGTACCTGTTCCAAGAATATTTTGCATCAATATGATCTTTCTACTTGTACTAAAAGAGGTAGCCTACAATGCTATGCAAGCATAAGCCTTGGAGGCAGATTTTTGGGTTGCGACTCAGCTCTACATTTAATAGCTGTGTGACGTTGGTCAGATTACATAATGCTACTATGCCTCAGTTATTTCATATGAAAATTGAGATAATAGGAGCTATTAAATGGCTTATTTAAAAAAAAGTTCATTATTTATTTATTTATTTAAGACAGAGAGATGAAGAGGCCGAGAGAGAGAAAGAAAGAATGGGTTTTCCAGAGTGTCTAGCCATTGCAAACGAACTGCAGACACATGCGCCACCCGGTGTATTACATGGGTATTGGAGAACTGAACCTTGGTCCTTAGGCTTTGCATGAAAGTGCCTTAACTGCTAAGCCATTTCTCCAGCCCACTTCACAGTTTTTGAAAGATTAAACTTGTTTCGTTAAAGAATAAAGAATTTTGAATGGTAGAGAAGGCTCTGTGGGTAAAGTATTTGCTGAGTAAGTAAGAGTACTGGAATTTGGATGTCCAGCACCCACCTAAAAGCAGCATAGCGATGTGTACCTGCATCCCCCAGCTCTGTGGCATCTGAGGCAAGTGGAGCCCTAAGGTTTGCTGGACAGCTTTTCTAGCCCATTCAGTGGCCGTGTCTCAAATTATAAGGTAAAGAGAAGTGATACAGTTACCCAACACTGACTTTGGCCTGCCATAACCACACACAAAAATGTACAGATGCATGCACATACACACATATGTGCACCCACAAACATGTGAAAATGCATAGATATTAGCACATCACATCCACATATACATGTGCCACCCCCAAACCCTTCTTTTGTCTATAATATATGTGGTATATTTGTTAAACAAGTCAGTTGCATATTGATTTTTCTCTGTGTTTTTATTCCCTGTCTTCTGTCATATGTGTAATATCATATTCACAAGGGCATGATAGCAAGAAGAATGGGTGCTCAGAGGTAGATATTTAACCCTTCTACTTCCAGTCATATTTTTTTTCATGAAACAAGTCTCTATTAGAGGTTCTTCTCCAGTAGTGATTTTATGGTAGCTTCAGATTGAAAAATAAGTATTTAGCTACACCTGATTTAAAAACATGTGTTGCCTGAAAGTATATGAGTCATGAGTAAGGTTTGCATCCCTGAGTGGGAAAATAGATTCAGAAACCTTAGCGTTGCATTCTGTTGGCACTACTGCTCCCTCATCTCAACATGATTGGTGCACAATTGTAAGAGCTAAAATCTTGAAAGCATTGTACTAAGTACAAATTGCATAATCTAACCCTGATGATAAGCTATAGGACAATCATGGTCCTCATTCTACAGTGAAAGACGTCAAGAATGCACCCCTAATTTAAAGCTAAATTTATTAGTGTTGAATAGTGTAATAGTGTTGAATGCTCAGAGAACCGAACTCCAAAATGTATACTTAGCCATTCTTACTTCTGTTTCCTCCTAAAAACCTTAGAACTATAACTTAGTGTCTTGAAAGTCAAGCTTTGTGATTTTGTTTAAATTAGTTCAGGTTGATTATGCTTTATCCAGAGTTTCTGCTTCTGAGTTTTTCAGATTTTCAGATGAGGAGTTATAATCCTAAAATCTGAATAAAAATTGCCACAAACTTGGGCTGCAGGGATGGCTTAGCAGTTAAGACATTTGTGTGCAAAGCCAAAGGACCCAGGTTTGATTCCCCAGGACCCATGTTAGCCAGATGTACAAGGGGTGCACACATCTGGAGTTTGTTTTCAGTGACTGGAGGTCCTGGGGCACCCATTCTCCCTCTCTTTCTCTTTTTCTATCAAATAAATATAAATGGATAACTATAAAATATTTTAAAAATTACCACAAACTAAAACATATGAACATTATAAATTGTTTCAAAAAACTTTTGATTTTCGGAGCTTTTTTATTTTATATTTTCAGATTAGAGGTATTCAACTTGAACAAATTTTCCCAAGACTATAGACATGTATATACTAATAAAATTAGACTATAATGTTATCATAGCCTTATTCATCATTTCCAAAAATTAAAACACTGAATGTGTGCTAAAATATGGTATATCCACAAAATGGAAATATAAAAACAAAATAACCAGCTGCTAACCCATATTAAAGCATGAACAATCCTGAATAATAATAAAATCACAAAATAAAGCCAGATATTAAGTCCACAGACTATACAATTCCATCTATAGGAACTGTCCAGAAACATAAGTCCATGGAGTCAGAAATTAGACTACCAGTGGCTAGTATTATAGGAGTTTAAAAAAATGACCATGAGAAATCTGTGTATTTTGGCAAGATTCTTATACTGGACTGTGATGATGTTTGTACATTATTGCAAATGTATTAGAAATTACTTACTGGAATATAATCCTTTATTTAGATGGGTGATTTTATCTATACAAGTTATAGCTCAGTAAAGCTGTTAAGAATTATACAAGGAAACTGAGCAATCCCAGCTATAAATTTAGCCAGACTATGGGGGGGGGGGGGACTAAAGCGGATTTAAAATCAAATTCAAACATTTGTACTCCATCAAATATTTAAACCTATTGGGCATTTTCTATGATTTGGTAAAAGATAAAACATTGTTTTTAATACCTAATATGCAAATAAATTAGTGATAGAAAATTGTACTTGTTTGAAATTTGGTCTTTATTTTTCTTACACGTAAGGGTATGAACACACAGTTTTGAAAATAAATTAATTTTCAGAATATTCAGCCTGCCTGTCTCCTTGAAGGAAACTGCTTATATAGATCTTATGTCACTAGAGTCATTTTACAAGAATGCCTTCAAGATGTAGAACAAAAGAATTTCCATCTGAGCCCCACATAGGAAATGAATAAACCTCTTTAAAGGCAGTAACCTAGTTTCCTTGCATTCTATCCTTTGATTTTTTTTTCACATAACTCCTGTTTGTGAGCATCCAGGACATCAATTTATTATTTCCTTCATGGTACAGACTAGACAACATAGACAAATAGGAATAAAGTCCAAATCATGTAGCTTGTATATGCTGAGACATGAGCAGTACTGAGTTTTTCTGAACACTCTTACGTATGGGCCTATTCTGCTCTTATGAGTCAAATAAGAGATATCTACCAATCTAGTTATTAATAATGTAGCTCCATAATAGCTATCAGAACTGTGTGCTTATGAGATTATTTTTCCATGACAGAATATGTAGGAACTGCAGCAGTAATGTTTTTGGGTGAGTTGAGACTGATAAATTCTCATAGTCTTTGGTGATTATTATGCATCCAGCAGTGGACAGATGGAGAGGAGAATGATCCCACATACATAATACCTGCGTGAAAATAATGTTCTCCAATGAATCATTGTTCCTTCCTTTCTTTCAAGCTTTATGAAAAAAAACACAGGAAAGTGTGACAGATTACATAACAATTGAGCTGACTGGCCATGCATGAAAGCAGATGTAAAGAGCCACACTGTTGCATTTTCAAAGATGTAACTGGGCTCTGATGTTCCTCCAAGTTCTTCGCAGGAATATTCAGAATGGCACAGATGGCTTCAAAGCCTGAGATCTCAGTCCACTTCTTACAGACTTAACAACTCTGTTAGAAAAAGAAAGACTATGGGGCTAGAGAGATGGCTCAGCAGGTAAGGCGCTTGCCTTCAAAGCCTAATGGCTCAGGATCCATTCCTCAGTACCCACGTAGAGCCAGATGCACAAGGGGGTACATGCATCTGGAGTTCATTTGCAACGGCTGGAAGCCCTAGTGTGCCCATTCTCTCTCTCTCTCTCTCCTTGAAATAAATAATTTTTACAAAGAGAAAGACTAATGATCAAAAGTTTATAATTCATTTTCTTTCCATTTTAGTCTGTTTTGAAAATAGTAAAAACATTAGTGTTTGTTTAAATTGAAGCAATTTATTTTGCCTACTGGTATTCTTCTTGATCACATTCCCTTTTTGTTGTCCCTTATTATTCTTCTCTGTGCATTTTTTCTGTTAACAGCGACACAGATCCTATAATCACTTCTTCAATTGCTCTGGATAGCTTATAAATTTATGTTCCTAACACGTGAAGATGGATTACTCCCTGGATCATTGAACACAAGCCTGTATTCTTTGATTTGTTTTCACTTGCATTCCTCCTGTTTTCACTTGATTTTCTTTATTACTGTATTAAAAAATCAATGTCCTAACAGCAAGGGAACAAAGATGGGTATCTTTCTCAGAAAGCAACATGCGTGGGAAGTATGTAAACACTTTTCTGGTTGCATTTATTTTGTTTTCAAGACAGTTGTTTTTTAGCTAAGAGATGAATCTGGTGAATTCATGTAAAGCGTGTGTATTGGCAAGCTTGCAGGCACATGTTAGAACTTTGAGCATATGTGGAATAATGAATTCTGTTTGTGGTTTTACGTGGGGGGGTTAAAAACCTATATAATGCATTATAGGAAGCATGTAATTCGTTTGGATTTTTATTCTCCTAAGGTATTAAAAGGGAAACAATAAAATGCTAGATTTCTCTAGAATACGACTATTTACCCTTCATGTTGTTAGTGGTGTTGTATGTCTTGCCCATCCAACATTAACGATTCAAAAAGCAAAAACCTTCAATTTTCTTTGATGAATTCCCTTAATTTATTTTTTTTTTGAATTCCCTTAATTTATTCACCTCATGAACAAACCACCTGAAGAGATTTTTCTCTGATTTATGTACATGTCTATTTCTAAAATGCAAATTAATTATTTCTAAATGCCTGTAAAATAGTGAAAGAATCTTAGTAAGTTTTAATTATTCCCACTACTATGCTACTATTGTCTTAGCCTTGTATTATTTTATGTCATAGAAAAATTATGACCATTATTGTTTTACACCAACAATTCTTATATAGATTTAGTGACATGGTTTCCAGTTGATGAGCTTATCATTACTTTACACAGCTATGTGTCTCAGTTTTGACTTCTTTTTTTAAATAATTATTTGTTAAAAAATATTTATTTATTTGCAAGGAGAGAGAGAGAGAGAGAGAATGGGCACACCAGGACCTATAGTCATTGCAAATGAACTCCAGATGCATGTGTTCCTTGTGCATCTGGTTTATGTGGGTCCTGGGGAATTTAACCTGGGTCCTTTGGCTTCACAGGCAAATACTTTAACCAGTAAGCCATTTCTCCAGCCCAAGTTTTGACTTCTTAATCTATACCTTTAGTATTCTCAGTTAAGATCAGCTAGAGGGGCTGGATAGATGGCTTAATGGTTAAAGTGCTTACCTATGAAGCCTAAGAACCCAGATTAGTTAATCCAGTACCTACATAAACCAGATACACAAGGTGGCACATGTGTCTGGAGTTAAATTGTATTGGCTAAAGGCCATGGCATGCGCATTTTCTCTCTCCCTCCCTCCCTTCCTCTCTCTCTCTCTCTCTCTCTTCCTCTTTCTCTCAAATAAATAAATAAAACTTCTTTAAACTTTTTTTTAAAAAGATCAGCTACAAGAAGATTCTCCTTGCTTTTTTCTCAAATATATTTATGTTACTTTCAGTATAGAATATGAATGAGTGCAAGATTTCAATCAGACATGTCCATGCAGCCACTTAAAACTACTAGTTCACCACCTTCAGAGTTCTACTGTGACTTTCAGATAGCTCTTAGAATAATTTCATTCTTTAGCAATTAACCTAACCTTTCTTTCTGGTGACTTTGAAGATCTTTTATTTCTGTCTATTCCTTTTTCTTTTCTTTCTTTCTTTCTTTCTTTCTTTCTTTCTTTCTTTCTTTCTTTTTTTGTTTTTGTTTTGGGTTTGGTTTTTCAAGGTATGGTGTCATTCTTTCCTAGGCTGATTTGGAATTCACTATGTAGTGTCAGGCTGGCCTTAAACTCACAGCCACAGCCACCCTCCTGCCTCTGCTACCAAGTGCTGGTATTAAAGGCATGCACCATCACATCCAGCCTCAAGATCTTTTATTTAATTTGGTCATTGGGTAGCATGATTCAAGTATGGATTTAATTTACTTTTAATTTTTCCTCTTCTAAGAATTGAAGATTTAAATCTGGAATATTCTCAGCTATCTTTAATTATTGGTATATTCCCATTTCTTATTTTTATTATCTCTCTCTCTGTATTTATATATATCAATTTCTATTCAATGTCATTGCTTCTTATTCTATAATCTATATCTCTGCTGTGGTTTCCCCTAACAGATAGGATCATTTGTAAAGATTTAGTCATCATTCTTAGTCCTGGTGAGAACTGGATGGTGGAATCTTTAAAAGATGAGTCCTACTGGGAAAAAATTAGGTCACTCAGGAGTGTGTCCTTGATCAGCGTATATGTTTCCTGACCCCCTTATTTCCTTCTTTATTGCCACAAAGTGAACAGCCTGCTCTGCCACCTCACAGGCCCAGAACAATGGGTCAATTTACCATGGACTGAAACTCCCCAAATAATGGGCGAAAATGAAGATTTTCTTGTTTTAAGTTGACTTTATCTGATATTGCATATAGTGATTGTGGTAGTTTTAATGGATGACCCCCATTATTTTCAAGATTTTGTTAAAGTTTGTAATTTAGCTCTGCAGCCACCTGACTGGAGGAGGTGTCACTGTGTGGATCCTATGGTCCAACCTTAAGGGGTAGGGTGTATTTGAAATTCCAGTCTAAGCATATGCAAGGTGCTAGAGCTTTGCCTGGAGTTCCTGAAGTGTGCTGTGTGGTGCAGCTTTTGGATTTTGTTGGTGGCTTTTCTCTCTGCTTGGGCTCGTGGAAGCAGACCAGCTTCTTCTGCCATTATGGAACTTCCCCTGGATCTGTAAGCTTCAATAAATATCCCTTCCTTTATAACTGTGCCTGGTTTGGAAGTTCATCTCAGCGATCTAAGGCTGTCTACTACAGTGACAAAAAGCTGAACCACAAAATTACACTCAACTTTTAATATTTTCACTGTCTCCATATTTCCCCACTATATTTGGTTTTGTCTGTGTTCAGTTTTCCTCTTCAATTGTACTTCATTTGTTAAACTTGCTTGCTTCTGTATTTATATTTACATGGTATATCTTATTCCTTAAATATATATTTTGTTTTGTTTTAATTTCCTCTCTCTTTGCCAGATTCTCCTGTGGTATCCCCAGCCCATCACTACACAAGCCTTGTAACTACTTAGGTTGGGCATGCTAAGGTGTTGAGTTTTATATACTGAATACTTAGAGTTGTTTTAAAGATTACAAGAGAGAATGGGCGATGGAGGGAGAGACACTTTCTCCCTTACAACCTAAATTCAGGAAGATTGGTTTAGATACATTCTGCTTTCTCCCTATGCTTTCAGAGACACAGATGCTCCAAGCTCCCTGTGGTTGCAGGCTTCTCCACCCCCTCACTGTCTGTGGGACAGTCTGTTTCCTGTTTGAGCACACCTAGAAAACATCTTGAGAGAAATTTTGGATTATATACTTGTCTACTCTTGTAAATATTGAGAAGCAGAAGTATCTCATGTCCCTTAGTCATTTAGATACATTTTCTTTAAATATATAGCACCTGCCTACAAATAAACCATTTTTTTAAACATTTGGAATTGATTCCTATCATAAAGAAGCCCATGACAATAAAATAAACTGCTAGTGAAGATATATTTAAACATAAGGCTTCAGAGAGGATTTTTTAAATTTAAAATAAACACGTTAAACCTTTATACCACCATAGTAAAATATGTTGATGTTTTAAAATTGATGATTCAAAGACATATTAAGAACCCTCATTATAATTGTAAATTGTACAATATAAGCTAGAAACTTCTTTTCTACAGAGCATGAAAGGAAGTAGATTGGAAAGAAAGTAATTTAGCATTAGAATACTTTTTTTTTCTTTTTGATGAATCTACTTCTTCTATTTCTGCGTCTTCCTATATTTTGCTTCTGTTCAAGTCACTCTCCTACACACTTTTAAAAAGACCTCCAAAAAAGAGCCTGACTCAGCAGTCTCTGTGCTGTGTGGTTTTGGATGGTGTGAACAAGTCCCTGTTTGGCTGCTTGCATGTGGCCACACAGAAGCAGAGGAATCATCGGGTACTGTAGGAATTCCATATGATCCTCCTAGTAAGAAATTTTTATCCTTGTCTATTAATTCTTTTTATACGTTCTCATGTTGACAGGTATCACAGAAACTTCTACAAATATCAAAATTGATTCATAGGCAGTTCATCTCACCAAGATCATGGGGTTGCTAGTACCGTCATATTTTTAAATGCACTCGTATCTAAAAGTTGTCTAAATAATGTGTGTACTCCATTAATTTTAGGATAATTCACAAGACATACAGACTAGATTTTAATAATAGTAATCAACAACAACAACAAAAGTATGCTATTGTGACCCAGGCACAGTAATGAATCTCAGTGTGTACTTACTCAATTATAACAAGTTCCTAAGATTCCATGATAATCCCATTTAAACACACATTTCTCTGAGAGGCTTAGCTTCTTCTCTAAATCCTTCTGGGATTTACAAGCAGACCATCTGCAGTACTATTTTGCCTTGTCTCTTGCTTCTCTCTCAATAACTCCCCCCATATGCACACATTCACAAACACACACACTGCCCATATATATCATGCAGAAATACCTCAACATGCACATATCAAATACACCCAACACACACAAATGAGACCTGTTGTATAGTAAGGATGTTAGAACTATTTTTACATATACTTTCCTTTCTTTTTATATGACTTGAAAGAAAGACGTTGCATACTGTCATTCCATTTCTAACCATATTCTATATATGGGTAATCTGATCAGTGGCAAATTCTCCAATCCCCGTGAAAGATGTTGAGAGGAGTTGAGGCACATACACCATATGATTAAACACCAGCTGTTAACTCTATAACTAACTTCTAGGAGATCTGAAATCATGATAATTTATATTTTATTATTGAAAACTGCAGATTTAATTTAAACTTCAATATTTAAAGACTTATGTAAGCATCTGTACGTTTCACTAACTCTGAAGAAGAATCAGATGACATTTTCCATTTTAACTAAATTATTTTGGAGTGTTTAGCCATATTATATACAGTGATCCTTTATAAATAAATATTAAGCAGTAATAATTTTATATTTAACTAACATATTTCAATTTTAATATTTAGTTTTTAATTATAGATTATTTTCAACTCTAATTATTTGGAAAGAAAAAGCTTAGTTACAGTCAACTTCAGAGCAAATATGCAGAAATATATAGAAATGCTATTCCAGTGAATAGGAAAACTTAATTTCACTTTCATGATATAGTCAGGTACTTTTTTCTGGTAATTTAGTTGACTAGAATTAGTATATGTAAACTTCTTTAGAAAGCACTTTCATCTCCTTAAAATCTGATGCCTCCAAATACAAGTAGTCTTTCTGCTTCTTTCGGCCATTAGATACTTTCATGGAGAAAAGCAAGCATACAGAATGAAGTGAAAAGGAGGCTATGGTGAGAGAGGGCCCAGAGAGGGGGAAGAAAGGAAGGGAAAACAAGCTGATTTGAAACTCAACATAATGAAACATAATACTTTTAAAATATTTTTATTTATTTATTATTTGGAGGACATAGAAGGAAACAGTAAAGGTGAGTATGGGTGCATTAAGGCCTCCTGGCTCTTCAAATGAACTCATGGGCCACTTCGTACTTTGTACATCTGGCTTTTTGTGTGTCCTGAGGAATTGAATCAGGGCCACCAGACTTTACAAGAAAGTGCCTTTAACTTCTAAGCCATCTCCTCAGCCCCCAAAACTAATAATTTTTATGCTACTAAAAAATAATTTTAAAACATCTTATTTATTTATTTATTTCATGAGAGAGAGAGAATTGGCACTCTAGGGCCTTAGCTACTGAAATCAAACTCCAGAAGCATGTTCCACCTTGTGTGCATGTGTCACCCTGTGAATCTGGCTTACTTGGGTTCTGGGGAGTGCAACCTGGGTCCTTAAGCTTCACAGGCAAGCACCTTAACTGCTAAGCCATCTCATCAGCCATAAAATAACTTTTTTTAAAAAAAAATATACTTTTATTTTTATTTTAAGTTAATATGACTTATAATATTTGAAACTCATGAGGATTTTTTATATTGACACCAATGACATGTTTGGTACAATATGAAAAGACCAGCCCAAGACAGGCACCCATCAAAGTTACATGTACAAAGGCACTCATTCTGATGCCCCACAGTAACTCAGCATTGTTGTAGCAGCCTTCTTTAAGATGCTGCAATATTGGGAAAGATGGAGTCTGTATACACCTAATTGGAGTTACATTTGGATGGCTGCAGGTGCTAATGAATAGAGTTTTAAACATGGAGTCAAAGTGGAACATGGATTTCACTGCTAGTTTAAGTGCAGATGAATGAGCTCATTACTTCAAAGAGACAAAAACAAGAAAAGGAACAAAAGAAGAGCCACTTCTCTCCTGTCTCCTTATCTGTCTTGCCCACAAACCACTATTAGCTTTATCCCTGTAAGCTGAATGGCTTGTAGACCTGGCAGTTTACCCTTACCAGTTCTTTGTATTGGCTGTCTATGAACTGGTTTCAGTGACTTGGCTGGCTTCCTGCAGAATGCCAAGTCAGCAAGTGAGAGGAGTAGCCACTGCCTAAGATTTGAAAAGCTGGAAATTATAAATCCTAAACTGTGTCACCACAGGAGGAGGGGAGTAGGGATGTGGTGGGGAAGGAGTAAGAGCTCCGAGGGATGGTGAGGAGGAGGGAACAAGCCCAGCCTCCTCCCTCTAAGACTGTGCTGAGCCAATCACAGAGCATGACCTGCTTTCTGCCCTCCCCCCGCCCCCCAATCCTCAGGTCACGTTTTCAGCACATATTACTGAAAACGAAAGTCCTGGAGACTCAAAAGATCAGAAATCATAACACCTGGTTTGGTGGAGCTAACACAGAAGATACTGAGGAAGGCAAATCAATGAATATAAGGAACAATCATGCTGTTAGATAAGCATCAGTAACAGCCAAACTCATGGACACCATATAGTTTCCATGAGGGGTAGAGGAAAAGGAAGAAAAGATAGCCAAGGTACTCAACTTTTTAGATAGATTGAAACCCAGTGTCCAGGTAGCACTGTGACACTGTCAGTGTCCTTTCTGCAGCGGGGCTGATTCAAGAGCAATTTTCAAACCGACCTTCTTGTGAGAGTCTTATGCCTGTCTGAGGAGAGGAGAGAGGATAACATTTCATCTGCGTGGGCTATGTAGAACACCATGGGCTTTCTTTTGTTCTAGCTGGCTCGCATCCCTTCAAAGGAAAACTGTTTTCTTAGGGAAAGTGCCATGCTGGAAGGAATCACCCACCTGTATCCTCTAGTTCTAAGCTGAAGGGTCATTGTCCCATCCTGAAGCTTGTAGCCCTGACTTCAAGGTTTTCTTTTCCCAACTGGCCATATTTATCTGAGTGTTCTACAGTCTTAATCCCAGCATATGGAGAGTAGAGTGTCAAAGGGGAAAGTGGGGGGAGGGAAGAAATTACCATGGGATATTGTTTACAATTATGGAAGTTGTCAATAAAAAATATTAAAAAAATAAAAAAACAATCAAAATCCAGTTGGTTCTGTACCCTTGGTGCCACCGTAGGCCTACCACTCCTTAGGAGTGCCCTACTAGGAGCCTCCATAACCTCCCCTGACCCACATGTGCTGCATCTAAGGAACACAAGTCCTATCAACCCCCCCCCAACTCATCTACTATTTCTGCAGCCCTTTATTCCATATTTTGTTTTTGCTGTTACCATGTCTCACATGAATCTTGGGGCCACTGTCCTTACTTATCAATGTCAACCTCATTAAGAACTTATTTATTCATTTGACCTTTTTATCTGTAAATTTGATTTTTGTCATTTCCCTCTTAAGAAATGACTAAATGGCTACCAATTCATTAGTTCTTATTTATTTATTTTAGATTTGTGGCACTGGGGATTATACCTAGGGTTTTATACATGTTAGCTACATGTTCTATCAGTGAGCTATGTGGTCGGCGAATTTTTAAATTTATTTTTGAGACAATGCCTAGGATCCTCCATGCAACCTTTCTGCCTCAATTGCCGTGGAGCTGGGATTGTAGGACTGTGGTTTCCAATTCTCTGTACAGAAGAAAAAGCCTCCTACAAAAGATGCTTCACAAAATATCCCACCTAACCATAGCTTACTAGATGTGAAGTTCAACGTGATAGGAATATAAAGAGAGTAGTATTCTTTTACTCATCATGGTTTGCTGGATAATCAAATCAATGTTCAGTGGACTCTTAAGACAGAACAGAATGTTGCTTGAAAAATCATTGATTTATGCCAAAGAATTACAAACTCTCTTGGGAGATAGATAGATAGATAGATAGATAGATAGATAGATAGATATCCTTAATATTTACCTACGCAGGCTTATTTCATACACTCTGTATATTTACACGTCACACTGCAAACTTGCTAAGCAGTCACTATTTTACAGATATTCTGATATATGTCCTACTTGTGTCTAAACCAGGCTTCCTACCTGCACAGGAGAGAATCCCACATCTGTGCTTGGTTATACTGCCTCACTGTGTCTCTCAGTACACAGAAACTGTTCTTCTCTACATACTCCATTTCTTCCTGAATCTATCTTACATATTGTTTAATAACTGTCTTCATTTCTATTTCTCTGAGATTCTGGTGAAAGCCATTAATTATGATTTCATTCTTTTTTCTCAGTACCTAGCATAGTCATTCTGGCTATAGTAATTGGTAACAAATATTTGTGGATAGTTTAACATTAGAATTCTTAAAATTAGAAAAAATAGTTGCAATTATAAATATAATTAAAAGTATTTTATATCATGAGATTATAATTCACATGTTGAGTATGTTGATTAAAAATGACTACAAACAAGGAGAGTATAAAATGTTTTTAAAGTCAATAGTTGGCACCTACAAACAATGTGGGATCTTACATTGGACATTAAATTTCCCTTTGATTATTTTAGCTTATAGTCAGTGAATCTGAGACATTTTTAGAAGAGCATGCTTACTCTTTGGCCTCTTCACTGTGTCTGATCACTACACAAGTGTACTGTGCTCCCCTGTACAAATCACAGCCGATAATTGCATTGCATTCATGTGACAATAAGGTCACCTAGTATTTGGACTAAGTAGTGCTAAAATAATGGAAATATGGTCAAAAATTATTCACTGTTTGTTTTGGTTGGGTGAAATTTGTCAGATTTTTAATAATAAATCTTTTTAAAAGTGCCTCATGAAGTATGTCTACAGCCATTTGTTCACCAAATATTAATGATAAAACACATGGTAAGTATATGTATTCAGTATCTGGTAAATGCTATGTCCTAAAAATGCAAAACAAACTAATTCACCCTCCCTCTAAGTAACACGTGTTTCTTTTCTACCTGAGAACAAGGGGCTCAGTGCAGCCCCTAAGGCTTCTGCTGTAGCGCTCCATGGATAGATCTGAGGCCTAAGTTCTAACCTGTTCATAATCTTTTTTTTTTTTTTTTTTTTTTGGTTTTTCGAGGTAGGGTCTCACTCTAGCTCAGGCTGACCTGGAATTCACTCTGTAGTCTCAGGGTGGCCTCGAACTCTCAGTGATCCTCCTACCTCTGCCTCCCGAGTGCTGGGATTAAAGGCGTGCGCCACCACGCCCGGCTCCCTGTTCATAATCTTAATCAGCTGACTTTGTACTTAGGCTTGTTGCTCAACATCTCAAATCTCCAGTTTCCACTTTGGGGAATTGGGAAAGATAATAACTACCTCATAATAAAGATTAATTTGTCTGTTAGGTTCATCGTTTAATTCTAGGTATATGGTAAGTAAACAGTAAATACTGTGAAATACTTTCATCATTTTAATCCAGTTGTGGAACATTAGTCTTCTAAAAATTTGACATTGTAGTTGGACTGCTGAGGAGAACAAAGCAAAAGGGAATGCCCAGTATGCTAAGAACAGGAAACATGGGACATGCCACATGTTGACATTATAACAAATATGTCCAATTTTGTTGATATTATTTTCTTTTTTTTAATATTTTTTTATTTTTTATTTATTAGTTAGTTTTGTATTCAGCAAATACAGTCAGTTTGGTACCATTATTAGGCTCGTCCGTGACCTACCCCCTCCCCTTGGCCCCTCCTTGTTGAGGTATATGGGTCATGCATTGTGGAGTTAGCCCACAGTTATGGGTAAGTTTTTTTTTTTTTTTGGTTTTTTGAGGTAGGGTCTCACACAAGTCCAGGCTGACCTGGAATTCATTATGTAGTCTCAGGGTGGCCTTGAACTCATGGTGATCCTCTTACCTCTGCCTCCCAAGTGCTGGGATTAAAGGTGTGAGCCACCATGCCCGGCTTTGTTGATATTCTTAATAAACAATCCCAATAGGATTTAAATCTGTATATTTGACAGAAACATAGTGCACCTGAATGTGCTCAGGGAGTGAACGCAGGGCTTCCAGCATATCTGACAGCAAGCCATTGCCTTTATGTTTGCACCAACAGAAAATTGAGCCATATTATTATGTTCACTTAATCTTACCTTAGAAGTGAAAAATATTTCAGAAACTTTTGAAGGCAAAAGGCTGGGCCTACCTCATTCTTATGTAATGCGTAGCCATGAGTCATCTTCATTTGACCGAAACCTTGTGAAAATATTTCAGTTCCTTTTCTAGAGTAATGCGTCTCTTAGATAGGACACTTTCATTGAGAGTATTTCATACAGTGAAATAAGATAATTGGTGTCTGTGCTTCAGATGGTTTATTTTGGAATTAAAAAAACTGGAAATGGGAACTTTGATAGAAAGTCTTCTAATCCAAATTTATTTGCTGTAGAAAGACTCACCTTTGAAAGCCAGATGATAAGAAAATCAAATATGCATCCCAGTAACTCTCTTCTGACTATATACTTTGCTGATGCTTGTATGTTTTTCCATTTCTGGAGAGGGTTAGATATTTTTCAGCTTTGTTGTTTTTCTTAAAGCTTCAGTTTACTTGATTTTGTTTATAATGTATTATGGAAACAAGACTTTAATTCCTTTATGTATTGAACCATTAAAATTAGAAAAATGAAGCAAGTCTTTCCTTCTTTTTTCTTTTCTTATGTCATCTCTAGTGCTTAACTTTTGTGCTACAACTTCATGAGGTCCACAGTCTAACAGAGCTGAAGCCTTCAGCCCAGTTATAATTACATATGAATAAAAGCCAGAAGAGAGAAGGATAGAAGAAGAGAAAGAAGGTGGGAAAGGGGGAGGAAAGAAAGGAGACACTGATAGGTAAATAAAAAGAATGAATGAGAATAAATATTGTTTCATTTCAAGTGAAATATTAATATTTTAGCTACCATTTCTTGGGAATCATCTACAAGTAAGCTTCATGCTACACACAATGGAAATAATAGGGGTGTAATAGAGATCTCTTTCATCTTTACAGTGTTCATAATCTGGTAAAGTAATATGATATGTTTTGAAAATTATTAATTAAAAATGTGAATTGTTATTGTCATTCAATAAATAGTTTGGAGATATGCAGGCATACAGGATCCACAGAATCCATTGCTTCATATATTTTATAATTATCTTTATTTATTATGTTTTATTATTTATTTTTATGTATTTACTTATTAGTACATTTTTATTTATTAATTTGTGACAAACAAAGAGAGTGAAAGAGAGAAAGATAGAGGAAAAGAGAGAGCCACTTTGTGCATCTGGTTTTATGTGGGTACTGGGGAATAGAACCCAGCCTATCAAGCTTTGTAAACAAGCACCCTTAACCACTGACTCATGTCCCCAGCCTTGCTTCATTTTGTATTGAGAAATTTAATATATTAACAAATATAGTTGGTTGTAAACCCCTCCCTTTAGCCTCTCTTGTCTCCCTCTCTTACGTAATATGCATGTATGTATGTATATATGTATGTATGTATGTATTTGCAAGCAGAGAAACATAGAAACAGATAGACAGACAGACAGTGGACATGCCAGGGCATAGTGCCACTGCAAGTGAACTCCAGATGTGTGCATCACTTTGTGCAACTGGCTTTATATTGGTACTGGGGAATTTAACCCTGGTTGTTGGACTTTGCAAGCAAGTGCATTAACTGCTGATCCATCTCTCCAGCCCTCTTATCCCATTTTACCAAACCCTTGCTCTTCTCAAGTAGTGCCTCCTCTGTTCTGTTGTCTCATTTTTATCTTCTTTGTCACAGCTGGCCAGGGAAACTTCTTCTTTTTGGAGATATTGAGAAAATCAAACCTTATAAAGTGCTGAAAATAAGAGCCCATTGGAAGGTCAGCACTAAATGACACTTTTTTTTTTCAGTTTTTTTTTTTTGTTTTGTTTTGTTTTGTTTTGTTTTTTTTGAGGTAGGGTCTCTCTAGGCCAGGATGAACTGGAATTTACTATGTAGTCTCAGGTGGTCTTGAATTGACAACAGTCTTCCTTCCTGTGCCTCCCAAGTGCTCGAATTAAAGGCATGGGCCACCGTGGCCAGCTTACATGAGAAATTTCTAACATTTTCCCCGAGACTCAGAGAGCATTGTGGAAGTAGAGGCAGAAAGAGTCTAAGAGCCGCAGGTATACTATGGGGCAGTGGGCCATTGAAATGAATTAACAAGTATATTCATGATCATGATGTTGTGACATCCACACGATCTAAATAATGCTGTATCCATCAACATTGTGTTTCGTTTTTTTAGGGAATATAAGGTGCATAGTTCTCATACTGTATTAAGAAAATGCCATTGTTCTTTTCATAATATAGTGAAAAACTTGGTTTCAGACATTTGATTCTGCTGTATATGAGATGTAGTGGTAAAAACAAACAAATTATGTAAAATTCTTTCTGGGTCTAGAGAGATGGCTCAGCAGTTAAAGTGCTTGCCTGCAAAACCCAACAAACTGCATTCAATTCCTCTGTACCCACATAAAGCTAGATGCACAAAATGGTTCATGCATCTGGAGTTTGCTGCCACTAGAAGCTCTGGCATGCCCATTATCTCTCTGTCTCTATCTGCGTGCAAATAAATACATAAAAATATTTAAAATTTCTTTCTGTAAGGAAACAACTTATAATTTTCAGCAGTCTCAAAAGGAATCAATCTACAATTAAGCAAAGAAAGAAATACAATTAGGGCAGTGACAGAAAAACACAGACTATAACATTTTAAGCAGAAAACGGTGGACTTCACTGACAATTTTTACCCAGGGATTATCTAGCTTTTTAAAATATGTGTTTTGTCTTAAATATATACTTAGAGAACATAAATGGATTGTATGGTGTCTTAAGACAAACTATTTATAATACAGGTAAATGTGCTTAATTTTGAAGGTAGTGCATAAAACGATTTCATCAAGTCACTTTATTTTCAGTGATAAATATCAGCCACTGCCAAGAAATGACTTGTCTTTGTAATTGATTATTTATATTAAATGTAAATTTATTTTGATTTCCAACTTGATAGATTTTATTTAGCCAGTTCTTCTGCCAGTTAAACCTTTACATTTCTGAAGTTCACTATCTTACTCTTCAAATTATTTCTGTACTAAATCCAGCTCCAAAAATATTACTTGTGAGTACAGTTAAAAATCTAATTATTTTGGCTAACACCTGAATGTTTTATTATAGTTTTATATTTCTATACATATAGTCTGGAATATGTTGCATGACCCTATGATAGCATCTATTATATCCATTTTGATTGCCTAAAATACTTTACAAAACTTTACTGTTTATAACTCATAAGAATAATGTACCAGTTTACATGATTTGGTTTAGAAGGGATAATTATCGCAGTCTTAATTTAGAGCTATTGGAGAAGTGAAATAGCAATAAATTCATGCCTAGGTACCCTTGAAAAGTAGAACTGGGCTGGAGGGGTGGCTTAGCTGTTAAGGCATTTGCCTGCAAAGCCAAAGGACCCAGGTTCAATTCTCCAGGACCTATGTTAGCCAGATGCACAAGGGGGCACAGGCATCTGGAGTTTGTTTGCAGTGGCCAGAGGCCCTAGCTCACCTATTCTCTCTCTCTTCCTCTTTCTCTGTTAAATAAATAAATAAATAAATAAATAAATAAATGTTTTTTAAAGGTAGAATTGCCAGGCATGGTGGCACACAGCTCTAATCCCAGCACTCAGGAGGCAGAGGTAGGAGGATTGCAGAAAGTTTGAGGCCACCCTGAGACTACATAGTGAATTCCATATCAGCCTGAGCTAGAGTGAGACCCTACCTTGGAAAATAAAAACAAACAAAAAAAAAAAAAAAAAGAAAGAAAAGAAAAGAAAAGAAAAATGTAGAACTGAGGGCACTTAATGGTATGTTAAGTAGGATTTCTTTTTTCTTATTAATTTTACATAGTAGGACTTGAATGAGGGTCTTGATCATGCTAAGTAATCTTTCTCTCACTGAGTTTTTCCCCAATCTCTAAATATTAGCATTTTGCAAGGCACTAAGATAGCAATGAATTGAAATTGAAAGATCAAAGGAAATATGAGGAGTTACAGGAACAACTGCTTTGTATATTTATTTAGTTTTCTTCTGTGAGGAACTTCAGTAAGCTTTAACCTGATAATATTCAATGTAATGTAAACATACAAGTGGAGCTTACAAAAGCCTGATCTGCATGAACTTATTAAGCAGTGTGGACTCATCACTTCTGTCCCACTGCAGCATCCCCACTGCTGACTCCAGTTGTACACTGTAAGCAACAGCTAATGTTTATGTGGAGGCTGTGGAAGCTTTGTGGTTGTTACCTCATCTCCTCCTCCAAACACCCCTGGAGCCCGCCATGGTTCAGGCAACAGTACTGAAGAGGGGACTGTAAGAGCCACAGAGTGGGTAGGAATAACCTGAGGCAAGATCCCACCTCCTCCCTCCCTACCCAACAGGGACTGACTGCGGTCTTAAAGACCCCACAGCATGTACCATAACCCTACTGAGGAAGGCCCCATGAAAATGGGAGCAGGGGTGAAGGGATAAAAGAGTACTATATAACTATAGTAGTCTTGCTATATCAACACAATATTTGCATGTTAAACTGGAGAAAAAAATTAAGGCATGTTCTTCAGTTATATTTCCCACTGTGCTCAAATATATTTGTACATTTGTTTTCATGTATGTTTATTGATTCTATTTTCTATAAGGTACTCTATAATAAGTTAATATAAATTATGTTCATTATCTGTAAATAAACTGTTAGTAATCTGCATTTGTGATGTCAGCCCTGAAATGTGTATCATTTATATTTTTGGAAATTGTTTTAGAAACTAGACCACTATAAGTAAAGTGAAGAGGAAAGAACCACCAAAATTCTGATTAATCCAAATTTTCCAATGATTTTCATACTTGAATTACATTTATACTTTTTAGTTATTTCACTTGCCTTTGTGTAGATTTAGTGGAAAACTATTTTGTACATGGATGTTGACATAAATCCCAATATAATTTACTCAGTAAATTCATATTATTGTGTAAAAGAAGGTATTTGCAGTAGTGGTTATATTTTCTGGATTTATATACTACAGGAAGAGGTATATATTTTGTTGTCATATTAGCTTCCTATTTTCCAGTATATATCACTTTATTCTAGATAGTATGGAATGCAAAAGGATGGGAAGAGAGTCATTTTATATTGGAGAAATGTGACTAGTCTGCACCTGAAGCCTAGGTTAATATCAACAGTTGAAATTCCATATGGATAGTAAGCCCTCTTGATACAATGTAGAGAGACTGCGATTTTGCTTCTGAATTCATCTTCCTTACAACACATTGCCTTAGTATGACCATGAAGAAAACATTAGACAGCTCTCAATTGAGTGACATTGTACAAAATTCCTGATCAATCTTTATCAAAACTACTGAGGTTATGAAAAACTAGGAATGCCTTAGAAATTATAACAACAACCAAGAAAATCCAGGAGACATGATAACAATATGGAATCTGGTATTGTGGATATAATGTTGGAATAGAAAAAGACATTAATGGAAAATTGAGGAAACTTCAGTAAAGAAAACTATATCAATACTTATTCAATAATTATGACTCCTAATACAAAATATGAATACCAGAGCTAGAAAGGTGGCTTAGTGGTTAAGGTTCTTGCCTGCAAAGACTAAAGACCATGTTCTACTCTCCAGACACCACATTAGCCAGACAAACAAAGGTGAGGCAAGCACAAGGTCTCATATGCCCACTAGGTTGCGCAAGCATCTGGCGTTTGATATGAAGTGTTGCAAAATTGACTTTATTTATAGAAGTACTTCCAACTTAAACTTAGGTGTGAGTCAAATAAATCATGTGAAAAACTCTTGACTATATGTAAATCTTCCTACAACTGATTCAATTTTTGTCTTATTTCTGTAATGATATCATGATTAAAATAATAATAACAATCACACACTAACATAGCAATAATTTAAATTATACAAAAAGATACACCAACATTAGACTTAATGGGTTACATTTATGGGGCAGGACTACAGTGCCTCTTATTTTTCTCTTTTGAAGTCATTTAACATAAAATGCATTCTTGTATATGACATTAAGAAAACAACATATTTCCAATGCCTATACAAATAATTATAAATCACAGGTATAACAATTAGATTTTGCAAGGTTAACACACTCATGTGATCAATACAAGGACTGAATATGTAAATATTAAGAACACTTCAATTTTTACCCCTTATAGTCATAAGAGAAATTGTTTTCCACATTTCTACCATAATGGATTTGTTTTACCTATCCTTGAACTTTATGCAAATAGATTAATATATATGGTGCACTCCTGTATGTAGGTACTTTGCCTGAGTAGAATGAGATACCTCTATATCGTGGCGGTGATTTTTTTGTCTGTCTAGTTCTTTGTGGACAATCCTAACATGCCATATTTCTAACTGCACACATCTCAGGAGTCCTTTCTCAGACCACATTGAATCACACGGTGCTGTATCCTTCATTTTGCAACTGTGTCTCTTCTGAGTTGAAAATTATCTTGAATTAAATGCCTTCACTGGTCCCTCCAAACTACCTGAATAAACCTAAACTCCTAAACAAGTATGTGGGAGAATCTGGTGATGTTCCTTAACAAGGTTCTTTTCCCTTTCCAATGAATTAACATCTGGGTTTTTTATAGGCCAATAGCCACCCATCCCAAAGTCTACCTGTGCCAAACTCTTATGTACTATTGTAATGTATCACTTATCTTCAAAAAGTTATTATTGAATTTGATTGAATATACATATTTCCTGAGGCAAAAATTAAGTTGGAAATCATATTTTAGATCTTAAGAATATAATTTCAACCCATCCTCACCAACAAGGGAAAAAAAAAAGAGAAGTTAACAGGAAAAAATACAGTTGAGAGCAAAGGTAACTCAAACATTATGAATAAGTTCAGAGACAGAAAGATTACAATAGAAGATATACTGAGTCCATTAAAAGAGAATATGATCTAGTGAAAATAAGTAGTAAAATAAAAAGAGGCCTCATATATTAAGCATTTTATGACCATATTTAACACTTCAATAAAAAAGTTAGAAGACAAATCTATAGACAGCAGAAAAAAGGCAAAAATAAATAAAAATAGGAAAATGCAAAAATAGTAGCACTTTAGGATCAACCCAGGACATCCATCACTCAACTCTTGGGCATTATCAGAAAGAAAAAAGAATTGAAGTAGAGAGAATATTGTATGAATAAATCTCAAAGCACAAGTAAATGACATTCAGTATATATTTCTTGAAGCACCCATTTATTCATTCTTCATCTCATGAATGCCAATCATAATTATTGATTAAAAATTACCTTCCAGAATATATGCTAGTCACTGGGGAGTCAAAGAAAATAAGATAAAATATCTGACTTCATTCTCCTCCTATAAAAAACGCTCACTTCTTTTTCTTATATTAACTCTAGACTGAGTAATAATAAATAATAATGTGATGATAATTAGCAGATTAATAATATTACTGATTTGGGGATGTGTATATGGACTTACTGCCATCCAGTCTATAAGGTCCATTTTAAATATTTACAGAGCCAGGGCTTCAGTAGTCAAAGCTGATTGTTTTCAGTTCTCCAGAGCAGATTCAATTTCCATGCCACTGACATATGCTTGATGCAAAAAGTGGTGCAAGGAGCTGGAGATATGGCTTAGCAGTTAAGTGCTTGCCTGTGAAGCCTAAGCACCCTGGTTCGAGGCTTGATTCCCCAGGACCCATGTAAGCCATATGCACAAGGTGGCACATGCATCTGGAGTTCCTTTGCAGTGGCTGGAGGCCCTGGCATGCCCAATCTCTCTCTATCTGCCTCTTTCTCTGTCTTTGCACTCTCAAATAAATGAACAACAAACAAATACATAAATAAAGCAGTGCAAGCACTGGGTATTTGCCTACAGCCACAAAAGAACTTGGCAGACAAAAACACTGTAGGTGGTACATATAATCCTATGTGCACTTGGGATGTGGAGATAGGAAAAGTTCAAGGCTATCCTGAGCTGCATAGTGAGTTGGAGATTAGCTTGGGCTCATTAAACTATCTCCGAAAGCAAAACAAAAAATGTAATGTTCAAAGAAGTTTTCAATAAATGTTTCTTTTTCAGTTCACTTAAAAAAGATTTTCCTGGAACCACAGGTTAAAGAGAAAGGAAGCAGGGAAGGGACTGGGTCTGTCATTTAAGAGTTTTAAAGAAGCATTTGTGTAAATAATCAAAAAGAAACAGAATAAACAGCAGTGTATACAGTTTAGTGATACTTAACGTGACACTTTAGTGAGTCACTTTTTGAGACAGAAGAGAAGGTTGTTGTTTGAACAGAGAGTCACTGTTGCTGGAAGTCTCAAACTCATAATCCTCCTGTATCAGCTGCCTGGATATCTACAATTGAGGAACGCATCACTACACCAAACCTGCTTCATGTTTCCTTTAGCGTCTTTTAACTCATCTTCTCAAGGCCTTGTGATACAGTTTATGGAACCATTTAATCTCCTTGTGCCAAATAGAATTCAACTATGCAGTTCCTTGGCCCTTGAATATGCAGCTTTAGAGGACAGAGATTGAAAACCAGTTTCCACTCTCAATCCTTCTCTCACTTTCAACTGAAGGTGGTTGAATGAAGAGGGTAATTGTGGAGAGAAGAAAATGACCCCTTCTTGCAAATCCAGGATGATGGAGAACAGGTTCTTGTGGTCATAGTTTAGATCCTTCCATCTCTTTGGATAGAAGTGGTAAGTCGGGTTCTTACTAATCAGAAGACTCTGAATCACTACTGCCTTCTACATTATTTTATTTTACTTTTCTTTCTTTATGTGAGGGAGAGAATAGGCAGGGAAAAAGAGCGAGAGAGAGAATGGCTGTGCCAGGGCCTCCAGCTGCTGCAAAAGAACTTGTGCCCCCTTGTGCATCTGGCTTACATGGGTCCTGGGGAATCAAACCTGGATCCTTTGGCTTTGCAGGCAAGCACCTTAACTGCTAAGCCATCTCTCTAGCCCTTGCCTTATACATTTAAACAGAGCAAACAGGTACCAAGAGATCATATAACATTAGTACTGTGACTTGGAACACAATGCCAGACCTACCCATAAATTCCAGTCTGCTATCTGCTGAGGCTTATTTAGGTCACTTTATTCTGAAAATGTTATTACCACTTTTACACAAATGGCTCTCTTAGACCCTACTTAATACATCATAATGAGTTTTTGTAATACTTTGTTTTCTGCTAACTAAAATTCTACAGTTAATATATTACCAGGCATCATGGAAGAAGAAGTCATTGAAGCAATTTTATTGTGTTACTAATTTAATCTTTGATTTCTCTTGATCAGCTGTCCATTCACTTCTCATACATGCAGTTCTATAGAGAAATAAAAAGATAATAGCTAATATGTGAAAACTTCCCAATAATCCCTCATGTCACATTCAACCTTAAAAGAACATAGTCTTTCTAATAATAGCCATTACATTTACTTATCAAGACATATAAGAATCATAGCATATCACTGCAGGTAAAATTTCAACAACTAAAATACAACATACTTATGTGTGACTGCAAATAAATAATAAGATAGATGCCTTTCAGTTGATATTATTTAACTATGCCTTACCAAAGCAGCTTTTTACTAATTTTAAAAATTAATATCTATATTTTTGTGTTCATTATAAACACATATACACAATTTAAATAGCCAAATTTTGACCTAGTACCATACATAACTCATAATTTGTGCTCAATTTTGATATATTAAACCTTGGAGGACCTTGGAGGAATTTACTTCATTCAATCAAAAATAATTATGAGATTGCCAATCTATATGTGAGGAGTGATGTCCTTCTTGCTACAGCTGTCTTCAAAGGGAAATTCATTGAAATATTTTTGGTAGAAATGTTTTACATTAATATTTCCTTGGAGCTTTTGTGTGACAAATGGCTAAATTTATAATTGAAGGAGCTAAACAACTTTTGTAACTATGGTGTCCAGACTTTATGAGCAGTAGCTTTACATCATACTATTTTACATATGTTGGATTAGCCCCATACTGTTACCAATCCACACTTTGTCATTTTCATTTACTGTGTGTGTAGTATGGTTTTGTTAGACTTTTGGTAACAGTGTTATAAAGGTCATGATATACATGGTCCACACGTACTCTGATACTTGATGCAGAAAAATGATTACTGCTCATCTTGCCAGTATGCAGTTTCAAACCAATAAAAAGATAAATATACTGAGACTAATATAATGCCTTATGTTTCGGTAAACCAGGCAACTTTAGGAATGACTCCTATGGCCCTCAGCCAGCTCTGTGGGGCTGTGAGAGTTAATTCTTCATGCATTATTCTAACCCTGTGTGTTCAGTGAGATCATCATGTTGATGCCTTAAGCTAAATTTTGGTGGGCCACACCATGAAATTGGTAAATGGAAGTCAGAGACTTCTCTGTTTTTCCCCTCCTAGAGAGCTTGTTGAAAATTTAGCAGAACCACATTGTTTTAGTCTAAATACTGGGTCTTGGGATTACTCACTCAGCCCCACAGAGTTAATGCCAGAAGAAGCACTCCCTGTACTTGAGCCAAGCAAGTCTCTCTTCTGCAGGTATTTTACTCACAGGAGGAAGAAAAAGAAGCATTTCTGTTTATCTCTTCTTAAACTCTCCTATAATTCACCTTCACAAGGGCAGAGCAAAAGTGTGAAACAGTAAGATAGAACAATGCATTGGAAGCAACCATTAATAGTGTGAATGAATTTCTCTTGTCAAGAGCTACAACTTTCTTCTTTGTGTCCTTTGTCCATTCAATTTAGCCAATGAGCAATGGACATGAATAAAGGTGTGATGCCCCTCCCCTCCGCCATGGAGAGGATATTAGCATCCCATTAGGACAGTCTCTTCCCACCTGCACGAGGCTGCTACCTACCAGCAACTCTGAATTCTTCAGCTATGTCTTTGTGCATAATGATAGACAGTATCTATTTATTCCCAGAGAGGTCTATCTCTTGGACTCATATATGAAAACAAAATATTTATAAATTAAAACACATTTACTTGTCAATTAATTAAACCCCAAATTTTTCTTGCACTTTTTTTCCCCTATAAGGATACATGGTTTCACAATGAAAAACATTCCTTATATTTTTTCTGAGAAGCCATTGCTATATAACATGTCAGTATGATATAGATGTAGATGATATAGAAAAATATACCAGCTCGCATTGATTCATGACACATGTAGGCTCATAGAATTTGTATCTTTCTGAAATTGTGGACAAGTTACCATGGGTTATCAAAGACATGTCCTCAAATCCATTTCTTTACAGAATCAACGCACCTGTAATTGGAGACATTAGTAGGAAAATGAGGCAAATAGGAAATACCTGTGTCCAATAATCCCAAGTTCTGAGAAAGCACTAAAATTTTTAGAACAGTACATTAATTAATTCTAAGGCCTCTCTGCATGCCATTGGGAAAATTTATTTTCTACTAGCTTTCTTATCCTGTATTTATTAATCACATTGTCACATGGAAGCTTGGCAATTTGGCCAAAAATAAGATACTTCACTAATATGCATATGTAATTCCAAACACACAGTATAAAAGCTAGTGATGAAATGCCAATTTGTGATGCCCTATATTTATTTATAAACCTCCAGTTTTCTATTATGTAAAGATAAAATATTATTTTTAAAAGAACCTTATCATATAGATACATAGTGTGAAATCAAAATATGTTCCTATGTCCATCTAAAAGTCAGAAGAAATTGTAGTACTTGCTGAATTCTTACACTTCTCTGCTCAGAATCAGTATATTTGGTATGTTCAGCATGGGTTCTCTCTCTCCTTCTCTTTCTTCTCTCTCTCTCACACACACATCTCTATCAATTTCTGAAAAGATTTTTTCTTAAAGTCTTGTGAGTTATATTAGTTTAATGTACAATTTTTCATAAGTCACATTTCTTTGTTTTTTGATTGTATTCAGCATTTCTCTTTTTTTATTAGTTATGTACAGTGTGTAAACAGCCATGTGGGTACCATCCTTTGCCTCCCTGTCCTTCCCCCTCCACAGGGAGCCTCCTTGTTGGGGAAGGTGGGTCATGCATTGTGGGGCCAGCCATCAGTTATGGGTAAAAGGCAATGTCTCTGTGCATAATGTCCCAAGATGTGGCTCTAACAATCTTTCCGCCCCCTCTTCTGCAAATTTCCCTGAACCGTGTCATCATGAAACCCATATTCATTTTAGGTCTACTTCAGTGATGAGGTCTCAGGAACCTCTGTGTGTGTGGATATCTGGTTTGGTAGGAGTTGAGTGTTCTCTGTGTCTATATCCTTCACACTTGTGCTGATACCAGGTTCACCAAGAAAGCAGCAGTTTTGCTCATTTCCCTAATTATTCTTACTCATATTTCTAAAGACCTAAAGAGTTCATTGGATGCACACAACAAAATCACTGGCAACACAAAATCAAACCTCATAAATGAACAAGTTTATCCAAGGTCTTAATGATAGAGTTTTTGAAAGCCAATCCTTATTTTGACTTTATTTCTTTATATGTCACACTCTTATCAAGTAGATATTTTAAATGAATATTTCATAATTAGTTATCTATCTTTCTTAGATCTTTGAAGGATTTTATTGCTTGTCTTATATTTGATGGGTAATCTGAAATATGAAAATGGTAATATATGTTCTTTGAGAGAATATGTAGAAGTTCCTTTCCAATAAATATTTATTTAAACATTTGTACACAGATTTTCTTTTTTGTTCATATTATGGGGTGGTAAATTTTTCTGGTGTTAGTTATGTTCTTAGGTAAGAAGCAGAATTGTCAATTGTACTTGTACAAAAGTGACTTGACTGGCTTGTTGGTTATTTTACTTATCACTATGACCAAATGCCTGACAAGAAGCAACTTACGAAAGGGAAGATTTATTGTATCTTATGATTCAGGAGACAAAGTCCAGCATGGTGGGACCAGGGTGGCCCCTGCAGCAGGAGCTGGTAGAGAAGCTCCTTCATATCCCAGAGTACAACAAGGGAGAGAAATGGGGCAAAAAATGGACCCAAACTATAAACCTCAAAGTCCACTCACTAAAAGTCACTTTGTCCAGCTGGTTCCCATCTTCCAAAACTTCCAAAACCTCCCAAGACAGCATCACCCACCAGCTGGGGACCACGTGTTCAAACATAAAAGCCTATGAAGGCCCTTTCTATTCAGTCAATGACAATTGGGTTGCTATACTTGAGTCCAAAAAAAAAAAAAAAAGATAGGTTAGAAATCATTTATATTTCATTGTTTAGCTTTTGGAGACAGGCTCTTGCTATATAGGGAAGTCAGATTCAAATTCATGATATCATTTGACCTCTGTCTTCCAAGGGCTGGGATTACAGATGGGTGATAACAGTCTCCACTCACTTCATATTTGGAGCTAACAGCTGTCCCAGCTGAACTCCCTCCTGGCTGCTGAATTTTATTCTATGTCCTCCAGCCCAGCGCCTCAGGACTGCTCCCTGCACGCATGTTACCACTCAAAGTTTTAAGTTTCTCCTCTTCCTGTCTTAGGTTGCTTCCTCAGATTGAGTGGAGCTTTGAACACAATTGCTTTACTACTAAACTCATTTTAAAGTCATGAAGCTAGCACAAGATAGTATAAATACATTCATAGCTATAAACAAACAAGCTTTTTATTAAATTTAACAAATTTCTGCCTCTGGTCCTCAACCAAACATTATAATTAAAGTAAGACTGCACTTTGATGAACAGTTTGTATTGTTTTTAACACATTTTAAATAATATGATGTTATAAGCAACACATATATAATTCTTACTTTTTCATTGACAGACATTACTGTAAAGGATTTGTGGTATATTACCCTTTCTATTTGTTTTCATAACAAGAATCCAACATCTAATAATTTCGCATAATATCCAGTTAAAATGTTCAAAAGTTCTATATTGTAAAGCAAGCTAAACCAATTTGCAGGCCTTATACATTAATGTGTTTAATTATGAACATTTTACAACATACAGGATATTACAGAAAATATGATATTCACTTTGAACCAGTGATCTACATTTAACCTACATTCTTGTTTTTCATGTCAGTCTAGAGACTTTTCCTCCTTCAAAACCATGCAAATAAAGATAATATTTCCCCAAAGCTCAATCTGATCTCTTCTGTCTCCTTGAGTTATTCCTCTTCCTATTGCCTGAATACTACCACACAGACATATGTTATGAATACTTGCTTTCTAAATTCAAATCATTAGCATAATTTGTAAATTAATTGTAAATTATGATTTTGTTTATTGATTTGAGAAAAATGGATTAAAAAATCCTCTTCCATATATGACAGATTTTATTTATTTGTGTGTCTGTTTCTAAAGGAATGTTCAGAAGATCTTGTTGTCTGAATATTCTAGGATCATGTCAGTTTCTATCAGTCATTGCCAAACTTGAAGGACAACTTGGAAATTTGAAAATTGTCTAAAATATAATGCACTTCAGAATGTGGAGTCTAAGGCATTATCTATTGATCTTTTAATCATAGCTTTTTTTCTTTTATCTTTTCAGTTGGTAAATTTATAATCTGTTGTCCTGCTTGGACTCTTGCATCTTGAAACCATTAGTCTGTTGTTTTTCCACTTCACAGCAACTCTTCTGGGCATTACACCCTTGGGTCACACTTTCCCTCAGAACTTTTGTCCACTGTTGTTCCATCTTTTGTCCCTTGATGTTGCCCTAGGAAAGTCTAAGATCAGCCTGACTTTTCTCTCTTGTGCTTAACTCATGTGTATGC
Organism: Dipus sagitta; assembly: GCA_036346955.1. Classification (NCBI taxonomy): domain Eukaryota; kingdom Metazoa; phylum Chordata; class Mammalia; order Rodentia; family Dipodidae; genus Dipus; species Dipus sagitta. The sequence continues at coordinate 75,758,198 of CM070782.1, forward strand.
CTACCCTTGAAGAGTAGAGGTGGTATTTCGTGTCAATTGCTCACTAAACAGTTTTGTTGAAATGTATTCTGCAATTTAAATGGCCAGATTCATCCTCTTTTTAGAGAACTTTACCACCTGAATATGTTTTTTTTTTTGTTATGTAACAATGTGGTCTGTTTTACAAAAGACAATATACTCTGTAATATATAGCAATTTTGTATTTCCTCTATACTATCTTTTCCTCTTCTGTTTCTATAACCTTTCCACCTAAGCAGGGCAGTTTTGGACACTAGAGTGTCCCCTGCTGCCTCCAGTTGCTATTTGGGGCCATGTTCACTCATAATGGGATTTTCCATGGACATCACACTAAACACACTATAGTGTCTGAGTTGATGAATTCCCCAGCTATTGATTTCAAATACATTTCAAGGATGGATCATATCTTCTTGTAATTGATTTACTTTTTTGAAGCAGATTAAACTGAAGGTAGAATTCTTTTAGGTCCTGGGAACGGCTGATGACTGGCTCTTGAAGAGGCTGTGAACAGAGCTTGGAAGTATAGGCTGAATATCCATGTGTGCATTCTTGTCCCCCAACCCCCATAGGACATGGCAGAGCAGAGGTGTGGGAAAGCAATGATAGGCCATGGTTGGACCTAGGCACTCAGGGGTTGGATAATGTTCTTTACTTTTCAGGTCCTTTCATTTACCCAAGGTATGGTTTTCAGAGTAGCAGGATAGATCATATAAACATTTTAAACTAGTTTGTTACTGTGAAATCACTTTTAATACTTACATAGATGATATTTGGCTCATACCCAAGGCTGAAAATGTTAAGGGCAGACATTTCTGAAGTCCTTGGTTTTTCACTTCTATGGTCACAATTGCATTTCAAACCATGCTCCTTCACTTTCTTGCTGATGTAATTTTATGAATTAGTTTGGATGTACTACTTTAAAAAAAAATCTGTGTTCCTCTTTTTGGCACTTCAATTCCTATTCTATTTTATTGTTTTATATGCCTACTCAGTATTTCCACATCACAAAACATTCAGAGAATTAATGTTCTCTTTTCTAATAAACTGAAATCTTCACCTGTCCTTTGCAGAATGTATTTCTTTGTTTTTTGCTTCCTCTTCATATGCCCCAGTAATGGCTGCCAAATCACCTTAACAGATCTTTTCCTTTGTTCATTTTTAAATTTAATTAATTAAGGACATATTTAGTGTGGATACATCATGAGTTGGTACCATCTTTTCCCTCGTCCCTGCCTTTCTCTGCTAGGGGCCATCCTCAGTGGGGTTGTTGGTATTCCCCTTGGGGATGTGGGTTATGTGTTGTGAGAGCAGCAGGCAGTTGTTGGGGTAAGGAAATACCTCTGGGCATGATGTCCTAACCTGTAGCTCTTACAATATTTTTGCCCCCTCTTCTGTAGAAATCCCTGAGCCATGTTGGATGTGTTTTAAGTCTACTTCAGTGATGAGCTCTTAGGAGCCTCTGGATCTCTTTTTTGGTATGTGTCGAGTGTCCTCAGTGTGTCTCCTTCACCCTGCTGCTGATTGTCAGCATTGCTCACCATGGAAGCAGCACTCTTGCTCATCTCCCCATTTCCTCTGTGGCTTCAGCTGGGGCTTGGCTGGAGTGTGAGGGATGGTTTATATTCTTGGCTCTTGCTACATTCTGAAAAAAGAAAAACAGATTCCCCAATGGAGAGTGAAGTCAGCACAGGTAAAACGGGATAAGCCTTGTTAATTTTGCGGAAATTTAATGGATGTAGCCTCTCTTTTAGCAAAAGACTAGTGACAGCTTGATGTTAGAGAGCATAATATTTGTCTCCATAGGATTTTGACCTGGTTCCCACTTCCAGATGTGGGTTCTTTCTGCTAAGCTGTGTGCCACTATTACACTTATGTGTACATCTTGTCATTGTGTTTGTTTCTGAGTAGCTTAGATCCCTGGTTGGTTGGACTGTTATTGGCCACTTTTCCCCAGTAGCTCAGGCAGGGCTTTCCTGCAGTGTGTGAGCTGTCTGGGGACTGACTCCTTTCCAGATTCCAGGCAGGTCACTCGTGTTCTGTGCTGGCAGCACATGGTGTCTATAGCAACAGGGTCTTACCTTTTACCTCAGGTGAGTAATCAAGTGCTTTGACAGAAGCCTGTCTTGTTTTGGGGACCACACAGGTCTCTCCAATCAATAGTTCATTGTGGCTAGCAACCACATTCTGAAAGTGAGAGGTACGGGCCAAAGCTGACAAAATTTTTCTAACATTAGGCTTCATCACACCCTCTCCAGGGCTATTCGTTTAGAGGCTTCCCCCATACTCCTGTTGAGGTTTTAATCCTTCAATCTGTCTTCAGGGATAAAGGTTTTTATAGTAACAGTTCATTTGGGGTTTAATTTTGTGACCTCCCCCCCCAGCCTCCCTCAGACTTCCCGTCTCCTGAAATTCTTCCATCCCTATTGTCTGAACCTTGAGTTGCCTGCCAGGTATGACAGCAACTCAGGCTGATCCAGATTAGGAGCCACAGTTGAGTGGGAACATGAGGCACTTGTCATACTGTGGTTGTGTGTGTTCACTGAGTATAATCTGTCCCAAGTCCATGGATTTTTCTACAAATTTCGTTCTGTGATTTTTTTTTTCTTTCTTAGAGTAGAATTCCATTTGCTGAGTAGAATTCCATTGTGTAAGTGTACTACGACTTCATTAGCCACTCAACCAATGATGGACACCCTGAATTGATTACAGTTATTAGCTATTATGAGTTAACAGCTATAAACATGATTAAGCAAATAATATCTATGTAGTGAATTATGGACGATTTAGGGTAAATGCCCAGTAAGGGAATCGCTGAGTCTGTCAGCAGCTATATATTCATTCTTTTCAGGAATCTCCATATTGATTTCCACAGTGTTTGTATAAGCTTGCAGTCCCACCAGCAGTGGATGAGTTTCTCCACATCTTTGCCAACACCTTTTTTTTTTTAATTCCAGCATTATTCTTCACAGAGATAGAAAAAAAAATTATCTCAAATTTCATATGGAATGGCAGCAGGCTTCTGATATACAAACATATCCTCAGCACAATAAATAACTCTGGAGGTATCATCATACCTGATTTAAAGCTATATTACAAAGCCATAGTAAGAAAAACAGCATGGTACTGGCATAAAAGTAGAAATACTGGCCAATGGAGCAGAACTCAATACCCTGACTTTAGGTCAATTACTATAGCTACTTGGTCTTTAACAACAGTGCTAATAAAGTAGACTGGAGAAAAGACAGCATCTTCAACAAATGGTACTGGACACATTGGATGGCCATATGTAGACAAATGAAACTAGATCCACACATCTCACTATACACAAAAATCAAGTTCAAATGGACTGAAGACTCAATATAAGACCTGAAACTCTTGTGCTACTGGAAGAAAAGTAAATAGGAGGAACTCTCCATGATGAAGGAGTGGGGAAGGACTTCTTCAACAAAAATCCAATAAATTAAACAATCACTCAACCACTGGGATCTAAAACAGCTAAAAAGCTTTCACACTGACAAACATACCATAATCAGAGCCAATAGATTGCCTACAGAATGGGAGAAAATTTTTCTAGCTATACCACTGACAGAGGAATAATACCTAGAATTTACATGGAACTCAAAAAGCTAAACAATAAAAATCAAATAACCCATGCCTAAGATGGGGCAGAGAACTGAATAAGGAGTACTCAGAGGAAGTAATACAAATGGCTAACATGCACCTGAGAGAATGTTCAACATCCCTAACATCAGGAAAATGCAAATTAAAACAACCATGTCATTTCACCATAGTCCAGTAAGGATGGTAAGCATCCTTTGTTCATTTTTTTTAAATGTATTTATTTGAGAGTGACAGAGAGAGAGAGAGAGAGAGAGAGAGAGAGAGAGAGAGAGAGAGAATGGGCACGTCAGGGCCTCCAGCCACTGAAAACAATCTCCAGATGCGTGTGCTCCCTTATGCATCTGGCTAATGTGGGTCCTGGGAAATCGAGCCTCAAACCAGGGTCCTTAGGCTTCACAGGCAAGTGCTTAACCACTAAGCAATCTCTCCAGCTCCTTTGTTCATTTTTAATGTAAACAGCAATGCCTTCTGTGAGTGACTGTTACTGAATGTATTCCTATCATATCTAAGATTGACTATCTCCCCAGGTGAGCCCAGGATGAAAATAAGCTTATTACATTCACAAGCATGAAGGGCTTAGAACAAGTCTATTTTACCATCTACTTCTTTCCACTACTGTGTTCCTGGACTAAAGGGGCTGTGGACAACTGTCACTCTACAGGACTTGCCCCTGCCTGCCATTCTTTGTGGCCTGGGAACTTGTGTTTGTTAATCTGTATTTGCACATTTGTTTCACTGACTTCCCTTATGCAATCTGGCTCATGCAGCCCATTTTCTTTTTTTACATATGATGACACAAAGAAAAGTTGTCTTAAGAAATAAAATGACCCAGTGTCAAATGGCACACACTGTGCTTACTTATTACCTTGGGATGACTTACAGTGGGGAGTATATTTTATCTTTGTCTTCTTTTCAAATATGCAAAAGGAGAGGTTTTGCATCGACGTCATCATGCAGCTCTGGTCCAGTATGCCAGAGACGTCAGAATGGTGACCTAGGGCTGACTCACTCCTGTAAGCAGACTTGGGGCACTTGTGTAAACATTTCTTTCAAATGTGAAACCTTGTGAAACATATATATTTCAAAATATGTCATTCTAGGTGTCTTGAAGTCTTTTCCAAAAGGATAGGACTTGACCCTTGTCCCAGTTCTCTCAGTTCAGCAGCGTCTGCCAGTCTTCATCTCAGTTCATCACAGTTTATTGAAATGCTATTCTCTTTTAGGTTTTCTAGCTCTAATTCGTGATATGTTTGAAAATGTTTTACTGCTTTATAGTAATACTTCGTATAAAAAATATTATGTGTTTAACATGCACTTCCTGAAAAAATGTTCAATAGGTGACATTAGAAATTACTCAGAATGTTCTGATTCTTGTATTCTTGTTTGCCTGTGCATCCACAAAATCCACATGCCCAGTCCTCCATATATGAAATTTTGAAATTTAAAACATTGTCCTCACTTACAATTTTGCATTATGTGGCATTTTTTAAGTTCCTTTCTTAATGATATATTAAGTGCTATAGCTTTTACCTTTTAGTCAAATTATACCTTGGTTTAAAACTATAAAGTTAGTAAAACAAAAAAAGAAACAAAAATGTGGGTTTTATATTAAAAAATAACTATTGTGCTAATTGCTTTTGAAAAATAATTCACAAAGGCTATGGTAAAATACAGTCATATTATATATAATTTTAGCCACTAGGGGGCATTAATATTTCTAAACATTTATGAGTGTGACAGAGGCACTTAAATCAAAGGGTTAAGTGTAAAACAACAAAAATTTCAATAGAAATATAACATGGGACATGCACAATAATTTTATTGAGATTATACAGCAAACATACGACTGTATGAAATATGAATGTATTATATATTGATGGCAGTGTATCATGTTTTCATATATGGGAAGAAATGAATAAAAATACACTTATAAATAGGGGATGTTTTCAACTTTTGTATGTTAACAGACTTAGTGCATTAAAAGTGTTAGAAATATACTTACATATTTGCTTCTATCAACATCAGATATAGATAGTTTTGTACTTTCTGCTAATATAATTTCATTAAAACAAAAGAAAGGTAGCTTTTGCTGTATACTGTGTTCTCATGGGGGGAAAACTCTATGTTTAAGTATTTAAAGGACTTAGTAACAGAATATGAGTCCTGAAAGATTGACTTTTCATTATCTTTTAGCAGATTTAAATGGCTCTAGACTTTCTGTGATGAAGATTTTTATTGTTTTTTTTCTGAATAGCATTAATTCAATTTTATAATTTTTATCTAGATAGTGAAGGCAGATACTTGGAAAGCCTATTTTATATATCTCAAATTTTAAATTCCCTCTTTTCTTTCAGTTCATATATTATGGTTCATTAATTTTAACACAAAGTTATATTTTTCTTTCATTAAGAATCCTGGAATTAAAGCACAGGAATGTGTTTTCTAATGCTTGTACCACTTTATTACACTACGGATAATGTCTGAATGTGTCTTGGTGCTAAGCACCCTCCCATCAGAAATGAATTAAAACAGGTACTTTCAAGTTGCAAAAAAATGTTCTAAAAAGTATCTTTAGAGGTTTGCAGATGTTCTCATTAATGCAAATAGAACATGCTATAGCCTCTCTGTTGGCATCATTTTCCATAATGTGGGTGTGCTTATGAGTGAGAATTTTAAATGACTTGCTATATGGCAATACCATTTTACTTCCTTAAGGCTCTGCAAAATCCTACATGCTTACATCAGTGATTAAACCTTTGGTGGCTGCCTATAACTTTCAAGAAAAGGCCAAAGTCATTAGGATGGCATTGAAGACTGCTAGGCAGTTTTCTTTACTATTTTTCTCTCCAGCATCTCTTTATCTTTCTATTTTTACAGAAACCCTTCTTTTCTCAGCTGTTCCTTTTACTAACTAAGCAGTCCCAAATGTATGCATGTACACAGGCCAGACAATTTGTACTCTGCTGGATTGGATCCATATCTGCTATTCATTTTCCCCTTCAAACTGCACAATTGTATTTTGTATTTCATTGTACCTGAAGTGATCTTTCACTTTTTTTTCCTACATGATGTGGACTTTAAAGTCCACAGATGTTTTCTACTTATTTATACATATCAATAATCAATAAGAAAATAATTATAGATAATGAACATATTCAATCATCACACAACGTTTGAGAATCAATATTTTTACTATGTCTGTGTCACCTTTAAATCAAATAATGTTATCAACAACATTTCTACTAATAGTTCTTGAATTTTTAATAAATATTATTATTCCCATGGTTTAATTATGTATACAAGATATCAATAATAGAGTTTTCAAACTTCTTTGACTAGAATTTTGATATTCCACAAAGATTCTGGGATAAGTCAAGCACATAATTGTGTAGTTTACTAAAATTCTTTCCTTATTCTAAGCATTTATCTCAACATCTAAGATGTACACAGTGAAATATGTCAAAATGTAATTTTAATGTAAATGTGAATATTTGCAGATTAAGTACTTGTACTTATCATGATAACAGTTCATTTACTTTTTACTATTTTATTTTATTACTTATTTAAGAGAGAGAGAGAGAGAGAGAGAGAGAGAGAGAGAGAGAGAGAGAAGGCACAACAGGGCTTCCAGCCACTGTAAACAAACTCCAGACACATGCGCCACTGTGTGCATCTGGCTTATGTGGGTACTGGAGAATCAAACCTGTGTCCTTAGGCTTTGCAGGTAACTGCCTTAACAGCTAAGCCATATCTCCAGCCCCAGTTTATTTTAATATAGAATTTCAGCATCTTCCTTTCAACAGAGCTGTTTTTTTTTAACAGGGGAATAAATTTAATCTCGTTCCAGCAGTGATTCAGACACAATGGTAGCAAGTGTACAAGAAAAAAATGAAAAATAAATTAACATTTTTAGGAAATGGAAGCAATTTTCCTGTTTTTAATTTTCTTTAATCTTTTTAAAAAATTTATTATATATATATATATATATATATATATATATATATATATATATATATAGTTATGGACATACTCAGTGTGTAAACAGCACATGGTACCATCCTTACCCTCATCCGTGTCAACAGAGCTATTTTTGAATGCATTATACATTTTAAAAATGCACCTGTGTCTTTTCATGTCTATCTGTGTGAAAAAGAAAGAAAAAGAGATTCCTAATATGATAAATATACCACAAATTCATTACTTCTAATATTTATGGACATGAACAGAATTGTAAGCAATGGGTATCACATGGAAAGGATATGCTATTATATTACTTTTAGCAATATATTTATACTTATTTATTCAACCAATATACTAACTGTTCCTGCCATAAAGACACAGGATTGTCTGCTTCCTAGGAGGTTAGAGTCTTGACAAATCACAAGATGGTCCCTAGTGAGAAACACATGCAGGATATCTGGAGTCGGTGGGATTGGTGCTGACTGGAAAGACTATTAAGAAGAGGAACTGGAGAGGTGCTTTTCTAAATTGTGAAGGAACCAGAAGCGTGCAGGGTTTGAGAGTAAGGAGAAGTGGTGGGCCTGGTTGGCAAACAACTCATACAATGATCCTTAGGCAGGAGCATTACATCATATCAGACCCTGATAACCAGGAAGAACAGAATGAGAACTAGTGGGCAAGAGGTCCTTGGTCCTGCCAGGGATGAAAGGACTCCGTCCTGAGGACATAATAGTCTGTGTAAGCTCTTGGCTTTTATCTTTTAAGATCAGTGGGGAAACATTTAGAGTTTCCTATGAATACATATTATAAAAGTATGTATAAGAAATGCCTGTTTAAAAAAAGCTCTTTCTTTACGTACAGTGTGGAGATCAGGTTGAATGGAAAGGGTTTGGAAACTGAGAAGCTTTGTGCTTGATAGCACACAGGTGAGGCTTCTAGAATTGTTTTACTTGGCTAGTTTTATATTGAATATGAGAATATTAAGTGACCTAGATGCTTCTTCATCTACACATGTGTAAATGCAGAAAGGATAAAAGGACTGAGGAGTACAATGTTTCAAGTTTATACTTCCTTTATTTTGAGTGACCACCTGTTCTTGAACTGAGTGATATAATGGAGTGCTTTTGAGTATATAATCACAAAATGCACGTAGATGAGTCTTTGACATGTGTATGGCTGCTAAAGCAATTCTAATTAAGGATGTTTCTTTTCCTACAGTTTACATAAAGCCTCAGAAGAATTATACTGCCTATTAAAATAACAAGAAATGTTATGAAAATACAAATTAAATGTAGCAATGATACATCAGCCATTATGATTGGTGGTAATGTTTCATGTAGGAAAAAGAAAAAAGTAAATATTTCACCTAATAAAGTAACCATGCGACATTTACGAAGTAATCAGGACTTGTAGTACTAAGTTGTGTGGTTGCATGTCTCTGGCTACCTTAGCACTACTTTTATTTTGCCTTATGCTAAGTAAAAAGATGCTGAGCATCTGGCAAATGGAAATAAGTAAGAATGTCAGAGATTTATACTATCTTTAGAATTAACTCAAAAATGTTTATGGTCACATTTTAAAATTAATTAAATGAAATAAATTCATTTTGCTTTTAAATTATGGTTCTGAAAAACCTTAAACACTTGGTTTTACAAACGTAGAGTGAATATTATTAGCTAATTTTATGTTAAAAGTAACCCAATCTTCTGAAATTTGTGCAATTTTCCCAGGCTCCTGAGGTCCATTAGCATTTTTGGATGACTCACATTGAACGTTGTGTTTGGCTATTCCATATATATTTGACATGACTGAGAAATGATTAGGCTTAATAAGGGGTGAAAACATTGAATTTCTCCATACATTTACACTCTGTTAGATCACTAGCTGTTTGTGCTGCTTGGAATTAACAACAACAAAAAAAAAGTACTAGAATCCTTAGGGGACATTCTACAAAACTACAGCCTGTACTGGTTAACCAACTGAATGTTGCCTGAGGGTTTCCATTTCTACCATTTTCTTGATGCATTCACAAGTCATCCTCTATCAATGCATGAAAAAAAAAAAAAAAACAGAATACTTTCATGTTCTTACATGTTGTTGCTTCTGCTTCTACCAAAGCAATAACAAAACAGCAATGCTTTTTTCCTTCAAATTTTATCTTATCACTCAAGAGAGCGCTCAGGCGGCATGGAATTATCCCCAACAATGCTTCAACTAGCCTGCCTGGAAAGCACAAGTGGGGTCTTCTCCACTTTCCTGTGCGTGTGCGCTGCTCAGCATTGCACGGAACATGCAGGGTCGCTTTCAGAAGGAAGAGCGCTATGTCTCTTCACTTTTGTCTTGGGTTGGGGGATATGCCTTGATCTATCAGTCTAGTAGGTTCCATATACATTCTTACCTTCAAATCATGTCCTGAAGCAGATCTTAAAGAAAGTACAATTCACCTCATTTTTATCCCCATTCTATAACGTAAGCCTTTCCAGGAAAATAATTGCTCTTAACTAATGTTTTTCCTGATCATGACCTGTCTGAAAAATGTGGTAAAAATTAACAAATGGATTATTTTTTGTACATACTATTATTAGTGAAAGCAGTGTTCATTTCTTCCACTGTCACTATGATGTGACAACTTTTAAATTATAGCATCTTTTGTGTGTAACTCATGGCTATTTTACCATGGAACCTCTGATTTAGTATTTAAGTTTAAACTAATTGCATATTTTTACTACTTGTATTCTGAAATTATTTTATTTGATTTTGTACTTCTGTGCTATTTATAGGTTTTAAATGTTTCTTTTTTCCTTTATCCTCCACCCCCCCCCCCCATTTGTATAGCACCAGGGATTGAACACAGGACCTCACCCATGTCAGGCCAGCACTCTGTCACTAGCTATATGCCCAAGCCTCCCTCCTTTCTGAGATTCCAATTGATTATCTCAGTTAATTAACATGAATTAACTTTTTCTTAATATTTAAATATATGTTATTTTTTTTCCCTTAACACATTATAAACTTTATAATGTAAGAATTGAATTAAGATAATTCTGTCCCATAAACTTTGAAGTTACTGACAAGATCCAGTTTATTGTTTATTTTTTCAGAAGAAACTTAGTGACCATTTTATCCTCATTTTTTTCTGGAAGCCATGTGTTCATTTGGCAAGTGGTTCATTTTGCTTTCCTTTTCCATCATCCTGATCATAATTCAATTGGGCATTTCCATATGAAGCTGTTTTCCTACTGCCAACTATGGAATTTCTTCTGTTATTTCCTTGATTATTATAGTCTCCCTTTTCTTTTTCTCTATTTATAGAATTCCTTAATGAGTAAAGACAAACTAGGAAGTGTTTTCTCCATTTCTTCTTTTTTATTTTATTTTTCTGTTAAAATTATTTTGTCCAATTTTTGAGAACATTTATTAGATTTTTGTTACCTTTCTGCCGTTCTGTCAAAAGTTTTGCTTTAGCATATATGTTTTACATTTGAAATACTCATCTCCTCTCTGAAATTTTTGTATAACTGTGTTCTTTGTATAGCCTCGATATAGTTCCACACCACTCTAAATATATTCCTGCAAAGTTCTTGTTAGTTCACTAAAGTTGGCAGCTTTGTCTTTGTATTAGCTTCTTTTTAATTGCTGTGGGAAAATACCTGACAAAACCAATTCAGGGAGGGTAGATTGTGGCTCATAGGCTAAGAAAAGATGCTGTTAAGTGCAGGAGAAAAGTCATGGTGACAGAACTGTGAGGAATGGTCACAGAATGTCTGCAATCAAGAAGCAGAGAAAGAATAGGAATTGATGCTGGGTGATAAAACACCCAAACTCCACTTTTGCCAGAAGGGTTTTACCTTATAAACCTTCCACAACTTTCTTCTTAAACTTGACTATGACTGATGATGGTTGATAATTCACATTTAAATCTAGATCATTTTTCAGAGAACACAGATTAATTTGTACTCGTATACAGTTTGCAAAAAGAAACACCACAATACTACACAATAACCTTCCATAATTCAGATCAAACTGGTGTCAAATTTTTCAGTAAAACTTAATTACTTTCCAACATGGATACTTTAGGTTCGTGTATTTGAACGTGTGTCTTTTTCATCTCTATTTGGTTGCTCATTCCTTGGAAATATACATTTCTCCTCCTTTTATGGGGGAGCCATCGCTTTTCTCAAGACATACTTGAATTTAAAGCTATGTTTTCAATCCTCCCTGCATTTATGTGGTTTGTTTATGGAAGTTAGTTATAAACAAATAAAATCCACTACTATTAAAATATGCCATTAAGAAGTAGTAGATGTACCTTCCTTGGCCTTTCAGTTCTTCCTCTTGAAATGTACACATGTAAGCAGAGCTCTAGCCATGAACTTGGATATGAAATGAGGACCACACTGTCTAGCAGAGCAGAAAGTTAGAAAGAGCCTGAGTCCCTGACAAGTTAGGTCACTCACTGCTTTACCACCCTGATGCATTTCCATTGTTTACTTTATATGCTCAAGTGTCTCGTTTTCAATCTGTTCAGAGTGAGAAATGAAAGGATTTATATAGTACACATATGCACAGTGAACCAGAGATGTCATAGCCCTTGGGGGAGTAGTAGAAATATTACTCTGGCCTCGTGTTGTGCTAGAGTGCATGAGCTTTTATCAGCAATGAACACAAACAGGACTCAAGAGGAAGGGGTCTAAAATCACTCCTACGACCACAGAAGGTAATTGTACACATCTGGATGTGAGCAGATTACAGACTGTCATTCAAGCATAATGTATTATGTTCAGTACCTGTTTCCAAGCCTAGAGTCTTTTGTCACATAAATAGTCTGCATGGCTACACATGACTTTCCTACATGCTAACAAATATACCAAGGTAAAAGACGAACAAATAAGATAAGATAATACCATTATGACATGTTATTTGGGATGTTTTAGATGGCAAACAGAAACAGCCTTAGTTGGTCTCCGTAGTGAGGATTATCTCATATCTAATTAACAGTAATTTCATTAGGAAAATGTGATTACTCTAGAAATTCAAAGACAGCTAATGTGTTCCAAGGCATGTGTAGTCATCCTATGGAATGGGAGTAGTTCTTCCATACTGGTCACTTTCCTTTGCTGTGATCACTAGAGCCCAAGACATACTTATGTGTTAAAGATTTTATTTTATTTTTTCATAGACATAAATGTAATGGCAACATCAAGTTGTGGAATAATTTACATTTCCATTCATTACAGTTTTTCTAAGATGAATGCAATTTAGTATATTATGACCATTCACATTAAATTACAGTACTTATTCATGCATACTAACTCATATGCCCTTTCTAACAAGTTCTGTCACAATGAAACAGAATACAAGGTTGTGTTTTGTGAAATGAGGACTATTTTTAGTCTTGTCTGATCATTTAGGTAAGTGGGTAGATAATTTAAATAAATAAATTCATATATATATATATATATATATATATATATATATGATGTCAAAAGTGGAAAGGAAGCATGCATATTATAAATATGACCCCATGGAAGATTGTCAGTCCTATCTTGGTGCTGGAAAACCCTGAAGGCTGACTGTTCTTCTCTCTGCTTCTTTTCCTGTATGCTTACAATCAGCCTCTTTCAGCTTAAACTAAGTAATTATGCCAACCAGTCTTTGGGTTCAGCTTCTGAGCATTGTCAAACAGTGTGCAGAAAGTAGTGTTTTTACCACTCTTTATCCTAATCAAACACCCACTGATTCACATTCATTTCTGCGTTTAGTTATTTATTTATTTTTTTGGTTGTTGTTGTTTTTTACTACTGGAACCACCTGTTTGAAAGGTAGTTATTTTCACAAATCAATCCTAAAGATTTATTTTATTTATTTATTAGAGATGAGGGTGAGGGGAGGGAATGGACATGGCAGGGACTCTAGCAGCTACAAAGGAACTCTAGATGCATCTGGCTTACATGGGTCCTGGGGAACTGAGCCTGAGTCCTTTGGCTTTGCAGGCAAGTGCCTTAACCACTAAGAAGTCTGTCCAACCCAAGATTTTTGAAGTATTAATCAATTCTCTTGTGAAAGTTTCAGTGGAAGTTAAATTTCTCCTTTTCCACCAGTAATTTTATAACTGTAATTCTTGTGATGGTGAATACTTGATGGGGGTGTCATGGAGAATAGTTTTCTTTATTATTAAGGTAATTTAATTATATATTATGTGACATTATTAAAGGAAATAAGCAGGTTTTTTAAGGAAAATTCTAAGTATGTTTAAAGTTATACAGACACAGTTTTAAGGATAAAAGTTTGTAAATATCCTCTTAATTGTTCAGGATTGGGATGAAGTAATCTTTGGAAGCTATGGAAAAAAAATATTTAAGAGCCAAGTAATAGCAAAAGGGTTCACCACGTCTCCCATGTTTTCATTTTTTTTTCTCTACATATTTCACTCCTTTGTCTTTCTGGATAATCTGGGACTTGTAAATTTGAGGATTTTAAATATAAGGTATAAACCCCAAGAGCTAAGCAAGGATGCAAGAAATACTTTTCTCTGAATGCATTTATTTCCATAGTGGATGTGATATGGGAGAGACAGCTGTGGGATTAGAACTTCCAGGCCAGCAGCTCACAGTCTCAGATTCTTATCCACGTAAGTGAACAATTGAAAACGTAGACTCAAGAGAAGGATACACCATGAGTTTATTTTAGGAAGAGTTAAAATAGAGGGCAAGCAAAGGAGGGAAATGCACAAGCAAAAGAAATTCACCTCCAGCGGGGAAGGGGGCCTGAAGATTCCCCTCGGGTGTGTAAAGAGAGCAGAGACTAAGGGGGTGGGGAAAATAAAAGAGGAGCTCACTCACCTGATTCAAGCTCATTTGTATGAAGCAGATACCCAAATTAGAGTAAGCCTTATTATCAGGCTCAGATGTGTAAGAAAGGGACCTGATTGGTTGGCAGGCCCATGAAGCTGATTGAAGAAGGGCCAGCACACAGATGACAAGTCCAGGAAACATTCATAAAGAAGCAGGAAGTTTTTAGTGTTGCTGAGGGGATGGAGAGTAAGAAGTGGTTGCTTTCTAACATCTTAGGTGAAACTAAATCACACTGGAGATCTAGCCTGTCAGAGCAGGAACGGTGGCATCCATATTTCTGTGGGCCAATATTCAGATAACTCCTTACCAGGAGTAAACTAACTTGCTCCTAAACTATATCAGCTGGACCAAATTTCATCCCGTGAACACTGTATAAAGGTTGCTTTCTTCCATACTTTTTAACAATTAATCATTTAACATATTTATAACTAGTAAATGGATTCACTGTATATTCAGTCTCCTCAGTTCATTGTTTCATTTGCTATGTACCTTGCATGCAATTTCATTTGTCCATTCTTGATCTTATTTCCTAAGTGATTTGGGTCATCAAGTCCTTATTTTCCTATATTGAAATATTTTTTCCTATGCCTTTCTTTAACAATATCAGAGTTTCACTAAGGTCTTTAATCCATTTTGAATGTAATTTTGTACAGAGAGCTAGGTGTAGCTTTATTCTTCTATATTCATTCTATATGACATGCATTTCTAAAAGTATCCTTGTTTTGAAGATGCTGTCATTTCTAAAATAATTTATTTTTATTTATGTATTTGAGAGAGAGAGAGAATGGGCACACCAGGGCCCCCAGCCACTGTAAATGAACTCCAGATGTATGTGTTACCTCGTGCATCTGGCTTATGTGCGTCTTAGGGAATCAAACCTGTGTCCTTTGGCTTTGCAGGTGAGTGCCTTAACTGCTAAGCCATCTCTACAGCTCTGAGGTTGTCATTTCTATTGTGCATGTTTTTGTCATTTTTATCAATAATCAAGTGGTTGTATCTGTGTAGGTTTACTTCTGTGTCTTCTTTTCTATTCCAATGATCAACGAGTCTAAATAGGGTTGAGTTTATATCTAGGTATATTATGTTATAAAAGGAAATGACTATAAATATAATTTTCTTAATTTCTTTCTTTGAATATTCATTATTGGTATGTAGAAAAGATACTGATTTTGTATATTAATTTTTATAGCATGCTACTTTGCTAACAGTGTGCTAAGAATTTTCAGTTGGAGTCATTAGGCTCTCTTGTGTCATCATCTAAAAATAGGGTTAAATTGAATTCTTCCTTTACTGTTTGTATCCACTTCTTTTAGTTTCTTTTTCCTCACTATCTAGCTAAGACTTCAATGGTTGTGTTTAGAAAGAATGGATAAAGTGGACAACTTTGTCTCATTATAGTTTTAGTTGAAATGATTTGAGTTCTTTTTTTCCTTAGTAGTATAAAGTTGTCTATAGGCTTATCAATTATAGCCATTATTATTTTGAATTAGGTAATTTTTTACATTTATTTACTTACTTTCAAGCAGAGAGAGAGACAGAAAGAAGAGAGACAGAGAGAATGGGTGCACCAGGGCCTTCAGACACTGAAAGTGGACTCTAGATGCTTTTACCACCTTATGCATCTGGTTTTATGTGAGCACTGGGGAATTGAATCCAGGCGCATAGGCTTTGCAGGCAAACGCCTTAACTACTGAGCAATATCTCCAGTCCCTTGAACTTTGTTATATACCTTGTAATCCTCTATTGAAGTGATCATGGATTTGGTGGCCTGAAGTCTACCAACGTGATTTATTGATTTGTGTACATTAAACCATCCTTCTACCCTGAAATGTAACACCTTTGTCATGGCAAATGGTTGCTTTGATGTGTAGTTGAATTTAATTTGCTAGGATTTTAGTGAGAATTTTGTTCCTAAGTTCAACAGGTGGATTGACCTATAATTTAGTTTTTTTGGGGGGTTACCTTATCTGGTTTTAATAACAGGGTAATTCTGGAATTATAAAATGAGCATGGTAAAATTCCTTTCCTTTTTATTTTATGAGATAATTTGAGGAACATTGGTGTTAGTACTTTAAAGGTCTGGAGGAATTCAACAATGAATCCATCTGGTTCAAGATTGCTTATCTCTACTGTTGCATGAGTTACTATTTATTATTAGTTTACTCTCACTGCTTGTCAGAGATCTGTTTACATTGTTTATATTCTCTTGGTTTAAATTTGGCATATCATACATTTCTAGAAATGTGTCACTTTTTTTTCAATTTAGAGTTCCAATGATCCTGTAAATCTCATTGTTACCTGTTGTAATGCCTACCATGTCATCTTTATGTTTTATTAATATGGACCTTTTCCTTTTCCTTTGGTTACTTGGCTAATAGTTTATCAGTTTTGTTTGTCTTTTTTGAACAACCAACCCTTTAAGCATTGTTCTTTATGTCTCCATTTTGTTAATTTCTTCCCTGATCATTATTGTATATTCTTGCCTCCTGATTAGGAATACTGAGTTTTTCTTTTGTTTTTTTCTAAGAGCTTGAAGTGCAATGTTATAATATTTATTTTAGTTTTTTTTTCAATTTATTTATTTGAGAGTGACAGACAGAGAGAAAGGGGTGGAGAAGGCAGAGAGAGAGAGAACTGGTGCATCAGGGACTCCAGCCACTGCAAGCAAACTCCAGACTCATGTGCCACCTTGTGCATCTGGCTTAGGTGGTTACTGGGGAATCAAGCCTCGAACTGGGATCCATGGGCTTCACAGCCAAGTGCTTAACTGCTAAGCCATCGCTCCAGCCCTATTTTAATTTTTTATAAAAACATTTTTACTTATTTATGACATAAAGAGCGAGAGGGAGACAGAGAGAATAGGCACAACAAGGACTCCTGCCACTGCAAACAAACTCCAGATGGTGCACCATATTTTGCATCTGACTTTACATGGATACTGAGGAAAGAACCTGGGCCATTAGGCTGTACAAGCAAGCACCTTTAGTCACTGACCTACCTCTGTAGCCATATCTTTAATGTTTTTTTCTTTTTTCTTTATTAGTCAGTTCTGTATTCAGCAAATACAGTCAGTTTGGTACCATTATTAGGCTCATCCATGACCTACCCCCTCCCCTTGGCCCCTCCTTGTTGAGGTATACGGGTCATGCATTGTGGAGTTAGCCCACAGTTATGGGTAAGATAAATGTCTCTGCATATCATGACCCAACATGTGACTCTGACATTCTTTCCGCCCCCTCTTCCGCAAAATTTCCCTGAGCCATGTTGGGTTCATTTTTGGTCTGCTTCAGTGATGAGGTGTTGGGGGCCTCTGAGGCTCTGGCTCTCTGATTTGGTAGGAGTTGATTTTTCTCTGTGCTGATCTCCTTCCCCCTTGTGCTGGTATCTGGTTCATCAGGAAAACAGCCCCCTTGCTTGTTTCTCCAATTTTTCTTAGTTTCAGCCGGGGCCCTTTTGAGGTATGATGGGGTGGCTCTCTCCTTAGGATCTACATCTATCTGAAAAAGAGAAGCAGATTCTCCAACGGAGAGTAAGTTAGCACCAGGACAAATGAGATAACCCTTACTTTTTTTTTTTTAGAGAGAATTTAATACATGTAGGCCCTCTTGTAGCCCACAATTGATGGTAGCTTGATATTGGAGAGTGGGCTTACGTTTGGATCTGGTTCTGACTTGTTTCCCAGCTCCAGCTGTGGGTCCCATACCAGTGAGGGGATCAGTTAGCCAAATTGAGAGCAGTTGGTTCCCCACCATGGCTGTGTGCCACCACTGCACTTGTGTGGGCATCACAACAAGTTATTTGCTGCTAAGTAGGTTAGACCATGCGTTGCTTCTGCAGATATTGGTCAATTTCCCCCAGTCGCCCATGTAGCACCTTCTGGCACTAGACGGGCTGACTGTCTGGGGACTGACTCTCTACCAACTTCCAGCCATGCCATTCTAATAGGAATGTCAATCACATAAGGTATCTTCAGCAGTAGGGTCTTACCACTAGCCTTTGGTGGGTCATCAAGTACTCTGACAGAAATCTGTCTGTCTTTTAGGAAACCTTGTAGGTCTCTCTGATCAAAAGCTCATTGTGGATGATAGCCCCATGCTGGATCTGGGAATTACAGGTCAGTGCCCACTAAGAAAATGAGGAAAAAGATAACTAATATAAAAGAGTTAGAGATAAGAGAGAGAGAGAGAGGGAGAGGGGAAGTGAGGGAGGGAAGATGTAGGAGATTAAGGTTAGTCTTAATCTTATCCTCTCCAGTGTCTTGTGGTTCAGGTGTTCCCTGTAAGGGCCTGGTGAAGAATCAGCCATTTGGTCTGTCTTTTAGTAAGTAGAAGATTATGGTACCATTGCCGTTTGGGTCTAGATTTGTGTTTCCCACCCCTTTGATGCCCTCCCCTCCCTCCCCTTCCATCCTAGTGTCTAGTCTAGGAGGTGCTTGCTGGGTATGTATGGTATCTTTGGTAGATTCAGGTTAGGTGCTGTAGATGAGTGAGACTATGTGGCGATTTTTTTTTTCTGTGATTGGGTAAGTTCACTGAGAATGATCTGTTCCAGGTTCAACCATTTTTCCTCAAATTTCATTGTGTCATTTTTTCTTACTGCTGTATAGAATTCCATTGTGTAGATATAAAATTGTAGACTTGAAAGCTATAATCTTCTTTCTTACAACCACTTTCAATGTATTTCATGGGTTATAATTTGAGTTCCAAAATATGTTTGCTATTTGAGAGGTTTTTCCATGGGCTACTGAGATAAATGCATATACTGATAAGGATAAAACAGTAAGAAAGTACAAACAAAATTCCCAAAATCTATGGTATAGAATGAAAAAGCTAAGTATTCCAGTCATAATCACAGAAGTACACTGAGCTCAAGGTAAAGATGTGGAAATATATATTCAATATAATTATACCAGAAAGTTTCCAAATTAGGGAAGTAATGCAAATAACAAATACCAATACAGCAGGCTTGTAGATACCCAACTGACAGAACCTTCACACATCACATCATAACTGAAACACCATGTACAACAAATAAAGCATACTGGAGGGTAGAAGAGAAAAACATCAAGTCACATACAAAGGCAAACACATCAAGTTAGCAGCAGTTTTCTCAACAGAAATTCTAAGAGCTAAGAGGGGCATGGAATGATATATTTCAATCTTCAAAAGATAATAACTTCCAGTCTAGATTACTGTATCCATAATGTTATGAAGAAATGAGTTTACTATAATGCACAAATGAAAGGAATTCTTGACCATCAAGCCAACAATACATGAGATAATTTAAGGGCTCATACACAGAGAAGATAAAAATAAACATATCCATGCTGCTATAGCAAAAACAAGTCCACACTATGACAGAAAATGTGTCAATGAGAGAAAAAAGTAATACAAACAATACCACATAATGACAGAAGTAATGTGCACCATTCATAATAACTCTGAATGTTAATAATCTCAATCCTCCAATCAAAAGATACAGACCTGAAGATTTGGATTAAACAGAGCAGTGCCTATGTATTTGTTGCCTCCAAAAATTCACTTCTCTGAAAAATAAAACACATCCTAAGGATAAAAAGATTAGTAACTGCTTTATTAAGGGAATTCTAAAAATCCCTTAAAATACAGGGAAATTTTGCAGAAGAGGGGCAGAAAGAATGTCAGAGCCACATGTTGGGTCATGATATGCAGAGACATTTCTCCTACCCATCACTGTGGACTAACCCATATACCTCAACAAGGAGGGGCCAGGGGGCAGGGGTAGGACATGGATGAGCCTAACAATGGTACCAACTGGACTGTATTCACTGAGTACAAAACTAATTAATAAAAAAGGAAAAAAAAAGATTAGAGAGCTCATTCTAAGTAAATGGAACTGGAACGCAAGCATGTATTAGTGATATCTTTCAAATAAACTTATGACAAAATTATTTAGAGGAGATAAAGCATTTCACTTCATAATGATTAAGAGAACAGTCAATCAAGAAGTTACAAGCTACTATAATTCTAAACATATATAAAGGTGCAATGGTAAGAATGCAATGAATACTTTGTCCTGGTGATGTAAGTTCATCTACTTACATCACTTGTCTGTACTAAAGTCTACCTGGCCAAGTAAATAACAGACATACACCATGTCTTTGGAATGTTGTGAGGGTAGGGAGTCAAAATTGGTGGTCTCTGGGCCACAAAACCTTCATGTTTAAGCAGAAAGCTCTCTAAACTGTTAAGCCATCTCGTAGCCATTGTTTTCTCTTTAATTTGATCATTCTTTAGTAAGAGTATAATATTTTAAAATACTTTAAACAAAACAGAGATGTACAACTGTAAAAATGCAATGGATTCCTTGTGTAAGTAGCTAACATTCACCTACAGTGCAACTGTAGTAAACTTTGCTCAGCCAAGTAAATACGATGTGGTAATCTTTAGTATGTTGTTCATATGACACAAGTAGTTATTGTTTCTTTTATTTTTATAATTATAATTAGCTAGTGATCAATGTTTAGTTTGGCCTTTTAAAATGAGGTTTTTTTTTTAACCATTTGTCTAATGTTGATGCACCATAGGATGCTATGTCATTATACTGTGTGTAATCGAATACAGAAAGAGTAGAGTTCAGGGATACGAAATAACCAATATGTTAGATGAGCAGCTCAAAATTTTACAGTAAAGTATGGCACAAAGCCATAGCCAATATTTCTCTAAGCATTTTTTTTTTTTACTTCTCAACCCCCTAAAATGAGCAATTAATTTCTGGTTACAATATTCAAGAACAATTTTAGATCAGAATTCTAAACTCTTTCACATTCTTCCTACAAACCAGTTCCAAATGTCTGTGAACCACATCGCCAGGTTTATAACAGCAATGATGCCACTCTTGGTATCAATTTTCTGTTTTAGTTATTGACTCCTTGCTGTGACAGGTACCTGACAAGAAGCAGTTTAAGGAAAGGAGGCTTACAGTTTGAGGCTATGGAACACATGACAACAGAAGCATTAGGCATGGTCATATTTAGTCTTCAGAGAGAAAGGACAGTATATATTGGTCCTCAGCATGCCTTCTCTTTTTATATATTCCAGGACCCCAGCCCGTGGAAGAGTGCTGTCCACAGTTAAGGTGGGTCTTAACCCTCACAAGCATGTACAGAGGGTAACCTAATCTAGAGAGTCACTCAGAGTACTGTTCAGAGGCCAATTTTCTAGATGAATCATGGCCTTGTCAAGTTGACAGGCAATATTAGCCATCACAAGAACACTTTTTATATATTTTGTGATCATTTATACTTCTTTTAATAAGTATCTAAGTACCTATCCAGCTCTACTGCACATATGCAATCAAATCATTTGTATGCCTTTGATTATTTTGCTTGTTAGTTTATTTTAAATTTTATTTTAGATGCTGTATATTAAACTTCTGTAAGATGAATAACTGGAAAAGATTTTCTCCCATTGTATAGTTTCACTCATTACTTTTTGTTGTTGTTGCTATATAGGAGTTTTGCTAACCTCCTCATTATATCATATATCTATTTTTCTTCAGTTTCATGAATCTTCATAAGAATCTCATGGAGGTAGTCATTGCTAATACCAACATCTCAAAGTGTTTTTCCTTTGTTTTCTTTAATAATTGCAGAGAGTTTTTCCTCTTATGTTAAGGATGTTTATTCATTTTGAGTTGATTTCAATGTGAGGTGTGAAATAAGGGTCCACTTTTAGTATATACACATGAATATTCAGCCTTTGCTTAAAATTTCTTGGCACCTGCAAGAACATTTTTGTATTTTTTCAGCCTTGTAGACATCTGTTAGTTACCCAAGGTTAGGTTTAGTTGCTTTCAGAGAAGTACTGTACCATGGACAATTTGTAAATGATTCCTTAAAAACATTTTGGGAACTGATTGAATTTATACCTATATTGCCAATATACAAATATCCTACTTAATTCATTTTATCACCACAAACTGGGATTTATAAAACTGCCTCATTCTTACCTAACTATTGAGATTAATTTTTTTTACTTTATTTTAGTTGTATTTTCTCATTTACTATTAAAATTATGTATTTTTATAGTTGTAGGAAAATTGAAGTCAATTTCTCTAACTTTAACATAAAATTAAGCTGTGAAATAATTCCAATTGATTTCAATCAGTATGAATGCATTTCTAAATTGTCTTTAGTTATTTACAATTCCCATATTTATTTCCTGCTTGCCTACTTTTTAAACTTAATTTTTAGCTAGCATACAAAATAATGGGTTTGATTTTGACATTTCCTTACATGTATATTGTAGTTGCCCCCCATAAACTTAGGTGTTCTGAAATCTAGGTTCCCAGCTGATGGAGATTTGGGAATTAAAACCTCCTGGAGGCAGTGTATTGTTGGGGGTGAGCTGATGGGTGTTATAGCCAGTTTCCCCATGTGAGTTTTTGGCACAGTCTCCTGTTCCTGTTGTCTACCTTATGTTGGCCCGGGGGTGATGTCCACCTCTGCTCATGCCATCACTTCCCCTGCCGTCACGGAGCTTCCCCCTCAATCCTGTAAGCCAAAATAGACATTCTTTGCCCCACAAACTGCTCTTGGTTGGGTGATTTCTACCAGCAATGCGAACCTGACTGCAACATATGTCATTGTATTTTTGTTCATATTCACCTCCGATTAACATCTCTTTCCACTCTACCCTCCCAATGGACCACTACTGTCTGAAAATACTCCTCTCTCTGCTCTTCCTTCCTAATATTTGTTAGTATTTAAGTACTTTGTGTCCCTTTTCTGTTGTCAAAGCTTTATCATTCCTTTTCAGTGTCCTTGAGTTGTGTCAGATAACTGTTTATATTGGCCATGTTAGAAACTCTGTGTACTTTAGCTAGAATGTGATTCTGTTACAAAAAAAAAAAAAAATACTGATACATTGTGTCTTTGAAAACCACTTCTCTCACTTCTGGGAGCTCATTTTGAAATGTGTGGCACTTTATTGCTGCACTCCAAGGGCTCTCACAATCTAGCTGCTAGTTCACTCTAAAACCTCCTTTCTGATAGTGCCCTTCACCAGCAAGGTCTTCTTTAAATAACCCACATTTGGGGTCTCTTGTTATCAAAGGACCTTTATAAGGCATTTTCTGAAAGCATATTTGAAGCAGTGCTCTTCCAGGGAGTTAGATCTGATTCAACTCTCAGGAGGACTTCATTTCCATTTTCATGGGGTCCTGTTCTCTTATAACCTCTAACATGCTTTAGAGTATTTGGTACTGGCACTTTCACTGATCCTTGTCAGAGGATGTTGCTAAAATAAGACTCTTTGCCTAGATGCAGTGTTTGGATTTTGCATTTTAGTCTCTTTGCATTTAATAGACACTCAGGAAATCATCGTGTAGAGACTGAAAGCACTCATGAGCTACCAAACCTTTGGGCTCTAGACAGCAAATTTACATCCCTAAAAACTAGTTTCATCCCTCAGAGCAGATAACGTTTCTTTCTTTTCTATGGAAACTTAGTACAATAAACGGCTTGTGGCAGACAACCAGGCTATGCTATTTACTCATTGCTCACACAAAATACCGTTACAAATGTCAGTGTAGGGAGGAAGGGGTTGTTTATGGATATAATTCAAGGTTATAGTCTATCACTGGTGGTGGAAGACATGGTGGCAGGAGCTTGAGGTAGCTGGTCACATACAGTTAACTATGAAGAAACAGAGAGTGATGAATTCTAGTGCTCAGGTATCGCTATCCGTTCTATACAGTCTAATGTCCTCAACCAGTGGAACAGTAGTTCTTCACACTTAGGATGTGACTTCCCATATTGTTTAAACTAATATAGAAAAAATTTCCTATAAGACGTGCTAAAAAATGTGTATTTATGGTGATTCTAAATCCTGTCAAGTTGACAACTGGAGATTAACTATCATACCTGCCCAAGTGAAATAAAACATACTACCCATGAGTTAAGATGATTCCTCAACCTCTTTCATCCATCAATTGTTCTTCACTTGAAATTTCTATATACCTGACCTAGAAATGAGGTCATTTATAGACAAGTTAATAATCTAGAGTATTTCGTTCTTGATAACTATGTAAATTTCAAAGGAAAGCCTACTGCAGAAATCAAATAACTAGGAAATGTTATCTTTAGTTGTCTTTTATTCCTGGCCCTGCTAATGTCACCACAAATAGAATTCATGTGCAAAAGGTAATACTGTTTATTAAAATGGTTGATTATCAGATATATTCTATAAATATGGTGACTGAAGACTAAGTGGCCATGGTATACACAGCCCAGTATTAGTAAAGCTCGTGAAAGATAATCATAAAAACAGAACTTCTTGTAGTATATTTCACTTTGGGTCATTCTTCAACACAATTGCCTTGTCCTTTCCACCAGGTGGTTGACCAGATTGATACCCTGACCTGTGACCTACAGCTGGAGGATGAAATGACTGACAGCTCCAAAACAGACACACTGAATAGTAGCTCCAGCGGCACCACAGCCTCCAGCATAGAGAAGATCAAAGTGCAGGCCAACACGCAGCTCATTAAACCTCCAGCCCACCCTTCTGCCATCCTCACTGTCCTGAGAAAGCCAAACCCTCCACCACCTCCTCCTCGATTAACACCTGTGAGGTGTGAAGACTCTCAAAGGGTAGTTCCCACTGCCAATCCTGTCAAGACCAATGGCACTCTTCTACGGCATGGAGGCTTCCAAGGTGGACCTAACAAGATTCCAAACGGAGATATCTGCAGCATGCCTAACAGTCACTTGGACACGGCTCCTGTGCAGCCTCTGACGCACAGACCTGGAAAGGACAGGTGTCCACAGGCAGGGCCTCGAGAGCGAGTTCGGTTCAGTGAAAAAGTACAGTACCATGGCTATTGTCCTGACTGTGATAACCGGTATAACATAAAATCTAGAGAGGTCCATTCACACAGTGAACCTGTCCACCCACCGGGAAAGATTCCTCACCATGGCCCTCCCCTCCCTCCTCCACCCCATCTCCCTTCTTTCCCGCTAGAAAATGGGGGACTGGGAATTAGCCACAGTAACAGCTTTCCCCCTACCAGACCTGCAGCTGTGCCTCCGCCCACTGCACCCAAACCACAGAAGGCCATCTTGAGGAAGTCCACCACTACGACAGTGTGAAGTATGCTTTCAAGAACTTTTTGATTTTTTATTTTCTATATTATAAAGATAAAATAATAAGTAATTGAGCACTTTTTACTCGAGCAATAAAAAACCCAAATATATTAATCCTGCATTCAACAAAGTGGTATAAAAATCGCCTGGTAAGTATGCAGTGCATTGCTTATGTCCTGGGTGTACAGTAATTCAAGGTTCCGCCATCAAACATACAGAACAATGTGAATGAATTGTCTTTAAAATTGACCTAAGGAAACATGTAACCTTCAGGTTTCAAATGTTTCAATTTATTACCAAGGAGGAGATTTCAATCGTTTATATTTGTTAATAAACCCAGGGTATTTGTTTTATTTACGCCTAACTCATCTATGCATTAATAACGTGTCATAAAATCTTATCTTTCATCTAATGATTTTTAATAAGAAATTTTAATACTGAAGGATTATTTTGTTACATTTTTCTAAAGATGTTTGACACTACTTTTGCATTATTAAATGATGAGGATGATACCAAAAGTTTATTTTATATACTATACAGTTATGAATCATGGGTTCAGCTATATATGTATTAAAATATTTTGACCTTTGGAAAAACCATGTAAATAAATAATAGTAAGTAATCAGAAAACTAAATGTTTCTGAGAATTAAAAATAAAATAGAGGTTCATTTTACCCCATGTTAACATTTAGTGAACTCTGCCATGGTTTAGGGAAAATCACAGTGAGTGTTTGTCAGAAGTTTCTAACTTAAATTCCATTCTCCAATTAGTAAATACATCCTTACACATTTGCACATTATACACCACCATTATGTATTTCCAGAATGATCTGTTGAAAGCAACATGTATTGCCAAGCCTTGTAGACTGTCACCATACTCCATACTCTTGCAGAACACAGTGGAAATGAGTACATTGAAGCTTTGGAATGTTTTGTCTCCTGCCTGTGTGTGCAAGCTCTTGGCCTCCCTCACAGAAAGCACATTTGTAGGAGAAAGTGTAAATGTTTCTGGTAACAAGGTGTGTTCAGCATTGCATTAGCCTTAAGCTTCTTTTCTTTGCAATTAAGTGATGCCATGACTCTTCACTATTTCAAAGAAGAGAGAGAATCTTTTTCTTTTACCATCAAATAAAAGTCTCTTAACTAGCCTTCACTAACTTGTGAAACTTAGCTACTCTTGGGCCAACCTCAGTTTACAACAAAACTGATTTTGACTGATATAATTGATTTCCCCTGAAGTCACTGTGCGAAAAAACAAATGCCTGGAAAAAAATGAACCATTAAGTATTAAGAGTAGAGGCCATGATCTGTGGTGGAAATTAATTTATTACATTGAGTGCAATGACCTTTTCAAATATTTTATATTTGATTTCAAAATTTTAAATTTAGCTGCCATAGGGTGGCAGGTCTGTAATCATTACTTTACTGTCTTTCCTGGCTACAAGTCAGCATACTGCTTTAAACAGATTTATATTCAAAGATGGTAATGTATTTGGGGCCAAATTTTCAAATAGTTTTCAATGAATGATCAAATGAGTGAATAGTTTGTAATGTTATGTTAAAAGTTAACTCAAGTGTCCTCTTTTATCTTTATGTGTTGTACATGGGAGTACTGTAAGAAGAATTTTGGAAAGTTATAAAATAATATTCAAGAAAGGCCAAACATGGCATTTTCTAACTGTATGATTAGTGTATTTGAGAGATATGACCTAGATAAATAAATGACTACTTGTTGAATACCAAAGTAATGTGTTCTTAACATTTTACTTGATAATTTTTTGTGAAATCAATAATGCCATCGTTTAATCACCTTTCTAGATTTAATTAATTGCTGTTTCTTATATGGCCATGAAGAGTTATAGCATCCAAGATCATACTTAGACATAGAAGAAATGACATTCTTTCTCTCGAGCCCAGTCTCCTTCTTCAGCAGTTATTGTAAACTAACAATCACCAGGGAGTTTTGAGCTTTGAACATTCTTGGTGATGGATACATGCCAGATCTCAAGGGATACTGTTCTTGCAACCACAAATAATCTGCAGAGCAAATAATTTGATTTCAGTAAAGCAAATTAAGTTGGATCATTCAAGTTAGTTGAATTAAGCACATTGGCTCAACTGATGGAAAAACTCAGCAATCAAATTCTCATACACAAAACTCCCCCATAAAAAATCATTCTTTCCTCTTTGTGACCAATGCCAAAATTACACCTGTTTTTCGTTAATCACATTGATATCTAAATATTGACCTAGAAAGGCGAGATAATTACAGCTCCAAATGGAATATTTATCAACTTCATTGTATCATTTATTTATTTATAAATGTTAAATGTAATAATACAACAATGTTGGGAGTTTAAGTGTTTTAACTCTTGATTATCTCATTTTTAATTAATGTGTAGAATATATTGTGCCAATGTGATTTTTGCCTGATTGATGCTGTTTCCACATTCACTAGAACATCTTTGAATACGTATAAAGCTTATGGAAAGCAATTAACATCATGCATCAGAATATTTTCTGGTAAACATATAATTAAACTATCCGAATGGTAGTGCGGGTTTTTGTAATCAGCCAACAGTGCTTGAAAAATTTAAATGTTGAAGTGCAAGCTGCACTCACTCTCCAACAGAGCATGTGAGAGCATCCATTGCATGTTATTCCCCTTCCTGGAAAGCCCACAGAGAAATGCATCCCTCCTTTTCTCAGGAGCAGCACTCTTTATGGGGGGCACCTGTCTCCTCTCATCTAGACATTGTGACTCACAGGGTCACTGAACATGCTCTTTTGAAGGTGGTGTTCTACAGAATATAAAATTTAAATGCACTCATATGATAACACCCACTTATAGTGCAGGAACAATGTATTTCCATAGATATGGTATCCTTTAAGTTAAATTAAATTAAATTAGAATTGGGGGCTGGAGAGATGGCTTAGTAGTGAAGGTGCTTGCCTGCAAAGCCAAAGGATCCAGGTTCAATTCCCCACTACCCACAGAAAACCAAATGCACAAGGTGGCTCAAACATTCGTTTGCAGTGGCTGGAGACCCTGGAGTGCCCATCTCTCTATCTGCCTCTTTTTTCTCTCTCTCTAATAAATAAATAAAAATTACAAATTAGTATTGGAAAAGTTCTGCTTTTCTATTGTAGAGAAAGCTTTCCCAGTTGTTGAATGTGGTTGCCTTATCACTGAAGGCACAAAATAAAATAAAAATTGACCAAAGTTTTCTCCCAATATTTACAGCACTTTTGTAAATATAATGTTTTTAGATCATGGTTAAATACAAAAATATCTTCTTAAAAATGCCAATGTATGTAAAATGAGGAATACTTTGACACCCCCCCAATTTGATATATGGTCATACTTCTCATTAATTTAATAATATTCTAGGAAGAAATGAATCATTTGGCAGAGGGAGTGTAACTGACCTAAAATATGTTAAGTTTGAATTATGCCTGCTTTGTAACTGCAAATGAGCACAGGGAGAAGAAGAAGCAATATTTAATGGCTCTCTTCCACCTGATGAGTGTTTGTTTTGAACATGACTGCAGCATCTGCTCCACAGTGGCCAAAACTACTCACAACAGTTTATTTGTAAAGTTCAATGACGGCTCTATTTTGGATGTTCTATGACAAGAATTGGAGGAATATGAATATCTTTATATATTTGTATGGAGAATTGAGTACCCACATCAAGAACCACTGTCTTGCCTTTTTTCCCATGGAATAGCTGAGAAAATGCTATGCTAAGTATCATGATTTTCCTGCAAATTCAGTTTCTTTCTCCAGACTTTTTTTTGTCAGTAACATACTTTCCTGTAACGTACAGTTAAAATTGTAGCAAAATATTACACAAAATTTTATTTTGATAAAATGCTGATGAATTAATTCTAAGTGAGAAAAAGTCATAATTAGGTAATGTGCAGGTGAATCTGGCAATGATAAAACATTACTATGAAATCACAGGACATTTTCTGGGTCAATGTGTACCTATGCCACTGCAATTAAATTTTTAGAGTAAACATTTCAGAGTTTTAGAAGCATTGATGTTGCATGATTCTGGAAAGCTACAGGCAGAATGCTGACACTGGGGCACACAGCACTGTCACGCATTTATTGAGGCCAGATGATGTTGCACGCAGCAGTGTCACATATTCATTGAGACACAGTTATGTCGCTGGGTCACTCAACAGTGCGACACACACACACACAGTGAGACGCAGTGATGTCACTGGGGCACACAGCAGTGTCACACATGCAGTGAGGCATGATGATGTCACTGGGGCATACACAGTTAGTGGCAGTTAGTGACATCTTCATGGAGCAGTAATTATGGAAGGTGCAATTTCATTTGAAACATTTTGTTATCTTTTGTGGGAAATTTAAAACAAAATTTACAACATAGAACAGCTTTGGTAGTAACCCTCATTTTAAAATACAATGAAGCACAAGAGTGCTATAACACGGTGTGATAATTATAGATAACAGTTGTGTGCTGGACATTTTACAAAGTGGGAAGAGTTTCTCAATGTTTGTAACACTAAAAATAATTGAGGAGATTGATATGTACTCCAATTTAAACATTATTCAGTTCTTACAAGTATTAAAATGGCACACTTCACATTTAGGGCTGGAGCTTTGGCTTTGAAGTTATGGTGCTTACCAGCAAAGCCAAAGGACCCAGGTTCAATTCCTCAGTATCTTCATAAAGCCAGATGCCAGATGCCTAACATGGCACATGTGTCCGGAGTTCATTTGCAGTAACTAGAGGCCCTGGCACACCCATTCTTTCTCTGTCTCTCTCTCTTTCTATTTTTATCAAATAAATAAAATAAACATTTTTTAAATTATTTTATTCATTCTTATTTATTTAGTTGAGAGTGACAGAGAGAGAAAGAGGCAGAGAGAGAGAGAGAGAGAGAGAATGGGCACTCCAGGGCCTCTAGCCACTGCAAACGAACTCCAGACACGTGCACCTCCTTGTGCATCTGGCTAAAGTGGGTCCTGGGGAATTGAGCCTTGAACCGGGGTCCTTGGGCTTCACAGGCAAGTGCTCAACCACTAAGCCATCTCTCCAGCCCAAAATAAACATTTTTAAAATCATATAGTACACATATATACCAATTGTTTTCTGTATCATGTAAGAAAATTAAAATGCAGTTAAATCCCAGTAGATACAGTTTTATGAAGATTAATGAAATATGAGGAAATATTGCTTATGTTACTACTTCTAACATTTACATAAAAGAAATATTGTTAACCTTGTTTACAAGTATAAAGTTTGAGCACCTCAGTTTCAGTAATGTGCCAAAGTCAGCCCTTTAGTTGGCTGGCACTTTTATGCTGGCATGATTCCCCATGCATTTTCCACTGTAAACATCACCAGTTAATTGTGTTCTACACAGCCCTGAAACCTGAAAATTTTTCCTTTACTCTGTACAGTAATTTTGACATCAAAAAGGGTTAGCTAATGTTGTTTTGACATTCTCAATGTGTTTGATCTTTACAGAATATCTAAGGGATTTCAGGTGGTTTAGCCACCGTGCACATTGAAAGAGCCAGTGAATTACGTGAACATCATTCCCTCACATTGTACTAGCGGCTTCCACTCTCAGCTCTTCCTCTAAATTCAGACAGTACTATTTTGAGTGTTTTTCATAACACATTCTGATTCCATATTATTCATTCATTGACCCCAACTGTGTCACTATCATACACTGACATTTCATCTATGAATTTCATCTGTTTAACATTGACCTGTAGAACTAAAATAGTAATGAGTTCACTCTGGAACCCACAGGTATTAGTGAGATAGAGCTTTCTAATAAAATAGTATTTTCTTTCTTTTTTGTTATGGGACAATAGATATAATTTCTCACAAGTTGATAGCATAATTACCATTTGAGTTCCTGGCAGTAAGACATGTGGAATAATGCTTTTGTTGTGTCAAATGTGCTCTTAACTTTCTTGTATGCATTAATTTTCCCTGATAGCATCATTTTCTTCCATAGCATATCAGTGTCTAAGATACTGTTATATCTAAACTTAAAAAATAAAAGTATGGCACTGGAACCTGGATACACAAAATCTCAGAGTCTGAAAGTGACAAAACCAAAATTTCCAGGCAGGCATTCATTTCATGATCCAAATTCTTTACCACCTCCTAGAACTAAAGTATTGCCTTGATTATGTACAGCTAGTCTGTAGAAATAAAATAAAATACTGTTTCCAGGTTAGTCAAGGTAGTCTATGCCCCATGCTGCAGTAGCAAATAACCCCAGTCTCTGTGAAGCATCCAAGTTACTTCATGCTCACCCAAAGACCACAAGCAGCCATTTAGAAACACAAGCTGTGCTGATGGTAGGAATTCAAAGTTCTCCTCTCAGGCCACAACAATAATGGCAGGGGTGACTGGAGAAGATTATGTCATCCCAGCATGATTCCTGAGTCAACAGTATTCATGCAGCCTTGCCTGAGAACCTTCTATACCCAAGGGAGGAGACAAGCCCATGGGCGAGCCCTTCATCCCTACCACCACTTCTGGAGACATCATGGTTTGGTGATATTTTATGGACTTTCATAGGCTTCCCTCGTTTCCATATTACCTGATGTTTCTTTAATGTCAGCACAAATTAAAATGTCATTTCTGATACAGAAGAGAGAAATACCTCCAATAACTGTCCTGTTAAAGTCTCATAAGGGAAATTAACATTTATTCTAACGAGGCTTGTATTTGATTTTGCTTCTAAACACATTTGAATTCTGTCTGAGGCTACTTGCCAAACATGCAACTGTTAGTTGAACTGTTCAGAATCACACACTAAATTTTCCTTTTTCAAATTACTTTTTCTTATTCATTCTTTCTTTTTTAAATTTAAATATTCTCACTCAGTAACACGGGCTGGCCTAAAACTCACTATATAGCCCAAGCTGACTGCAAATTTGCAACAATTTTCAGGCCTCAGCTTCTCAAGTGTCAGGTTTATATGTATGTGCCACCATGCCTTGCTTTCAATGTTTAAGTAAAGAAGTTTTCAATAGATATGAATAACCTTACATCAATGGATATATAAATATAATGTGAGGATATATAGTCATGCATCTAGAATAGTTAAAAGTGTTGCCTGACTATAGTAATTTAGGTCACTGAATCACTGATGATATAAATTATGACATGTATGTTTATAATATTGATATGAAAACTAATAAATGAATCCAATACAATTTAAAACTAGAAATTCTAGGTTTAACAAAATTTTCTCAAAAGCTAGGTGTTGCTGATCAAATTATTTAACTAGGTCTGAGGATTGCTTTGCAATAAAAACAAAAGAATATAACTCACTCGAAAAATGCTTGCCTAACATACTCAGGGCCTTTTATTTGACACCCAGAAAAAAATTAAAAAATAAATATAAAAGTTAAATAATGGTAATAGTGGGAGATTTACTACCTACTTGGGCTATTAAGTTTTTATGTATTTATTTTGGTCTCATCTAATCCTGTATTACACAGCAAGAAGAACATTTAAGTAGAAAGATGCCATAATCCCATAAGCCCCACACAGCTTTTGTGACAGGACTACAATCTTCAATTCTTCCATAGGCACTAATGCTAAGATGTAAGATGGATAAAACAACATGGACTTGCAGCTTCACATTCCCGAGGTCTGCAAAGCTCAGTGTTATTAACTAAACAGAATCACGAAATTATGCTACTCTTGATATACTTATACCAGAAACATCTCCCAAACCCTTCTGTCTAGGGATGAAACTCAGGGCCTCAACCATGCTACACAAGGGTTCTGCCACTGAGCTACACCCTCAATCCCTCCCAAATAGTTAGGGTATTTTCTCAATTAGAGCTAACTCGAGTATATAGGGCAGCATAGCTAATTAATATTTACACGATGTATGTCTCATCTCGAGTGTCATGAGGTTATGTGAATGGAATGAAAGCTCTTGGGTGACACAATGGGTTACACACACAGTTTAGCTCAACCAGGTCTGTTTTCCTTACTTAAACCTCATTCGTTCAGTTCCTATCTCTCATGGTCACTGTGACAGAAAAGATATTCATCATTCTTTATTTATTCCTTCATATGATCTTAATGCTGTGTATGTTCCTCAAATTGCCTGGTGCCACACCTTTCATTTCTGTTAAAAGCATTCACACTTCCTTCGCTACTACCCAGGACTCTGTATTTTCCTTCTGAAGGTACCACTTATGAACATGGCTTCATGAGACCCTGATTACTCAGTGAATGGAAAAGCACTTTATTAACATTAAACAACAAACAAACACAAGACCTTCTGGTTGATTTATGATATTTCTTGTCAGATTACTCATGTTCCTTGTTAATGTGATGGAACTTTAGTGTTCACCTAAGTTGATGCTAATCATATTTTATTCATTTCATTTATGAAGTAATTTATTTTGCGTAAAATATTTTGCATGGCTTTTGCAATTGCCATTATCAACTAAGCCTAATGATTGTCTTTCAACCTTGCCAGATCATGTGTAGAAGTCTAATTTTAATTTATTATTTTTATGAGTTAGCAACTCAGAAAATGAGCCAGATAGAAATCTGAGGTGACTGCAACAAGAAGCAGGATTTATTAAACTGGTTTAACAAGACTGGCACATTTAAATTGTTTATGCTAATATACAATGCTAGCATAAGTAAGTTCATTTAGAATATAATTTGTCAAACTAATTAAAGTATAACTAGGCATCTATATATGCTCTAAAACTTTTCAAGTAGATGAAACCATCCAGCTTTTTTTAAGAGAAAAAAACACTTGAGGTTAAAACACTATTTCTCATAGTATATAAAACAAATCTGATAAAGCACTAGGGATTGTTTTGCTTTGACCCTAGGTCTTCATGGATGTGAATCCGTGTTTCTGTGAGATGTCTTTTGGGTGACTGTACAATGCCAGCAATGACCCAGAGCATCATCTATTCTTATCATTTTCTACTACTTCAAATCATCCTTCATAACAAAAAGATCAATGCAATTTATGCTGTCTCTTTTACAAAACTTCATACTTGTGACTGTACTTGTTTAGCATTTACCACACAAAACAGAAGTGATTTGAGCGGATGGAGACTGAGGGTTGACACAAAGTCTCACTATGAAGCCCAGGCTGGCCTCCATCTTCAGTCCTCCTGCCTCTACCTCCCCAGTGCTAGGAAGATCTGTTGTTTTAGCAGATTGCCTTTCATCATTTTCCAGTACATCTTCTGATCACTCGTTTGAAATTTCAGCTACATTTAGCCTCTCTCTTTCCCCAAGTTGTTTCTTTGTACTCTTGGAGAGGCTTTAATCTAGTCCCTTATGACCATGGGCTGCCTGGTCATATGACCTCTCGCTGCATGTCCACTCAGAGAATGGAAGAAGAGAAAGAGAAAATAGGTAAATTTTATTTTGTCATTTAATCATAATCCGGAATTTTTTTTTCTCTTTGGTTTTTCAAGGTAGGGTCTCACTGTAGCTCAGGCTGACCTAGAATTCACTATGGAGTCTCAGGGTAGCCTCGAACTCACGGTGATCCTCCTACCTCTGCCTCCCGAGTACTGGGATTAAAGGCATGTGCCACCATGCCCGGCAATCCGGAAATTTTTAATGGTTTAAGAATGCCTGCTAAGTAAACTTCTTAACCTAGATTGGCAGTTTTAATGAAAACACTATCCAGTCATTTTTTGCTGACAATAGGGCTGTTGAACAGTCTAATTTCTGCCTTCTCTTCCATGTCTTGGACATAGCCCAGCATAAAGTATTATCATTGTTTTGTAAATCTTACTGTGTACATTCTAACATTTATTTTAATCTCTTACTAACTTAAAAAAATTGCAGCTATAAAAATGAGTAGATACAGGTAAGACAAAAATAAAAAATGAAAATTGCTATAGAAAAATCAAATAAATAAATATAAAAATTCATTTATTCTCGTAATGTAATGATGTTAGTAAGGCAATGCCCATCATCAGGTATGAGAGTTGAAGGAACTGAGTATGACTAAATCTAGCCCCTTGATCTCAAAGGTTGTAAATTTCCATGCCTGGAGGTTCAATAAACTTGGGCAAATTTATGCCCTGAAATGTTAGGTTTCTCATTTAACATAAAATATAATTCTTTTAGCCTAGCAACAGCAATTGTCTACAGAAGACTGATTCCTACATGTCGAAGAGTTAGGCACAAAATCTTGACATAAGAAATAAGCATGCAGGCCTGTAAAGTTGCCTCAGAGGTTAAAGGTGCTTACTTGCAAAGCCTTGTAACCAGGGTTTAATTCCCTAGTACCCACATAAAGTGAGGTGCATAAAGTGGTTCATGTGTCTGGAGTTAATTCACATTGGCAACAGGTCATGGTGCAATACTCAGTTTCTCAATTTTTCTTCAATAAATAAATAAATAAATATGTTTTAAAAAGAAATGAGCAAGACAAACTGAGTTGATGAAAGTATGATCTTATATGCAAAAAGTGCTTAGCAGCAATAAGAGAAATTACATTAGCTAAAATAAAAACTAAGATGTTAAGCAAAGATTCAAAAAGCACATTGGTTAATACATATGCTAACTAGCTCTACTTAGCCTTTCATAACATACACATATTCCAAAATACATACAATTTTATTTGCAAATTAAAAATACATAATTGAAAATATATTTTTTTTCCAGTTTTTCCAGGTAGGGTCTCACTCTAGCTCAGGCTTACCTAGAATTCACTATGTAGTCTAAGGCTGGCCTTGAAGTCACTGTGATTCTTCTATCTCAGCCTCCTGAGATCTGGGCATAAAGGCTTGTGCCACCATTTAACATTTATCTTAGGAGTTTTAAAAAGGCAAAGCATTTTAAAAAAAAAATAAATAATTAATTTACTGGAAATAATCTAGAACACAATATAATAAAATGAATGTCATGCCCTTAAGTTAATGTATGAAAGTTTAGTTATGTTTTTACCATTTAGATTTTGATAAAAACATTCAATTTACCTTTTAAAAAATTCGAAGATACACTCTACTTTGACTGACATAATATTAAAAAAAACAGCTTTGTTTCTCCTAAGGTTGAACTTAGCTGATAAGCACAGTCTCAGAGATAGGTCTGCTATAAAAAATGAAGTTTTAGATAGGGTTTTAGTCATTCATTGAAATTGAATGTTTTTAAGACCCATCTAATCCCCCCCTCTATTTAAATATCTGTGGTAATTTAGTTGAGCCAAGAGTCAGTATTCTTGGTGTAAGATTAAAATGTAAAAATAAAACAGGTTGATACAAATTGCAACTGGAATTCCTAAGCCTTATTGAATTTGTCCATTTATTGAAGGAAAAAAAAAAAAAAAAAACAGGGCTGGAGAGATGGCTTAGCAGTTAAGGTGCTTGCCTGCAAAGCCTAAGAACTCAAAGTTTGAAACTCCAGGTCTCACATAACCAGATGCACAGTGACACAAGCACATAAAGTCATATATGCGCTTAAGGGGGTTCATGCGTCTGGAGTTCGTTTGTAGTAGCTGAAGGCCCTGACACTCCCATTCTCTCTGTCTCTCTCTCTTTCTTTCTCTGTCTTTCTCCCCCCCCCCTCTGTTAAAAATAAATAATTAAAAACTTTAAAAACTATGTTTTCAACCCTTTGAGAAAATTATTGACATTTTACAGTAAACCTTTATGTCAAATCCCAATTTTATATGTCAAATCCTGTTTTAACCCTCATGCTCTTAGGTGGACTAAGTCCAGGCATTTTCCCACTATTCTTGGTGGAATCACTTGGTGAGGAGATGGAAACCATCTCTATGATAGTCCCACTCACTGACTCCATGGCATGAACAGTCAGGTGCAAAATGCTTTACAGATTGCCATCTCCTGCTCTCAGAGGTTTTTCTATTGCTGTTCTTTTAACGTATTGTTCCTTGCAATGTTTGGGGAGATTTGAGTTTAATCTGAAAAGACTTTTTATATCTGTGGTTTCCTGCATGAGGGTTTTCTTATTAATAGTTTAAAGTTGTGACATTTACCGAGCAGCAGTTATAAAGGTTAGTCTTTATACATTTCCTAATCCACAAAATAAGCAAGTTTGTTCTGGATTTTTTTTTTTTCTAACCCAAGATAGATACAAACACTTCTGCTTACTTGATAAACATGAATCATCTAAAGAGCAGGGAGAGGGATTTGGATTTGGCCAAATTTCCTACAGATATTTTAGGGCTTTTCTGCTTAGGGCCAGATGATGCAGTTAACCTTAGGTTAAGAAAATGTGGTTTTATTTTCCAGCTTTCAAGGTCCAAGTACAGAAGCTAATATGAACAGCTTGCCTATTATAGAGAATATAGGCTTTTATATTCCATTCTATACTCCATAGAGAAATTTATTCTTAAAGGAGAGGTGTGGAAAAAAATAAACTTGAAGGTGATAGAAAAGGGTTAGGACACTTTGACTCTGAGCAGGTGGCATTATGGGAAGGAGTTGTCTCTGCAGCCTTCACCTTGGAAGTCAAAGAAGGGCCAGGGTTTTTATGAGAGTGGGGAACTGGTAACAATGGTAAGGGATGTGTTAAAATCTGTAAGGATGTGGAGTGTCTATAAAACTGTGCTTCTCATTGCACCAATGAGAACATAAGTTTATTTTCCAGATCGAGAGATGAGCAAATCTGAGGAAATAGGTTCTAAAAGGTCTTCAAATATTTGGTAGACGACAGCACCTCACTATACTTAGGAAGATTAGACATTTCATATTCCTTTCCTTCCCAGTGGACTCCAATATGGTTCTTATGTCTTCCTAAAGATCAGAATCATGTGGGGAGCTGTGCTCTGAGCCTCATTTTGGACCAATTAAATCATAACCTCTTTTATAGTGGGCTTAGCTGTCAGTGGGTTTATTACAAGTCATATGATTCTAGTATGAGCAGGATTGAGAATCATAGAGTAATACTACTCATAGAATGGTATATTTGATAATACTTTATGCTAAATGGAATGGCATGAAATCCAGTTTACACCTTATTTCCCTTTATGTGAAAAGGACAAGAGTGACTTAGTACTCTATAATAAAAGGTTTAGATGGTTTTTAAGTTCTTGTTTATTTACTGCAGGTTTCCTGAGCTGGATCTCAAAAGAGATTAACTGGCTCAATACTTATTATGAAAATAATTAAATATTAGATATTGAATAGTTATAAGAAGCAGAAATTGAGTTGCATGTATTGTAAGAATATTGCCTAGGTATTAATAATATATTTAGATATTAGTGATTCTAAACTAATTAAAGCACATAATACTATTTCATTATTTGAAAATTCATTAACAGTTATTGGCTTGTTTGTTTAAACAGAATCTCACTGTAGTACTGGCTGGCCTAGAGTTTGCCAAGCAGATAGGCAAGCCTCACACTTGCAGTGGTCATCCTGTGTGCACTCCCATATTCTTTTTTTTTTCTTTTAATGACTTCCAATTTTTTTATTTATTTTTTTCTTTATTAGTTAGTTTTGTATTCATCAAATACAGTCAGTTTGGTACCATTATTAGGCTCATCCGTGACCTACCCCCTCCCCTTGGCCCCTCCTTGTTGAAGTATACACTCCCATATTCTTGAAAGGTTTTCACTCAGACTTACCAATACTGTAATTAAGCTCCACTGTCAAAATATAATATCAGGACATTGTTAGAAATCTTATATTCTACATTCTGTCCCTCAGATCAGACTATTTTTCTGACCATTTTTTTCCTGATCAGACAATTTTAAGTCATGATGATTTTATATAATAAGCTTATATACCATGATATGTTCCTCTGTGGTTTGAGCAGGCATTAAGCATCTGCTAATCTGTTTAATTCTTATTCCATGATACTGCAACTAATGGTTCAGTGTCAAAAATTATATTATTTAGGGCTGGAGAGATGGCGTAGCACTTAAGCGCTTGCCTGTGAAGGACCCCGGTTCGAGGCTCAGTTCCCCAGGACCCACGTTAGCCTGATGCACAAGGGGGCGCATGTGTCTGGAATTCGTTTGCAATGGCTGGAGGCCCTGGCATGCCCATTCTCTCTCTCTCTATCTGCCTCTTTGTCTTTCACTCTCAAATAAATAAATAAAAATGAACAAAAAATCATCTTTAAAAAATTATATTATTTAGGGAATATTATAGATTATATTTTCTAGTAATTATATACTTTTTAATTAAATCTGGCTTTTATAGACCTCAAACTTATTTTTTTTTTGTTTTCATTCTCCTTGTCCCACTAAAAGGTGCTATTTTTTATTTTTTATTAGATATGGACATATTTTCCTGTAAATAGCACATGTTGGTACCATACTTTCCCTCTTCCACAAAGGTTATATTTTGATGCTCAGGAAAAAAGGATCAATCATTACATGATTATCATTAAAAGGGTTCAAATTCTCTATCAGAATCTAAAGAAAGACACACTGCAAATCATTCACAGTGCTCTTCCCTGACACTTATTTGTTATGTTTGCAGTGGTTTTAACTGAATTAAGGGCCTTGTCATTTTAGACAAGCACTCTACTATGGAGCTGTATCCCTAGGACATTTTATAATTACTATCTAAGTATTTCCAGATTAGTATAGTTGTAGTGATGTCTAGAATAGAATCATATGAACAGAATAGAACAATAAGTTCCATAAAATCTAATACTGTAAAAGCCAGAGAGTCAGCATGGCCTTGATTACTTATTGTATAACAGAAAAGTCACGTTAGAAAATAAGCACTTTTATTTAAAATTCACATTTTCCTTTTATCATTCTCCTTTAACAGTCATGTGGCAAAGTTCAGAGAAATGTATTCAAATAAAAAGGGGTTTAAAATAACTTTAATGGCCTTAAAAGTGATCCTCCATTACAATACTAAAAAAGGAAGAGACTGTTTTCATATTCATGAAGTGGAAATGACATTAGTAAGTGATTCACCCTTTTTTAAGAGACTAACTTGTATGGGTTTTTGGCTTAACCTCTGAGAACATTTTGACTAAAGTAAGATGTAAGACTTTACATATGGTACAAAAATGCTCTCTTGGGTTGGAGAGATTATTCAGTGGTTAAGGCGCTTGCATACACAACCTAATGATCCAGGTTCGATTCCCCAGTACCCACATAAAGCCAGATGTACAAAGGGGCACATCTATCTGTAGTTTGTTTTCAGTGGCTGGAGGCCCTGGCATGCCCATTGTCTCTGTTTGCAAATACATAAAAGTTTAGAAAAAAAAAAAAAAAAGAATGTCATCTTGTAGTAGAAAAGTTGGGCATGAAAACAGGAGCCTCAAGATTACAATGTGAAAGAAGCCAGTTGGCAGAAAGACTAAAAAGTCCACTAACTGGGGCTACATGCAGCAAAACACAGATAAGAAAGGCACATTCAGCTCCAGAGAAAGTGACTGCTATATAGATGGCCTATACAGGATTAGGTTTTGGCTGCAGAAATGGCTCAGCACTTAAGGCTCATGCCTGCAAAGTCTAACAACCTGGGTTTGATTCCTCAGTACCCATGTAAAGCCACATGCCAAAGTGGCACACACATCTGGAGTTTATTTGTAGCATCTCTCTCTGCTTGCAAATGTGTGTGTGTGTGCATGTGTGTGTGTTTTAAAAGTTTTCAAAAGGATCAGTCTTTTAAAATTAATTAGCATAGAGTTTTGGTAACCATGTGGCATTTTCAAACACAGTCTGGGCTGATGCTCCTCCATCCTCATCTTCTCAGTATCTCAATGTCCATTTGTATCCTTCCATGTACCTCTTTGTTTATTTGTCACATGCGTATTCTTTTCTTCCCCAATTTCCCTTCACAGTTATATTTTATTACCTTCTCTTGGAAACTTTTAAATTCATGCATACATACATTATAAGCAGGATCTACATATAATGTAGAATATACAGTTTTGTGCTTCCTGTGTTTGTGTCACCTCATTTAATATAATTCTTTGCAGGTTCTTAAATTTTACTGTCAATTTCAAAATTTCATTTTTTTTTTACTGTTGAGTAAAATTCCATTGCATATATGTATCTTGTTCTGTTATCCATTCATCTGTTGATGGACATCTAGGTTAGTTATATTTCCTTGCTATCATGAATACAGCAATAATAAATATGAATACCCCACTATCTATGCAATAGAGTGGGGAGCCCTTTGGGTGTATGCCCAGGTATCATATAATTGGATCATGTGGTGGTTCTATTTATGACTTTTGAAAACGTCTGTACTGATTTTGATAATGGTTGTACTAGTTTTTATTTCAACCAGCTGTGAATAAGAGCTCCTCTTTCTTCCCACCCTCACCAGCTTTTGTTGTCAGTTTCCTTGATGATGGCCATTCCTACTAGGATAAGATGATATCTTACTCTGGTGGTTTTAATTTACATTTCCCTATGACAAGGGATATTGAAATCTTTATTAAAATACTTAGTAGTCACTTATATTTCTTCTTTTATGAAATGTCCAATGATTTTATCCGTCCATTTGGTAATTGGTTGTTTGTTTTTGTTGTTGTTGTTGTTGTTTAATTTTTGCAGTTCTTTGTAAAGTTTGGTTATTAGCACCCTGTCTGATGTATAGATGGCAAAGCTTGTGCCCATTCTTCAGGCTGTCTATTTGTTTTTACTTTTGGTGGTTTCTTTTGCTACACAGAAGTTTTTTAACTTCAAGTAGAACATTTGTTATTTCTGGAGCTACTCCTCTGCTATAGGAGTTCTCAGAGAGTTAATGCTTATTCCTCTACCTTGAAATGTGCCCTTTAAGTTTTCTCCTACAGTTTCAGAATTTTGATTAATTTTATTAATATATATATGGAGAGAGAGCATGAAAACTATGGATCTAATTGCGTTCTTTTGCAGGTGAATATCCAGTTTTGCCAATACTATTTGTTGAAAAGGCTATTTTTGGGCTTTTAGTCAAAAATTAGTTGACCAGAGCCGGGCGTGGTGGCACACACCTTTAATCCCAGCACTCGGGAGGCAGAGGCAGGAGGATTGCCATGAGTTCAAGGCCACCCTGAGACTCCATAGTGAATTCAGGTCAGCCTGGGCTAGAGTGAGACCCTACCTCGAAAAACCAAAAAAATAAAATAAAATAAAATTAGTTGACCAAAACTGTATGGATTTGTTTCTGCACCCTCTGCTCTGTTCTATTGTCCTATACATATGGCATGGGGTGTGTGTGTGCCTGTGTGTATGCGCGTATGTGTGTGTGTGTGCATGTGTGTGTGTGTGTGTGTGTGTGTGTCTGTGTAGCTTGCTGTCTTTGTAACCATCAGTCTATAATATAAGATCAGGTATGGTGATACCTCCAGTTCTTTCTCCATAGGATAGCTTTGGCTATTTTTTTGTGTGTGTGTTTCATGTGAATTCTTGGATATTTTCTTTTTCATTGGATGAGGAACACCATTGGAATTTTGATGAGATCATATTAAGTCCAGATGAGTTGATAATATAAATGTTTTCACTATGTTAATTCTTTCAAATTTCCTAAAACAAATTTAAAGACAAAAAAATCACACAAGTCTCGACACAATAATTGTAGTCAATTGTAATGCCCACTAACGTATTTAGATAGATTCTCCAAACTAAAACTCAGTAAATAACTTTAGAGCTAAATTAGATGACAGATTAACTGGGCTTAACAGATATATACAGAATATCCTATCTAACAACTAGGGACTACTCAGTGGCACACTAAACTTTCTTCAAAATCATTCATTTAGTTGTCCAAAAATCAAACTTAACCATTTTTTTTTAAATGACCTAAATCTTTGTTTCCTATCAGACAACAATGGGATAAAGGTAGAAATTACCAAGAGACGATAGAGAAACTACACAAAATGTTTATATATATATAATTTATTTAGTTTTTTGGTGTGTATGTGCATGTATGTGTCAGAGAAGGGTATGTATTCTCCAAGGCTGTAAGGTCTCCTAATGAACTGCAGACTCATGCACCACTTTGTGGATCTGGCTTTATGTGGGAACTGAGAAATCAAATGAAGGTCAGCAGGCTTTGTAAGCAAGGACTTTATCCACTAAGCCACTTCTCAGCCCGCAGCACATTTTTGAATAAACAATGGGTCATCAAAAAATTTAGGGAGGAAATATAAAAATTCCTAGAAAAAAATAATAAAATTTACCAGGTTTTCTGGGACCCAGATGAGGCAGTCCTATGTGGAAAGTTTATTGCTACATGTTCTAATATCAACAAATTGGAGCGATCTCCAATAACTAACCTAATTATCTTCCTCAAGGTTCTAGAAAAACAATAAGAAGCTAATTTCAAGGCTAATAACAGCAAGAAATGATAAAGATTATGACAGATGAAATAGATAATAAAATAACAATACATAGAACCAATCAAGTGGAGTTTGTTCTGTGAAGAAGTCTGTAGAATGGCAAACCCCTTTATCTAAATTAACTAACAAAAAGAGAGGGAAGACTCAGATTAAAAAAAAACGGAGAGGAAAAGGGAATTGTGATTACAGATCCAAGTGAAATCCAGAACATTATCAGACAATACTTTGAAAATCTATACTCAAAAGCTTAGAAGAAATGGATATATTTCTAAATGTCTTTAATTTATACAAATTTATAAACAGGAAGATATCACTAATGTAAAAACCCATTATGAGCAATGAGATTGAAATTATAATTAAGTCTCCCCACAAAGAAAAGCTCAGAATCAAATGGATTCACTGCTGAAGTTTATACAAGTTTTAAGAAAGATTCCAAATTGTTCTACAAAGTAGAAAGTAGTTGTACCAAATTCATTATATGAGGCCATTATTACCATGACTCCAAAAATGGATACAAGCACAACCAGAAAATATCACAGACCAAAATTTCTCGACCATAAATTAGGATGATCATCCATCATGACAAAAGGGAGTTAATACCAGAAATACAAGTTTTGTCTACATACATAAATCAGTAAGTATGACATGGCATGGAAATAAAGCTAAGAGCAACAAACAAAATCAATTGATGTAGAAGGAGTAATTGACAAAGTTCAGCATGCCTTTGTGACGAAAGTCTTGGAGAACATTAGGAATAGATGGAGCATATCACAAAATAATATAGGTCGTATATTACAAACCCATAGCCAACAGTATGCTAAATGAAGAAAATCTGCCACCTTCTTTAAAAATGGGAACAATATAAAATGTCCACTCATATTATTTCTATTCATGTATTTCTCAAAGTTCTGCTAGAGCAAGCAGGCAATGAAACATAAAATGGACAGATAGGAAAGTGAGAAACATAAGTATCCCTGTTTGCTGATGACATGATTTTATGCTTAAAATATCCTATAAAATCTACTAGAAAACACCTGGATCTATTAAATGTTTTAAATAACTTTGCTAGTTATAAAATGAAGATACAAAA
The DNA here is from genome assembly GCA_036346955.1 of Dipus sagitta. Classification (NCBI taxonomy): domain Eukaryota; kingdom Metazoa; phylum Chordata; class Mammalia; order Rodentia; family Dipodidae; genus Dipus; species Dipus sagitta. The sequence goes on from CM070782.1 coordinate 75,803,147, forward strand.
CCCAGTAGGTTTCATATACACCAATAATGAACTCATAGAGAAAGAAAACAAGCAAATAAACAAAAAATCCCATGCATGATAGCTCAAAAGGATACACGTGCATAGGAATAAACCTAACCAAGGATTTGAAACTCCTCTACAACGAAAATCTTGAGGCACTGGAAAAGCAACCAAAGAGGATACTAGATTATGGAAAGACCTCCCATGCTTCTGAAGGGTCAGGTTTTTGAGCATGAGAGCAGTTCCAGTTCTCTGGCCCACTTACAATCCTCAAGAGTACCTTTTTCTTTCACAATAAACTGTGTCTATTTCTATCACTATCCAATTCTTTGTTCCAGGACACAGAACCTGAAAATCTCAGCAGGGACACCTGGACTAATATTCATGCCTATAACAGTTTCTATGCCACCTGAGGAGGTGAAACTCAGGTATTCTTGTTTCATGACTTTATACATTCCAAGGAGGAAAATTGTAGTTCAGCTTTGGAGACACAATTTTTGGAATCTAGGTTGCTGGCAGTACATTTGAGAATAGAGTCTTTATTAGCTTCTGGCCAGTTATTGGTATGAATGGGCAGACAATTCAGGCAAGCTCAGGGGCTGCTAAAAGTAGAAGTGACTGTTCCTTGGTTCTGTTTATCCATAAAATACCTAAAAGATAAGAAAAAAGAGAACAAAAGGGTTTTTATTTTTTTCAAATATTGTTATATCAGACCACAATACCTGATATTTATTATTTATTTCTCTACTTATTTATTTGCAAACAGAGATAAAGAAAGAATGAGAGAGAGAGAGAGAGAGAGAGAGAGAGAGAATAGGCATGCCAGGGTATCTTTGCCCCCACAAATGAACTTCAGACTCATGCACCACTTTAAATCTGGCTTAATGTGGTTATGGGGAAATTGAACCAAGGCCAGCAGGCTTTGCAAACAAGCAACTTTAATGAAAAGGTGAATTTGGACTTATAAGGGAGCATCAGGCCTTGAAAGAGATAAGTCTGGAATTTAAAAACTAGCATTTTCCAAGAAACCATTGTATGCTGTAATTGACATATGCTACTCTAGTTAAACATTTTTATTTTATATTTTTATTTGAGAAAGATAGAATAAAAGATGGAGCAGACAGGAAGAATTAGTATGGGCGTTCCAAGGCCTCCTTCCACTGCAAAAGAAATCCAAACACATGTGCCACTTTGTGTTTCTAGCTTTACATGGGTACTGGGGAATTGAACTCTGGCCATTAGGTTTTGCAAACAAGTGCCTTAATCACTGAGCCATCTCTCCAGCTCCCTACTTTAGATTTTTAAGACAACCGTTATTAAATAATTTTCTTAGAGCAGGTAAATAAGACTTTACTCAAGGTTGTATCTTAAAAGGTTAAGATTATTTCAATAAGGGAGAGAGATTCAATTCAACTCTGCTTAAAAGGTAAGCAGGATTCTTGCCAAGAGAAGCTAGTAACAGGGATGTTACAGAGAGAGGCTGGGCACTGTGATGAGACCATCTTTGCACAGGAATTATTTCCCATCCTTCAATCTCCCAAGAAGGCTAGCAGATGGAGATACTCTTCCTTGGTAATTACATTTCAAAAGATGGCTCCTGGGGTAAGAAGGAGAAAAATTTGCATCTCAAGGAGCAAAGGGAATTTACAACTGAAAATTGTCTATATTGTTCCAAGAAAAAGGAGGTGAAAGGCCAAGAGCCTGGAGCAGACCACCCAGTTTGTCAGAGGTTAAAGGAACACGAGGGGCATATTCACACTGATGTAGGTTGTGATTTCACTCCATACTTCCTAGGGAACCTAGACTTAGAGGCTTTAATGTTGCTTGCCTTAGGTTTCTCAAACATTAATTGACAGAGTTGGGACCTAACTGCAATTCTAATATGCTCCACCTGCCTGTGATCTTACCAATATACTTCAGTCTTATAAAAATTCTAGACTAGTAGAATGCTGGTTCATATAGAGGGATTGTTAGAGTAACATTTTAAATTTTTGCCCAAGGTCCTGTTAATGTCTTTGGGAAAAAGAAACTCCTGTTTATATCATGTGTTCTACAGTTTATAATACCTTTCAATGGCTTTAAAGCAGGGACAAATTTTAGGGTGAGAAGAGCCATCTACTTTACCTATTATTTTCTGTTTCTCATCAATTCTTAAGGACTATAAAAGTTTCTCTAAGAATAATTGTGAAGTAGAGGAGGGAAATTTCCACTTACCCTTTAAAATGAAAATATGATTTGTAGGAATCATGAGTTACGTATTATCATTTAAAATATATATATATATATACTATTTGAGAAAGAGAGGAAGAGGCAGGTACACAGAGAGAATGGGTGTGCCAGACATCCAGCCACTGCAAATGAACTCCAGAAACATGCACCACCCTGTGCATCTGGCTTATATAGGCACTGGGGAATTGAACCTAGATTCTTTGGCTTTGTAGGCAAACACCTTAACAGCTAAGCCATCTCTCCAGCCCAGGTATTATTTTTATAAGAAGAGGAACAGATGTCAAAAAGATAAAGAAACCAACATTTAATAAAAACAACTTATTTGATTTAAACTATAAGAGAAATAAAGCTTAAAAAAAAAAAAAGAGTTACCAGTGAATCTACATGAGAAAGGCAGTTGGGTTGCTCATGAGATCAGGCTCGGCAGCTTGGAAAGCCTTCCCTGATTCAAGTCCCTCCAGGAAGCTCTCAACCTGTGACCTAGGCCACGGTTGTCTCCTTCCTAACTGGCTTCTATTTAGATTTTAGCTTCTCTGTATAGAATCAGTGATAGTGAACATATTTGATATTTTTCACTTTTATAAAATCATGACTTTAAATTTATGAAATGTTAATTATTTAATTTTTTAGAATTTCAGATATAAAACCTGCATTTACAACTCAATAAACTTTCCTTTTGAATTTAGTAACCATGAGGTTTATAGCTTTTTGTTTCCTAGTCATGCATTTACTATTTAAAAAAGAGGAATTAAGTGGTGTTCATTATCTTGACCTTGGGATGCATGAAAGGCAGAAAGCTCCTACATTTGATAATAAGTTTACCAAAAGCTTAGAAATTTGTAATCAAAAGCTTTAGACATGGTTATCAGTTATATATTTCAACTTTTCAATGCAATGGTGATTACTGATGCTTCTCCTATTGAAGGGATTACTCTTTTTTAGAATAGCTATAATGAGCTCCTGGTTGGATTTTAATTGTCAGTAAATGATTTCCTTAGGGTACCTGACATGAAATTATTTCAAAATGTCATTACTTGAATAAGCCAATTTTGTAGCATACTTCAGCCTAAAGAGCTAAAAATGTTACTATTACTGAAGAAATATAAAGAAAGGTGAAAAGGAGACATCTGTGTTTTAATGGGGTCTGAGGAGAGATTTTCTAATACTTTTTCAGCTTTATTATAATGATTGTTGTAGCTTGTAGAAAATTAAGGTTTTGTGTTTTGGAACCCAGGCCTAGAGACAAAAGAGACCAGGATTCAAGCAAATGCGCATGAAAAGCTTCATGCTTTCAAGAGTTTGAGGAAATAGCAGAATTAAAAAAGTTGCCTGAGCATTATCAATCACATTTAACTTAAATTGGAATGTGGTTAGATTCTTGTTTTAAGGCTGTTATATACCTGATCATCTTCGATTATGCCTGTGCTTTGAGGGAGATTGGGTAGGGCAGAAACTTTTCACTATCTTTTCAAAATAGCTTCTGAATTTATTTTCAATCCTTAGCACTTTATAAAATATCCTTATTATTATACATGATTATATATAATCTTATAAGTGATAAACTCACTCTGAGAAAAATATACTGCAAAGAACCAGTCTTATGAACTCCAGACAAACCTTAGATCCTAGCATGGTATCTCAAACAAGACAAGCCTCATATACAAAGCTTCAGTTTTTGTGATGGTCTGTTTTTAAATTCACATTGCCTCACATAAAATACGTTTCACATATGAAATTAAGTTTTTGGACCTCTAGAAGCATTATCAACTTGAAACAGCACAGCTGTTTCCAGTATTATACTCGCTCATTGGAGAAAATCATAGAGCCTGAATTGCAGGTCCCTGCAGACTCAGGGTCAAAATGATGTGGTCTTGGTAAAGAGGTTCTTCTAATTTATATTTTGAAAAGAAGGCTTACAATACAATTTCCTGATTTAGCATTATTTGTGAGGGTATTCTTTAAATACATTATAGCACTTTTTAAATTTTTCAAGAAAATGAACTTCATAAAAATAAAGACACTAGGGCTGGAGAGATGGCTCAGCTATTAAGGCAGTGGCTTGCAAAGTCTAATGACCCAGGTTTGATTCCCCAGTACCCACATGAAGCTAGGTGTGCAAAGTGGTACGTGCATCTCAATTTCGGTGGTAGTGGCTGGAGGCCATGGTACACCCATTCTCTCTGCCTCTCTTCTATGTCTCTGCTTGCAAATAAATAAAGATATTTAAATTAAAAAGCAAACACACTAAATGTTGATGAATTGTGGAAGACAGGACAGTAAAATACCACTTACATGGCTTCCTAGCTTTGTATAGGCTCACTGGCCCATACCTCCTTAAAATGAAGATAATGATCTGTTCTGGCAAACAAATTAATTATAGGAAGTCTCACAGATGAGTATCTTTAGCTAGGTCCAAATTTCAAGTAAGATTCAGTATTACGGCAACTCTAGTAAAGTACACAAGTAGATGTTTTGGAACTTAAAGATTATTTGGACCAAATTCTCCCTTAAACATGAAGAGTTGAGAAACATTGAGAATTATCCCTCAGAGTCCAGATATTTTAAGTCTCAGGAATCTAGGATATTTAATTCTAGCCCAATATCCTGTGGCACTACCGCAAGTTTTTCCCCGTTATATCATAGGCAGAAAGTACCTTAGATAGAGAATTTGGTATAAATGTATAGACATCAGTTTAGAAGTTGTTTTGTTAGAGTTGGATAAATAGCTTGCTCAGATGGTAAAATTTTTGACTTACAACCTTGAGAACTTGAGTTGATTGCCAGAAACCATGTTAAAAACAAAACAAACAAACAAAAAAAATGTAAAGCATGCAATCCCAGTGCCTAGAGGGGAGTGGGCACAGGAAAGAAGATCCCTAGGGCTTTGTAGGCAAATTCTCCTTACTTAGTTGGCAAGTTCCACCCTTGTCTCAAAAAAAGGTGGGTGATTCCTGAGAAACTCCATCTGAGGCTGTGCTCTAGTTACACTTCTAAGCACATGGTATGTGCAAACACACACACACACACAAACACACACACACACATACATAGTGATTCTTGTGCACTTAAAGCAAAACAAAGTAAAGCAATTTAAGTTCCTGACTTCAATTTCTAGTACAATAGGTGATTAGCCAGGGAATTAAAAAAAAAAAAAAAAGACAGTTTAAATCAGCAAATGAATTGATAATGAAAAAGGAGCTAGAGTTTGGTGTAACATGAAGGCAATAGAGAGGCAACAAGTCTCATGACTTACAGATATTTTCCTTCTGAAACTCTTCCCACATGGCATATTTACTGTAAGCCCATTGTATCTTCTAAATGCAGCTGTCTTTATAATTATTGCTCAAGTGTAGTAAGTTATCATTGCAGAGGATTAGTGGCTTAAAGCTTCTGGAGTGTGTTAGCTTCCATTTCTAGTACACACAAACCTGACCTGAGTCTAACTGCCCTAAAACCAGGCAGTCTGCAGGGTCCAGAAAGCAGTCCATCCTCTTGCTTTTTTTCTGGATTCTCTCAGTAGCCACCCTATCTTGGTTTTCAGTTCCTTTATGTATTCATAGCCAGTAATGGCCAGTTGAGTCTTTCTCATGTTGCTGCACTCTCTCCCTGGCATTTCTGTCCATTATCAGCATTTAATGGGCTCCTGTGATTAAGTGAGCTCCTATAGATTATTCAAAATAAACTCTTGATCTCAAAGTATGTAGTTAGCAGTTGTTTTCCGTCTTTAATTTTAATTACCCTTTATTATACAAAAACGTGTTGATATGTTTTGGGGGTAAGGATGTGTATATTTTTAAGGAACTTAGCATGAGAAAGATGAAGTATTTAACATGCTATTTCAAATAGTTTAATACTCATACTTAATACTATTTTTCTACATTGAGCATGTCTGAAATAATTTGAGATTTATGCAAATGTGTGACAGAAGGATATTAGTATATAAGCTTTATTACTAATGAGTGTTAGATTAAAATTTTGAGCTCTATAGTCTTTTAGATATAGCACACTAGGCCCCCAGATCTGAAGCTGATCAAACTTGGAAAAGGCCTACAAAAATAGCCTTTTGGAAAATGCATATAAGAGACTAATATTGAAACTATATTAGAAAATCACAAAACTCCATGGCAGAAAACTAAAAGTAAATTTACAGTTACCCCAATTTGAAAGTGGGCAAACAAAATATAAGTAGAGTTTTTCCTAACAAAGAGATAAGAATGGAAAATCTACATAAAGGTGTTTCATGATTAATTATCACTAATCTGTGGAGCAAAGGAAATTGAAACTACAGAGGGAAAACCATTCATATTGGATGGGTTTTCTTATCAAAAAGCTCAAGTCAGCTAGTAAGTGTTTGTGAACATAGGAAAAACAGTGAGCATTGTGTAATGTGGGTGGATATATAAACTGGTACAACTACCGTGGCATGTCATGTAGAGGCTCCAGAAACTAGAACTGCCCTAGGACCTCGTCATCTCTCCTGGGATTAAAACTAGTACCTCATGGCTACATGCACATATCCCTCTTTATTGCACCATGATTCACAATAGAGAGTTAAATAAAGAAAGAAATCACATACACACAGAGAGAGAGAGAGAGAGTAGCATTATTCAGTCTTAAACCAGAAAGTTTATACAATTGGAACAACATGGGTGTAACTAGAGGGTCATTATAGTAGGTGAAAATTTTCTGGACACAGAAAAATATTTTATGATCTTAAGGCTATTTAAAACATACTATTTCAACCTAGTTACATAAGTGTGGCATTTTATATCTATGATTGGTATATTCTCAAGTATTTTGACTTTCCATTCATAAACTAGGAAAAGAATGTGTTCAACAATGTAGAACAGTTTTTCCATAAACAGGAACAGTACTTATTTTAACAGTTGTTATACTTTCTTTTTTTTAAATGATAAAATCGGTGCTATTGTTGAAAACTAAAAATATTTGATGATTTTTAAAGATTTGATCAAAAATTAATCATATTGATTTTTTTTGAGGTAGAGTCTCAATGTAGCCCACGTTGGCATGGAATTCACTATGTAGTCTCAGGCTGGCCTTGAGCTCATGATGATCCTCCTACCTCTGCCTTCTGAGTGCTGGGAATAAAGGCATGTGCCGCCATTCCAGGAAAATAACCATGTCCTTAAACTATTCATGTTACGATCCATAAATCTGAGTATAAAGGCAGCAAGCAGCTTGTCCAGGTTCCCAGAGCTACACAGCAGCTCAGTGGGAATGGTACCTAGGCCATTCTTTTTATTTTCATGTTTATTTATCTATTTATTTTATATATTCATGGGAGATAAAGGGAGGGAAGGAGAGAGGGAAGGAGAAGGGAGGGAGAGAAGAGACAGAGAGAGAGAGAGAGAGAGAGAGGGAGAGAGAGAGATTAGTCATGCCAAGGCCTCTAGCCACTGCAAAAGGACTCCAGATGCATGTGATACCTTGTGCATCTGGCTTTAAGTGGGTACTAGGATATCAAACCTTGGTCCTTAGGCTTTGCAGGTAACTCCCTTAACCATGAAGTCATTTGTTGAGCTTTTATTTTCATTTTTCTGCCTATTGCTGTTGTTGTTTTGTGTGTCATTTTCTCATGTTATATGATTTTGAAATCAATAATTATTTGCATAGATAGAATATGAATTTTATAAAGAGTTTGAGTTTTAGCTTATAATGCTATAGTTAATATAGTATGAATGACCAAAGAGTGCTATGGAAGAATTTTAATACACTCCACTTTAATAAGCAGTCATTTGACAACATGCCTTCTAAACAAAAGCCTAGGTGATAAGAACAAACTCTTTGGTCAGAGTTTTGATGCATTTCCAAGATCCATGAATTTTCCTAGTAAGCCTAGATTTATTTACACTATTGGTACTTTATAATTACAAAAATAATTATAAAGGAAATTTCTGCTTGCCTTATTTTCTTAAAAGACAATAAGTAATTGACTATAGAAGTATATTGAGTATAGCCATAGATTAGTACTGAGTTACATGTTAATTTTTATTAAAATAAAGCATAGAAGTACATAATGTAAAACATATTATTGTGTTCTAAGAAAGTGTTACAATTGAAATTACTTTTTGCTAGGCTGGACATAGTATTGGAGGGCACAGTACATGTTATTTTGAACTTTCCATGTGATGTTTTATAATAAATAAGGCTTGGTCGTGAGTGGCATAAGAATGTGAAGAAGGCTGGGTGTGGTGGCACACTCTTTAGTCCCAGCACTTGGGAGGCAGAGGGAAGAGGATTGCTGAGAGTTTGAGGCCACCTTGAGTGAATACAGAGTGAATTCCAGGTCAGCCTGAGGTAGAGTAAGACCTTACCTCAAAAAACAACAACAAAAAAAATGCATGGAAGTTGTTTTATGTTTGTGTTTCACACTTATTTTGATTATTACTCACTAAATTATATATATACTCACATATACGTTCAACATGGCAAACTATTTCTGATACATTTTAATACTATACAAGCCATAAATGAATGTTTCTAAGACATGTTCAGATGTTTATATTAAATTAGAATAATTTGGAATGAAGAAATGAATCAGAGGTTGTGTGCTTCCTGGGTAATCATGCAGACCTGAGGGGTCTTTTGATAGCCAGATGTTCAAATATCCAGATTCTCACACTTAAGTCACTGGGTTTTGCCACACATGCCTTCAAACCTAGTCGTATAGGGGATCAAAAGCCCAAGAACTACCAATGCCCTGAAAGCCCTAGAGTCAGTTAAAATATCCCAGCTCAAAATACGGCCAAGCAGAGGAGCAATGGAGCAGAACTACATGTTGTTTCTATGGCAACTGTAAGCCAGCACCCCCTACTACAAGCCAATGTCTGTAGTGTAACACACATTTTACACACACACACACACACACACACACCCCGAAACTAAAAAAAAAAATATCAAACTCTTTAAAAAATATTTTGATTTATTTATTTGAGAGAAGGAGGGAGAGAGAGGGAAAGAGAGAGAAAGAATAAGAATGGGCACATCAGGGCCTCCTGCTGCTGCTACAAACAAACTTCAGATGTATGTGTCACTTTGTACATCTGGCTTTACATGGGTAGTAAGGAATCAAACCTAGGCCTTCAGGCTTTGCAATCAAGTGCCTTTAACCACTAGGCCATCTCTCCAGCCACCAAAATATTTTTATTTATTGTAATTTTTTACGTATTACTTCTTAGGAAAGCCACATGTTAACAAATCTCTCATTAACATGACTGCAATTTAATTTCTAAGTTAATCCTACATCATTTTGTCCTATAATATTCTAGTTAGCATGATAAAAAGAATCAAGGCAAAGCAAGTATAAAAGCAGTTCTATAAGTGAAAGTCAAAGTGAAAGTCAAAATAAATAACTACTTGTCATTTTTCTTATGTTAGTCCTTATGCTTGGAAATCTCAGGAGGTGCCCTTTCTTTTTTTTTTTTCTTTTAGGTATTTCCCTCTTCCAAACCCTTCAAATACCACAGACTGTTGTGCCCTGTGTTTTTAAAAGAAAAAGAAAGTTATTTTTATTTCTTTGTTTGCAAGCAGAGAGAAAGAGAGAGAGAGAGAGAGAGAGAGAGAGAGAGAGAGAGAATGGATAACAATGAGAGTGCCAGGGCATAGTGCTACTCCAAAACATCTCCACCCACATGAGTCACCTTGCGAATCTGGCTTTACGTGATTATTGAGGAATCAAACCTGGGTTGTTAGGCTTTGTAAGCAAGTTCCTTTAACCACTGAGCAATCTCTCCAGCCCTACCCTGTTTTGCACCTAGCTCTTATTCCTCCCTCAGATCTCTTCTCACGTGCAGAGTAAGTGGGAAGCATACAGGGAGGTACTGTATGCCTTATTCATACAGGTCCTCTCTAGGTAGTGGCAGTGGAAGCCATTTCTTTTGCTGCTTTCCAGCTGACTGGGCAGCAGGAGACCCTCTCTCTGGCAAGCATGAAATTGTAAACATCAGCCTGGCTCTTGAGCTAGCATCAAAGAAAAGTGGCTCTCCTACAACATGTCTCACTTGGATCTTCGTCACTAATTAAAAAAATAAAATAAAAGGCATAGCCCAGTCAAAAACATCTCCAAAATTGTTACCACATGAGAAAAATATATCACCAAAAGTCTAGCATCTTTTTCCTAATTATGTTCTTCCAACTCCTTGACATATTCACTTATCAGGTCTTTCTTTTCTTCATTATTTAATTTTCCAAACTCTCTCCTCTTCACTGACTGTGACCAGCAAAGATCTATCTTCATATTTGTGTGACTGATTTTTTCTGTCTCAATTTCCTCTTTTTTTGTAATTGAGTCAATTCTATATTTTATTTCTTTATTCCTCCTTAGTTTTCACGAATCCTGGTTTCTACTATCTATTCAATAGCAATTATCAGACACCTGCAAAGCATTTGTACTGCATCCTCCTAGGGACATGTTCTCTACCCAATTATATCACAAACTACATCATGAGATTAAAGCCCCTGAAGACAGAATTGCATCTTCTTTTTCCCATACCATCCGTGGCTATCATAAGTCTTAGTGTAGATATAGAACTTATTAAGCAGATGTTCAAGGAATAAGAAAGTTGCACAAATTAACGGATGAATCACAAATCCTGAGCATTAACTTTGCACTAGGCAGTGTGCTGACAGCTAATGGTTAAGGAGATGGAAATAGATATTGTATCCACAGATTTGCAGTCGACTGTGACCATTTACCCATTATCTGACAATTACTTTTATGTTCAAATATTTTATTATAATGTGATGAACACGTTACTGAGTTTTCTAGACTAATAATTACACCAGTCTAGTCATACAATTAATGATTTAAAAGGTATGAACACTGGAGGCTTTACTTATTTACTAAATCCTCCAATTTTCTTGTAATATCAGGAGCTGAAACTTGTGACAGCAATATATATATATGCCAGAGGAAAAATATTTCTGAAATGGAGTAGAGTTGTATATATTTTATTTCTGGGGAAGTCACTTTCCTGAGTTTTTTCTAGTTATCTTTATTTATTTTGAAAACTATTGAAGAATCTCATAAATATTCTGATGAAAATATGATTGTATTAATAAATATGCAGGAAAAAATTTGCATAGAAATTACAAAGTTGTTCCTACACCTGTGTATTTTCAATTTTCTACTTAGCTATTGCCTACAAACAAAATTTCAAGGCTGTCTGTCACATATATCAGCTCTCTCTTGCAGCCTGGTAATAATCAAGAGAGGTGATGACATTTGACTTACAAGGAAAGAGACCTGATATAAGCGCTGTGTTATATTTCCTCTGTGAGAAACTCAGTAATATCCACGTGGTGCTTTCCATAATTCTGCTCTTTATGAACCAGTTTTGGAAAATGGAATAAACTGGTCAGAATCAAGCCTATTAATTAAATCTGAATGTCAGAAAGGAAACTTTATGAACAACTCAAGCTTTTATCATTTAATATTCAAATTACATGAAATAGACTAGACATAACTGCATGAGGTTTGCCTGATGTATTGAATATGTCTTCCATCCAATACTGCAAATTTAAAAAAATAGCCCCTGAATATTCGAGTTCTTCCCCTCTCAATTTATAAACACATCCCTCATAAGACAACTGTGTAAACTTTGTAAACACTTTGTGGAGTCAATACCATCGTCTTTCTAAGATAGTTTACCTGCTAGACCTTTGATTGTTGGGCATTCACACTGGCAGTACTGTTTCTGAAATCCTATAATTTGCTTCCCTGATGCAAAAGATAATATTTTTTGCAGAAGTTTCCTGTTTGATGTTCACATTCTGTTATAGAACTCAAATTTTATAATTCATTTAGTCTACTTGAATGCATGCTTAACATAGTGGAAAGTCATCTGCTATTCAAGATACTTTTGACATCAAATATCAGAAAACCCAAACAAATTATGATTAAGTATAGTGGATTATTCTCCATAATTTAGCAGCTAAGTAATATAAGAAAGGTGCAGCTTCTTTTTCTATCCTTAGTGTCTCTGGTAACGTACCACCTGCTTGCTTCTTTTTTGTGATCATTACAGATGTTCCATGGAGGTCCAAATGTCTTCAAAGGGGGAGATCCGTCATTTGTTCTCATGTCCTACTTTTCAAGACTTAGTAGAAATTTCTAGACACCACCACATGGAAGCCTCCTTACTTCTCCTTAAGCAATATCATATCTAGCACCTATATCTAATCCAATTAAATAAATAGAAGGGAAATGTGATGTCTACTTAGAATCTATATCTTTCACTGGACCAAGGAAAATGTCACTTACTAGGAATAACATAATATATGGGGAGGGTGGACATAGTATATAATCAGGACCTTCTTTTTATTCCATTTATGTATCATCTTTTTTCTGGTGTTACATTCTACCTCGTGAATTAAGTCCAACTCTGAAGGATTTTATTAGTGTGGAAAACTGGTAAGATGATAAGGAATAGGAAATAATTCCACAATGTATAGCACTAATGGACATGTGTTTGAGGTCATAATGGTTTTCTGCAGAGAAGCACTGAGAAGCAGAAAATTTTAGAAGAAAAGTAGCAATTAGAGACACTGGAGCTGAAGATGGACCAGAGGGCAGATATTAGTGCTGTAGGGTTATAACAATGTAAGGAATATATCATATCAATCAGAGACCCTGGAGATGAAGATGAGACCAGAGGGTAGATATATTAGTGTTGTAGGATTATAACAATGTAAGGAATATATCATATCAATTTTTCAGTGCAAGTTTTGATATAATTGTGTAAATTAACTTTAAAAATTGAGTTGTTGCTTAGCATATCACAGTTTAATTTTGAAGTGACATATCACTTGAATATACTTATCTGAGGATAGGTATTTAAAGTAAGTTAAAATTCTAAAGGCTCATTATAATTTGAGAATTTGTTATTGCATACCTATGAGTGTGGAACAACAGAGTTACAATGACAATGACAATATATGATTCCACATCACAGATTGTTGAATCACTACTGATCCTTTTACTGCAAGTGATGCACAGTAAAGGGGTGGATATATTTCACTTGGAGCTTTTGTATCAGCATGCTAAATATTATTAAAACATTATATAATAAATTAATTCTATCAAGGTAATTTTCAATTATACTATAACAAATAGCAGAAATTAAGTTGTCATTTTCAATTTTTGTTATAATTATAATCACAGAAGAAGAATGAAGTTTTGGATTTCTGAATGATGGGGATTTTTTTTATGATCATTCAATCCACTTGTAAGTAGTGCTGTGATTTGAAACACGGTACAACAACCAAAACAGCTGGTTATTATCTTATGAAATATATGTTCCCAGCTACAGATGGGGCTAAGAACATACTATGTTAGATAGAATACAATAAGCTTAAATATCTTCTTTTTGTTTCTAGAAATGATCTAATAAAAGATTAATAATACGTATTTATTAACCTTGTCTTCAGGATATTTTAGATTCAGTTCAGCTCGCTTACAAGTTCACTTCATCTTTGATATGAGCTCTCTAGTGTTAAATGAGAATGCCACACATGCTTTCTAACTGACTTTAAATTACAGGCATTAAATTCCTGTAAAATGAAATATTCACTAAAGTTACTTTTTATTTGGTAAAAGTTATGTCATACATTGTCTAAAAAGTAAAAAATCCTTTCACAAAGCCCTGCTTATGTTATGAATTTTTATCAATCATATCCTAGAGGCACAAATGTGGAAACATATTTACTATAATTTCTTTTACTTGCCTGTATTATGTTTGGCAAGTGGGCCAAAAATAATCATACATAGTTTAAGAACAATACTCTTACCTTCTTTTCCCCAGTCTAATACTGGGGCTTTAGATTCTGATATTTCCCATTTAACCCAGGATCCTGCATGTTCTTGTTACCTGTGTGAACTACACCTTCTTCCTTTGCCTTGTGATTCTCACAATTCTTCTTTACTTTCTGAGCAAAACAATGTGCTTTCTAAAATATTTTTTGACCCATTTGGCCATCATTTTCACTGGTTCCATATGAAGAACATATGCCTGATTCTTGTGCACAGATAAGAAATTACATTAAATTCCCCATGCTCTCCAAATCTCGGCAGGGGTTCAGGTAAGAGTTAATCTGGTGCTCACATCTAGGCTGATTGGCAATAGTTCTAGTGTTCATGCAGTCTCAGTCTCTGCCAGTCTTTCTCTGGATTTAACAATTTATAGTAGGAATATTTTTTTGTTTCACCATATCTTTTCTTATTTCTATTATCATTTGTTTCTGATCAGGGAGTTATCAAGTAATACAAATTTTAAAATGAAAACAAAAGTTTTGAAATAATTGAGTCCAAGTGACAGTAATGCCTGCATTTTGCTCAATTTTATAATATTTTATCTTTGTTCTTGTATATTATGAAAAATTTGTTCTCAAACAATACTTTGAACAATTGTGATAGATTGAAAATGATTTCCCCATTATGTTATTTTAATTTAAATCAATTGTAATTGGTCTTTGGTAGCATAAAGAAATGAGATAGTCAAATACTCTAGTATTCTAACTGCATCAAAATGGAAAGTATGTCTCCCATATCTAAAAGAAAATAGCAGATTTAAGTGGTAACTGATTTCATTATTACAAAATTCACTGAGAAAGTTTATGTTGGTAATTATTATAACCATATTGAAACATGTTGATCTATATGGGTTTCTCCATAAAATCCTAATTTATTTTCAGAATTATGTATGACAGTAGATTTTCAGCAAGCAGAAGGTTTAAATTTATGGAATTAACTGATTTGTCTGTTTACTAAATGAGATCTAATGAGAAACCACAGGTACTACAGAGTTCTGCAGACATTTGAAGGTAGATCAGAGAATACAAAGAACTTTTAAATTTTATTTATTGATTGATTGATTTTTATTTACTTGAGAGAGAGAGAGAGAAAGAGGCAGATACATAGAGAGAATGGATACACCAGGGTCACTGCAAACAAAGTCCAGATGTATGTACCACAGTGTGCATTTGGCTTATGTGGGTCCTGGGGAATCGAACCTGGATCCTTTGGCTTTGCAGACAAGTGCCTTAACCACTAAGCAACCTCTCCAGCCCCACAAAGAACTTTTTAATCAATGAAGCTTATATTTCTGAGGGGAAACAAACATAAATATATAATAAACACATTATACAGTTAAATGCATGCTATAAGATGATATAAGGGCTGAAGATATAGCTCAGTGGTTCTGTGCTTGCCTAACATGCACAGGAGTTCTAGATTCAATTGCTAGTGCCTCAAACAAAAAATAGCAAA
Organism: Dipus sagitta; assembly: GCA_036346955.1. Taxonomy (NCBI): domain Eukaryota; kingdom Metazoa; phylum Chordata; class Mammalia; order Rodentia; family Dipodidae; genus Dipus; species Dipus sagitta. Next base: position 75,818,661 of record CM070782.1, read on the forward strand.
TGGGTATTGTTAAGAGGAATCTAGAGTGACAGATCTAGAATAGGAATCTGGTTTGCATTTTTCAATAGGATTTACATGTTTCACCTCAGTGAAAAGATAGTATTTTGAAGCCAAAGTGTACATGTAGCTAAGAAACTGAAGTACGATGGATGCATTGAGGCCTTGTGAGTAAGAGGGAGAAAGAGCACAGTGTAGCTTTCCTAAAGAAGAGGCACCTGCTGAGCTGAAGAAAGAAGCTGCCCAGAAAGCAGTAGTGCTCACGCGTGTCTGTAGCACCGCGATGTGAGACTTTCTAGGCTCTTATTTGAGCAAAGGACTGACATGGACTGACTTGCACTGTAAAGCTTTCTCTGACTGCTGTGTTGGAACATTCTATACAGAGTAAAAACACAAAATGGAGGGGCAATTCATTATATGACTGTTAAAATAGCTCAAACATTGTTCCTGGAGCCATGGCAGCCTTATTGGCAGTCTGATTTGGTGTGGGGTTCTTTGTAGCCTCTGGATTTATGCTTTTATAGGATTTGAGTAATTTACCTATTACCATCACCCTGGAGCTACTTGCCAGGCTAGCAGTAAGAGAAGAGGAAGCAAAAAGATTATAAGAGCCACAGCGTGGGTGGGAATACCCTAAGGCATGGTCCCTCGCTACTCCACAGGGACTGACTGAGGCCTTCATGACCCCACAATGATTACTATAACCCCACCGAGGAGGGCCCCCAGGCTAACAGTAGTTGGCTCAAGGGGATAAAAATTTATAACCTGTTATAATATATACATAAAATAAAAAAATTTAAAAATAGCTCAGACAAAAAAAAGAGTGGCATCTTTAGAAGTGAGGTCAAGTCTTAGAATTCGTATAGAGCCCGGACTCCTAGGTAGAAAAACAGAGAGAGAGTGAGAGAGAGAGAGAACAAACCTCTAGCACTATTGGTCTGTACAGGGATTTAAACTGGAGTGCCTAACAAGATATATCATGTTAGAATTTCTATGTATGTGTGCATGCATACGTGCATCCTTGTGTGGGGAATCAGTGTCAGAAGACACCTCACATGCCGTTCCTTGAATTCCACCATATTTGAGGTAAGTGTTTTGTCCACTGCTTTGTATACAAGCCTAGCTTGACTGGGACCTTCAGGGTATCCACTTTTCTCCACTACTGGCAGGCTGGCGTGACAGATGCTTATGACTGCTCATGGCTCTTCTGTGTGTCCTGGGGATTTGAGCTCAGGTTATCACCTTGTACAGCAAGAGATTGCATCCAGTGAGCCATGTCCATATCCCCATGTTTTAATGTGACAAGTCTTCAAAGTAAAACATTAGTAGCCCAAGGAGTACTAAATAGTGAATAAATAAATAACATTTACTGAATGTTTGCAAATGTCCAAGCCTGATAAAAAACACTCTTGTGTACATTATGTCTTTCAGTATCTTGAAACATTTGAGGGATCCAGTTTCTTCTTAACTGAAGCTAACAGAGAATTCTAACACAAAGAAATATGAAATCACTTAAAATTCTGGTGAGTGAAAGAAATGTCCAGGTATCTAGACTAGTTAGATATGCAAATGTTTTACTGCTCCATGCATCATTTCATGATAGTTAACATCATACACCCTATTGCCAAACAGGTCTCACCCTTCTAGTCTGTGCCAAGTACAAGCTGTCTGAATATGAGTGTTATGTGCAACCATACTTTCACTATGCTATTTTTAATCTATAAACTAAGGATATCAACAGTTGTAGAAATTTTCTTTCTTAATGATAAATATAGACACTCCAACAAGGAATATCTATACCTATGCTTTATATATAAGTATGCATAAATTCTTAGCTATATACAAGTTTATATATATATATATATATATATATATATATATATATATATATACATATATATATAATCTAAATTTCTAGTGATACATGTGTACATGTCAACATATATTGACACACATGTATCACTAAGATAATGCCTGCATATTATGTTGTATATAATGAATGTACCACTGAGAATAGGGCCTGATGTCTGGTATTGTTCTTGCCAGCTACAAAGTTTTACTAAGCAACATTTAAAAACACACTCACATGCATAATATTATCAAACTTAAAAGGTGGATGTAGTTAACATTTTATGTAAAGCATTTAAAATTGTCATTGTCTTGAAACAGTTCTTTGATGGTTAAATTCTGTTGTCAGCTTAATCACATGAGGAGTTAAGAGACATGCCTCTTGCCTGTTGGGCAGGTCTGTGAGGTTATTTTATGGAAGGATTAATAGAGGAAGTCCTTCCACCACCGTGGGCTGCTATTCCAGTGGTGGGCTATGCTAAGAAGTAGCTTTGAGGAAACACAGACCCTTTTCACCTGATTGCCCATACCACACACTGGTGAATGCTTTTTACCTGGCTGCCCTCCTTAGGCACTCCTACATGTATCTACCCTGTTTTCACTAGCCTTCGTAGACATTTGTACTTAATTTCATCAGCCTTCCAATGCAGGCTGAAGAACAGTGGCTCTTGGAAATCCTCCAGGCCTTCAGTGCCAGATTAGGACTGCTGAAGCATCCAGTTTGTGGACTGAGCAGCCACTGAGTTCCTAGGCACTCAAGCTTAGAGGCAGCTAAAGTTGGATTTCCCAGTCTATATCCTATAAACTACTACAATATATCCCCTTTATATTATAAATGCCTTCTGTAGGTTCTATTCTCTTGAAACTGCTGGCTGATACAAGTTCCAACACTGCAGTGCATTTGGTAAATGTTCTCAAACAATAATATCTAAGGGCACAGAATCTGAAAGTCATCTGTAATTTTGAATGGACTGGCTTATTTCACATCCAAAGCAGAGAAATCGGACTGTAGTGCCTAGGAACCACTGAGTCCTTGGCACACTAGATACTTGATTATTCTTTCTCATCTCATTGCATGTTGCATTGCACGATGATTTATCAGTGAAATATTTTAGGAAACACAAAATCATGTCCCTCTTATTAGTAAATCCAGTGTAAAAAAATTGAGAAATCATGTATTCTCTGTGAGTTAATAATTTAAGTGAGTTAATAATTCAACAGGATTTTAATAGTATAATTACAAATATAAATATTTTAATAACCTTAACAGCATAATTAGCAGAGGAACTATGTACTGATTGCAAATGATTTCTTATATATTCAGTAAAGTAAATGTTGTAATGTGTTTGTCACTACAAGTTATTTACAATAATGTTTGTACCAAAAAGAAATAAGATTTGTTCATAACATAGCCTGAAATTCATGCTCTTTGGTACATGCAGCTGTTAGCAAGACCAGGCTTTATAATGGGGTTGGGTTTAATTTGGAAGGATAAACATCAGTCTGTGAGTAAAACAAAAGGTGAAAATAAGGCTATAAATAAAGGAGAAATCAGAAATAAGAGCCTGTTAGAACAGGTTAACCTAAGGAATTTCATTAGAAATCTGTTCTGGGTCTAAAGAGAGAAAGTAGTTTTGATGGCACTATCAAGGTTTTTGATCATGACTGGGTGGTAGGGAGACCACTCCCTCGCAGGGAACTCAGAGCATAGAGATCAGATTTCATAATTATGGGTTTAGAACAATGCCATTTACTATTTGCATTAATTTTTGTAATTCTGTTTTTAAAAAGGTGAATAAGTTACAATCCCATGTAGGAAAATGATTATGCAGTTCCTTACTTTTACTTTGTTGTCTCTTGCCCGTTGTATTATAAGGTGGCTCAAAAATACAATTCTTCATTTAAAAATATTTTTAGGATTTTACATATCAGCTCACTTTATTAGGAAAAAGTTGTAAATTTAAAGTCAGGGGAAAACCTTATATGATTGAAATTATATCTAATTTTGTCTTTGATTTTTGTGGGATTTAACACATGTTAATAGTGAAATATCTTTGCACAAAATCTCAGATGAAATGAACTATTGCTTGCTATATTGTCTGTGAAACAAGATATTTTAAAAAACCTAAGGTCAATCGTGATCTTATTGTATCAACATATAAAATCCTTAAAAAATAAACTTTTAAAGTATATAGAATGGATCAAAATTTTTATTTTGCTATGGAGGGTGATTTACAATCAGTAACTCCTGTTAAAACACCCTTAATTCCCTATGCTAGTTTATTATCTAATGAGCATTTTGTTTCACTTATTCTGACTACTTTGTTAAATAAGTTCCTTCTGCTTGTGCCAAATGCCTCCCTTCTGGAAAATTTGTCTTAAATTCTGGGTCATCTCTCTAATGTTATGATATTACTGTGCCCTATCTCACATTGCTCCCAAGTCAAAACAAGTAGTTAATTAAATTAAACTAGCCAAAATTATGTTTAACAACATCATGTAACTAATGAGCATGTATAATATTGCTAAAAATAATGGCAAGATATTTAGTAATTCTCTTCCATCATTTTTTTTGGGGGGAGGGCTTTTTGAGGTAGGGTCTCACTCTAGTCCAGGCTGACCTGGAACACACTATGCAGTCTCAGGGTGGCCTCAAACTCACAGTGATCCACCAACCTCTGCCTCCCAAGTGCTGGGATTAAAGGCATGCACCACCACGCCTGGCCTCTTCCATCTTTTAATTAAAGCAATTACACAGTATTTTGGATGTTTGTTGTGCATACAAAACACAAAACATTTTATTGACTGAGACTTCTACTTGTTCCATCAAGCCCATGAGCTTTAAGACAGGACCGATTCAGATTAGTTTAAAACTTTACTTGTGACTTAGATGTGTAATATTTTAATTAATATTTTAGGATCATTTTATTTTAATATCATCACTGATGTCCTTACATAGTTCTATGTCTATACATAGGTATATACACTATTTCTCCTCATTAGTTTCTATAGGCTATTAAGTGACTTTTTGTGGCTCGGGGTAAATCTCTTTTTGTTTTTTCTGATTTGTTTTGTTTTGGTTTTTCGAGGTAGGGTTTCACTCTAGCCCAGGCTGACCTGGAATTCCCTATGGAGTCTCAAGGTGGCCTCGAACTCACAGTGATCCTCCCACCTCCGCCTCCCGAGTGCTGGGATTAAAGGTGTGCACCACCACGCCCGGCTTAAATCTCTTTTTAAAAATCTTTCCCTATTGGGCTAGACTTATGTCTTAATGGCAGAAAAATGCACAGTTCATTCTAAAATATCCAAGTGCACTTCAGCCAGTGTTATATCTTCATGCTATTACTCAGTCTATAGTACCAGCCTCTCTGCCTCAGTTTACCCACATGCAACACCAGAACTCCTGGTAGCTCACACTTCCTCTTCTTGCTGGGACACTCAGGCTGTACTTACTGACTGTCTTCATACTTTTCATGCAGTACTGTGAACCTGTTTGGTGCTTATATTTTTCTAAATACTCAATATACTTAAAAAATAAATATTGGGCAAAAATTGTGTTTTTTTTTGTATTTTCATTGAATGAATATCATATTTAAACTACAGGGAAACCCTCATTATCCATGGGATGAAGTCAACCAACTCCACCTACAGCTTACCCTGAACTCATCTTTTCTGAGACTCTAGTTATGGGGAGGATTTAGTAATGCTATTGTTTGTAAATGTCTTGAGAAAAAGAGATTACTATGCTAAACATATTTTTGTATTTGACACTAAAGTTGTTCAACATGTGCAATTATTGCTATATTTTGCAGAGCTCAGTATTAAGTATAATTAATAAGAAAATGTCACGAGCTTAGTGTGACTTTAGTAGTTTTGATACTGCTTTGACTGTGTGAAATAACTGTGTGAAATATGGAATGTAGAGATGGGAAGAGACCTTTTATACCAAACAAAAGCGAGCCAGAACAAAGAATTATCTCCTTCAGATTCAAATAGCAGTAGTAGTAATTATCTGTGGATGCGGGGAAAGCACCATCGCTCTTTTCCTCAGCAAGCCTTCTGCGGTAGTACAGCTGGGGATGAACACCAGGACTGAGCTTCTTAAAGGTCAGGCCTGTGGGAAGTGTGAAGATGGTAACATCATGACTTTCCCCATTACCTTATAGTTTGTTTTCTTTTCTCACTTTTAACAAAGAGTAATATACTAATAAATTGCATACTAATCAAGACCCAGATTCTGTTTCTTTCCCCAGTCTCTTGGCAAATAGAAATGTCATACCAGTATAGGAAAGGCAGCCATAATCATTATAATTTATGATTTTCACTCTTGTATTTTAGCATGTATTTGTTTAATTTATTAAGTAGTTCATTATCTAGTGTATTGTCAGAGTGAACTATGCTTTCGTTTTTAGACATCAAAGTTAACTTCTTGATTTTATGCATTTGTGATGTAGGATAATGGACGGGTCATCTCTTTTTTTTTTTTTTCTTTTTTACATGGTCCTACCTGTGATGGGGAGAAAACAGGATTCCATGCACCTGGTTTGACTCTAGGGGTGCACATTCTGAAAAAGTCTGTTTGGGAGTCTGACAGGACTACCTGGCTCTCCTACCCACCAATGCAGGAGCTCTGTTGTCCTCTATCCTTCATGAGAGAACAGCAGACTTGTGCTTACTGTTTTCCACCGTTGTTCTCCCCGACAGTTCTTTCTTTAAGTCAGATCCACTGTCAACTTACTGAAGTACCCCTTCAACCCAGATCATGACCAAACCTACCTTAGCCAAGATCCTAATGGCAACCATATTGCTGAGTGATTGATGACCTGGCCTTCAAATTGACTCCTTCCTTGAGTTCTAACTTTCCACCCACATTGTCTTCATTTTGTTCTTTGTTCCTTGTTCTTTAAGTACGCTTTCTTCTTCCTTCCAAGAGCATCTGTCCCGCCAGGTTTCTGTCCTTGCTTGCCTCCTTTTGCCTCACGTGTGGTGTGTTTTACTGATGTAATCTCTTTCAATTCCATTGCTTCAAATCCATATATAACTCCAGACTCTCCAGACAGTAACTTCAAAATCCTTAATTCCAAGTGACAAATATTTGCTTAACTTCTCTACCGGGTATCCTGCAAGCAATATAAGCCCTATGTGCTCCAGGCGGAGATCAGTATCCTCCCACAAGCCTGTCCTTCCGCAGAAAGATCTAGATCAATACCATCCTTAAGAGACCAATTTTAATTTAATTTTAATTTTAATCAGGATGGCACTGATTAAAAATATAATCCTTTTTATGTTAAATATAACACAAGAATAATATTTCTGTTGCACATTAAGTTAAGAAAATACTTGTTTGAAAAACTGTGATCAGGGTTTAATGGAATTAAATGAATCTCAGAGTACACAAATTCATTAGATTTAGAATATGGAGGTACAAGAATGAAGAAGGTGGTATGGTTGCCCACACCTTTAATTCCAGCACTCTGGAGGCAGAAGTAGGAAGATATCTGTGATTTCGAGGCTAGTCTCAGACTACATAGGGAATTCCAGATCAGCCTGGGCTAGAATGAGACCCTAACTCAAAAAAAAAAAAAAAGGGAAGTGTATGTTTGTTCTTGTAACAATTTTCTATGTGAAAAATCATGAAGAAAACTTAAAACTCATAACATGCTTGATGCCTCCTAAAATTAGGCAAAAATGGTATAATCCTGAAGATATTCTAAGTATCTGAAAGTAATTTTGTATAATTATGCAATATTTATTAAAAAGAGTATTAGCTATTGCAATGGTGAATTAACATTAATAATATATCACATGAAAAATTATGCTATATTATTATATGTATTTTACATTAAATTATGCATTCCAAATTATTCAAAATTTATATGCAGTTTTGTGTAGATTATTTTTTTAAATAGTTTATTGTAGGACTGGAGAGATGGTTTAGCAATTAAGGTGTTTGCCTGCAAAGCCAAAGGACCCAGTTTTGATTTCCCAGGACCCATGTAAGCCAGATGCACAAGGAGCACATGTGTCTAGAGTTCATTTGCAGTGGCTAGAGGCCCTGGTGTGCCCATTCTCTCTCTGTCTCTATTCTCTCTCTATCTCTCTCCCTGCTTGCAAATAAATAAATAAAATTTTAAAATGTATTTATAAAACAGTTTCTTGTAATTTGCTCTTATAATTTAGAAAATTAAGTTAAACTGGTAAAATAGTATTCTTATGTTCTTTATAAATATTTTCCTTTCATTTATTTGACAGAGAAAGAGGCAGAGAGAGAGAGAGAGAGAGAAAATGGGCATGCCAGGGCCTCCAGCCACTGCAAACAAACTGCAGATGCATGTACCCCCTTGTGCATCTGGCTAACGTGGGTCCTGGGGAATTGAACCTGGGTCCTTCGGCTTTGCAGGCAAACACCTTAACTGCTAAGCCATCACTCCAGCCCTCTTATGTTTTTTTTTTAAGTTTTTTTTAGCATACTATGAATAAGATTATTATAGAAAGAATAGTAACTTTATTTTTACAAAGTAAAAACTTTACATGGGACCTTGAAAGCATTTTACATATTAAAATTAAGACATGAAACACCATTTAAATCAAATATGAGACACACAGTGATTTTTTTCCTCTATTTTTAACAAAGAGGCACTTTTAAATTAAGTTTTAATGGACTCAAAAGTGATCTTAAAGGGATATTTCCCTTTTGATAGAAAATTATTCCTGCCTAAATCTTGATAAATCTCCGTAAGACTTTAGTAGTTTAGTAATAAATTCAAGGAGATGATAGGGAATCAAATATAAGCCTGAGCTCTGATGCCTTTGTCTTATCCTGGAAAGATATGTTGGCAACTTCAAGGAGAGCATTTATTTGGACTGTCTAGAGAAATGGTTTTTCCATCTGAGAAAGGGATGGAATGCTTCATTTTTGTTGTTGTTCATTTTTATTTATTTATTTGAGAGCAACAGACAGAGAGAGAAAAAGGCAGATAGATAGATAGATAGATAGATAGATAGATAGATAGATAGATAGATAGAGAGAGAGAGAGAGAGAATGAGCGTGCCAGGGCCTTCTTCCACTGCAAACGAACTCCAGATGCGTGTGCCCCTTGTGCATCTGGCTAACGTGGGTCCTGGGGAATCGAGCCTCAAACTGGGGTCCTTAGGCTTTGTAGGCAAGCATTTAACTGCTAAGCCATCTCTCCAGCCTTAGAATGCTTCTTTACATTTAGGCAGCAATAACCTTCAGTTTAGGATCCTAAATATCCAGAATTTTTTGTTGTCATTATTCACCTCTATTCTCATATATTGTTGTAGTCAGAACATATTTCTATCTAAGTATATATTAGTGGTGATTATATTTGAAAGTCACATCTGCTATTTGAGACTCTTATCACAAAGACTCTTATCACAAAGCTGTAATCAATTTTAAAATGAATAGCTGAAGATTTAATTTGGTGCTTATAATTTAATGAATGCCTTCACCTCCAGGTGCTTAAGATACCACCTATGCTCTCCCTCTCCACTCACAAAACCACTTTCTAATACAACTGTGGCAGGAGACCATTCTTTCCCATTGCTAAAACCAGTGGGCTTTGGATGGAGTGTTTTTCAGATTCACTTTTCATGATTAATCCCTTTGAATTTCTGAAGTCCTGCACTATAAGATTTCTTGAAATTTGTTAGATGTTAGTAGAATCTATTTAGACAAAGCCAATTTAACTATATGTGTGGCCTTCAGATTAGTCCTGCCTATTGCTTCTGTCTCAAGGATGCTGGGATTTATTGGTGTTTCCCACACTGCCCAGGAACAAATTGTGTTTCAGCTCCAAACATGCAGCACTCTCATGAACACGGCTGACACATGACTTTAGACATAACTTGATTTTTACTTAGATTCTGGTGGTCTCCACCAGTTTGATTATAGGCAAATTTTTCAGTTTGCCTTAACCTTTTTACTTAAGTATAGAGTGGCAGAACAATGTTTAGTAATTTCCATAACTTTGAGAATCAAAATGTCATCATGTGGGGGGAATCAACGAGGAGATATTTGGAAGCACCTAACACTGTACCTGGTGTTGCCGTATGTGGATACTTAATGACTTTTGAGTGTCCATTTCATGGTTAACATGCCATTCAGAGATGAGTTAGGTAATTCTTTTTTTTTACTGGGTTTTTTATATTTGTTTATTTGCTCTCTGATTCCCCCCCAAGAACATGAGGGCAAACATTTTATTATTTTGTTTATTCACAAGTGTCATAATAAATGAATTGTGTATATAGTATTACGGATTTAAATCCTAAACCAGTCTTGTACATCATCAAATGGTAGACACTGACTAGAGAGACTCAAAGGGCACTGTCCACAAAGGAGAGAGATGACAAAAAGTAAATAAATAAAATACAACATGGTACTCTGGGAAACTGCATCTGTTTTATTTTGCTGGGATGTTAAGAATAAAGTGGGAAGGAGTCATGAAGGACTTGCCAAGAAAAAAATGTACATTATTACTCAATTAAATCGTTTTAGACTCTTATGTGGCTCCAAATGGGCCTCTCTTATTATTTCAAAATTATTACAGGCGTGGAGGGAAAGACACCAAGCTAAGTCTGTATTCCACAATACCCATTTCTCTACCATAACTTAATGTGGGGTAATGACCATAACAACTTTGATTTCCTTCACGTGTTTTGAGTATTATTTTCATGATTTGGAGTCACGTTTTACTCTTGGGAAATATTTTACTACTTTTGAGTAGACAGAAAAATACTATGTTGATGGCTGTAATAGAAAAGTTTAGAAATCTCTCCACCCAAGTAGAGCACTTTTGATAGACAATTAATCTGAACAGCAACCTACAAGATAAATTCTCAGGCTTATAAGATAGGTAAAAGAGTTATATGTGGCACAATTGAGGTATAAAACACAAGAGGTAAACATGGATCATAGCCTGAATATGGGCAATGAGTTCACATTAATGTTGACCTTGCAAAACATGTACCCCATGTGGAGCTTGTGTCTAACTTACATTTTGGTAAATTAATGTAAACCTTGGAGTATGTGTAAATTGAAGTCATGGTTTTGGAAGAGGTCAAACAATAAAACAAAACAAAACAAAACAAAACACCCAGTGGAGTTTAACAAGGAGGAGAGCAATGGACCAATGATAGATACTTGAGAATGATAATAATACTGACAAGGAGATACAAAAGGAAGCCAATGTACAGTACAAAATAAAGGGATGCACCGAGGCACTGCAATGGCTAGGGAGGCATGGACATCCTAAGCTCAAGAAAGGATGAGGGAGCCTCTGAAACACAAGCTTGTGGTATTTGTAGAACAGACTCAAAGTCATACCTTGTACGTTTGAGAACTAAGATCACTTACCTGGAGAGATTCTTTTAAGCACTAGCCCATCATCTAAACTTGACTTCTCATCATGCTTATCTGAGAATACTTCACTCTTTCTATTGCTTCCACACTCACCACTGCATGTCTTTACACATGGTGAAAATTGTTTATATGAGGATTAGAGTTAATGTTTATATTTTCTGTGGGAGTTTAGGGTTATGATTAAAGTATAAATTACATACCAAACCGCATATCATGGTACTTTAACTGCATGCTTAAAGGGTTGCACTTAGCTTTCACACCATTTACAAGAAAGTCGAACTATAATAAGCACCTTATAATTTAACAGATATTGGAACTTAATGGAAAACATTGGAATGGCTCTTCTAGAACATTTATCTTAAGCATGTAGGGCTTTTGGTGAAGTAAAGGCAGGTGAGTTGAGTTATAACTCATTACATTGTGAGACATAGCAAGAGGAAAAAAGGAAGGAAGGAAGGAAGGAAGGAAGGAAGGAAGGAAGGAAGAAAGGAAGGAAGGAAGGGAAGGGAAGGATGAAAGAAACATATAGATGTATATGGCGGTTTTTTTAATGGTAATAAAATTATTTAGAAGTTTAAAATATGTATATAAATCTATAATAGACTAGACTCTACTGTCTACTCTGGAGTACAAAAGCCAAGATAAGTGGTTTAGTAGTTTTCATGCATGCTCCTTAAATGCTCTGGAGCTACAGAAGAAGCCTAACATAGAATGATTCAGGACTCAATTCTGCATAAGCAGCATATGGAAGTGTGGTTTCACATCCATGCTAGAGTTTCTTCATAATACTCTATCTTTAAAAAAAAATCAGGCATGGTGGTGCACACCTTTAATCCCAGCTTTGGGGCAGCAGAAGTAGGATTGCCAAGAGTTTGTGGCCATCCTGAGGCTACATAGTAAATTCCAGGTCAGCCTGGGCTAGAGCAAAACCTTACCTCGAAAAGCCCCCCACCAAAAAGAAAACACATTCAAAAGCATTATTTTAATAGTTAAATCTATTGGTGCACAGGAACAAGAGTTGTACCTAACTGTTAAAATGATTGTCTGGGGTTCAATTCCTGGCATCACAAAAGAAACATAAAGTTAAATGAAGGTATGGTTATTGGGGTGGGGCGAGTTAGAGGGTTTCTTCTTTTATTTTTTTAAAGGTGGGTACTACCCTCTGGCTAAGGCTGGCATTGAGTTCCTGGGCTTAAACCCCCATCCTACTTTATCCTCAAGCTGTTGTAGCTACAGGTGTTCATCTTTGATTCTAGATGAGAATCCCACCTTTTCTTAAGTCATCATGCTTAAAACATCACTTCTCCAAACCTTATCTATGTTCAAAAAACCATGCAAAGGTCTTTACACTTATGCATACCCATTTTTTTTTGTAAAACTGGAAACATTCTTTAAGAAACCTTTGCAGCTGAGTAGGCAACATGAAGCCGCCATAATGCAAATATAAAATGAAATGGAAATCCCTTCATCGTGTTGTTAATTAATAATGAATAACTTAGTGGTGGTCATTCTGGATAACAAGAATAATGATCATGGTTCAGCCAAATGGTAAGAATAAATTTAAACAAAGTATAAGTTAACATGACAGCTTTATCTTTTTATTCAATGATTTGTTCTGTATTTGCATTTCTTTGCTCCACACTCTATTAAGAAGACATATTGCATGTACATTTTCTTACACTTTTTTCAGAGATGGTATAATTTTTAACTAGTATTACTTCTTTATCCAAAATTCTACTTAACAAATCAAGGGAGAAATAGACTTCTAATGAGTCCTCCACATGCTAATTGATCTTTCGGCAATTTATTGGTGCTTTTTTATGTTATGACTAATAAACACAAAATAATTACATCATGGCTAGCACAAAGCGATATATGTTCTTCTATATGGACAACGAATGAGTTCAAGGCATTCGACTATGTATTTATCCTTTATTTTTTAAAGTGTTCTAATGGAAATAGAGGCATTAATAGAGATCAGAAGCCCCATACCTCCTTATATGAGGCTTTTCAAACTTCTTGTGCTGACCTAGACTGTAAGAGCATCACTTATGTCTTAAGTGAGAGAGGGACAAGGGGGCTTAATACACACACACAGTGAGAGAGAGAGAGACTCATTTTTGAACTCTTTTGCATGTGTCTCTGGATATTTTTGCCCAGTTTTTTGATAGTTTCAGACTTTTAAAAGCTGTTCCTTTCACTGAGAAAGTCCTAGGGCCCAATAATTATGATCATGTTCAGAATTTAAGGGAAAATTTTGATTTTTGTTTTTGGTTTTGATTTACAGCAGCTGTTGTTGAACATTAAATGTAGTAATAACAGCATGTCTGGGACTTTGTTCTCTTGAAAACATCTAAACTAGTATTTCCAATGATGGGATTGTCAGAATATGGTTGTGTAGCAGATTCCTCTGAACTGAAGAATGGAGGAAACTTAAAGGTCAATCAACCACTCCCCAAGGTTATTTGAATTAGAAAATAAAATATTCTAGGAGCTACAGCAAGGAAGTTCTAGAGACTCAGGAAGTCGACAAGTCTGGGAAAGAGTTGTAAGGCCCAACCCTAAGGATGTATAAAGGGGAAATAACTGCTTGTGGAGGAAACTTCACCTGAGCTGCCTGCACTTGCCTGTAAGTCCTGCAGTGTGCTCCAGACTCTGACCAGCAGCTGGAGAGATGCAGCTTGGGTGAGTGAAAGCAGCTGTAGGGAGGTGGTCATCAGGAATGGGCTGATTCTTCTCAGTGGTGTAGCTGTATTGGGGTCTCCAGTAGTCCTCTATGTAAGACCTTACCCAGCTCCCTGTAAGCAACCACAATTAACTCGGTTCACCAAACTGATTTTGGTATAATCGTCCTGACATCTGTGCCCTATTTGAGGAGAAAAGGTACATTCCAGTCACCACAAGGAAAAGGTTTTTCTTGACAATGCTAATTATACTTTCAATTATTTCAGGAACAGTTTATACTGCTTTCCATCAAAGATGCATCATTTTATATTCTTACCAATATTAAGTAGACAGTATAGTTCCTTCCTATTCTTACAGGAGTTTTTGGAGTGAGTGAGTTTTTAAATTTTTTTTATTTAATATAGTTACTATATTGTTGGGTACAAAGTAGAATCACACTATGGTTTTATTTCTTTTCTTGATTCATCAATCATAAGGAATGTCTTCTCAGACTTGTTGGCCATTTGCATGTCTTCATGGAAAAAATATCTAATTTAGTCTATGACCATTTTTCAGATTATTTGCTCTTGTTCTTTGCTGGTTGCTATTACTATCGTGTGTATGGCCTTTACTGTGTTGAGGTAGATTTTTTCTATTCCTAGATTGTTTATTGTTTTATTATTTTTTTTATTATTATTATGAAATTAGTTGTTATTTCTGCATTGGTTGAGATAAAGATTTTGTCTGTCATTGTTAAGGTAGCACCTTACCTTAGACTGAATGATTTTTATATGTTAAATAAAACAGTTGATCCTCTGTATTTAAGTTTTCCAATATGTATATTCAATCAACCACAGACAGAATATATTTTTAAGAACTGTACCAGTACTAAGTATATACAGTCTTTTTGTCCTTGATATTATGTTCTAAGTCATTAAGAGTACCAAGTAGTTACATGGCACTTAAGTATTAAAGTAATTCAAAGATGATTTAAAGTATATTGGAGAATGCATGTGTTATATGAAAATAATATGCCATTTTTATGGCAGGCGGGTATGCTTACACTATGTTCACTAATGCACACTGATACTCAGTTCTCTATGGGACTTCAGCGTTGACAGATTGTGTTATTTCTAGGAACCTTAGAACCAATCCCTAGAAGATTCTCTGGCATAACTGTTCTTGCAGAAAAATACCTATTTGGTCATGGTTTAGGAAATTTAGTGTGTAATTGAATTTTTTACTGAGTTTCTTTGTTGAGTTATTTTGTACCAAAATTCCTAAAAATACTTGTTTACAAGTTTTTTTTTTCTTTTACTCATGCCTTTATCTGATTTTGGTATCAATATAATGCTCTCTACATAGAATTAGTTTAAAAATGCTCTTTTCTGATCAAGATTTTTGACTGTGGTGGAGAGAGGGGCAATTGGTGCTGATACCAATGTACAGTGTAGTAGAATTATCTGCACAACCATCTGTACTAGCCTATGCTTTATTTGTAAGCTATCAATTAAGAAATCATCCATTCTTATTTATATTGTATCTGTTAAGGAATTTTGTTTGCTAATTTATGTGTGCCTACTAACATTTATCCATTTCATCCACAGTATTCATCTTGCTGATTTATAACCTTCTATCATCTTAATTATTCCTAGAATGCTGCCTCAGAGCTGATATAAAGTGGTGTATGATTTGAGGGAAATAAAATGAAAACAAATTATCAGGTATTGATTTAGGAAATATATGATAGAAGGCCTAAGAAAATACACATTTGGACAAAATATACAATAATTGGATATTAAGGTAGAGTTGAGACTTTGAGCAAAGAAGAATGGGTGTATTACCTTCCATGCCATAGGCTTTAACTTGGTTCTCAGTACCAAGTATCAATTTTCTTCCACTGAACAGACCTCATATTCAATCAGAAAACCTGTGGGTATTCCATAACTTATGTGTCACTATTGCAAAGGAGGGTACGTCTTGCCTGGCTGGTTGATCTTGCAGGATCCACTGCTTGTTCATACTGTTGATGGCTTTCATATCCCAGCAGCTTGCATAGCATTTTCCAGCAATACACTGAAGTTTAATGCTTCCATTAAGTTAGAGGGTGAACATAAAAATGAGGAGAAAGTGTTCAACTAAATTTCTATGCTTTCCAAAGTCAATATGTTATATCTTTACCACATTTCAGAATTTTATCTTATTTAGAAATAATTTATTCAATTCCTTTCAATCATACTTAAGTCAAATTTTCCCAAGACAAAACAAAGTAGAGTCATGCCACTTTTATGAATAAAAAAGTCAGGGGGTGGTTTTAAGCATAGTAGAGAGATTTTTTTTTAAGTTAGTAGTGATCTTTTGTATATGAAGGTAAACTAAAACACCTTAAACATTCATAAAGCAACAGTTGATTTTAGATTTCACTTCTTAAGCATAGACCAATGTTAGGCTGTTATTTTTGTAGCTGCATATGTGCACCAACTTGTTTTGACCTCATCAGAGGGTGAGTGACTGATCTGTGTTCAGTGTCAGTAATTACAGCTTTTAGCAGATGCTGCTTTTATGCTAGGAGATTTGGCAAGTAGAGAGCTGAGAGTCAGGCCCACCTACTGAGACCATCCAAGATCAAGCAAAAGACACTCCCCACTTCAAAGACTACTTTTTTACAAGGAGATCTGGTTCTTGGAATTTTTCTACAATTTTAGTAATTCCTACACTTAATGCTGTTGTTTATGTACTAGACAGAGCACTCTACTAACATTGGCAAAAAATAGAAAGCCTAATAAGGAAATGAAAACATAGCGATAAATAAATCTAGGTAGACAAATATAGTTCTGGAGGCCACTTTTTGAGGAAATTAATGAGACACTGAAAACTAAAATTTTTATTTTGAGTATGTGACAAAAGCAGTACTTTACTAGAATGCTTATGTGAAAAATACTTTCTATAAGTTACATTAGCTATCTCTAAATAAACTTGTATTGCTTAAATAAGCATAAAAATATACCAAATTTCATGCATCTAAATATATATCATTGATAAGTAGGTAGAACTTTTACGTTTGCATGTATCACTTAAGAAGTATAGCTGTCTGGGGAGATGGTTCAGCAATTGAAATTATTTGCTTGCAAGGCCTGCCATCCCCAAGGTTCAATTCCCCAGTCATCCGTGTAAAGCCACATGGGTATTTGTTTGGCATTGCAAGATACCTTGTCACTGCTGACACTAACACACACATGTGCAAATAACTAAATTTTTTTAATATATTCATTAAAAATTCATGCTAGGCTGGTGGCATAGGTCTATAACCTCAGAACTTGAGAGGAAGAGACAGGAGGTTCATAAACTTAGGGTCTGCTTCACTTACATATTAGGTTCCAAACTAGTCTAAGCTTCATGCCAGGCATGGTGGTGCACATCTTTAATCCCAGCACATGGAGGCAGAGGTAAGAGGATTGCTGTGAGTTTGAGGCCACCCTGAGACTACATAGTGAATTCCAGGTCAGACTGAGTTAGAGTGAGCCTTAGAAAACAAAAAAACAAACAAACAAACAATGAACTTGACCTGGGGTACATGCCTATAAACTCCACATTTTGGAAGTAGAAGATAGAAAATCATCATCAGCTACATAATGAGTTCAAGGCCAGGCTTAGTATGATATCCTGATATCTTGTAACAAAATAAAACAACTCAAAACAAAGTAAACAAACAAACTTAAAGTTTGTCAAATGATAGCTCAAAAATATATACAGTTAATATGGCTCAATTAATTTTTTACAAGATGGTAATCACCATATGTGATTATACATTAATATTAACATTTTATATGAATAATACACTTATGTAAATGGTGTAAATGGTAAAGTTGGAGACCAAAGCACTTAACAGGTAACTGAGAATCAACTTAGACTATTTCACCAGAGAGCTCTACTTTATTTGGTATATATGGCATCAGTGACTATAATTTTAAGCTTACCAGAAAGTAGAACTGCTTTCTGTGAAGTTATTTATGTATTTTTTTTAGCTATAAACATTTTATTTATTTACTTCTCATTAGAATAAATTATACATTATAAGGAATTATAAGTTTAATAAGTCATTTGTATCTTAAATATGCACAAAGATGCATTGACTATTTCATGTTTTTTAGTCTTCTGAAAATCTTGCAATCTTTGTCAATAGGAATATAGTTCTAGAAATGATTTCTTCAGTAAAAATTAATTTTAGAATGACAGACCTATAGTGTAATGAAATGCTTCATGACAACCATGGCCACATGTTAAATGGATGCTATTACTCTGGGGTTTTAGAATATTATTTAATATGCTATGGTTTATTGAACTCTAGCCTCATGTTCAGGAGTTATTAAACCTTACATAATGAAAATGTCACTTAGCACTTAGGGCCTCAGCATCTTCAATGGAGATGTTATTTGGGTGTAGCAGAAACTGGGACTTGATCATTTTCCATGTCTTCTCTTAGTGACCCAGTGTCATCAGATGGGTTACTACTGTAAAGTCACAATTTTTCTCTTTGGAATTTTGTAAAACTTTTATAGCCAAATTTACCTAAATTTTTATTTTGGTCCTTTGTATTTTGTTTCTTGGTTACAAAAAAGACTTTATCTAAATGAAAATTATAAATAAAGTCACATAATCTTATAGATCTTCTTCTGGACATTTTATGCAGTTTGTCATTTAAACTTTTGGTTTAAATGAAGTACTGGAAAATACTAAAGTCTTCTTTCTGCACTGCTTGCCACTATTTTCCTAAGTTAGTTCACCGTGAGAGTCTAGCATCGGCACTCGTATTACAGGAAACTGAGACACACAGAGATGACACCAGAGACAGTGAAGAGTCATAAAATTTATGCATGTCAACATGGACTCAGGGGAATAACTTCCAAAGCCTGAGTCCTGAGCTCTGATAGCTCAGAGGTTTTATAGACAGTATGGAAGGCAGTCTGACATCAGCTTGAATTCTTTACACTGTTGGTTGGGTTACAAATTTCTAAGGTTACATGATTTGGGGACACAAGCAGAAAATTCCTTAGCAATAAATCAGTGATAAGAAAGCTCAAATGTAGAACAGAAAGCTGTTTGTTCAGGGGTGTTTGTGCCGACGGCTGCACTAAGCAGATGACATATAAACAGGTTGAAGCTGCACAGACAGGGAGGAGACTCAGGGCCATGTGTCTCCCTGGTAAAGCTTGTACAATAAGCTAGTGTTTTACAGTGTCATCTGGGCCCGATTTCTTTGTTAAATTTCTTCTACCACACTTCGCCCTCTGTTCTGATCCTTTGCCTGTGTTCCCAGCCCTGTTCTGATGCCACACTGTAGAGTGCGTGTTGAATGGGTGGCAGTGCATTTCTCTGGTTTTTGTTCTTTTGTCTTGGATTTCATATTTGTTCCCATTTCTCTGTAAACTTGAATTTTTTTTTTACTAATTTCATTAAAAAAATAGATTACTGAGATTTTTGAGAGACTCTCTCAGAGATAGATCAATTTAGAATAGTGACATTTTTGTGTTATGTAATATTCTAAGTATTCTAATTTAAAATATACTATGGATATTTTCATTGATTAGTTTTTGTAATATTTTATACAAAAACTTTAAAGACATTGCTTTAGTTATATTTCTTCATATCTTTGTTATGTGATGAGATAATGCTATATTTTCATATGTATTTATCATATTTAGAAATGCAACCAGTCTATTTTCATGCCACACTGAATGTGCCTGATCTGATCAGATATGGGAAGTTATTCATGATCTGGCCTGGTTAGTACTGGGATGGAAGAAATATAATCAGTTTTGTATACTGGCCTTGAACTTCATGATTAAATTTAATTATTTTAATAGCATATGCATAAATTTTTTTCATATATTGTAATATGAAATTGTATTGTCTGTGAAAAACAATTTTTTTTTCTTTCCCATCTTCAAAACTTTTATTTCTTCTTCTGTTGTTACAAATTGTTGCCACTTCAGGGCACTGTTAATAGCTGCGATAAAAGCCAGTAATGTTTTTCTCCAAATCCCAGAAAGAACATTCAATAATTAACCATCATCTGAAACATTCTCTGTGGAATTTTCCTGGCTAATTATCAAATACAGAAGGTATCTCTCTTTGTGAGAGCCTATCTTTGTTTTTGATCATGAATATGTGTTAAGGATTTTTCTGATGCATTTATTTTAATGTTTAAATCCCTAATATTAGCATTTGTCTTCACTTATTTTTACTTGTTTCCTTAGTTGCTATAATTTTACTTGAAAATTTTGTTTTTCTTTTTTCTCTGTGTTTACTGTCAAATCTAAAGCCCTCTCCACCTCAAAGCAACATCCCCAGCCCGTCAGGTGTTCTAAGTAAATTTCTTTCATACATTATAACAAGTTTGGTTGTTTGTTTATATGAAACATTGTGATTTTCTAATTTAGTCACCAAAATAAGGAATTAATGACTTTTATTGTTTCAGTGGACTTATTAATTTGCAACTATCATCTACTTTCTTTAAATGCTTCTTGTATTTTCAGAATTTTTTTACTGTTGTTATATTTTCCTTATTCCTGACCTTCCTTTGTAGTTTAGATTTATGTTTGTCTACAGTTTTACATTTCTTTTAGAAAATTTGTATGAAATATATATGTATATATATAATTTTTACATTTGAAGTTTTGATTTAAAATATTGCATATAATACCCTTGACTAGTAATCTGTATTTATTTATTATTGGTTTTTTGAGATAAGGTCTCGCTCTAGCCCAGGTTGACCTGGAATTCACTCAGGGTGAATTCTCAGGGTGGCCTCGAACTCGCGGCAATCCTCCTACCTCTGCCTGCTGAGTTCTGGGATTAAAGGCGTGCACGATCGGGCCTGGCTTTGACTAGTTATCTTGTTTAAACACTTTAATGCCATCTGCCACTTAATCTCTAAATTTGTTAGTTATCTTTATAGTTTAGATTACTTTTGATCTTAAATAAAATAATTTTAATTTGGTGAAGTAGATTGAAACAATGTACTTCATGCCATATTTTTTTCAAAGAAAGTTTAAAAATAATGCACCTAAACTGTTCTTCATCTGTATGCATTAGTGACACCAGTTTACAATAAGCATAGAGGCTGAAAACAAGATAAATTTATAATACTACTGCTTGTGGGTGGAGATGTCCACAGTTTCCTTGAGCTCAACTCAAGATGTCAACAAGGCTAATTCCCTGTTAACACTACAGGAAACTATCTTCTTTCCTTTTTCGCTTTCTAGATGTTGTTTACATTCCTGAGCTCATGAATTCTTGCACCCTCAGTATTATTCCTTTGAACTGTCCTTCATTTGCTAAGTGTCCTTGTGATTACATTGAACCCATCTGGACACATTCCCATCTCAGGAGCCTTGACTGAAACTCAGATACAAAGTCACTGTTCTGTTGATTGTCTTGTTATGAAGCAAATTTGCAGGTTCCTAAGATTAGAGCATCTCCATCTTTGGGGACCATTATTGTCTATAATATCTCATTCCTCTTTTTCTTCTCTTATCATATATTTCATATGGTTTACTTTTAGATATTTATCTCTTAAAATCTTATTCCCCAGTTATTGCAAATGTATTTAAATTAATTTGAGGTTTCTAGTGAACCTTAGTTTGAAAAATTCAACTTTGGGAAGTTCAGTTTGATTACTTTTTTTTTTTTTCCAAGAATGACTCCCCATTGCCATCTTTCCAAGGTCTGTTTGTCTGTTTGAAGTTGGGGTTATTTATACTTCAATATGTGAGGCTACAAGTTATAGCTACTTTGTGAATGTCAACTTAGCTGGTGGAACAGAGTGGGTCTAACAGTCTTTTCCTCCAGATTCTCAGGGACATTGATTTATTGCCTTTTATGTTTAAATATTGAAGTTGAGCTCTCAGAAGACAATCTGACATTTTCCAGTTGTGAATGACCTTGCAAACTGTATTATGGAGCTTTAAGTACTTAATCAAGATGTATCACATTTTTGTTACTTTAATGCTTTCATGTTTATTATCAATCTTATATTTCAGGAATTTTCTCCATGTTCTGAGGGGATTTAATTCTAATTAATTGGTTCTATACTTTCAGGGACTCTGATCATCCTCAGATTTTTCAGCTTGCCTTAACATTCATTCCATAGTATTTATGTACTTTAGTCACTGTGCCCCATTAATCTTTGTCCCATTTCTAAGGATATCATTTTTCCTATTTGTCAGGAATCATTTTTCACTTGTCTATTCTCTTTTCTATATCTTATATATTTACTAATTCAATAATAGTGTCACATTAGTTCTGTATTTGTGTTTTTACTACTAAATTTTCCTTATTAACCTCTCCCTGTTGTTTTATGACTTTATTTTTTAGATACATTGGAATCACATTTTACATATCAATTGCACATTCATTTTCTTTCAAAATAGAGCTTTGATAATATGTGCCCCAAGTGAGTATTTTTAAGAGAGAAGATGTAACATACTTTCTATTTGCATGACTGTTATTTGTTTAACTTCGGTATAGATGCTTGCTTTCTCACATATACTGACTTTTATTTCTTTTCCCTCCAAAACTTTAATCTGTCTCTTTGTCTGATCTCTGATATTCAAAGGAAGGAGATTGCTAATGAAGGTGGTATGGGAATATTCTGGGACTAAGCACAAACCTTGATAGAAAGTGTAAATTGTGTTTTGCTCGCTAAATGTTCAAAAAGCCAGCATGTACCTTCCAGAATAAACCAATGTCTCAAACATCACATTTGATTTGGATGCAAAACCTTAGAGACTTGGCATTTGTCTGTGAAATTTTCCTTTATTTGAACTGCTGAAAAGTTACCTTTATCTAGCCTCTATGATTTTTCATTATTTTCTTTCTAACTATGGTCCTTGGCTTGAAATATTAAGGATATTTCTCTAATCATTTTATTCCTTGCTTCAAATCAGTCTGTGAGGGATTTATGGAAATAAATCAGTCTTGTATGTAAGACTTGGCAGTTTGCTACATTTGTATTGAACTTGTGCTTTAAAATACTCATAGATGGAGTGGAAGTTTGAGTTTTGAAATATTTGTATTATCTTTGGATGATATTTATCAAGATTTGTTCAATATTATTTTCTAAGCATAGGTTTTATTTTAGATCATGCAATGTATTTTGTCTCTGGAGAATTTCCATAATATGATGAGCAAGGAAAGTTGAGGAGAAAGACAGTGGACTCAAACTGTGACAGAAGGAAACTATTTATCGAAAATAGGATAAAGGGTGAGGGACAGAGACCTCTGTATGGGCCAGAGGCTGTCTGCATCTCACCAAAGCATAAATGTACAGATCAAATGAGCAGGTAAAGTTTGGAGTCTAGGGGCTGTTGATGCTATTTTCTGAGAAGTGGTTCATTGAATGTGGATTGTGAGGTTGTAACACCCTAGAAATTTCAATGGAGTTAGGTGTTGTTTGTGGGTCAGGATATGGGTTGATTATTTCTCTGTCATGGGTTGCTTAAGTCAATGTTAGTTCATGGGTCATGAATTTAAGGAGACCCTGCTTTTCTTTTGGGATCAGAATAGAGTCCTTCATATTCAGACTCTGAAAGGATATAAGAAACTGGACCAAAAGAGGAAAGCTCGTGGGGGGTGACTTCCTCCTGAGAGGGGTCTCCTAGGGAGAGAGATAGGTATGGTCAGATGAGGAATGGGGGCTAAAGTCTTCCAGGTGCTGGTGTTGGCCAGCCATAAAGAATTCTGTCACTCTTTGTGATATGAACCCATGAATTTTTTCCTGGAGAAAACTGAAGAGATATCTGAAAAAACAGGGACGGAAGGAAACAATGAGCAGGATTATGATGACAGTCCAACAAGGGTAGCCAACCATGGGCTCCAGGACACCCAGGTGTAGGTGTCCTTGTTTTGGGACTCTTCATTGGAGTCATATTTGGATTTTAGATTCTTCTAAATGTTGTCTAGCATTCTCTCTGATTATGCCTGATTGGTTGGTGTAGAAACATTCCTCATTGAGAAAAGCACATGTTTCCCTCCTGTTCTGTAATACCATTTAAGCTCGGGAGTCAGATTGGTTTTGGAGGGTGACTATACTCTGTTGGATCAGGGAGAGGTCCTTCTTGCATGGTATGTAAGTTGACTGTTTTCAATTTGTTGGAGGCCTATGGCTGTGACCCCTGTGGCTGTGGTCCCAACAATAGCCATTTCCAGTAGTACTGGGAGTCAAATGGGGTTTATTTTGTTCCTGAGTGAATAATGGCTAGATCTGGGGCAAGGAAAATCATATCACATTCGTCCCTCGATAACAGGTGTGGATCGCATTGAGACAGGTGTAATGTATGCCCCCTAAGGCCAGGGAAATAATGAATACATGGATGTGATTGGGATGGGGGTGTAAGGTGATGCATTGTAGTTCACCAATGACTGGAACAGGGGTCCCATCTAGACAAACATCATTTTTTGTGTGGGTGTTGTTAGGGAATGTGAGGCTGGAGAGTTCTATTCCTAAGTAAGAAATTTTTACCACCCTAAGACAGATCAAGCAGTCACTTCCTTATTCTGAATCAGCTTGTTTGCGGAATGCATGGCTAGTGTTAGCTAAAGCTATCATTTCTATTAATGAGGGGTCAGGATGTTTAAGATATTGATAAGCATTAGGACTGGGCTGATGGGCAGGAGTCCAGGGGCCTAGAGAGTCTGTCTTGTTTATAGGTAAAGAAATATTAGCTGACTTGATGTTAAGCCTGAAGGTTCTCAGGGAGTAGTTAGGACCATAGCATCCCACACAGTTGAAGCATCACCCAATTCCAAGGTTGTGAGTTCCCCAGTTGGGAGGACTGACAGTGCTTTTTCCAAACCAATCTCCCAAATGTGCCTTCTGGTTCTGGGGCTTTTCTTCATTTTTGAACTCCTCTTGGTGATAGGGTAATTCCTTTCTGGTTTCTCAGAGAACAGGCAAAATCTATGCAGCTGCAGTATGTAAGAAATGACCAGGAGGGACCCCCACACTCATTGGTAAAGTGGATGACATGGCCATGTGCAGTTATAAACACATACCTTAGCATTGGAAGCTAAGACTACTACTGATTTCATCTGAAAAATACTTAATACAAAAGCATGTTGCAATGAAATTTCATTTTTAAGCAGTAAGAGTAGAAAAAAAAAAGGTTCTGTACGACACTTCCAAAAATTGTTCATGGGACAAAACCTGTATTGCCCTGTTTCTCTTCTGAATATTAAATTTGTGTGAAATGAATGGTTACAGAGTAATAGAGAGTGTATTTATGCCAAAATGTTCTAAAGTCTAGTTTCAAATCAAATTTTCTTCTACAGACATATGTAAACTCTTTACAGAAAAATCATTACTGAGAAATTCCTGTAGCTATCTACCCTCACTGTTTTCTAGGTAAGATAGAACTGAGTCAGATGTGTGACACTGTGAACATCAACTTCAAAAGACTAAAAATCAGTATTTGGTTTCCAGTCTTTGTTATTTGTGATTTTTAGAGGTAGAGTCCTCTTGAGTATGGAAAGTAGTCATTATATACATACCAAGCTCAGCTCAAAAGTCAATGGCAAACTTCAAGAAAAAGAAAAGAAAGATGAAGTGCAAATTAGAATAATGGGTAATCATTTTCCAGAGAGAAAAGGCAAAATGTAAGTAAAATGTCCATATCATAGTGTAAAACTTTTAATTTCTTCTCAAAGAATGGTATAAAGATAAATGCAAAGACAATTACTGAAAAAACTTGACTACCAAATTACTGCCACCTACATTTTTCCCATGAATAAAAGAAGAAGCACTAACAGTTTTCAGCAGACAAGTAATATGTTAAAGGGGCATTTTTAAGGCTTCAGTGCAGTGTTCAGGGTGAGTTCGTAGAGAATTTAAGCCAAGAACTTTTGGAAAAAGTAAGTCAGATGAATAAAATCTTTAAGGTTTAGACTGATACAGAATAAGAAATGACCTTTAATTTGGCAATTAATCAGCCATTCGCCTGTGAAGCTATAATTTCGGAAAAGCTATGGTTGGAAACAAGTCCCTGACAGGTTAAAATTTCTCATTTAGACCTAAGGTGAAGCATTAACATTAAATTAGGAGAAATCATAGATTTTTAACTAAGTCCCTAAAATATCCTCATGTACTGAGTTAGACCAGAAGGATACTAGCTTTATTTAGAAAATTTACATCTCTTTAATTAAATAGTGGAGTCATAAATATGAGTAAAGGCTGGTGAGTGATATATTAAACATGTGTATGATATAAAAAATTTTACTTGCTTCAGAATCCAGACTAACCTAAGGCTGGCTGATGATGGTAATGATGAAGAATTGTGAAACATACTTAGTGTTTCATGTCAAGTGCTTTCACATGAATTTCTTTATTTAACTTTTCCAGCTACTTCCTCAGGTATTCTATCATTGTTCACATTTACACATTTTAATAGAAATGATAGTTACATACCCACACATACCCACACACACATACTATGAGGTTTATGTTGATTAGAATAGTTCTAGAAATGACTTTTGAATTTTAAGAAATAAACTTAAATTTTTGTTTTATGGACAAGAACAATTCATAAAAATATTAAGAGTTGTTGTTATCATGCATTATAAAGAAGAAAAAATATTTTTGTTGGCAATATTGTGAATAAAAACTGTGAATACATTAGGGAGTACAAACAGGAGAGAAATTGCTTAGGTTGAATTTCTGAGGCTTCCATTTCCCAGGTGTGTTCCATGGGCCATGGTCCTTATTTCCACATCTGTTTTCAAGACTGTAGAATTTTCTGCATAATGGGGTGAAGCTTTCTCTAAGACCTTAAATGAGATGATATAAAAGAAAATATCATAACTTTTTAAATTAAATTTTATTTTTTAATTTATATTAACATCAGAATTATTTTTACTTTGAAACAAGAAGAAACAAAAATGAAAGATTTCTCTTTTTATCTAGTTTCTGTTATATTAATAGTACAATTTGCAGTTAATCTATGTCAACTACATATTGCCAGACTGTGTCTCATTATAAGCTTAAGAGAAGTCATTAATTCTATAAATAATTAGCCAGGTGTTAGTAATGCTAGTAGAGGTTCAATTTCCTTTCAGCTCACTATACTTAAATAAATGCATATTTTAAAAATGATAGCTGTGATTGAAATTTAATTTAATTTTTAATTCTTTTGTTGCATAATAAAAAATAAATAGTTGTATTTGGAATCGTGTAATTAATAATTAATTCTATTGGTTTGATCATGAATCCTGGCACAAACTGCTTTATATAAATATTCTTAAAATGGGGCCATGGAAGTTCCCCTTTAAGGTTAAATAATATAGTATTAATAGTAGAATGATCCTTAGGAAATTAAGTTTGGTGAATTATGTCTAATAACAAATACAAGCCTCTAGCTGCTTTAATTTTGAGAAATTTTGGTGACTCATAGATACAAAATTGAAATACTTCCAGTCTTCTCATCTTGAGAACCATTCCATTAGGCTTTGGGGAACTTTCTTAGAATGAAAGTTTAGCATTCAAGGGGCTGGAGAGATGGCTTAGCCATTAAGGCATTTGCCTGCAAAGCCAAAGGACCCCATTTGATTCTCCATGAGCCTCATAAGCCAGATTCGCAAGGGGGCACATGTGTCTGGAGTTCATTTGCAGTGGCTGGAGGCATGGCGTGCCCATTCTCATTCTCACTCTCTCTCTCCCTCTGCCTCACTCTCTCAAAATAAATGAATAAATTTTAAAAATTAATATTCAACTTTATTAAGTAGAATAGGCATAATTACATGTAAAGCTAAAATATGAAAGTATATTTTAAAATAGTCACTTTTTTCTAGCTTCAATTTACTCTAATATGCTTTTATACAAATGAACATCTGTTATGATAAGAGTAAACCTTTATTTGGAAATAAATTTGATGCAACATAATGGGAGTGATGCGCACTGTTTATAAAATATGCTAATTTTAAATTTTGTATCTTCAGATTATTTTCACTTAGATAACTTGTTTCAATAATGAATAATAATAATAATAATAAATATTTATCAATGCTTCCTAGAGCTGAGTTTTGTGCCACAGGCTCACTAGCCCATTATCTAATATTTATCACCTCTTCTTTGCAACTTCTTTGACAAATTACAGTGCTACTTTTCCTCCCCAAATCTCATAAATGCAGTCAGTCCAGTTTTCAGAAAAAAATGTGTGACAAATGCTAGTAGTGGAACATCCCAAGAATACATGACCATGATTATGCCAAACTTCGGGGCTGTTACAAACGGAACCTAAGGCTGGCATTCAGTGGTGGAACACTTGTACAGCATGTGCAAGTCTCATAGTTCTGTTGTCACACTGAACACAAAGCATAAAACAAAGCCGGGGAAGTCATAGCTCCGAGTCAAGTCGAGAGCAGCAAGAGGAGACATGGTGACTAAATGTAACAGGGCAGCCTTATAGTAGGGTGCTTCATTAAGTAAGGAGACATGGAAGTCTGCATGGATTTTAGAGCTCTGTCCTTCAATACAAAACTCAATTGAAAGTAGATCAAATAATTAAAAATAACAACTGAAACTCTGAAACTACTAGAAAAAGAAATCACATAAGCAAACCCTTTAAGACATTACTAGAGGCAATGACCTCAAAAGCACAGGATTTCAGATGGTAATTTTCTTCCACTTATTTGTTTTATGATTGGCTTTTTTTCATGCTCCATGAAAAGAATGTGTATGTCATGTTGAACATTTTTTGCAGTATGAAATATTGTATATCATTCTTTTTGGGGATCCATGAGTAGTGCCATTTTTATGACCTGCAGCTTAGAAATATAAAGATATGTGGCATTTAAGCAAATGTTTCATGCTTCTTTTTTAGAGTGAAAATGAAATAACCTCATGTGTTCCTTTATCACAGCCAGAACCAATTACTGACTAATTTTGAAACTACTCAACAGGAAGAAAAGTACTCATTCCACCTGGGGTTTCATGCAATGAAAGCATTACTGTATCATGTTCACTTTACAGAGAAATTAAAGTAGAATTTAGTATGCGCAGATCCTTGTTAATTGAAAATATCTTTCTCATTTATACTCATTTTTAAAATTTTGTCTCAGACAATTTACTTCAAGACTTTAGCCAAACCCATAATTATATAAAGTCTAATTTGATGCTTTATGATTTTCTTTTCTTTTCTTTTCTTTTCTTTTTTTTCAAGATAGGGTCTCTTTCTAGCCAAGGCTGACCTGGAATTCACTATGTAGTCTCAGGGTGGCCTTGAACTCGTGGTGATCCTCCTGCCTCTGCCTCTGCCTCTGCCTCCTGAGTGCTGGGACTAAAGGTGTGCGCCACCACACCCAGCTATGATTTTCATTTTTATATGCTGACCTTAGGGTACAAAGAAAAATATGGCAGGGAAAAAAATATCATTGGGGCTGGAGAAATAGTTTATCAGTTAAGCGCTTGCCTATGAAGCCTAAGGACCCCAGTTCGAGGCTAGATTCCCCAGGACCCACGTTAGCCAGATGCACAAGGGGGCACACGCGTCTGGAGTTCATTTTCAGTGGCTGGAGGCCCTGGCATGCCCATTCTCTGCCTCTTTCTCTCTCTGTCTGTCACTCTCAAAAAAAAAAAAAAAAATATATATATATATGTATATCATTAAAATATATTTCTTTTTGTCAAATTGTATGTGATCATGTATAATGCTAGTGGATATTTACTTGTATCTATGAGCATAATATTTAAATCTGGACTTATTATTTTTTATGTCAGCTGCAAGGAAAAGATATTGACTATATCAGAAATTCAAAACAACTGGAGACTTTTATATGTGGACCAGTCTGTTAGCATGTAGATACACTTTGGCTTGAGGAAACAATAAGTGCAAAAATATATTTTAAGAAACATCATCATTTTAAAACTATTTTTAAAATGTTGATATTTGAAATGTCTGCCACATGTTGCTTGTTATGTTTATTTACGATTTTACTTCAATCACCCCAGTTGTATGAAATATATCTTATTTTGATCTTGCTTCATGCATTTCATCTTTGAGTTACAGTTTAACATTCATAAGAATATCTGATTATGATAATGAATTAAGTTCAGATAAATAGAATTTTAGTTTTCAGATCATTCTTTATCAATACACAAATCTTTATATACAAATATTTATACTGCTGAAAATTTCCTATGTGACATACTTTTGCTGTTTACTGATCTTCTTTGGAATGCTTTTAAATTCATCATAAAATATATTTTGTGGTTTAGAAGAGACATTTCATGGGACAATGCTTAAACTTGCACTGGTTCGAAACTTGATTTTTACACAGGGGGGATAAATAACCTCATTCTTTAATTTGAGTTTGTCTGCTATGTTTTATTTTTCTTTTTGAGTAGGCACTAAATAATATTTATATGCATGAAGAAGAAACTGGATCTGTGTTATTCAATAATCCCTGTCTTCTACAGTTTGATGGCTTATATGATTTAAGGTCAAAACTCTTGTGTTCTAGGATATCACAGATGTTCCCCCAGAGTACCTCTAGGGTGATTGGGTTTTTTGCAGTCTGTCCTTCCAGGAATTCTATTAGTATATCACAGCAATAATCCTGTTCTTGGAACCCAATAGATTTCAGCTCTGGAAGCCAATGAGATAGTAAGAGGTTCCCAGAGTACTGTGGTTGTGTATGTGATTTATTGTCAGATTATCATGTATAAGAATAACTTGCTTGGATGAAGTTCTATAAAGGAAAATCCATGTGGCTTATATATGCAATGTCCGTTGTATTTCTTCAGAGACAACAGAGAAAGGATATTAAGACATTAAATGAGAAAGAACCATTTAAATATTTTATTTTTTTACTCATTTCAATATTACTTATAATTGTTTCACTTTTCTGAATCTTATCTTTCTACTTAGTCCATGGGGGAAAAAATAAATATTGAACTTTTGGCTCTAGCCCAAATATTTTCTTGTTCAACTCTTAATTATATTCAATAAACAGAAAATATAATGTATTATGTAATTATTTAAAATCGATTTGTTTGAATTTGCATGTGTGTATACATGTGTATGTAAACATGTAGGGGGAGGATGTGCACACCAGAGGACAATCTCAAGTGTCATTCTACACATGTCATCAACCTTTGTGTGAGATAGGGTCTTACATTAGCCTACAACTCACTGAATAGGTTAGGCTGGCTTTCCAAGGAACCCAAAGATCTACCTGTCTTTGCCTCCCCAGGCCTGGGATTTCAAGCACATGCTAACATGCTTGGCCTTTTTGTTGTGTTGTTTCAAGGAGTCTTGGGTTAGAAAGCAGGTCCCCATACTCACAAGGCAAGCACTTTACTGACTGTACTGGCTGAATTATTACTCCAGCCCTATAAGTCAAGTTTTACAGGGCTGAGGAGTGACAAATCTAATATTTGTTTTAAATTTTTATATTATAAAGTTTCAAATATGTCCAATATAGAAATATACAGACACTTCATAGTCTTATCCTCTGCCAAAACTTTACCTAAAATAATTTTTTAAATGCTAACATCTACTTTTTTGACATTTTTTATTTTACTTTTGATGTGTATGTTGTGTGTGCATGTGTGTGTGGGTGCACATCCCATTTCACACATGTGGTCAGAGGACAAGCTTCAGGCCAATCCTCGACTTCCACCTTGTTTGAAGCAGAGTCTCTCCTTATTAACTGTTGTGTTCACTAGTCTAGTTAGACAGGTGCTCTTCTAGCAGATCCTCTTGTCTCCACCTCCCATCTCACTGTAGGAGTGCTAGAATTATAAGTGTTAATTCTACATTGTTGGTGTGGGTTCTGCGGATATGAACTCTTATTCATGCCTGCCCAGCAAGTGCTTTGATACCGAGCCATCTTCTGTAAAATTTTGGTAAGTGTATTTGAAACAATAAATATTTTGCTTTAATCATCATGATCACTCCGTTTTGGGGGTGCTTTAGGATTGCTTCTGGGGCTTCTTGCATTTACCTCTAAAGCCATAGATACTATGGTATCTTGTTTAACTGCTTGTGATGTTATCTGAAGATATGTTGTTTTTCCTTGATACTGACTGCAGGATCCAATTAAGCCTATGTGTAGAACAAGACAGAAATGTTGCCTTTGATCAGAATCGTGTGGGAAGCCGGCAGAGCAAGAGCTAGCCTGCACATTCAGTTCAGAGAGCTCTGAGGCTTGTCCCCTTCCATCGCAAATGCAAACGCCAACACCTTGGTGAAGACCCAACTGATTATGTATCTTACACTGGTACCGCCTTCCCCTGCCTCACTGCCCTGGTGCTCTGTAATCTCTGGTATTCCCCTGCCTCACTGCCTCACTGCTCTGGTGCTCTGTAATCTCCGGTACCTCATTTCCCTGCCTCACTGCCCTGTTGTTGCTCTGTAATCACATTTCAAATATACTGCTTGCCCAAATTATTGTTTCAGAATCTACTTTGTAACAAGGCAGAAGTCACACTTTTTGAAGACATCGATGATAATTTCTTAATGACATCAAATAGAAGTTACATGTTGACATTTACGTTAATCAGACTAGACCATTATTGTACTATGCATTACATATCTGAATTCAAATATGTGGCATGTATATGATTTGAAATGTATTTGAAGTATTTTTTAATCAAGCTGTATGTATAGTTTCCTCCATGTCTGATTTTTTTCTTGTAGCTTCTTTTTTTATTTGAAACTGGAATGTTATACTTGTAGCATTTCCAATGCCCTGAATTATGGTGACTATACCTCACAATACAGTTTAATGAAATATTATCCATGGCTAATTGCAATTTGGAAATAGAACCTGGATTAGATTCAGGCTTTATTTTTTTTAATTTTCTCGGAAAAACTACCTTCAAATATATCTCATATTCTACATTTATTCAAGACACATAATGAACACATCTGCTTTCTCCCTGCCATGCTGTTATAGTCATAAATAAGTGGTTGTACCCATTGTTGTAGGTAGTTCCACAATCCTGAGATGAACATCCAACCAAACACAGTTTTATGGGATGAAGCTTACAGTTCCAGGGTAAGTTCCATCTTTGGCAGAAGAAGCTGGCTCTCATTAATAAACCCAATCATAGAGAGAAAAACCACCAGCACCCAGCAAACACTAAAAAGCAGCAAGCAGAGTCTTGTAGAGCTCAAACTGCTCTCTTATACCTTTGGTCTGGAATTCAGATCCTTCCCCAGTGACACCTTAGGGCTGGACTCCAGGATCTGCCCCTACTGACACCTCCTCTAGCCAGGCAGCAGCAGACCCAAGTTATAAGCTTACATAAAACCTGAGTCTAAAAGGACATTCACTCAAGCTACCACACTCATTGTTTAGGGTGTGTAAAATGTTGATAATATCAGAAAATGGTTCACTTTTGTTAGTTTGATGAAATGTGACAGTAATAATAAACACTCTCATCTATATTGCTTTTTAATGGTAAGTGTGTCCCTATTATTTTCCAATACTAGTTATCAGTTAGATTTTATTGGTGGTGGTGTTTGTGTTGTTTTTAGTTCAGTATGATACTGAAGTCATAGACCTAAAGGTACCTGAGGTGTACCACACAATAATTCTTACTTATATGCCCCAATTCCTATGGATTCAAAAGGGGATTCTTCAGCATAGTGAGTTCTTTTTGATACAATTCTAGAAGCAGCTATACATAGCTCCCAGTTTTATGTACTTTAAAATATTCCCTTTATTTTTTTGTAAGGAGAGAGAGAGTGCATGCATATGTCAAGGGACAACCTCCAGATGCTTGCCTCACGTTGGGTGTCTGACTTTATATCAGTATTGGGGAATTGAACCTATGCCATTAAGCTTTGTAGGCAAGTGCCTTTAGCTGCTGAGGCATCTCTCCAGCCCAACCCTTGTTTTCTCTATAACAAGATGTCCCAGGTTCATGTTATACATTTCTGTCTCAGATCTGGATCATCCATTTCCAAAGAAACCCAGGTTCCTTCTAGTGAGAAATGGTATTTGGAAAGAAAAGTTTGCCTTATGTATTCTACAGTTTAGCATTATTTTAGATTTTTTAGGACTGAAAAAATTAGGATATTTTGCTACAAAAAAATACTAAAAACTGAAATTGTGTAACAGACTTTGTCTTTGAAGTATATTTCAATAAACACACTAAAACAATTATGCTACAGGCACTTGAAATATATTCTTGTTAATCATTAATTTAAGTAATTACTATGATATTTATTTTAGCATTTTTCAATAATTTCAAGTTTAAAATCAAGGTAAATTTAAACAATCTCACTTTTCTTACTATTTTTCTACATATTTTTGAATACTTACATTCATCTTTCTTTTTTCAAAGTATTTTTCAAATTTTCATATATTTTGGGGTTGTTTTTCAGTCTTCTGTGTCTTTTCAGATACATTAACACTAAGTTATTGATTACCTTTTGGTATCATTTTCAATATTTGGAGGTATTCTATTTACATAGTGCCTCTGTGAATATTCTAAACATTATTTATTTGAGAGAGAGTGAGAAAAAGGGGCAGATTGATATAGATGATATAAATATAGACACACACACACAGACATACACAGAGAGAGAGAGAAAAAAAAAGGGGGGAGTTCACAAGGGCCTCTATCCAGGGCAAACAAACCCTGATGCATGTGCTTACTTGTGCATCTGTCACAAGGGTACTGGGAAATAAAACCTGGGTCCTTAGACTTTGCAGGCAAGCTCCTTAACTATTGGACCATCTCTATAGCCCTTAATTTTTTTTTTTAATTTGCACTATTTGTAAAGTAAAGAAGGTGCACTCTCCATTACCAGGTAACCAGAGCTACCTATTTTTTTTTTCTTCGAGATAGGATCTCGCTCTAGCTCAGGCTGACCTGGACTTCACTATGTAGTCTCAGGCTGCCCTTGAACTCTCCGTGATCCTCCTACCTCTGCCTCCAGAGTGCTGGGATTAAAGGCGTGCACCACCACACCCAGCAGAGCTACCTGTTTTGAACATCTTCTTATTTCCTTTTATAAGTATGTAATTTTGTTCTCCTCTGTCTCTCTTCCTGCTTTCATTTTTATGGCTAGTCATGACTGTATTCTGAACTAAAACATATTTGATTCCATAAAATAGAAAACACCCTCAAAGCCCCAGGACAATACTTTTGCAAAAAGAGAAGCATAGCCCGTGGACTCTTGTATGATTTAGCAATTAATCTGTGAACTGTTTTCCTTTAGATATCACATACAGCTCCACAGATGCACCTAGAGTGAAAATGTAACCACAGAGACTTAAACAAAGGGACCACATGCTATCTGCCTTTGATGCTTAAAATGTCCCCTGGAGAATTTATGTAGATAAATAAGACTTGTTGCTTTTGGACTGTTACAGTGGTGAAAGGCTGTTAGGAACAGACCAGCCTATGAAGACTGCATTATATAAACTGAGAAAATAATCTAATTCTGGGGAATTTTATAGAGTTTTTAAAGTTCTGTCTTTCACTTTTGTTTTTATTTAAGAAAACATTTTTCCAGGCATTATTTGCTATAAAAAGTAACCAGTAAAAAAATTACTCCATTTACTTTTTTTCTAAACCTTGAACTTGTCTTAGTTGTGAAACTCATTAGTGAATTATAATATATATATATATATCAATCTCTACCTATTTGGTTAATATCTGAATGAATGTTTTAAACCAGCATCCATCAGCTTCCTTTTAGTCTCCCATACTTGTCTAGTTGAAAAAAAGTGTGTGTGTGTGTGTGTGTGTGTGTGCATTTGAAACATACCTGGTATATATCATTATTTTTGCTATACGCTGTTGTTAGTGGGACATACAACAATGCATTCAATCATTATTCCAGTGTTGCCTGGCTTTGTTAATAGTAGGGTTTGTACTTAGAAATTATCATAAGCAATTAATCCATACACATTTTAATGCCTTTGCTTTAGGGCACCAGTCTACTTATTTGTTGTACATGCAACAATGGAATAGATGAGTTTTGTTTACCTCTGGATATTGAAAAGTTTCCCAAGGTATGAATATAAGTTATACCTATACCTGCAAGACGTGAGCGACCTGTTTGCAGCACATGGTTCCTAACCTTGGCATTGCTTTTCTTCCATTTCTTTTCTACAGCCTACGCAATGGTCTCACAAAATGTGTATTTACATTTTCTGCTGATTAAGGAAGTTAAAACATTAAACATCATGTGTATTGGCCACTGAGATTCCCTGATTTGTGAATTGTACATCTTTTCTCATTGATAACATACAAGCCTTGATATATTCTGAGTACTTGTATGACTAATGCATTGCAAATGTCTTCTTTCTGGATTATATTTTCATTATCTAATAGTAGTGGATTATATTTTAACAACTTTTTATTATTATTAGCTCAATTACCCCTTTTACTATAAATTCTTTAAACTATTTAGTCCATGCCAATCTGCCATTTCATGAATATCCTAGTAACTGTAATCCTCAGAATAGCACAAAAGTCTTTTTCTCTACAAGACTGTAAGCAGATAATTACAGAGCTGGGTGTACAATAGATGCTTATTTAAACATTTGAAAACATTAATGAATTTTTCTATCAGACTCTGGTGTATAAAGAAGAGACCTGGCTGGTTTATAGATTCAGGGCCTGATTTAGAGGCTAGCCCACTTTGATAGCATACTAAATTTGGGAAGCAGCCAAGGCAAGTTGGGTCACACCTCCTGGTAACCTCTTTGGGCTTCTGCCCCTGACTAAAGAAGCTATCTTTCTTCCATCTTTCCTTCAGACCTAGAACTCATTCTGTAGCCCAGGATAACTTGAAACTCATGGCATTTAGCCTACCTTAGCCTCAGAGTGCTTGGATTAAAAGCATGAGCAACTCTGTCTGGCTTTAAATTTATTGTGAAAAAATGTCAGTCACTGTATTGCAGTTTGCATTTTTTAAAGATTTCCAATAAAAAATAAAGAATATTTGAAAGCAGCACATGTTGGACAATTTACAAGAATTATTTAAGAGTTAGAAATTAATCCAAGAATTATGACAGATTTCTTTCTGCGATCAGATATTGCCTATTACTGTGGTGTTGACTGGCTGTATTACCTTGTTTATGGGTTTCTGTGAACAGAGCAAAACTCTTTTCTTATTGTGGACTCAGAACAAAAGTATCAGAAGACATAGCAACTGTGCTTAAGAAAACATAGCTCAAGCTGTGATCACATATACGCCAGAACTCTGGAGCATTATCAAAGACTGGCTATTAAAATCAGGTCATTTTCACATTCCTTAGTTCATTAATTTCTAAACCATTTCATTCAGTAGTCTAAATTCATATTTTATCTCATAGTCATTATTCTATGATAAATTGCAAAGTCCTTGACATTCTTGCCCAAGCTTATCTTCCAAAACAAAACACCACCGAATGTTCACAAGAACATGAAAACTTTATATGTCCTCTCTCTCCTCTTTCTCTCTCCATATCCACATCATTCCTTCCCTCTCTCCTTTTAGTTTGCTTATTTTATTCATTAATTTTGAGGGCCCTCCATACTATCTATCATATGCTTTGCCAATTTCCATTATCATTAATTGTGCTCAAATGTTCACCATTTCTTCTCTTTTACAAAAACTATTGTGTGCATGGATATGTGTATACATTGCTGGATGGTATTTTACCTTCAGACTCTTTTCTGTTGTCCTGGAGTTGGTGCTAATCTCTTTACCAATTATTTACAGCTGTTTACTCAGTACATTCCATGCCTGAAACTTAGATTTACCGTTTTCCTTCCAAACAGCACATATTTCATAGTATTGAAATGGATGAGAGAAGTAGGCAGTAACCATGACACAGCTTGAATGCTATACTATCTTGAAAGATTAGTTCCGTGTCCTGTGCAGCGGGTGGTTTGTGATATTCATATAAAATCTTGGGGCAGGGTCAGACGTTTGACTAAACACGCAAATATTAATGTCCTTTAATGTTAGCCACTCAAAAATACATCAACTCTAATATAAATGTACTAAAAAGTAAGACAGGAAGAAATCTTAATGATTCTAAAGGGAGAAAACAACATCATTTATGGAATATGACTGTATGTAACAGAATAGCAATATGGAATAAAACAGCTCTATATATCTGTTGACAGTTTCTCATACCCAATGTCAATATATCTTACAGCTTGCACACTTCCTATTAGTGAGCTAGATGAAATGTTCCATAATAAGGTAGATTTATTCAGACCCCATGGTAGTATGTTCCTTTACTAACTAGAATGTATAATATTCATCTGTTTTTGAGTTGACAAGTTTCGTCTTGCTTTGAAACTATCATGAATGGCCATTTTCCATTTTTAGAGTATATTTATTATACAAATGATTTTCATCATGACATTCTCATATGTGTATATCATACCTTGAGATCATTTTCTCCCTATAATTCCTGTGTCCCTTTCTCTTCCCAAATAATTCCCACTCGGCTTCAAGTGTCACTTTTCTTTCAGTCAAATTCCATGTATGAGATAGAACAAGTGACATTTGTCTTTTTGAGTCAGGATTTTATTTCTCTTAAAATAATGAACTTAACTTCCAACTATTTTCTTGAAAATTGCATAACTTCATCTTTCAGTGGATTATTGAAACTCCATTCTGTATGTGTCTCATGTACTGTGCTCATGTGTTGGGAGCTGTGGATAGCCCTATGGGTTGGCTATAAGCATGGGTGTGCATATGTTTCTGTTGCATGCGGACTTGGATTCCTTTGGGTATATACCTCAGGGTGGTACAGCTGAATCCTATGGTGTGTTCATGTGTGTGAGTGTGGATACGCTCATGGTGCTTGTGTGGAAGCAGACAACTTTGGTTAGCAGTCCTCACCTTCCTCCTTGTTTGAGTGAAATATCTTGTTTACTGCTGTGCTCTCCAGACTAGCCTTCCAGACTCCACCTCCCATCTTGCCATCAGAGTGATGGGATTACTATACCCACCATAGCTTCTGGGGTTTTATTACCTGCCGGGTGCAGCTCTCAGCTTGGGTACTCAGGCTTGAACAAATGTTTTATTTACTGGCTTGCCCCGGCCAGCGGGGAGTTGAACAAGGACCCGAGGGGAAGTTAACCTGAATGGGAGAAGGCAAACAGACATAAGAAGGAGACCAAGTCTAGAGTCTGATCAAGGTCTCTAACTTTATTTTTTACACAGTGGTTATATAGGGGAAGAAAAGGGGGGATTAAGCTGCCTGACATGATTTAGGGCCGGAATTGTTAGGAAACTAAGAGGAGGTGTAACTGGGTGTTTATCTAATCTTAGGGAACCTACAGGAGATGTATCCAGGTGTTTTTCTAATCTTGCCTTAACGGCTTGACATCCTGATCGTAAACTGGCCATTTGCAAAAGATAAGATTCTGCAGACCACATTCTTACCTGCAAGCTGGATGGCCCAGCTTTCTGGTGAATGAGTCAAGTCAAGAACAGGCCCAGGCAAAATGGAGAGGCTTTTGCTTTATGGCTCCCAATACTGGCTCACCTACATAGGGCTCAAATTAATTTTTGTTCAGGATGACTGATGAAGATCAAGTTTCATTCTTATGCATACATATATCCAGTTTCTCTAAAATCAATTTGTTAAGCAGGTTATCTTTTCTCCAACCTTCATTGAAATCCAATGGCTGTGTCTTCTATTCTGATACTTTGGTGTATATCTTGATCTTGGTGCTGCACCATGATGTTTTTCTCTCATGGTTCTACAGTGTAATTCAAAAATCAGGCATTGTGATATCTCCATTAATGGTTTTTGCTTAGTTTCTCCATTTGCATATTTATTTATTTAAAAAGTTACTTTTTATAAATTAGGGTATGGGAAATGGATAAAAGACACTTGCTATGACTTAAGGATTAGTTGTCATTCTTAGCCAAGTATGAAAAATAAATGTTTTTTGCCTTTATAAGAGAATAAAGACACAAGCAAAAAAAGGGAGCTATCCTACAAACAGGATACCTGAAATATGGTCATAGCTGTTTGCTTTTTGCTTCTGTTCTCTATTTATAATAAATATTTTTGTATTTAATAAACACTAACTCTTTTTATAACCAAACCTATCCATTTCTAAACTAAAGTCTTAAGTTGATAGATATCCATGCAATGCAGTTTACTTGGGTAGCCATCTTGAAATTCTAAACAAAATAATTTTTACATCAAAATCTATATGTGGCCAGGCCAATAGCCTTGTTCTAATACTAAAAGAGATTTATTATCTCACAAAGACAAACACTAAATTTCTTTCCAACTTCACAGCATTATAATGCATTATTCAAGTTATCTTTTTGTAGTTTTTGATACATTAAATATCCATTTTGATACATATTTCTCATATCTTTAACATACTGTGCCCTAAAAAGCTATCAGTATATTTCTCCAAAAATTCCTTGTATAATTTTCCTCATATTGGGGGAAATGTTATTATTACCCAACCAAGACACAATAGCAGAAAGTGAGGATTGCTTTCACACCATTTTAAAAATATTTTGTTTGACAGAGAGAGAGAAAGACATGAAGATAGAGTGAAATGGACATTCCAGAACCTCCAGCCACTGCAAACAAACTCTAGACACATGCACCACCTTGTGCATCTGGCTTATATGGGTACTGGGGAATGGAACCCTGGTCCTTGGGCTTGAAGGAAAGTGCCTTAACTGCTAAGCAATCTCTCCAGCCCTCTTTCACAACTTTTGTTTCAACTCTAAAGAATATATATGTGTATATATATATATATATATATATATATATATATATATATATATATTACTATCTCACACAATAAATACTGCTCAAATTAATGTTATTAGACTCTGCTGCCATTTTCTCAGTCTACTTCTCTTTCACTTGACTATACATACCACCTTAACAACCTTATCCTGTCTCAGAACCTGTTCTACCTTTCATTCTCCACATTGTGTAGAGACATCTTTCTAAACTGCAAATAAAACTAGGTCACCTTCCAGGTAAACACACTGAAGGTCTGTTTCCTCATTACCTACATGGCAGCATCCTAACTCTCTCAAGACAATCAGCATCTCATCTGTGCCCCCCAGCTCCTTGTCTGTCGCTATTGCTCCCGCTCTGGAGTTTGGCCTCTACAGTTCTAGCTTTCTGACAATCTTGTATAAAACTCCTCTCCTTTGTCTTGGCTTTGCCTTGATAGTTTCCCTCTGCTATTGAAAATCTATTCATCCTCATAAGGAAACCTTTAAAACTTTTGTTTTGGTTTTTTAAAATTAATTTGCTTGAGAGCTACAGACAGAGAAAGAGGGAGAGAGAGAGAGAGAGAGAGAGAGAGAGAGAGAGAGAGAGAGAGAGAATGGGCGCACCAGGGCCTCCAGCCACTGCAAATGAACTCCAGACGCATGTGCCCCCTTGTGCATCTGGCTAACGTGGGTCCTGGGGAATCGAGCCTCAAACCAGGGTCCTTAGGCTTCACAGGCAAGCACTTAACTGCTAAGCCATCTCTCCAGCCCTTTTAAAGCTTTAAAAAAAGGGTTTAAAACCTTTTCTAATTCTGTAAGGCACATTTCATTATTCTCATAGTTTTGCTCTAAAATCATTTGATACTTGAATACCTTACCTTTGTTTTCTAAAAGCCTGGAGTAATTCATGAATAGCACAAATGCATATTTTCAATAAATATATCTATGAATATACGAACAAAACTATGGAAACTGATGAATGTGCATACCACTGGATCAGGTAGACAAGCATAGTTGTAGTCAGGCTGAGTAATAGATATGAATTCATGGAAGGAATAAAATAACAATGTTTCCTCTCAGCTCTGAAAAGTTATAATTTGCATCTTAATATTCTAAACTACCACCAAGTACATGAAATTCCAAATACTTTCA
This sequence comes from Dipus sagitta, assembly GCA_036346955.1. Lineage (NCBI taxonomy): Eukaryota > Metazoa > Chordata > Mammalia > Rodentia > Dipodidae > Dipus > Dipus sagitta. Next base: position 75,860,430 of record CM070782.1, read on the forward strand.
TTCATTCACATGATTCTTCACATAAAGAGTAATGTCACCTAAGTTAGTTTTTGCTATTTTAAAATAATTTAATTCAGTCACTGAATATGATTCAATTCTTCATATATATACATATACATATACATATAAGTGTATATATGTGCTTCATTAATCTCTCTATAATTGTCTTTCATATCCATATGAAAATTAGGGTCAAAATATGCAAATTAGGATCAAAATTAAGAATTCTATGATATATGTGTTTTTATAATACACCATTGTTTTACTTTATATTGAGGGGCTATACAGCGTGACTGAGAGCTGCAGTGTTTCACCATCTGTTGACACATAACCTCTAGAAGATTTTATTTTAAGACATTAAATTACAGAAAACCTGGAAATTAAGGAATATGTAGTATAAATAAAGCCTACTGCACAGGGTGAGATGACTTGGAGGCAAAAGCAGGAGGTTCATGAGTTGGTGACCACACTGGGTCTCAAAAAAGAAAATAACATCCTTCATAAATGCTTCATAAACTGTTATGTTTCTTATATATTAAAATGAACAACTTGTTATAAGTGATCTTCCATATCTTATCAACTTTAACACCTATATTGCGATGAAAAAATGAGTTATCATTCCAATACTCATTCAACATATTTATTAAATGTCTACTATATGTAGGGTACTGTCCACATTTATCAAACAGGCTAAATACTATTTCAACATTTAACAATGACTTTCAAAATAATACAATTTAAATAAATTACATGCTTTAGTTATAGAAATAAAGCATAATTTCTTACTGGCTTCAAATTTAAGATTTTTAGTAATTTTGAATAATCAGGCATAACTGATTTTTTTTAAATATGTTCTTCCCTGTTTCTTCCTTTTTAGTCTCCCCCTCCTATTTTCTTAGTCTTGTATATTTTTTATTTTGTTATGGGTTATGACACCATTTACCATTACCCAGACATTTATTTCACAGGTGAGGTTGTGACACCAAGGAAAGCTTCAATATGTAGAGTAGTTATACAGTCAGGAAATAAAAATAGAGACTGCAAACCATATGTACCAACACCTTTCATTTTCTATACCACACTTCATATTAACTTGTAAGTTAGCTAGAATCTATGTCTAGAAGCACACCAAATTCTGATGCATTATCACAGTCAAAAGTCCACTGACAGGGTGCAAAATATGGAAATCATAGATTTTTTTGTCATATAGATGTATATGTAGAGAGACTCAGAAAGAACACGCATGGCGTCCACCACGTGCTTTCCTGAAGAGGGAAAGTGTCAAAGCAGATACAAAGAAATTCAGAGGAAAGGGCTGGAGATATGGTTTTGTGGTTAAGGTGTTTGTCTACAAAGCCAAAGGACTCCGTTCAATTCCCCAGGAACCATGTAAGCGAGATGCACAAGGTGGCAAATGCGTCTGGAGTTCATTTGCAGTGGTTGGAGGCCCTGGCATGCTCATCCCCTCTCATTCCCCCCTCTCTTTATCTCTCACTCTCATAAATAAATAAACAAATAAATTAAATTTAAAAAAGAAATTCAGAGGAGAAATGAGTGATGAAGAGGGATATCCTCATGGTTGCTCTGAGTTTAGAGTAACTACAAAGGTAGCAAGTCTAGAGTTGGTGAGAGCACCCACGTGGTACATTCAGAGACCAGAGGAAAATCATATGTGAGATCAAAGTGAGAAGTTACTCCAAACTATAAAGCAGAGGCAAGCAGAAGAACTTAGATCAAGAAACAATGTTATACTCCCCTGGCTGGGTGGAGGAAGAGGAACACTCATATGTGTTTAAGCAGCACAGGTTAAGAGTTGGAGACACACACACACACACACACACACACACACACTCTTGGGTTGTAGCAAAAGAGAGGGAGAGGCTGAAAGGCCACAACCTTTATAGTATCCGATTTAGGTATGTAAAGGGAAGTCCTGATAGGCTAGTAAATTTGGTGGGTGGATTTCAGAGCCAGCCCACCTGAACCATTTTATTCAGAAAGTATTCTTGACTGTGCTCTGGATCACCAATCTCAATCAGACATGAGTTCCATTTTTGCCAAGAGTTTTGTTCTTGTGCCAGGACCAGGTAACTTGAGAGGTGGCACCTCTTTAAGCCTCAATCTCTAACTGGAACTGCCTAAAAAGAGCTAGCTTTATCCTATTCTCCTTCAATTCATATTCCTTTTCAACCATGCTTTCAGAAGAAAATAAGGAATACATATAAGACATCTATCTGGTAAAGAGATGTAGATGCTTTTCTATATCCAACAGCATCAGATATCTTAATAGCCCAGGAATGTCCCATTCCTTCTCCACACAATGACATAGCCTTCTTCAGCAGCTAAAAGTGGATGACCAAATTGTTCTTGACCTCTGTCCCGTGTATATCCAGGCAGAGGAGACTACATAACCTGACTGTATTTGCAACCAGTGAAAATCCAGATTGAAGATTCACCTCCAGTATCCTTCCATGTGCTGAAGACCCAGAGGGTGCAATGAAGGTTGGGGAAAATGTCTTTTGTAAAAATCAAATGACTGCTTGTATTGCTTGTCTAAACACATTTTATGGCTGGCAAATGAGTGGATATTAGAGTATAGTTATTACATATTTTATGCAATAAAGTAAAACAGAAATGGACATAATTTGGCATAAATGTTTAAACAAGATTGTTAGCATTTTAATTCTGTTCTGATTGATGTTACTCTCCAGAAGAAAATATTGGCTTTTTAAAGCATGCTTCACTTAATTCTGGTGAGAGTTAGCTGAATACACGCATGTAAACATTAGATTCACCAGGATATAATGGAGTTATACAAAGAAGTATTGCCAAAAGGAGAGTTATCAGCCATTCATTTCACAGTGCACTAATCTGGCTGCAACTGTTTTCTTAAACAAGATAGGGCTGAGTTTTAAAAAAGAGCTTAGAAGGAATGTCACAGAGGGGAAGATTTAGAAAGAAGGGATTTTCAAAAATTTTGCATTTGAGAAACATTCACAGCATGAGTAAAATTCCTGCTTAACCTATGTCAATGAAAACATTCTGAACTGAATTTTCTAGGAGAAAAGAAACACACACACACACAAAAATATGCTTTCTGAAGCCCAGGGGAAAAGCCAGACTGAGCACTGGATGCTACAGAGCAGAATTCTACTTCCTGAAACAACGAGGAAGTGTCCTGTTCTATGTGCTTTTCTGTGTTCATGGAGATGATCATAAAACCTCAGGGTGTGTACTTCTCAGCCAGGTTCTTAAGCACCCACATTTCAGTACTTTTCAAACTATTTTTTCTAAGCTAATTAAACATTAGGAAGTTTTTATTGCTTGCTGCAAAAACATGGCATATGTCAGTACCTTTTGATAACTTTAGGAGGAAGCTAGCCAGGTGGTAGTTTTGATTCTAGTGACTCCTTGGAAAATCTGCTACTGTGGCCTTCTGCAGCGGCAGGGGTGGGATGCAGGGTCTTGCTGCACCTGTGGGAGGCACCAAGGGATCTTGGGGCCTGGTGGAAGAATCAAATTCTTAGGTTACTTGCTCATTATTTCTTTCTTTCTTTTTTTTAATTAGTTTTGTACTCAGTGTATACATTCAAGTTTGTACCATCGTTAGCCTCTTCCCTGTCCTCCTTTCTCTGCAAGGACCCTCCTCGCTGGGGAATATGGAGCATGCATTGTGGGGTTAGCCATCAGTTATGGGTAGGAGGTCTCTGTGTATCATGAGCCAACATGTGGCTCTGACATTCTTTCCGCCCCCTCTTCCACAAATTTCCCTGAGCCATGTTGGGTTCATTTTAGTTCTGCTTCAATGATGAGGTCTTGGGAGCCTCTGTGTCCCTGGATGTCAATGAAATGCTTTGAACACTGAAAATTCATTTATACCTATATTCTCAATTTCTCTATCAAGACTTGGAGGTAGAAATCAATGTCTGTCACATGTTTTTTATTTTTTTTAATTTTTGGTTTGTTTGTTTGTTTTCCAGAGGAAAAAATAGAATCTCAAATGAGCTATGTAGACTCATAGCATTACTTTGGGATGGAACTTAAATTTGAGTCCTAGACTCCAACACCATTACATAACACCAAGTCCTGGCTTTAGAAATGAAGTATTTGCTAATGAATCAATACATGTAATCTGTTCAGCATTAGCCCCCACTAACAAAATACATCAGAATTGCACAAAAATTTAAACAAGCATACATTCCACATATCCCACAGAAGGGATCATGTAAAGGACATTTGTTCTTAATTATCACAAGTTATTAAGTCATTGCCTTATATAATGGTATCTTGTGTTCACAGTAAGTAATACAGACAGGAAATTAGTCACCTGTCACTTAGAGTGACATTTTCCACTAGAAATCAAAAAGGAGAGGGAAAAGATTACTTTGTGCAAAGCAATAGTAGATCAAAATTTGTAAACAACCATATTGTTTTCAAGTGGTTGACAAAATATCCCCAACTAGGTCAGAGATAGACTTTAAAGAGATTCTGTTTTTTGGTATTTCTTGCAACCAATCCCAGTGACTCACAGGTGCTCGGCAAGTACTCCTCTGTGGATTAGCTGTATCCCAGCCTCAAATGTGCTTTTGAATTGTCTTCTTTTAAACGATAGACACATATTGTCTTCTTTTAAATGATGGAAACAATTATAGGGACATAATTAACACCTTGAAATCTTTTAGAAATGGAAACCTTCAGAAAATAAAATTTTCTATGAGTATTAAAACATCATCAAATTAATTTCAACTAAGCTAAATTTACAATCAAACTAGTTGACAAATACTTTTTAAAATTCTTTTGAGAACTAATGATATTCTTCAGTACACATTACAGAAGAGTGAAAATATTTGTCCTTTCATGGACTTAGGGCTGTGGCTTCTGTAAAAACAAAAGCAAAACACAACAAAAAAACTCAGCAAATTCACAGAAGTACGCACATTATATATAGATTTTTTTAAAGTTTTTCTTGACATAGAAAATTAAGAAAACAAATGATGACATAAATGAATAACTTTGGAAATCAGAAAAAAGAGAATATATAATAGACCCTGTATTTCAGTATAGATAAACTAGTTAATATGAAAATATTAAAATTTTCTATTTGTTTTAAGAAACAAACTACAAGTATGAAACCAATGAAATGAAGTTTAGTTAAAACTTTCCCACTAATATAAGTCATCATGATGGGGCAATTTTATATGGCATTTTTTAAATCATTGATTTGGTTCAATACGTATTATGGGCAGAAAAGATTGGAATAAGACATAGGTGAAAAGGTCCAATTCTGAGAAAAGAGGAAGTTGTCATTGTGCAGAAACGATATTTTTGTTGGCTTAGTTGATCCAACAATTAACAACCTTTAAGACAAAACTCTATTAGCTAGGGCTGGAAAGATGGCTTAGCGGTTAAGGCCTTTTCTTAAATAGACTACAATTCAGTGAAGCATCTTAATTTAGTGAGAAGGAATCAAGTATTTTGCTCTCTATAGTTTGGCTTTAAGAAAACATTTGTTAATTCTTTTATCATTTTTCTTATTTATATATCATTTCAGTTCTGTTTAGTACATAGTAGCTCTTTGTATGGCGTTTTTACACCTCCTAAGCTTTAGTTATCTCTCTTCCCCCTTCTCTCCAGTCCCCACTCTCTTTCCTGATTAACTACTTCCAGTCTCACCCTCACTATTTTCATGTATTACTTGTGTTCCACTATCTTTTCCTCTTAACACTTCTTCTCCATCCGCCTAGCCCTTTCTTAACTCCTTAGTCTCTGGATACATTCCAAGTGGTAGACATGGCTCTGGAGATTGCAAGCTATGATCAGCCTAGGAGGGAGACTATGTGGAGTTTGTGATTTTGAGACTGAGATACCTCACTCAAGATGATTTTTGTCCAGTTCCATCCATTCCACTACAAATTTCATAACTTCTATTTTCTTTATAACTGAATAAAATTTCATTGTGTATACGTTCTGCATTTTCATTTTCCATTCATCAGTTGATAGACAACTGAGCTGATTCAATTTCCTAGCTATTGTGGATAGAGAAGCAAGAAACGTGGATTTGTAAGTATCTCTGTAGTAAGCTATTGAGTTCTTAGGGTAGAAGGTGAGAAGTGGATAGTTGTGTCATACGGCATTTCTGCTTATAGTTTTTGGTGGAACTTACACACTGATTTCCATAGTAGATGCACCAGTTTGCTCTCCCACCAGCAGTGAATAAGGGTTTCCTTTTCCTCACATACGCACCAACATTGTTAAGTCTGTTTCTTGACATTCAGCCATTCTGACTGGAGTGAGATAGACTCCCAAAGTAGTTTAATTTACATTTCTCTGATTACTAAGCATGTGACCATATAGCATTCTGCTGTAGATATGGGAAAGGTTTGGGAGACCACTCCCTTCCATAATGTGCTAATGACACTTAAAAGTTGTGCTCAAGGGCAGTCATTCTCTTCTGTGACATACCCCAGTAAAAGATAAGACAAAGGATGAATGCAGGGAGATAAAGGGTAATAAGACATGGTAATATGGAATACATTTGATTAAAATGTAAGGCATGCATATGAAAATGTCAAAAACAAATCAAAATAATATACACTAGCAAATAAGATGAGAAACATTTGCAACTCTAATAATTATCCATTGCATGTAGCAGGTGTCTTTGCCATTTATTTATGTAAAACATCTGTTGTACATACTCCCCTCTCTGTCATCATACTTTCTACATTTCCTCTAGGTACTCTGTCATTGGGATTCATCAATATTTCCCCTTCCTATTGGTGTAACTTTCTACGTAAAGGATCACCTCCACTAATGTCTTCAAAACCTTTGTTCCTTTCTCCTATAAATGTTTTATTGTACAGTATTGAAAGAACCAAACCTTACCTTACTTCTGTGTCTTTGAGCGTTATATTCCATCTGCTTGAAATATCTTTCTTTCACAGCTAGTAACAGCATATTATTTTTATAAATTCCAATCCACCTGTCAAATTTCAACTCAAATGCCTTCCATAGACTTATTCATTCTACTCTCACATTTGAGTTCATATTTATATATAACATAGTACATATTTTTTATACTGAAATGTTGTGCATCTTTTGCATCCAAATAATAATATGCTTTCAGGGGAAATTATTTTCCTATATCTATGATTTCTAAATCATAGTCTGTCATGTGGTACGTGATACTTATTTTGAATGAGTAAACAAATGAATAATTTTAACAGGAGCCAAATAATCATAATTATAGTTCTGTGGACATATAACTGGTGCATCTGTTTCATTTTTTAAATACATGAATTATATATCCATATTTAATAGAAAATTTTCATTGTGTATTTTTCCTGTTGTTTTAATTTCACAATGATCAAATATTAATTATTGCAAGACTTTTTACTCTTTTCAACAGATTATTGGCTTGCTTTAGATATACTGAAGTTTAACTTTCCAGGTGACATAAAAATAATCAAGAGAGACAGACTATAATGATATTCAGGAGCATCCTCCAGTCTTCTATTGAGATATGCTCTGGGAATTTTTTCAGCAACTTTACACCTTTATATCTTCAATGATGACCCTAGACCACAATACATATTTTCACATTGTGTTTTATGACTTTTAAGTTTTAATCTTAAAGTTGGAAGACAAGGTTATTCAGTTGTTTTTTTTTTAATTTTTTTTTTTTATGGGATAGGATCTCACTGTAGCTCAGGCTGACCTGAAATTCGCTATGTGGTCTCAGGCTGGCCTCGAACTCTGTTCAATCCTCCTACCTCTGCCTCCTGAGTGCCAGGATTAAAGGCATGCACCACCATGCCCAGCATTTTTCTTTTTATTTTCTTATTTATTCAAATTTTAATAGGAAGATTTTTATCCTGTTCGCAGGGATAGTAGAAACAGGGAAATGATGTCTTATTATTTTCACAGCATAAGATATAAAATGTTTGTCAAATTATAAATGACTCTATGTTTTGGGGTGCATATTTCTAAGTGAGAAAAGGCAACATGGTTTTGGGAAGTTGGCCTAATCCCAAATAAAATAGCTGAATTCCCTGAGTCACAGTGGGTATGTTTTAAGCCTTCTTCAGTGATGAGCTCTTAGGAGCCTGTGGATCTGTGCTTTGGTAAGTGTTGAGCATCCTCAGGGTCCGTCTTCTTCACTCTGGTGCTGAATGCCAAGCTCACCATGGAAGCAGCACTCTTGCTCATCTCCCCATTTCCTCTGTGGATTCCTCTGAGGCTTGGCTGAAATGCAACAGGTGGTTTATTTCCTCAGATCTCACTACCTTCTGAAAAAGAAAAACAGATTCTCCAATAGAGAGTGAAATCAACATAGGTTAAATGGAATAAGCAATATTAATTTGGAAATTGTTTGATGGATGTAGCCCCTCTTTTAGCTAAAGATTAGAGGAGCTTGTCATTCAAGAGCATCATCTTTGACTCCTTAGAATTCTGATCTGATTCCTGGTTCCAGGTATGGGTTCCTTTCCACAGAGCCGACCTCTTACCCAATCAGAAAGCTACTTGGATAACCACCATGGCTGTGTGCTACCAATACACTGGCGTATAAGATGTTTGTTTCTGAGTAGCTTAGACTCCTGTTGCTCACAACCTTTTTGGCGATTTTCCCCAGTAGCTCAAGTAGCTCTTTCCAGCACTAGACCAGCTAACTGTGTGGGGATCGGCTCTCTTCCAGATTCCAGCCGGGTCTCTCTTCTGGGTTGGCAGCATATAGTGTCTTTATTGCAACATAACTCTGAAAAACCATACACACTTCCAGATTAAGTAGTGTGAAATGTGTTTGTGGGTGAGCAGATAGAGTTATGGCTAAACTTGCTTTCTCTTTTTCCCTGAAATATATATTCATTAATTAGAAATGTAAGTATAAACACTTTTAAAGTGTTAATTTGAAAATACTGTAGATATTTGAAGAGAGACAAAATTAGTTCTTAAGTATCTCTGCTTAACTGGTGAAAAAGCTATCCTGGAACCAAACCTATCTATTTAAAATACATAGACTGTTATGAAAGATTCCATTATTATTAGTTTTTTTTTTTTGAGGTAGGGTCTCACTCTAGCTCAGGCTACCTGGAATTCAGTATGTAGTCTTTGGGTGTCCTCAAACTCATGGCAATCAACCTCCCTCTGCCTCCCAAGTGCTGGGATTAAAGGAGTGTGCCACCACTACCAGCAAGATTCCATTACTTATGTTATAAAGTATTTTTAAAGTATTTACGTTACACACATTATTTAAAATTGAGAACTTATATTAATAGAAATATATTTTTAAAATGTTTTTATAACAATGTATGTAAAAATGTTTCTCTTCAGCCGGGTGTGGTGACGCACACCTTTAATCCCAGCACTTGGGAGGCAGAGGTAGGAGGTTCATGGTTAGTTCAAGGCCACCCGAGACTACATAGTGAATTCCAGGTCAGCCTGAGCTAGAGTGAGACTTTACCTCGAAAAATCAAAAAACCGAAAAAAACCAATGTTTATCTTCTGGGACTTGAAGAAATATCTTAAGAAACGGATACATTTTTACATGGATAAAGTTATCTGAAGTTCTAAAAGTTCTAAAAGGGAGAATAGTCTTTTATTTGAAAGATAAGCATTCTACTATTAACTTAATCCTTTTATAAATAAAATACAAATGTCATATGTTCATAAAATATGATTAACCATATAAATGTTTAATAATTCAAAAAATCCAAAGTTATACATTTTATTAAATGATTTTCCAATTTCTAATACGTGCATTCGGTATTTTAAAAAATTATACTTACAGTTTAGACTGATATTTTCCTTTTGTTTTCTTCCTTTAGGTTGGACAAAATACTTTTATTTGGAGACATTTGATTTATTTTTGTTACGTCAACTTCATCCTTGACTTCTTGAGTCCAGATCAAATTTTAATGTAACCAGAAACAAAACCTTCTCAGCGGAGAAAAATCCCGAACTGTAGCACAAACGATCACTGAGGTGATCTCCATCAGTTTATCTGCCTGAAGCCTGACAGCCATGAGCAGAGTACAGGGCGAAAAAGCCACAGCCTTAAATCTCTTCACTCAAAAATTATGAAGAAGATGAAATACACAGACGAAATGGACTAAGTAAAACAGCCAGCAAATGAAACCAAACATAGCTCATCGATTTCACTATGGAAAAATAATGTTCCCAGATTTAAACCTGCCCAGGAAAATTAAAATCCATCAGTTAAGTCATTAAATTATAAATTAATTCATCACTTGGGAAGGTAGAAATATAGAGATAGAAGGTGTCTTTTGTCAGCATTACTGATTATTTGAAAACATGTAGACAAAAACAAAACTGGAAAAGCAGGAACACTGCAACAATGATCACAATTAAGACAGCACATTGCTATTTGTAGACAGATGTGTGGTGTCATACACACCCTAAAGCCATAATGGAATCAATCACATGGTCACCACTTGCTTGAAAAGTTTCCACCGTCAATGCTTCCCCCTCATTGGTTGAGAGAGGGAGCGTCAGTTCACACTGGCCACTTCTCAATGCACTTCTGATGTTTGCACTGTCACTTTCATTCAGGGTAATGATGTGTTCTGTTATTTGCACAGATGGTCCCACGGGCTTTGAGACCACAACAAGCAATTTCTTGTAGACATCCAAAAAATACGAACTCTTGAGAATTCTCAAGACAATGCTTTATCTTTCTCTGGTAAAAAGTCAATTATCTAAAGAAATGGACTTGTTTTAAATTTTTTTTAAAGTTGAAGAACAATAAAGAAGGCATCAGTTTGGTTGAATAAATGAAAAAGCATTCAAAAAATTTTAATTGAAGATTATTTTATATCACTAATAGCAAGAAGTCAAGTACCATGCACTGTACATTAAACATTTGTGTCAAGCATCAGTTTTTTCTCTTAATTAAACTTTCAGTTGTAATTTGTATTTGACATACAACAGTTTTTATAACCATTTATGTATGTTTCATGAAAAATGTACCAGAAAAGCAAACAACATTTTCAGTTTATTTTTATAAATAAATGTGTGGTTTGTATTAGTTGTAGTTGCTAATTCAGTTTGATTATTCATTATCTGAAGTTGTCCTGTATGGTTTACTGGGAAACTTTTATTCTGTTACTTCAAAACTAAATGGAAACTGTGATTTCCAATAATTTTATGGTATAAAATTAAGCTTTCTATTTTTTAAATTCTGAAAAAATCATATATTTTTCATAATCACTTTCTTGAAAAGGGCTATTTTAATATTAATACTAAAGTATTGGGACTTTCTGTTCATAAAGGGAAATATTTACCAGAAAACAGAAAGATCAATTATTATAACAGTAAGGATTTGCCTTAAGTTTTCTTCCTGGAGTTCTGCTCCAGAAAAAGAATGAAATTAGGTGAAAAATTAGGCCCTTAATCATACCTAATGAGCCCTCATTATTCCCAACAAGAGATCTGTTTACAACCTCCATAATTATACTTAAAGTTGAATTGACAATCTGCATGGAAGATAAATGGAACTTTCAATGAACAAGAGATCATTTATTACCTACAAAATGTTCATCTTCATTATGGCTCATGAACTGGGCCCAGCATTTGTGACTGTTGCTAACAGCAGTGAGTAGCATGAAGTTCCAATATATTATTTAAACAGTTAAAAAATTAACTATGATCTGAAACAAAATTCCTTTCATATTGTTCTATGCAAATAAATTGGTTTATTTTCTATAATTACTCTTGATATTTAGAGTATCCTGCAATGTAATGAAGAAATTGTGTTTGCCATGCAGGGCTTAATCTTCAAAAATTAAGACATAGTACCTTAAAAGGCTTTAGCCAGAAGACAAATTGTTAGTTCCTGTGGAACCTTAAATACTGATTTTATATATATGTATATTCTGGATGTTTCAAATTCTCTAAAATACATAGTGATTATTTCAAACTGTAAATTATGTGAAATTACAGACAGAAAGTCAATTTTCCTCATTTAACAATTAATTCCACCCATCATAAATAATTGAAATTATAGCTATTTTGTGGATATACTCACTCATCAGTAGTATTGTGTCCACTATTTTCAGAGGAGAGTTCCTAAGAGGTTTTGTAAAGATCTGAATTTGTCATTTTTACACATTAGTAGGGTGATTCTGGAAGGAAACTTATAAAGCAAATTTGTTGGTGTCAAAATTCTGATAACTTTTGTAAGATCTTTGGAACAATCTTTAGTTTCCATTGGGAAGTACTAATAACAGATTTGTTTCAAAGTAAAAATGCCAAAATAGCTAATTTTTGCTCACTCTCTGGCTCTGACAATGCAATTCTACTACATATATCACACAACTCCCTTTATTCTGGTGAAATATAGATTTTAGGTCTTTGAGTACTGATACTTTTATTATTATTATAGAGTGCCCATATGGAAGTATACTGAGCTTTAGAAATATAAGGAAAAGAAAAAAATACATCAACCTTATTTTGATGGAATTTAAAATTTAGATGGAAATAACAATGTTAATCACAACTATGTTAAGTTCTACAGAAAAAAGTACACATGGCAGAGACTGTATCCACTGAGAGAAGTGAGTTTTGAGCTGAGATCTGAAGAATGACTGGCTGTAGGCAAAGTAACACAAAACCAGAAACTTTCTGGAGTGAAGAGAAAATAGAACAAAAACGTAGTATTGTAAGACCTGAAATATGATAAATGATTGCAGCAAAGGGAAGCAATTGTGTTGCAGAGAGAGAGAGAGAGAGCTGGTTAGACACATGCTCAATCCTACTGTTTATGAAGTCAGTAAAGATAACAAAACAAGCAGAAACTAAGACAAATGAATAAATAACATCAAGTCTGTCTGGTACAAAGCTCCTGACCTTGATTCACAAAGCAAACTAAATCAGAAAATTATCCAATAAAAGAGCAGGTTAAAATGACCTTATTGAATGCAAGCCACAAGAAAAGGGGACTCAAAAGGAACATTAAGGAGAATAGCAACTGAAAATTAATACTGGCTTTTGGAATATTATATTACAAAATTGTTAATGAAAAATACAAATTCATTCAGTAGGTATGAAGCGCAGACATGAAAAACTATGGATAGACTACTAATAAACATATATAAAAACATATTTAGGTCTGGAGAGATGGTTTAGTGGTTAAGGCAATTGCCTGAGAAGCCTAAAGACTCACATTCACCTCTCCAGGTCCCATGTAATCCAGACACACAAAGTGAATCATGTGCACAAGGTCACACATGCACACAAGGGGGCGCATGCATCTGGAGTTTGATAGCAGTGGCTGAGGCCCTGGTGTGCCAGTTCTCTCTCTCTCTCTTTCTCTCTCTCTTTTGCTCTCTCACATAAAAAATGTCCAGTCCACTGGGCTTGCCTGAGAAAAACAAAACAAAATATTTAAACCAATTTATATTAAATTACATTTGCCTAGGTGGATCAGAAATCCAAAATAGCAGGTACTAATCTATGAGCCCTAGAACTCTGGCACTGAAAATCCATAAACTCATCAGCAGTCAGGTTTTTACCATTTTTCTGCTCCAATATACTTAGAATACAAAGTATTCTCTTCGTGCAAAATGGTTTCTAGACCCTCAGATTCCACATGTACATTCAAAGCAACATAGTGTGAAGAGGTTTTATTTTTGCTTTTACAAAGAAATTACTAAACATATTCAGATAGTGTTTTGTTATATTTTTCATGGTTCACTCTCAAATTAATTAGGTTGGTCTAATTAGGAGGACTAGGATACATCCATTTGGGGTTAGGGGTGTAGTTCAATCATAGGGCAATTGCCTAGCTTCTTTGTTCAATACCATGAACAGAAAAAGAGTGTTTGAACACAGAGCCACAGTGGATACATTTAACATTTTGATAGTAAAGAAGTTAGAGAATTAATGATGGTGTGCATAACAATCTAAGTGATGAAAATATAGCACTGATCCATAATGCTGTAAGAGCAAATAGAGGATTTTAGATATTCAATTATCTGCAAACATGAGGGAATGGAACCTCAAAAGTAAAATAGTTCCGGGCAATGGCATCATATGGACATGAACTGGTAATGCATTCTTCGTAGTCCTATCTCTTCCTCTCTGGGCATCTGGGCTTGAGTAGATTGAAGCCATCTTTGTGTCTCCTGCCTTCACATCACAGTGACTGTGGTTCTTGTCATGTAGGCCACTCTACTTTACATATGATCCAAGGGGTTTTCCAGGGTCAGTGTGACTGTATAGTCTTTCAAACTCTATTACTATGATATTCTAACATATTGGTAAATATAGCCATTCAATATAAATTACTTCTATATATTTGAATGTAGTCTTTACAAATAACTTTTTTTCAGATACAAAGACATTGAAGTTGTCTAGCATCTTTTTATTAAGTAAGTACTTAAGTTGGGGCATATTTCACAGTAGTCTATGAATGCATCAGTCACACTTCTATTATGCACTAGTACAGGGAGTATTGTTGATCAGGTATAATCCAGGTATTTTAAAGATTTTTGATGAATATACACACAACACTAAAGTTAACTATGAAAGCAATGAGATTTATGAATTACAAAGTACCTTCCTCAGAATTATATGCACTTATCTAGCCATACTCTTAAGTCCTGTGCCAGTTAACAGATGCCCATAGCATCTACATGAACATAAAATTATCTGAGACTTACAGGTACAAACAGTACACATTACTGCATATGGTCAACAAAAGAGAAGAAAGTCCACACAAATCAAAGCACTGACATCTTAAAACACAAATTAAAGCTTAGGAATGAAAGCCTAACCAGTCACTATGACCAAGGGAAGCTCTGTAATCATACGAACAAATTTGGTGAAACCCCATATCAGAGGTTCTTTGGATGCTGTATGGTGCATGTAGGAAAATGTCTAAACGTTTCTCATGTATTTATTTTAAATTATCCACTGTTCAGACTGAATTTACAGTATTCTGACAAGGTACAGTTTGTCTAAATAATTTCCATTTATATAGTTGGATATAAATGCAATATATTTTTTGTAAGACACAAGAGCCAGACTATAAAATTAACAATGCATTAGCATCACTTCCTTTGGAAGATTAGCAGCAGGGAAAATGTAATATTTTACCACAGCCCAAAGAAGTGTTCTAAAACCTTGAGTTAAAATATAAATAAAATGACAGAAAGCAACATGGGTATGAAGTAGGTATCTTATATTACTTTAAATTCTATTTGATTCTTTTCCAAAATATTTATATTTATCATTATAAAATAAACATAATACATGTAAGATAAAAGCCTCCATTTATCCCCATTTTCACAACTTTTCTCCAGAAACAATCACAGTATTCTCACTTCTTCTCTCACCCTACACAAAAGTCAATTTCAAGTGAATCTAGGACCTCAATAAAAGACCTGAAGCTCTTAAAATGACTAGAAGAAAAAAGAAAAGAACACTCTGAGACATAAGTGTAGCAAAGACTTTCTGAATAAGACTCTGTATTAGTCAAGGTTCAAATGGCCAGGGAATTAGATAAACATTCAACTATAGTTATCTGAATCTCATGATTATATTTTTCAGAATTTAATTATTATAGCTCAGCCATAGAAAGTTTAAGTTACTTTTAGCTCTTACAGTCAATACTGCCAGGACCACTGGTATAGAATACCCCTGCTAGTATACATTATAGTATGAAAACTCTTTCTTTAAAAACATATAAGGCCATTCTCATATCTGAGAAAGCTACATATTTGAAATTTTCTTTTGGTTACCTGATTTTAATAGTAATGTGTGTGATAATCTCTTTTCTCATATGAGAAAATTCTACCCTGAACTTGGAAATAAAATTAAAAGAAACCTACATTTAAGTGTTAATATGAGGCTTCACCGATAAGGCTAAGCGCCTATGGATAGAGTAATTATAATTCACCAAAAGTGAATAGCCATTAGTTTAGGAAATAAGAGGAGAGATGTTAAATATATTTAAAAAACCAAACATGCTCTTTAAATGTGCTCAAAAACCATGGGACCACATTGAAATAACACTACTATGGTTATGTTAATGGTAAGGCTTGTATTTAAAGATGCCATTAAATCTCTCATCTGCATGAAATCATGCTTTTGAAAGCAAGCAGTGGTTATAAAATGTGAGATGTGGTTTGTCGGAAAAATTTTCCCCCTTAGTAATCAATCATTACAACAGGAGAATGTGCATAACAAAGTAGGACAATTGGAAATGGCAACTTAGCTAACCTAACAATTATGTGAAGAAAAAAATGAGTGCATTTGAATTTCATGTGTCAGGATACTCTGTATGGACACTTAAAATATTAATATTTTCCAAAATAATAACCTCATACATGATTATTAAATTATATTATCACAATTAACAAATGATTAAGAACTAAAACCTGCTTTCTTTTAGATACAAATCCATTGCACCCCTTGGCTAAAAGGAAAATGTTCCATGCTGCTTCTTCTAATAGAAGGCCACTTGAGCAGAGGCTGAGAGGCCCACTAATCACCTGCCATCCTTGGTCAGTGCATTTTCAGTAGATTTATTTTGTAGAATAAAACAGGATGCTTTACATAAATTTAAAAACCAACATGTTTTCTTGAATAAAACAATGAAATTTTACCAAGAAAATTAGGATTGTTCTGTTTTTTAGGGTTTTGAAAACTCTCCATACCCATTTCCATAGAAGTTCTGCCAGTTTAAATTCCCAAGAGTAATGCATAACGGTTCCACTTTCCCCACATCCTCGCCAGCACTTATTGTCACATGGTTTCTTGATGTTAGCCATTCTGATGGGTGTGAGAATTTTGAGGAATCTCAAAATTGTTTTAATTCAACCCAAGTATACCAGTGTTGGGCTTATACCCAAGGAACTCTGTAACCTGACGCAGAAGGACTTGGGCATTTAGGTTTGTATTTGCTTCTCTGTTCACAATAGCAAGAAGTGTAGCTAATCTGCATATCCATCAACAGATGACAAGATAATGAAACTTTTGTAGAGATTCTCAATGGAATTTAGCAAAATAAAAAATAATTTATGCAATTTTCAGGAAATTTGATGGAAGTGGAAAGTGACTTAAGCAACGTAAGGAAAACTAAGCACGACAAATACCATAAACTTTGTCTCATATGTAAATAAACATGTGTGTGTATGTGTTTACATGTATCTGTGGAGGTGTGACTGGGTGTAGACTATAAAACACGAAAGGAGACCACAAGAAGAGGGGTTTACATGTGACAGGAAAGCAGAAAGAGTACTGGGACTAGAAGGAAAGGCATAAGGGGGATAAGAGGACTGAGAGAAAGGGGTGGAGGAGGATGAACAAGAAAACCAAATTATGCATAAAATAGCTGAAAGCAGTAAAAAAGAAAAAAAAATTAGGAGAGCTGGAGCAAAAAAAAAAAAAAAAAAAAGAACGGCAAATATTGGAAAACAAAAGTAAAAGAGACAAGCACAGAATTACTTTCATGAGATTTTGCGTGTGCGTAGTGCTAAAGATCGGAGCCAGGGCTCTGTGTGTGACAGAAACATGCTCTGCTGCTGAGCTACAGCCTAGCTCCCGCACTAGACAGTGCAGAAACAAGACACCACTCTTTTGGTAAGTAAATACTCATAAATTTATGTTTTTGAAAGTGATAGAAAACTATCAATGCCACCTGTTAGGAATAGTGGTTTGGATAACCTGGATATCAACTTATGGAGAAAAGCACCAAGGTATTTCTCCTCAGCATATTCTGGAAGCAAATGATTCCAAACTGATGGAAGCTTCAACTTCTGGAACATTCTCTACATAATGCAAGCTTTAAGTTGGGAGGATTTCTTCCTGAAAATTCATAAGCCTACATTCACGTAGGATAGGTCCAATTCAATTATCTTCCTCTTGGTTTTTCTTCTTTGTTCATTAAACAAATACCAGGTAAATGCCATGTTCTAAAATTTGACTGGCTAATAGGGATGAGATGAAAAGCAGGGTAGTGGACATGCGCTCTGGGAACCTGGATTGTATTTGGAGCACTATAAAGCTTCACATGAAAGCACAGGGTAACCAGACCTGTACAGAGATGGTATAGCCCTCAGGACTTGAGATTCTCTCTAGAGGTTCTGGAATTTTATCTGCCAGGAAGTATATTCATTTTGTTAAGGAACTTAACTTTGCTATGGAGGCAGTCCTCCCAGTTCTAAATAACTATTCAGTCAGGTACCACTACTTGGCATGGGATATCTACCACCTGACTCCTGTTAATTCTCTATCAACTCATATAGATTCTTAGAATCTTTTCAAGACTGTACCTCAAGTGATATATTTTTTTACACAAAGTTCTTTATTTTAAGCCCTCTTTCAGAAAGGATTTCTGTAAGTTTATAACAAATACATTTTATGTAATCAATGTATGTATGCTATAAAAGAAACAAGAACAGACAAACACATTTACTACCAGGGATAATACTATCATAATGCTTAAATATACAATTTAACTCAAAGTCTCTCCAAAATCAGTGCAAAACTTACAATGACTGAGCTGTGTAGTTCAATAGAAAGAGAACAAGAAAGAAAAAGAGTTGTCTAAAGAAATTAAAGTCAATGCTTAATAATGAAGTAATGTACATGAAAGGAATTTTGTGGGTTAGTGGACCAATGTCTGGTTATTTTCTGTTTTTCTAAATTGATATTTGGGATAACTAGATGGCTATATATGAATCCTGAGTTCTCTATGTGATGATTATTTACTCTTTAGAAGCCCATAAAATTCTTCATATTGCTTTCACTTAAGGGAACTCACCATGTCCTATTCACAAGCCGGAGCAAATGGTGCCTTTCCACTATCTTTGCAGTACTGCCTGAGCCCGTCCTCTGTTGACCCACTTGCCGGTTCCATTGTTCTCTCATCTCTGCATCTCAGCCTCAGTCCACTCTCCTCCTCCACGACTCTCCCAGTCTGAACAGCACCCCTAGGATACCCTCACCAAAACCCAAGTAGCACAAGGTTCTCCACGTAGTTCACTGGAGGGGAGGCTCACAGCCCAGCTCAAGTACCACCGCCAATTTTAATTTGTTCATGAGAAGCTAGTAGCTGAAAATTCACTTTGTGTTGCACTATGTTAGATTCCAATTTATTATATATCTTACTTTCTTCTTCTCTAACTAACATGCAACCTTCTACTCAGCCCATCCATCATAGAGCCATTCTCTTCTCTTTAGATCCTTTAATCCCAATTACTGTCCCTTTTTATATACAATAGTTAGGCATCATGGTTTCTTTTTATAAGACCAAGAAACTCTTTGAGATATGTCCAATGACAACTATGACCTTCACTAAAACTTTGAAATTATCAAGTGGTTATTAAATCAATTACATTTTTGGAAAATAGTGGGGTAATCATAGAAATATGTATTTCCCATCTTTAAAGTAAACTACAGAGGGGTTATGGGTGTGTCATGATTTGTTGTTGGTGTTTTTTTTTTCCCTTTGTGTTTGTATTATTTCAAATATTTCAGTGTTATTCTAAAAGTTTATGGGTAGACATATGCCCTATTATAAAATGACAAACTTGATTATTAAACACGGGAGTATTTTTTCACTATGTATTGCATCAGAAAACAAATTTGTATATTTAGAGACCTATCTTTTATTCTGTTTACATTAATGGATTAAATTATGATGTTTGCTGTAAGTGGCCAAAGCATATAATAAAGCATTTATAAAGTGCTGTGGAACGTTAGGTTTATTGCTTGGGGTTCCTAATGAAAGGCAGTATTATTGGCTTGCATTGAAATTTGGAAATGTTCCATGCATGGGATAGGTGATTAGCATTCATTTGGAAGAATGGTGCCAATGTAGAAACAGTAAGGCCTCTTGTCGAAATGATGTTGAAGAACTCAACCACGTTCACTTGGTGTTCTTTATCCTTTCCTGCTCCTTGTACAATGTCATCTTCCATTATTGTAGCTTTCAACCTCTGTTAGTTCCACTTTTATGGGCAAAACTCCCAGGTGTCAGGTTGATTTGCATCATCTTTAGCTGGCTCAGGTGTGGTGATTCTTCATGCAGGTTCCCTGCTCTAAGTGAGATTGTAAGGACTCGGTCCTCCTGCTCTTCTCAGTTCTATAGAGGACCAAGTACCTGGGAGTGAGCAACGGAACACCTGCAGGTCAGCTAAGGACGAAGAAGACATTTCACCAGGGAGGTATCCATGGTTTCAGTGTTCTTCCATCTCTCTTAGCAACATATTACTGATCTCGAGGCAAACAGTAAGTAACAGTTTTATTTAACTTTTCCATCCGTACTGGAAACCACAAAGCAAACTCTGAATTTTGAGATGCAAGCAAACTATATCCATATGGAAAGAGCATCTGGCATCAATTTCATTTTAAGAGCTGGAAGATCATCCTGGGAGCATCCGTAGGAGAACAGATACTAGGAAAGGTTTATGCATTTCTCAAATTCTACTTAGTTTTTATTTAAAATTTTTAAGTTTTACAGTTATATGCGCATACTGAGGATATTATATATCTTGCCTATCACATGGCAAAACATGCAGTATTAATAAAAGCAATAGAAAAATAACTGGACATGATTTAACCAGGAGAAGTGACTATTTGGGAAAATTGAGAAATACTTTTCAAATATGTGAATAGTTAGTTCACATAAGAGCAAAATGAAAGAGAAAGTTGACATGATTAAGGCTTGTTATGTTGATTTTAAAAATGAATTTAAGAAGAAAATCATGACAGTGGCATGTACTGTAATAAATATTACCATAGTGATTTTTCTTCAGTCTGGTTTATCTCTTCCCAAAAGGGCTGATAGAATTTTGGACATTTATGGTCCATTCCTGCTCAGAGTAATGAAATTAATGACAAGCCATCACAAGGAGAAATAAAATCTGATAAAAGAGCAAAAAGAAAACTAATCAAACTTCAAAGTTTCAAAATCAGACATTAATTTTGTAATTAACTATATTTGCAAACTAATATTTAATTGATAGGAAATATTGGTTTTAAAGCAAAGTGTGCTGGGTCTGATGACCATAGATTGGCTGCTCATGAATTTGAATTTGATAGAGGGGCAATAAGACATCTGCTAAGTGTGGGGAATATTACAAAATCAACAGCTTGGTGCCAAAACATACAATCTGAGTGTCCATCTGGCTGTTGTGTAAAATAATGTTTGATCCACTCATCATCCTAATATTCCAAAGGCAAAGCTGAAGGCATGAGAATCAGAGCATGCTCTTTTCCAATAATGGCCTTCAAATAATTGACTTCTCTATGTCCTTGCTCCATAAGGAGCCATTAATTGATTTACTTTGGTGAGACTTATACTTGTCTACTTGCTATAGACACAAACAAGGGATGGTTTAGGTAATGCTGCTATTGTCAAAAATATTCATTATATATATATGTTCTTGAAGGTGAGTGTGTATTGTCATCTACTAACTATAAGTAAAAGTTAAAAATGAGTGACTTAAAATTTGATCTAGATATGCCACATCTTAGACATCTTAGTTATCCATTCTTCTAGTGATGGACATCTTTCTATACAGCAGTAAGAAAAAACGACACAATGAAATTTGAAGAAAAATGGCTGAACCTGGAACAGATCACTCCCAGTGAACTTACCCAATCACAGAAAGATAATCGCTGCATGGTCTCACTCATCTATAGCACATAACCTGAATCTACCCATAATGCTGACATACCCAGCAAGCATCTCTAGGACAGTACAATAGGGTGGGTGGGTCGGGAGGGAGGGGAGGGTAAGGGAGGGGATGGGGAACACAAATCTAGACACAAATGGCAATGGTATTATAAAATTCTACATCCTAAAAGGCAGACCAAATGATTGAACCTTCACCAGGCCCTTAGAGGGAACACTTGAGTCACAATGCACTAGAGAGGGTACGATGAAGACTGACCTTATTCTACAGCTTCTCTCTCCCTCTCCCTCTCTTCTCTCTAACACTTTTATATTACTTATCTTTTTCTTACTTCTCTTCATGGTCACTGACCTGTAACTCCCAGTACCAGCAGGTTGCTTTCATCCACAATGAGCTTTTGATCAGAGTGACCCACCACATAAGGTTTCCTAAAAGAATGACAGATTTCTTTCAGAGTACTAGATGACCCACCAAAGGTTAGTGGGTAAGACCCTACTGCTGAAGACACCATTTGTGGTTGACACGTAACATGGAGTGACATGGCTGGAAGCTGGAAGAGAGTCAGTCCCCAGACAGTCAGTGCATCTAGTACCAGAAGGTGCTGCATGGGAAACTGGGGGAAAATGATCAATATCTGTCCAAGCAACTCATGGTCTGTGGCAGACAGCTTCAGGTTCGCTGAGATGAACTTCCAGACTCGGCACAGTTATGGAGGAAGGGATTTATTGAAGCTTACAGATCCAGGGGAAGTTCCACAATGGCAGAAGAAGCTGACCTGCCTTCACAGGCCCAAGCAGAGAGAGAGAGAAAAGAAACAGCCTAAAGCCACACAGCACACTTCAGGAACTCCAGCTAGGCACACTTTGCATATCTTTAGATTGAAATCCGAAACCCACCACCACACCTTAAAATCCACCCAGTGACACTGCCTCCAGCCAGGTGGCTAAAGATGCAAACTACAAACAAATAAACAACTGAATATATTGGGGGCCATCTATTCAAACCACCACATTCTGCCCCTGGCCCCCAATAGATTTATAACCATCACACATTGTAAATTGTACTCAGTTCAATTTCAAAGGTCCCCACAGGCTTGATCAATTTAAGATATTAAGACCTGTAAAATCATACAAGTTAAACATTTCTAACATATAAAGGCACAGAGTACACATTTTCAACTGGTATAAGGCATAGCAAGGAGAGACTAAAACAATGCAAACTCAACCACCATCAAACAAACATCAGACTTCTGCAGTTCAAGTTCAACATAACCAGAGACTGACAGTCTCCAGATTTTCCAATTCTGCCTCTCCAGCTGGGCAGAGTAGCCAGGGAACACTTCCATCCCAGGCCAACAATGCACTATATGGTAGCACTTGCATAGTCCTGGTATATCCAAAATATCTTGAGGTCTTCATGCAAACCACAGTCCATCTTCCAAAGGCTCTTTCAGCCTATCAGGGCATCATGCCCTGCCTCATGCCGCATCTCAGCAGCAACTCCTGGAACTGTGTGCAATTCATGACCACTCCTCACATTTTCCAAAGGCTCTTTCAGCCTATCAGGGCATCAGGTCCTACCTCATGCCGCATCTCAGCGACAGCTTCTGGAAGCATGTGCAATTCACGACCACTCCTCACATTTTTCATGCTTCTGAAACTAATACTAGGTGTGCAGGACACAGCCATATTCTTAATTCACAGACAAAATAAATCATAAACTTGAAAAGCAGGTTCCTTCTCCAGTCAATTCTTTCCAAAAGTGTTTGCATTTCTATGATAGTCTTTCCTCAGGCATCCTTTCCATGGTAAAGCAATTGGATCATATTCCTTTAAGATTGCTAATGTGTTTGACAATAGCAGATTCAGTAACCTAAAACCAGTCTCAGTGCCTGTAATTTTAACTTGCTTGAGGTTTTCCAGCTTAAAATCTTAAATCCCTCAGTCCACTGTCTCTAGCCAAGCACATCAGTCCATTACAAATTTAACCTTGATCAAACTCTCTGGGCCTAGGCAGCAGGACGCAGCCAGCCCTTATGCCAGTAGCCCAGTTCCAACAAAGTCCTCTTCAGTCTTTCCTTCCCTTTAGAAAGCTCATAAGCCAAGCCTCAAAGTTCAATGCTGTCTGCACTTATCATTCTCAGACTCTCATCAGAATAGTCCATAAAACTTGGCTTACCACTCCAGAAGACATCTTCAGTTGTAAGCACCAAGTCCGTGCCTATTCCTCCAAAACAAAGGTTCCAAAAGATCAATATCCACATGGTCAAGTTCATCTCACCCCACTTCTGGTACCAAATTCTGTATTAGTCAGGGTTCTCTAGAGGAACAGAACTGCTAGAATGAATTATTTTAAAAGGGGATTTATTGGATCAGCTTACAGTAGTCCAATAGCAGTTGTAGGCCCGAGAATCACCGAACCTGGTAGTTGCTCAGTCCTTGTGGCCAGATGCCTCAGCAGTCCTGACCCGGCACTGCAGATGGTGCTGGAAAGCCTGGAGACTTCCTGAGGAGCAGCTGGGTTTCAATCCATGGGGGTCTTCAGTTGATGCTGGTCTGTCGTCCACACTGGTCTTCAATCAATGTTGCAAGGTAGCAAGCAGCTCTGGCAGCCAAATGGAAGGAAGGCAGGAAGGAAGGAAGGGGCTCTTTTTACCCAGAGCTTCCTTGTATCAAGTCCCCCTCTGGGCGGGGCTGCCCATTCTAGGGGAAGGGCTCACCCTGGGGGAAAGACTTCCTCCTGTAGTTGATCCTTCCTAGAAGCAACCTATGGATTACTAAACAGATCAAGTTGACAACACCTTAACTATCACATGGTCTAACCTACTTAGCAGCAAATAACCTGTCGTGATGCTCACACAAGTACAATAGTGGCACACAGCCATGGTGGGAAACCAACTGCTCTTGATTTGGCTCACTGATCTGCTCAGTGCAACGGAACCCATAGCTGAAGCTGGGAAACAAGTCAGAACCATATCCAAAAATGAGCCCACTCTCCATTATCAAGCTACCACAAATCATGGACTATAAGAGGGCCTACACCTATTAAATTATCTCTAAAAACATAAGGGTTATCCCATTTATCTGGTGCTAACTTTACTCTCTGTCAGATAATCTTCTCTTTTTCAGATAGATGCAGACCCTAAGAGAGAACCACCCCATCATACCTCAAAAGGGCCCCAGCTGAAACTAAGAATAATTGGCAAAACAAGCAAGGGTGCTGTTTTCTTGGTGAACCTGGTACTAGCACAAGGGTGAAGGAGATCGACACAGAGAACAATCAACTCCTACCAAATCAGATATCCAGAGACACAGAGGCTCCCAAGACCTCATTCACTGAAGCAGACCTAAAATGAACCCAACATGGCTCAGGGTAATTTGCGGAAGAGGGGCCAGAAAGAATGTCAGAACCACAGGTTGGGTCATGATACACAGAGACATTTCCTCCTACCCATAACTGAGGGCTAACTCTACAATGCAAGACCCATATACTTCAACAAGGAGAAGCCAGGGGGAGGGGAGAGGATGGGGAGGAGGCTAACAATGGTACTAACTTGACTGTATTCACTGAGTACAAAATTAATTAATAGAAAAAATAAAAATAAAAAAAATTTTGATCTAATCCTTTAAAAAGATAATGTTCCTCACAAATTTTAAAATATGATAAATGTGCAAAGGCTAAGAACTGAAATAGAAGAACTTCACTTTCTCATTTCATTATCATGGATTTCAACATTCTCTGGATGAGCTTTAACATGTAAAAATGGAATACAACTAAGACCAGTACACTGTGTTCCTATTCTTTCAACATTAAGTAAATATGTGAGTCATAAAGCCATGGGAATAAATCTTGCCTTTAATCATGAATAGTTTTGTGAGTTTGGCACTTAGGAAGTATAACTTTGCTTTATAGAATATATAAAAATGAACTAAACATGCTGATTTACCCCTTGGTCTAGAGAAAACCGAAAGAAAAAAAAAAACTGCTCTGATTTCATGTTTCTTTAAATCTTTGTAACTATAGACTTCACATCTTTCCAGGGATCCTTTCCTCAATTAATAGAAGTAAAGATGGTGGTAACCCCTGTCCTGCCTCCACCTGTACTCACAGTATTGCCGTATCTACCTTAAATCCAAAAAAGAAAAAAAAAAAATCAATGACTTCCTTTTTATGAAGACACCACCAAAAATTTCAGGGTTAACAGTTATAGTCAAACTGCTTATCCTATATATCTTGCCTATCTCTCATTTTATCTGTTTCTCCAACCTTCTCTCAACATTCATAATATTTTTAAATGTCCTTTGGAATATTTGGCACATTAACAACATGATAAAACATACACACAAAAATCTTCTGTAAACATTCTTTTACTTTTTGGGTTTTGAATGTTACGCAATGTTTCTGTACAACCCCACTTCCCCCAAATGCTTCAAGCAACTGCCGCTCTTTCAGGCAGACAGAGGGAGAGAGGGAGAGAGAGGAGGTATATCATACACGTGTATGATCTCTAGATGGATAAGTAGGGTTTCTTCATAACATGTCTCTTGTGAGTAAAGCCTCAGCAAACACGGACAAGCAGCTGTCTTTGTAGCTGATTCAGATTCATTTGGGTGTATTCCCAGGCGTGGTACTGCTCCATCAAGCCATCAAGACGTAGCACTGTTTTAATTATTTGTGGAATCTGCATGGTGATTTCCATAGTGGATGCACTAGTTAACGTTTTCACCACCAGTGTATCAGATCAAGATTATTTTTCCACACATTGGCTTTGTGTGTCTGTGTGTGTGTGTGTGTGTGTGTGTGTGTGGTGTGCCGGTACCATGCAGTTTTATTTACCATGGTTCTTTAGTATAACTTTCAGCATGTTGGATATCAGTATATAGAATAACTGGTGAATTTTATATCCTTCTTCGTTTTTTAAAGTGTTTATGAGATCTAAGAATTTTCTCTTAGTGTCTTCAGTCTTTTAAGTATAGGAGCATATCATCTATCACCAAATCATATGAAAGCTTTTCTCCTGCTTACAAATTTGAGCTGAAGTTTCATCATTGTGGGAAAGCATGGCAAGATCAGACAGCTGTGTGTCACATCTCCACAACATCAGGGAGGAAGGAGAGAGAGTGAGGTAATTTAGCAAGTGGGACTAGGTCATTGAACACCCAAAAGCTTGCCCTGGTAACAGCATCTTGAGCAAGGCTATAACCTACAAAAGGCTCCACCAGGCATCTTGAATCTCCAACCATGTTGTGTGTTTTAGTGTTACACAGAGCGATAACACCTTCAAACCCTCTGGAGGTCCTCCAGAATCAGTGGCAGCATTTAGCCAGGCTTTGTCCAGCTTTAGTCTTGACCAGCTGGTTTCTTTCTTATGCTAATTTTGCCAAACTTTGGCTAAAGCCTTCATGACCTCATTCTTCACCCTATCCTCCGGCATCAATGACATATGCTTCCCTACCTTGTTAGACTCAACTTATATCTGATATTTCTTTCAGTTTATATAATCTCTCCTTTGCAATGTCTTTTCTAAATTTTTTTAAATTATTTGCAAGCTGAGAGAGACAGAGAGAGAGAGAGAGAGACACAGAGAGAGAGAGAGACAGAGAGAGAGAGAGAGAGAGAGAGGGAGAGAGAGGGTGTGTTAGGGCCTCTAGCTGCTACAAACAAACTCCAGACGCACGCACCACTTTGTGCATCTGTCTTTATGTGGGTACTGGGGGAATGGAACCTGAGTCATTTGGCTTTGCAGGCAAGCACTTTAACCACTAAGCCATCTCTCTGGCCCCATGATCCTTTGCAATCTTTTTATCCAATTTTGGCTGTATAGTTATAAGATCTTATATCTCAAAACTTCTCTATCATTGAAGTTACTATTTGTAAAGTTTTATCATCTATCCATTACATGTTTGATGGTATTTACCAGTGGAACCAGTGGACTTCTGTAATAACATTTTTGGGAGTTGGTTTAAATTACATATAATAAATAGCTAAATGAATACTAACATACTGTACAGTGTTTTATGTCAATTTTCATGAGCTGTGTTTTCTAATAAGTTCTCTTATTGTGCCCACATTTTCAAGATTATTGGCCTAAGGTGGTAACTTCTTAATATGTTTCAAGTCCAACTGATAAAAAAAATCCTTATTTCATTATCAATATTGATAATATGTGTTTTCTTTCCCCTTCATTAATTCATTATTATAAATTTATATTAATAATATTATTGCCTTATTCTAATAAAACTATCTGTGGAAATATAGATTATATACAACTAATAGATTTACTCTACAAATGTAAGTAAGATGAATCAGAGATGTTTCATGTGTTCTGAGAAACAAATGGTTAGTTTCAGTTACATATATACATATATATATATATATATATATGTTTGCATATTTTAGTACATGAAAAATAATGAATAATTTTTATCCATTCTTATAATTTGTCATGCTAAAGAGATTCACAATTATGTAACATGACGATAATTCAAATTTTCATCTCTAATTACATTTCATATGTATATATACATATATACATATATATATAAAACCCTAAAGCAAATTATTATTAGGCTGACACAGTGTTTCTTTTAGACTTACTTAATTTATTGACTAATTATAATTACTTTCTACTAGTACATTTTAAACTTTTATCCATAATCCCTATATTTTGAAATCAGTACAACAGTGAATTCCACCGACAGCTCAAATTGAATTAAATCATTTATATAGCAATTATTTTTAAAACTAGCATACAATGTCTTTTCAAACTTCTTGTGTCATCCTGAAATATTTACCATTATTAGTAAAGAATATTTAATGTAAAAATGAATGGAATAAGAAGAGAAAAAGAAACAAGTCCACAAGGTTAGAGATAATTTACAGGACATATTATTCTATTTTTTTTAAAAAGACAAGTAGCGGGTGCATGTAAATTTCCCCACAAATAACTATGAGGAATTAATGATTAATTGTGTAATTATACATATGCTATTTCATTTAATCACAAACTAAGAAAGAAATTTAAGCAATGAGGTTATAAGTCTAAAACTGTAGAAAGCTCTGTGGGCTTACTGCCATTACTCTGGAAAATAAATCCTTGCATACATTACTGGGAATGTACAAAGTAAATTTCAAGGGTTGGAAAAATAGTTCTTGTGGGAGAAAATCCCATTAAAGTATATTTGAACTACTTCAAAATAGGGTCCATAGTAGTGTTAACTGCCGTTAAGATGAAAAATGTCCTCCAGTTTCTCATTTTATGCATTTGTATCAAACTTGATGATGTTGCTTGTGATCAATAACCAATTTCTTCCAAGACTATAGAAGAGTTGCATCCTGATGGTTAAGAATGATGAAGATTTACTGGAGTGTGAGTCATCCTGACTTAAATGTACTACTGAGTCATTCATTTTCAAGGGCTCTAATATGCTTCTTGTATTTATCACTGTCTTTTGGCTAATGGAGATTTGGGTTCATAGCATAGTTTAACCTAAACATCAATTTTTATTTGTAAGACCCCATTTCTTCTACCAAATGTGCTCCTCACAGGGAACAGAATTATAATGTCAGTCATAGTCAACTGAAGGAGAGGTTCTGTCAAGAAGTTTTAATAGAGTTGGAATCAACTCAGAGAGATTCCAACAGAGATGGAATTTTGTGCTCAATTGATTATCATTACTAATGAGAAGAAAGTCCTTGATGCTAATTTATTTTTCCTACATTGGTTATATATGTATTGGATATTTATTAGTATTTTAATTTTTAAATAAATCCACATTATAAAATGTAGGAATATGTAACTATGTATTATTTATATTTAAATGAATGTTACAGGGTTAGAGAGATAGCTTAGTGGATAAGGCATTTGACTGCAATACCAAAGGAGCCAGGTTCAATTCCCCAATACCTGCATAAAGCTAGATGCACAAGATGATGCAAATATCTGGAGTTCTTTTATAGTAGCTCGAGTCTCTGTCATGCCTATTCTCTCTCTCTCTTTCTCTCCCTCTCTCTTCCCCTCTATCTCTCTCAAATAAATATTGAAAAATAATGTTTTCAATGCATGTAACAGAAAATATTTTAAATATTTACCACAACATATTAATAAAAGTGATAATGTATGCCATGTGCTTCCTCACAGACTGGTTAACATCCTCCTAATTCATTCTTCAGTTAGTAAACATTTCATGAATTCCTTTAACCACGTATGTGTTCTGTGCTGTTCCTCACAGGGTCTGTCTTTTTTCTTCAGTTTGAGCCAGAAAATCACCACCAAATTGGATTCCTTCTTAAGAGCATTCTTAGTGTAATGCTTGCTCTTGGTATAAGATATGTACATAAGTAATACAAACATAATCTCTGCCCTGGTGGAAGTAGAGTAAAAGGACATCTAAGAAGTAAAATAAACACCTAACTCATGTTTGTGGAAAGTGCTATTGTGTATAAATACATGCTTCTATTAGAGGGAAATAGAGTCTGTTGGCCACGCAAAAGCAATTCATCATCATTACCATTTTGGTATCAAAACCTTATTAATATCTTATTAAAAATAAGATTAGGGGCTGGAGAGATGGCTTACTTGTTAAGGTGCTTGCCTGCAAAGCCAAAAGATCCCAGTTCGATTCTCCAGGACCTACGTAGATGCACAAGGAAGCACATGTATCTGGAGCTCGTTTGCACTGCCTGGAGGCCCTGGTCTGCCCGTTCTCTCTCTCTCTCCCTCTTTCTCTCTTGAATAAATAAAATATATTTAAAAATAGTATTAGAACATTAAAACTTGCTATTTTATTTCAAATATAGGAAACGTATTAGAATTACTCTTTCAAAATTTAGCAAATAGGGCTGGGGAGATTGCTTAAAGGTTAAGATGCTTGCCTGCACAGCCTAAGGACCCAGATTCAATTCCCTGGTACCCACATAAGCCAGATGAACAAGGTGGCACATGTGTCTGGAGTTCTTTGTGGTGGCTGCAGGCCTGGCATGCCCATTCTTTGTCTCTCTATCTGACTTTCTCTCTCTGTCTCTCTCTCTCTCCCTCTGTCAAATAAATAAATAAAATATTTTTTAAAATTGGCAAATAAGCAGTTGGCATATCACTGTAGCAGTGTTTACTGGCCACTGGAAATAAAATGAGATTGCTGCTGCCTTTCCAGAACCTCATGGTTAAAGAGAAGTTTCACCTTTACTACTTACACTGATTCAATACACTAAGTGTCCCCACAAAATCAGGTATGCCCTGGACTAGACTGTATACTCCTTCCCAACTTACATATGCAAGCCTTAACTCCCAACTTTATGGCTACTTGTAGAGGGACTTCTGGGAAATTAATTGGTTAGATGGGGTGTGATCATGCATGTGACATGGTCAAAGAATTGGTGCCTTCTGAGGAAAAGAAGTCAGAGAACTTCTGTGCATATGTCTACCAGTGGGCTCTGAGGAGCATGGCTGTCTGCAGTCCAGGAAAAGTGCTCTTACCATAATCTGATCTTGCTGGTACCCTGATCCCAAACTTTTGGTCTTCAGAACTGCGAAGGATCAGTTTTTGTTATTTAAGCCACCTGGGCAACGACACTGCTTAAACTCTGAGAAAGGATCAGATATGAACTCTGGGGGAAAGGTTTTATCTTATTTTATTTTATTTTATTTTATTTTATTTTATTTTATTTTAGACAAGTCTGATACTAGCACAGGCTTGTCTGAAACCCATGTACAGCCTGCCCACAATAGCCTTGATCTCATGGTACACCAACTGCCTCAATGTGAGCTGCCATAACAAAAAGTCATTAGGTCCCTCTAGGCTGTGGTGACCACACTGTAGTACAGTAGTAATTCAGTATTTCTTTAAAGTGACTAAACTTTTTTTTTTTCCCCCTGTTTTTGGTTTTTCAAGGTAGGGTCTCACTCTAGCCCAGGCTGACCTGGAATTCACTGTGTAGTCTCAGGGTGGCCTCAAACTCAGGGCAATCCTCCTACCTCTTCCTCCCAAGTGTTGGACTTACAGGTGTGAGCCACCACGCCTGCTTGAAGATTTTTTTTATTTCTTTCTCTCTTTCTTTCTTTCTTTCTTTTTTTTTTTTTTAAGAAAATAGGAACACTGGAAGAATGGAGAAGTCAAACATTTAGGTCTTTCAATAGGATATTGTAATGTAAGTAGAAAAATTAAAACTATTTGAAAAGAAATAATTTAAACATCTAGTACCAAATAACATTATATACATTATTGTTAAATACATTATATAATAAAATAAGCACATCTTTCTCTTAAATATATGTGATGAATTGTAGGGTGAGTTTAATATGTTAAACATGATTTTTTTTTTTTTTTTAGGCAAGTTCAATAGACTGGAGGGAGCAAGAAAGAGACACAGAAAGACAGAGAGGATTGGCCCACCAGGGCCTCCAGCCACTGTAATTAAACTCCAGACCTTGTGCACATGCACAATCTTGAATGCTTGCATCATCTTGTGCATCAAGTTTATGTAAGAGTAAGACATGGGTCCTTAGGCTTCACAGGCAAGTGCCTTAACCACTAAGCAATCTCTCCAGCCCTAAACATGAATTTTATTGGTGTTACTGTAAAGGGGTTAAAAATTTCTAAGAAAATTAAGGATTACCATTTTCTAAATTTTCTCTCATGTTGTAGGTCACATCATCTAGAATTTCAGCAAATCTTTAACAGGACTGTGGGGGTAAAGGGAAGTTAAGGCATGACATTCAAATTTTATAAAATTTTTGTTATGGAGAGAATTTCAAAAGCAGTGAGAGAGTAAAAAACATATTTAAGGGCTAGAGAGATGACTTAGCAGTTAAGGCACATGCCTGCAAAGCCTAAGGACCCAGGTTCAATTCTCCAGGTCCCACGTAAGCCAGATGCACAAGGGGGAGCATACATCTGGAGTTTGTTTGCAGTGGCTGGGGGCCCTGGCATGCCCATTCTCTCTCTCTATGTGTCTCTGTGTCTCTGTCTCTAACAAATAAATAAGTAAATAAAATCTTTTTTAAAAGAGAAGACATTTAGTCTAGGGGAGTAAAGAATGACAATTGTCATTAACAATGACATTATTATAACTATAAGAAGGGTCAGCAGAAAAGAAAAATAAACCACAACATGTTAGAATGGTATCTTTAAAGCACAGTAAAAAAAAAAAAGTCTATCAAGCAAAAATTCCATATCTAGCATCTAGCAAAAATATTTCACTCAAAGGGGAAGGGTGTAAAATCAATTGTGAAACAAAACAAAATTTTGAGAATTTATTATCAAAACCCTTCTGCTTTGAACAAAAAAGCTTAAATTCAAACAATGTTTCAGTTAGGATTGAAGAATGTTGTTATAAGACCAATGTGGGTGAATAAAAAGTTCCATGTCTTTACTTTTCAGTTTCTTTAAAGCATAATCACTATTTATAGAAAATGGATATTGTATGTATGACAAAAGATGATGCAGATTATGTTACTATAATAGTACAAAGGATAAAACAGAAGTGTATGGCTGAACTTTTTCTACCTTATTTCTGAGCTAGCACAATATTATTTGAAGATAGAATAAGTAAAGTTGCATGTTGAAAATCCTATAATTCCTTTTGCATAAAATTAAGAGTTATTGATAATAATTCCAAAGTAGAGAAAAATTGAGTGATGAAACCTAAATAGTTGGGATTTTAGTGGAAAAAGAAAAAGAAAGCTATAGGACAAAGGGAAACCACATGGCCAAACAGTAAACATAAAAACATCTATGATAATTGGGTAGACTATAATATTTATTTAAAATTTCTAAATCAAGTAGATGGAATATTACATCCAATATTTAAATCTTAAAAGTCAATAACTGGTATACCAATGATGTCTCAAGTATATACAAAAATAGTTTGCTTTTGTTTTCATTGTTTCATAGTGTGAAATCTAACTTAGGCTTTACTGATCTCAAGTTTTCTTCTACCATACAAGACATCTTTTGGTGCATGAGATTTCAGAATCATAGCATTTTTCCACTCTCATTATGATCATTACATATTTTTCTGGCCCCCATTACCACAGTAAATGAAAAATGCCATTAGCTCTGAATGGTGGTTACTGGCTTGTGAAATAATTGAAAGAAATTCAACCTTTCATTAGTGACTGGTATGCAATTTTATGACATCCAACAGGGTCCTCTCCTCTGTGGATCAAAGGACTGGGGGTGGCTTTTTGTAGCTACAGACATTTCAGTGACTGCATTCTTTTGATCAGGCTCTACTACCGGGTTCTCGAATGTTGTCTTTGAGTTCCTGCAGTCTCATTAGTGGTTCAGGTGGAACTCTTCTTTTCATCAGGATCAAACCTCTCAAATGTTTTCCTCCTTATATAAAAATACCTTCAATTAGTTAACTTTCCATGACATATTACTGTAGTTGTCTAATTAAGGCCAGCTGATCCTGATGGGTAAATAAGATGAGAAAAATCTTGTGTTGTGTAGCATACTAATTTATATACATATATTACTAAAGGGAAGCAGAAAATGTTGAAAATGTTAAGCTAAACAAATCTTTAAGCAAATCTTACTTTCTGTATCTAGCATTATGGAATAGAGAACTATGAACTCCCTGAGCATGTCATTAAATGCTGATTTCTCCACTTGGGATTTGGATCCCTTGTCTTCTTACCTTCTCCAAGAATTTACTCAGCCTTCCTTCTTTTTCCCACATAATTATTTTTTCCAGCCTTTATTAGATATTACCACCAGCCTACAAGTACTGCTTTTTTTCTCTTATAATAAAACATTAAATCTCCCTTGACCTCTACGTTATCATCTCACCAGTGCCCCATGTTTCCCTTAATAATTAATAGTTCTCATTCTTACCAAACCTAAGACCCCATCACGTATTCTGAATTTATTTCAGTGGTTTGTTTGTTTGTTTCTTTGTTTGTTTTGTTTTTCAAGGTAAGGTCTCACTTTAGCCTAGGCCTGACCTGGAATTCACTATGGAGTCTCAGGGTGGCCTCGAACTCACAGCAATCCTCCTACCTCTACCTCTCAAGTGCTGGGATTAAAGGCATGCGCCACCATGCCCGGCTTCAGTGGGGTTTTGACTCTAGTCTTGCTGGGGTCACCAAGTACTTGGCTCAGTATCATTCTTCTTTCCTTATTTTCAGCAAGACTTTCTATTTCCTCCAGTGCAGTTCATCACCTTCTTCTTAAAATACTCCCATATGGGCTGGAAAGATGGCTTAGCGGTGAAGCACTTGCCTGTGAAGCCTGAGGACCCCGGTTCGAG
This sequence comes from Dipus sagitta, assembly GCA_036346955.1. Lineage (NCBI taxonomy): Eukaryota > Metazoa > Chordata > Mammalia > Rodentia > Dipodidae > Dipus > Dipus sagitta. Next base: position 75,895,340 of record CM070782.1, read on the forward strand.
GCTCAACTCCCCAGGACCCACGTTAGCCAGATGTACAAGGGGGCGTATGCGTCTGGAGTTCGTTTGCAGTGGCTGGTAGCCCTGGCGCGCCCATTCTCTCTCCCTCTCTCTATCTGCCTCTTTCTCTCTCTGTCTGTCGCTAATAAATAAATAAAAATAACAAAAAAAATTTTAAAAATAAAATAAAATACTCCCATCTTTTTTTTCCCTAATACTGTTCTATATTTTGTTTGGGTTCAATATGTTTTACAAGATGGGCATGGTGGTATACAACTGTAATCCCAAGGTGTGTTAGGCTATCAAGGAGGTCACCTATGGCTTACTAGCTAGTGGCATGACTTTCTAATCTATAAGAAGAACTTCTACATTCCCTGAGATATAAGGGGTACACGAGGTACTCCTTAGTCCTTATTCTATACCTTTCACACACAGGGAACTCATAATGTTAGACATATGAGAATATTTTTTCACCTTGAAGTAACTAAAAGAACTAAATTGGGCTTCGATAATGAAACCTTGGCCTAAGAGACACCTTGCGGTGCTATAAGCGAGGCTTGATGGACTATTCTGGTCAGAGCTGAAAGGCCTGAATATAGTAAGAACTATGGACTGTGAGGTTTGGCTTATGTGGGTGAGAAAGAGCTTTGCTTGGACTGGGCTAGAAGCAGTTTGAGATGTTTGCTGTTATGACTGTGTCCTGAGAAGCTGTGCAGGGTTGCACTGCATAGAAATGAACTGGTGTGAGCAGAGGGATATGACACAGAAAAAAAATGAAATCTTTGGGCCTAAACTTCTGCAAATTCACCTGAAAATTGTTTAAGAGATTACAACCTTTGGGATTGGGTCAGCTAACCTGCACTGGGGCAATAGGAAGAATGTAGACTCTTTTGAAGGGGCCTGAGTGCTCAAGGAGTGCCCTGTTCTTCAAAGACTGCTTTATTCCTCCCTGGAGTAACAAATTGGCACTCCACCTGGTATTGTGGAGTATAAGAAATGCAGGAAAAGAGGGTAATTAAGTTTGCAACACAGTCTTGTGTTTTGGAAATAGCCACGGACAGTGTGAAGCAGGTTTGCTGGGTGCCTGCATGGAGACCAGATTGAGCAATGAGGATGGACCCTGGATTGCAGTGGAGACCCATTATACATTCTAGGACCACTAGGAGGCTGCTAAGGAAAGCTGCCAGCCCTGATGAAGTTTTCCAGGACTGTGAGTAGCCTAGCTGGAGGGGCAGAATTGGAATTCCAGAGACTGGTTGCTAGTTATCATTTATGGTTATCAGTATATGGGGTCCTGGAGTGGAATGTGGTGGTCTGATTCAGGTGTCCCCCATAAATTTAGGTGTTATGAATGTGAGGTTCCCAGCTGATGAAGGTTTGGTAATTAACACCTACAGGAAGCAGTGTATTGTTGGGGGTGGGTTTGTGGGTACTATAGCCAGTGTCCCTTTGCTAGTGTTTGGCACACACTCCTGTTCCTGTTGTCCACCTGATGTGGGCCAGGAGGTGATGTCCACCCTCTGCTCACGCCATCGTTTTCCCTGCCACAGTGGAGCTTCCCCTCAAAAGTGTAAACCAAAATTAACCTTTTTTTCTTCCCCACAAGCTGCTATTGGTTGTGTGATTTCTACCAGGAATCCGAACCTGACTACAATAATTACCTAATTTAAAATTTGAAAATAATGTACAGGGGCTCCTTGCTGGGACCTCAAAGGTAGTTTCCAAAACCAGAGTAAGCATGCTCCTTCTTTTTCTCTTTCTTTCTTTCTTTCTTTCTTTCTTTCTTCCTTTCTTTCTTCCTTTCTTTCTTTCTTTCCTTCCTTCTTCTTTCTTTCTTTCTTTCTTTCCTTCCTTCCTTTTCTTTCTTTCTTTCTTTCTTTCTTTCTTTCTTTCTTTCTTTTCTTTCTTTCTTTCTTTCTTTCTAAACTATATGTTTCTTGTTGACAAAACAATTAATTAACAATCTATGTCCATACTCATGTGCTTTCAAAAAATTCACACAATTTTGCAAAATTGATCCATCTAGAGTTAAATTGTGTCTTGTCCTGTCTTTCTTAATATACAGCTTTATAACCATTTCCCATTATGAGACATGGAAAATTCACACTATCATTGTCTAGATTGTCACTAAGGTATTGTCAGATGGTTGTTATTGGTTAGATGAAGTGCAGCAGAGCTGAGAAATACTGTCTTCTGCCAAAGGACATGAGTTCATTCTATGGACAAACACTAATGGAACATGCAAAGTGATGCAAGGAATCATCATTCCTTCTGCCCAGCTGCCTGGAGTTGGTCAGAAGATTCCAGCAGTGCATCTCAGCTGGGGAGGGCTTCTGTGTTCCAAGTCATGCCTTTCTTGATGCAGCCCCTACCTTGAGAGTGAGAGCATACAGACCATTTCGGAGCATGCAGTAAGGATGCACTTCCCGCGGTAAGTATAGGCTAAGGCTCTGTCACGTCTGCCTCTCCGGTCAGTGTTTATTCTATCCTGTATTCTGTTCCGTGTAACAGGCTTTGATCCCCACATAAACCACTCACATAAGTCAGTGTGTCTGCTTCCAGAAATCATGTTTTATAATTTTTTATTTAATTTTATTTTATCTACTCATTTATTTATTTGAGAGAGAGAAAAAAATAAAGAGGCACAGACACAGAGTGAATGGATGCACCGGGGTCCCTAGCCACTGCAAATGAACTCCACACATATGCACCACCTTGTGCATATGGCTTATATGGTTACTGAGGAATCGGACGTAGGTCCTGAGGCTTTGCAGGTAAGTGCCTTAACCACTAAGCAATCTCTCCAATCCCAGGTAATAATCTCTACTAGGCAGTCCTCTTTTCTATTCCTCTATTTAGTTTTGTTTTCAGAAATTCTCACAAAAATTTATATTATTTTGATATTTATTCTAAGTCTTAATATTCATCACCTAACTTAAATTTTTTATTATAAACAGAAACAGCTAATTTGTGCTGGGAGTAGCACTATAATTTTATAGAGAAAATACAATTTATTAAGTCCTTACATGTTTCAAAGTGCTTTCTCTTTTTTCAAACATATGAACAACCACCATACATATACATAATATACTCTGGTTTTAATGGCCAATCACTACCTGCTTTGTACACCCCCACACAAACTGAGCTCCTTTCCTTCTAGTCACTAATCTATTCTTAGACCATCATTACTTTTACCTTCATTGTGCAAGTGTTGTGTAGCAAAAGCTACCGTGAGGTCAAGATGCCACAGCCACTTTGTGTCTGGGAGACAACATTCCAAGCACTCCTCCCCATCCTTTGGCTTTTCCATCCTTTCTGCCACCTCCTTTACAATGGTACCTGAGCCTTAGAAGTCATGACAGAGTGTCTGTCAGTTTCCAGCTCTCCAATATTACTTCTTCTCAGCACTTTGATGAGTTTTGGTTATTCCCAGTAGTCACCACCATCTATCTAAAAGGAGAAGCTTCTCTAAACAAAAGTGAGAGCAGCATTAATATATGCTCATAAAATTAAATATTTAGAAGGTAACATGATAGACATTAAATACCCATTTAGAAAAAAAACAAAAGAACAACAAAAAACAAATCAGTAGTAGCTTTCTCCCACCCTAGGTCTCATGGCCTCCCAAACCATAGGCTTCTTTTTTGTTTGTTTTGGTTTATTTTATTTATTTGAGAGTGACAGAGAGAGAGAAAGAGGCAGAGAGAAAGAGAGAGAGAGAGAGAGAGAATGGGCATGCCAGGGCCTCCAGCCCCTGCAAATGAACTCCAGATGTGTGTGACCCCTTGTGCATCTGGCTAACATGGGTCCTGGGGAATAGAGCCCCGAACCCGGGTCCTTAGGCTTCACAGGCAAGCACTTAACTGCTAAGCCATCTCTCCAGCCCAAACCAAACCTATAGGCTTTTGGCTGGGTTTTTAGTACCAGGTATGGATATCCTCCCATGGAGTGGACCTCAAAGAGCAGCTGGTTTCCCCTAGAATAGACATGTCACTATTGTGCCAGTTAGCACATTTTACGTGGTTTTCCAGCTGTGTACCTTGCAGGGTCCACTGCTGTTTAACACCATTGATGACTTTTCTCCCCCAGGATGCTGTATAGCGTTTTCCACCACTATGACTATTAGTCAAGAGAGAGGAAGCATCAGCTCCTTTGTGATTTCTTCCTGTTCTAAAACCAAATCATGTGGTGTCTTCAGCAATATGGTCTTACCCTCTATGTAGTGCTAGTGGGCAATCAAGAGTCTTGGTAATAGCCTATATTGTTTTGGTTGCGTCAAAGGCCTCTCTGACCAACAACTCACTGAAAGGTTTCTTTCCCTAGCACTGAATTTTTTCTGTAATGTTGTATAGCTTCTGAGCACAGCATTTTCCACCCCCACAGAGTACTTCAAAGCACTTTCTCATTAACTCATATTCTACAGTATAAATAAGTAGGTTCTTAAAAGGCCTTTGTGCTTAGGATTTACAGATATAAATCTATTGAGCTCAGATTATACCATGCTGAATCATGTATAATTGTATAGCTTGTGCCTTCCTAATATGCTGATCAGTCAATGCCTGGATAACCTTTGAATAATTGTGGACTATAATCTGAGTTTATCATTCAGCTAATGCTGCAAGCATCACTAATACATGACCATGTCCATAACACAACACATAGTATTACATTATATGCTTGTTTGCTTACCTAGCTTTCTCAATGGCCTGAAAATCTCTAAAATTTAGAGCATCTTTAAGGTGTATTCATGTTCTTATATGATAAAAGAATCTTAAGACATAATATTAGCACATACTAAGTATCAAAACATCTTTTAATTATTTATCTTTATTGACAACTTTCATAATTGTAAATAATATTCCATGATAATTCCTTCCCTCCCCCCACTTTCCCCTTTGAAACTGCACTCTCCATCATATTTCCTCTCAATCAGTCTCTCTTTGATTTTGATGTCATGATCTTTTCCTCCTGTTATGATGGCCTTGTGCAGGCAGTGTCAGGCACTGTGAGGTCATGGATATCCAGGCCATTTTGTATATGGAGGAGCATGTTGTAAGGAGTTTTACCCTTCCTTTGGCTCTTACATTCTTTCCATCACCTCTTATGCAAAGGACCCTGAGCCGTGGAAGGTGTGATAGAGACATTTCAGTGCCGAGCACTCCTCTGTCAATTCTTCTCAGCACCATGGTGCCTTCTGAGTCATCCCAAGCTCACTACCATCTGAAAAGAGAAGCTTCTGTAACCAAAAGTGACAGTAGCATTAATATATGGGTATGAACATTAAGAGAAGGGCTTAATGGGCAGTTTGGTGAGCATAGTATATACATTTGACTAGGCACCAGCAGATGTTACACCTCTTGGGATCATGACGATCCCTGTTTAGGTTTTCAGTATCAGGAATGTATTCCCTCCCATGGAGTGGGCCTCAGTCCAATTAAACAGTGGTTGGTCGCCCCCATGACAGACATGCCACTATTGCACCCGTTGGCTCATTTGGCCTGGCTGGCCAAATATAAGGTTTGCAGTGTCCACTGTTGAGTATCTTCACTGGTGATTTCTCTCTCTCCCATTGAATTATATGTAGTGTTGCTTTTTCCAGCTTTCTGTCAGCTGGTCTACATGAGTAGGTTTTCAGCTCAGCTGTAGTAGGATTTCTCAGTGACATTGCAGCCCAAGTATGTGGAATCTGCAGCAATAGGGTCTTACCATCTATTCCTGGTGGGAAATTAAGGGTCTCTGCAATGCCCTGTAATGTTTTTGGGATATCGAGGACCTCCCTGGCCAACAACCCACAAGATGGTATCCTATCCCTGGCACTGAAAGTTTTCTAGTAACAATCTATGGTTTCTGAGCATTCCATTGTCCAAAATATTAGAAGTCCATATGACTTATTTATATACTCTTAGAATTTGATCAGCCCTCCCTCCACCTTTCCTTTACTAAATCCCTTCCCCTGACCTCATTTAGGCCTTTTCACCCCCATTAATCTGTTCTTCTAGTTACCTACATAAAACATCTTTAGTTATTTACATCATCAGTAATATTTCATTCCTTATAACTTTCTATAGCTTCTACAATCCCTTGAGAAAGAGTTAAAATAGTGAATCACTAGAATGCATGTAATAAGCACCTGTAAGTGGAAAAAAATTAAATTTTATTAAAAATTCTGATCCAACTGTATATTGGGTTATACCCATCCATGACTGACTGCACTATAAAATATAGTAATGATAATTTGGAAAAGGTAGAAGTATCTACTAAATTAAGAACATGAAATTAGGAAAAATACAAAAAGACTACTTTTTAATCACATGATACTGTTCATGGTGCAGTGAACTAACAAAATATAACATGAGAGGGAAATGTATTTAAAAACCAAGGAAAGAATTAGTAGGGTAAAATGTGCAGGATTTAGAGGCTAGTGAGGAATAGCTATTAGTTAAAAGACTGACCAATATCTACCTGTTGGAAGGAGCAAATACCCATACAATTAAACATGTCAAGGAGCTCCTGTTCAACTACAGCACTGCTAATATGATGCTGAGTTTTGTAGATATTGCTATACAATTTGTGTTTCCTAGACAACCCTATGTCAAAGTCCAATTGTGAATATGTTATTTAGATATAGAGTTTTGGAGGGTGTTTTGGTCCTCAAAAATGGGATTAATAACCTCATGAAATAGGACTCAGGAAGCTGACTTGCATTCCTTACCATATGAGAGCACAGCCAGAAGGCATGTTATCTGAACCAGGAGGTAAGCTCTTACCAGGAATGGAATCTTCTGGCACATTAAAGCTAGACTCTTCTGCCTCTAACACTGAGAAATAATTCTTTTTGCCTATGAGACACCCAGTGTATTGTACTTTACCATAGGAGCCCAAATAGATGAAGACATCTGTCTACTGGGGACCTCCCAGGTCTCCATGATCCAGAACCTAGTGGGTTAGGTACAGAGAAGCTGAGACCTCACAAGTATCATTCCGTTTGAAGATATCAGAAAATGGTTGAAAATTGCATCAGTATATTTGGGGTTCCAAGGCCAATCACTTCTCTAAATTCTACTGCCTGCTTCTACAAGGTCACATTCTCCTGAAGCTCAGTCTGACTTCACACTCCCTCAGCCAATAGAGCTTAGGTATCTATCTCTATTATGTTTCTAAAACTTCACCCTAAAGTAACTTTTGTCTGTCATCTTCCTTTATCTGGAAAAGCACATCTTGCCAAGGGATTCTCAGTACTAATTCCTACTGACAAGAATCATTTTCCTTCTAAATGGATAAAAAGAGCTAAAAAGGAAAGGAAAAAAAACATAACAATATAAATTGTGTTACTGATTTTAAACCAAGGAAATCAATTATAGCATGTTAAGAATTAAAATCAGAATCTGCTTCTGTAAACAAATTTTTCCAATTTTATGAGCATCTGAACCTTATATTCCAACTGCAGTTGAGCAAGCTTTGCTTACTGAGTGTCCCAGCCATTTGCCTACTAGTAGCACTATGCTACACAGACAATTTGGGAGACCTCGGTTCAATAAGTGTTCTTTAACAAATAAAGATTTAGTTTTAAATGAATGCTTAGTAATCTAAAAAATGCTTAACTTAACTATGACAACAGTGCATTACTGATCCTGTCTGCACTAGTGCTCTCAAGTACTTACAAGGGCATTATTTGCTGAATAATAAAGTTGTGCAAATGGTAGACAACAAACTACTCTACAAAAGAACTAAATGAGAACATTATGGCATCACTCATGAAACAGCATTTTATTTAAAAAATTTAAAAAAAGAAATGAATTGGAGAGATGGCTTAGTGGTGAAGGTGTTTGCCTACAAAGCCAAAGGACCTTGGTTCTATTCCCCAGGACCCATGTAAGCCAGATGCACAAGGTGGCACACGCATCTGGAATTTGTGTGCAGTGGCTGGAAGCCTTGGTGCTCCCATTCACTTTCCCCCTCTCTCTCTCAAATAAATAAATAAAAATCAAATATTAAGAAAGAAATGATTATCCTCATGTCAATGGTTGCATGCTATAAATGTGAGTACAAATATTATCACAAACAGAACTTCACCTCTAGGTGGGGAGTTCACCGACTTAATTGGGTGAACAGAATGCTTTCAACACTATGCTTTGGAAGAAAATTCAGTTATTTAACATACAATATGCTTGAAATTGAAAATACAAACATATATGTATGTCATTGTAATTTTTATTAAATGTAAAAGTATATAGACATTTTAGACCTCACTTTGTCCATATACTAAGTAACAAGGGTGACTAATGAATGGGTACATAAATTTGATGGTTGGACACAGTAGATGTTGTAAAGAAAGCTCACTTAATGCCCTTGAGTATGTAGAAGCCAGCAGTTAGGTCAGTGTCAGAGTAAGCCATGTCTCCTTACTGCAATGGGCCTTGCATTTGTCTTTCAGACCCTCGTCAGTATTTCTGGAACACATTCTGCCTCATTCCTATTATCCCTCCTGTCATTTCCCTTCTCTTAAATCCCCTTCAAACTAGTAACAAGAACCTGCCATAAATTCAGAACTATGTTTAACTGTGAGGATAAAAAGATGTTGGTTTTAGCTCCCTTCCTATTTTACATTCAAATTTTCCCCTACCTGTTATAACAGACTAAAATTGTTGAATTTGCTATACCTTTCAAATCAAATTTCTTATTTTAATTAATTGGGGTGTTTGGAGGTTGTACACAACACCAGTCATGCTAAGAACATATTCTACCACTGAGCCATACTTCAGTCCCTCACCTCTTCCAAATTAAGAAATAAGTATACTGGTTCCTTGTAGCATTGCTTCATATCAAAACACATTCTATTTGTTGGTTGTAAAAGAACTAATGACATCCCTCACAGGCAAATGTTCTATCTTCAACTTGCTGAGTCAAATGTTTACCCTTAACGAAGTAAGGAACTGACAGAGATGTGAGCTCTTGCGATGAAGGATATTCTCTAGGACTAAAGGCTTTGGAAGGATTACCAAGTGCTGTTTTAAATTGGGCACATGTGGACAACTAGGTGGGTCTTAACACTACATGGGTCTCTGACTAACACAGCAAAAGGACTATTCCAAATATGAAATTTACCAGCTATGTGGAGTTGTGACTCTGAGGTTCCTCATTTGACCATAATAATGAGAATTAAGCAAGCTACAATTTGTAAATTTTAAAAGTCATTAAGAAAAAAAAAAAAACTCATTAAGGCTGCTGTGTGCAGGTATGTGGTGGTGCAGGTTTGTAATCCTAACACCTAGGAGGCTATAGCAAGAGGATTGGGAGACCAGTTCACACTACATAGCAAGTCCTCACCACACATACACAAAAGTGCTTGTGTGATGATTCTTAAGCTATTCATGCTTTAGACTTCTGCTTGTGAAAGTCTCTAATGTCTCAATAATTAGGAGCTGAATATTTAAAAGTTGTTTTTAATTCTGGTAATCCACTGTTCTCACCTTCTTGCTAAAATGCATAGCTAAATAGTAGGTATATGTTTGATTTGACTGATTCCACCCTGGAAAAGACAATTCTGAACTGCCCCAGCCTGCGGGGGTACAACAGAGGCCCGAGGAGAAGTCAACCTGAATGGGAATAAGCAGACAGACACAAGGAAGGAGACCAAGCCGAGTGTTTGGTCAAGGTCTCGATTTTTATTAGTACAGGAGGGTTTATATAGGGAGGGAGCAGGGAAGGAAGGCTAGTCATATAGCACGTAAGCAGAACCAGGAACTTAGCTAGTTGCCAGGCCGCATGTAGCTCTTCTGGGAAAGTCCCAGGCGTGGTGCTCCAAGCATAGTGGATCTTGCGATTTCCAGTAAGCGATTCAAGAACCAGGAAACAGAACCTCATTGTTGTTCATGGATGCCTATAGCCTAAAATGGCTGCTGTTTGGCTCTGGGGCTCGCAACACTGAACGCTCCTTCCAGACCTCTTATTTCAGGGTGATCCATTAGGTACCCTGACATCAGGCATGGTAGTAGTCTTTACTCTGTGGAAATTAGCAAACCTTAGAAAATAAGGCTTTGAGTTTTCATGGAGGCAAAGCTGTGCGAGCTCTGTGAGTATGCCCGGCTGAACAGGTCCCAGGCAGGAACTGGAACAAGCCTCTTGCCAATTCTCAAGTGACAGAGCAAGTAGTGTAGATTCCGAGTTCCTGCAGCCTCTGGCTGTGCCCTTTTGCTGGGAGGGCAGCCTATCTTTACACTCTTCCAGACTCTATCCTCTGACCCTGAATGTCACTTTCAGCCTCACTAAAGTCTACACAGGTGTTTGTCTGACTATGAGGCCACTCCCACCACACACACACACACACACACACACACACTTGTCCCTTTTCTAAAGCATTTTCTTCAGAAGACTCACTGGGATACTTTATACTCTTCCAGACTCTATCCTCTGACCCACACAGCCTCAATGTCACGTTCAGCCTCACTAAAGTCTAGACAGGTGTTTTTCTGACTATGAGCCGCAACCCCCCACACACACACACATGTGTCCCTTTTCTAAAGCATTTAATTTAGGAGACTCGCTGGGATACTTTCTCCCCCTTTTCGGGATATCAGTTTCCCATTCTCTTGAAAGTCCTGCAACACAGGAAAGTCTTGTAGACTTTAGATGGTATCCCTTTGAAAAGTAGTCAAGCACTGAGGAGGCAGAGGTAGGTTGATCACCATGAGTTCAAGGCCACCCTGAGACTGCATAGTTAATTCCAGGTTGGCCTGGGCTAGAGCAAGACCATCCTTAAAAAAAAAAAAAGAAAGAAAGAAAGAAAGAAAGAAAGAGAGAGAGAATCTTAACTTCCACAAACACCCATTAGCAAACACTGGTGACTTAATCACACAGACACTAAGGCCCTCTCATCCCTTCTATGAATTCATTCCAGACTCTCCGAAGTTTTATTTCTTTATCTTTTTATAAAGCAGAGATGAGCTTTCTTCTCCCATTTATTGCAGTGGCCACAGGTGAAGTCTTGTTCATTCTTCAGTCGATAGTTTTTCTCCCGACACTAACACGCTCCCAACTTCTCCGCAAAGAATCTATTGACAAACACTTCTTAATGTGTGTTTCAAATATCATTCCTAAATAAGGTTGTTTTGAGATTTTAGGCTTTGACCATTTTCTACACCTTCTGCTCTACTTTGTGTCTGTTATAGAAATAAGGTAGGCCATCTAATATTTAGAAAATCCTGGGTCAGTTTGACCACCATCCTTTAAAATGTGCTTAGTCATGTGGATTCTTTTATTTTTAAATATAAAAGAGCTTTAGTATTCCCCCTTTTCCACAATCAGTGTCAAAAATATTCAATGAAAAACTCCTGAAATAAGCATTCCATAAATTTTAAACTTCATGTCAACCTGAGTAATGTGATTAAACCCCAGCTGTTCTGTTCCATCTCACCTGGACATAAGTAAAACAGGCATGCCTTCTCCACACCCACACCACGGATTCTACCTGAAACAGTGAGTTCCTTAGCAGGCGTCTTGACTACCAAATCTATTCAACAGACTGGGGCAGGAATTATTTAGTACTTACTCTGATTTCACTTAAGACTGGCTTCAGAGGGCCACTGTGACACTGTATTGTCTTATATTGTAATACACACATTTTGGTATTCTTGTTGGATTCATGCAACCATCCCAAGCAGATAAGGAAGAGAACAGTATGTGCAAACTATAAACAGAAGAGTAGAAAGCTGTTTCTTTTAGTTTTCCAAACTTTTATTAAGTTCTGCAGGTCAAGTCACACAGCTGTGCTTTATGAGAGGCAACCAACCATATTGATCCAGGATCTTCTCTAGAGCAGTGAACTCAGTGCTCTCGCCCATAATTAGCATAACTAAAACAAGTGCATTCCTGGTTGAAGGGCACAGTTACACCTCTATAGCACCCTCCAGGGAGGCATCACACAGACCTGCCTAGTACTGCTTTCTGGTATTTCAGCTGTGTGCCAATCACATTAAAATGCAAATCTCCTCTTTAATGTTTGAACACTCATGACTGCTTCTCCTTTTGCATTAAATTATCTCTTCACTGCGGTGGAGAGAGAGCTCCTTGGATTACAGACCAGTTCCCAAGAAGCCTGATCAGAGCTGCAGAAGGCTAACTTTTGCCCTATTTTGGGGGTTCACAGTCCTAAATTTGAAGACAACTTCTGGGAATTTCCTACCCAGAAATGGGCAAACTGCTTCTAGCAACAGAGCCTGATAAGTGGAAGAGCTAACTCCTGGCATTCCCAGCCCAAAAGTGGGCTAGCTATCTCAAGCAGAAGCCCAGGGAGAAAGAAATGGAAGGGAAGTTTAGTTTAAGCCATTAGTAAGCCTCTGATGTCACTGCCAGCTCTGGCTTCTGTTTACAGACACTCACTCATTGGTCCTTTTATTGACTTGCCAAAACCCAGCAATACCTGAACAAGTAGTACATTGAGCAAAGGGTAAGGAACTTTCAACTTTGGATAATCCTTAAACATTTGTCAAAGGAAGGGATTTAGGGATATGGCTTGCTGGACTCTGCTGACCCAGAACACACATAAACTCCAATCACAAATTCAACAGATCTGTGGGCCCTTAGTTACTGACCTCATTTTCAGTGCTATGGTCAGCACTTCTTATGCATGTATCTAAGTGTAAAGAGTCCAATCAGGTTACTATGGAAATCGGACAAAAAATGCAGCTTAAGATCAGTCAGCATCTCTAAACATTGATGGTCAATTTTTGTCATCTGTGCTATTCAAGCAAAAGGTCCACAGAGACAGAGGGAACCTAGTCACATTGCTTTAAGTGGGTGGGTTACATACTTGTAAGGTTAACTTCAGTGAAAATTACAGTAAGAAATGTAGCATCTCACAAAGTTCACATCACAGAAAAGTTATTTGTAAGATCCAGAAGAAATATTCCTGCTGGGTTGCAGAGATGGCTTAGTCATTGAGCACTTACCTGTGAAGCCTAAGGACCCCAGTTCAAGGCTTGATTCTCCAGTACCCATGTAAGCCAGATGCACAAGGTGGTCCATAGATCTGAGTTTCTTTGCAGAGGCTGGAGTTCCTGATGTGCACATTCTTTCTCTCTCTCTCTGTCTCTGTCTCTCTCTCTCTTTCTCTCTCTCTCTCCCACTTTCTCTGTCTGTCTCAAATAAATAAATAACAATAAACAAAAATTTAAAAAGAAATATTCATGTTGTTCTTTTTCATAGTTAAAGGCTATATTTCATTCTCATAGTTCATCCCTACAAACTTTCTCCCCCATTTTTCTTCCCTTTAACTACCTATGTGAAAACTGCTTGTGGATGCTGACAGCTGATTCTGGGTGTATCTTTCTTTCCTCAGTGTTTGACCTATCTGCGTGTCCAGTGTATTATCAGTAGTGGGATTGGTCTCTCTTGTTTTCCCTAGGTATGCTTTGAGAAGCAATTAGATATGAACTTAGTGACTTCTAAGCACTTTTGTAGCCATGTCCACATTTTCTCGGGCTTCAAGTGCTCCTCAGGCATGAAATGAACTGAAGCAGGGCCAAGGACCTGGCTTTCTCAGTGAGCTTTAGGGGCCCTTAGTCCTAATTTCTACTTATACTCTTATACTCTTATACTTATGCTTATATTCTTATGCTTATACTCTTATACTTAGACCCGGCTTTCTCAGTGAGCTTTAGGGGCCGTTAGTCCTAATTTCTACTTATACTCTTATACTTTTACTTATATTCTTATGCTTATACTCTTATACTTCTACTTATATTCTTATGCTTATACTCTTATACTTAGACCCGGCTTTCTCAGTAAGCTTTAGGGGCCCTTAGTCCTAATTTCTACTTATACTCTTATACTTTTACTTATATTCTTATGCTTATACTCTTATACTTAGGCCCGGCTTTCTCAGTGAACTTTAGGGGCCCTTAGTCCTAATTTCTACTTATACTCTTATACTTTTACTTATATTCTTATGCTTATACTCTTATACTTAGGCCCGGCTTTCTCAGTGAACTTTAGGGGCCCTTAGTCCTAATTTCTACTTATACTCTTATACTTTTACTTATATTCTTATGCTTATACTCTTATACTTAGGCCCGGCTTTCTCAGTGAACTTTAGGGGCCCTTAGTCCTAATTTCTACTTATATTCTTATACTCTTATACTTATACTTATATTCTTATGCTTATACTCTTATACTTAGACCCGGCTTCCTCAGTAAGCTTTAGGGGCCCTTAGTCCTAATTTCTACTTATACTCTTATCCTTGTACTTATACTCTTATACTTATACCCTCCCTCAGGGCTGACCTTAGATAGAATAATTAGGATAAACTCAAAAACAAATATTGTATGATTGCTTGTTAATCAAGGTCTTCAAGCTAGTATTCCCTTCTCCATGGATGGGTATCCCACCACTTCATGTGCTTACTCTAAAGCAGGTTGCTGATGTTTAAGACAGCTAACCAGAACCATCAAGCAGTTAATCTAAGAAACGCCAAATGCATGCTTCAGTTCAAAACATGAATTACACAGTTTTAACAAAAGAAAAAAAGATGAAACATTTGCAAAGTTCTTTTTTGCATCCTATTTTTGTTTATAAATTAATAGCTAAGAGTTTTTATTAAAAAATACATGGTGAAGGCTTACAGTACTTTACTATGTTGAAAAGAAAATCCTTGCAACTTGCTTCTCCATTTTTTTGTCCTGAAAATTATAACCCACTCCAAGGCAAATAATTGGAGTGAAACCTAGCTGAGGAGCAAATCATTACAACATCTGTCAGAACACCAGTATCTCCCTCCAGCATTAGCTGTCATCATCTTTGCAATATTACAAATTTTGAAACCTGCTAATAGAATCTGTCAAATGTATTTTCTTGGAAAAAAATTTTGAAGTAGAATAAAAGGATACTATTTAACCTTCTCAAATTCTGATTGATTTACTTTAATCTGGATTAACTAAAATGCCTGAAGATCTAAAGAAATTGCATGAGATTTCATCTCAGAAATAATTCTTCTCCTATGCAGAGCTATAGCAAGTAGGAGGCAAGGGAGTAAATTTAACGTAATATTCTAGAAGCTGAGGTGAGGTGAGAGCTGGTGTTCACTGAGACAATTGCAAGTGTTTTTAGTCTTCTCGTAAGACTCATTCAAGCCAAGATTCCGTGTTGCTAATAAACATTTACTGTAATTTGAAGAACTGACCCAGTTTTTTTCAAGTGATACTCATTCATAAAAGTAAAAACCTTTATGGTTTCCCCCAACATTTCATGTTATATATACATTGATGCATTTCATTTTGAAAGGTCTTATGGGAATACTTACAAAGTAAGCAGTACTCATTTGGAGAAGCCTAAATACATATATTTCTAATGAGTTTAGAAGATAGGCTTGGTAGTTTGAGTCAAAATACAGACCATATGGCACATTTGCACTGTACCCTTGAGAACACTTCATTAAGAGAACTAGTCACCTTCCAAAATTGGTAGAATGCAGTTGCAAATAGAGCCCAAGATGGCTTAGTGTCTGGTAATCACAGGTGGCATAGGGTATATACTGATATACCTTAGATAATAAATTTCTAATAAAAACCTCAAATAAAAAGATATCAAATGGCTTAGGGAGATGGATCACTCAGTGAAATGCTTGCTTGCCACATAAGTATGACAGCTTGAGTAGCTAAAATTCCTATAAAGACCAAAATTTTAATGCCAGGTGTGCCTATAATCCTGATCTTGGGATATTTGAGACAGGGGCTCACTGGGACTTACTGAAGAGCTGTTCTAGCTAAATGGATGAATGAGCTCTAGGTTTTTTTGAGAGACCTTGTCTCAAAATATAAGTTGGAATGTATTAAGGAAGGCTCCCTGTGTTGTCCTCTTGCCTCCACACTCATTTACACGCACATGCACAAGAACCTGTGCACACGCACGTTCCAACACAACTGAACATGCGTACCACATAGACAGGTGTACACACACATAAAAACAAGATCTAAAACAGACAATTGAAGCTGAATTACTTTGTGGTATATTACTAGGTGACCAATAGCAGAAACTTGTTTATTTAGCAATGGTTAATCATTGCCATTAGCAACCATCAGTAGCCTACTTACTGATTATTAAAACAACAAGCACTGTGGAGTTCAGCTGCCTCAGTAGTTGCTTCAGTTCCTTTAGCCTCAATTTGCTCATACTTTAAAAGTATCCGGGGCCTGGCTCAGGCTCAGATTGCCCACATTCATAATTGTCTGTTGTTGAGCAAACGAGTCCCCCTTATTAACTGGTAGATAAACATTTTAAAGGACCAATTTTCTTATGAAATATTTGAAAGTTGTTGGTTCCATTTTTAGCTAATTCATGCCCATAAGGAGAGGCATGTGCTCATCTTCTACCATGTCTCGGTGGCACATAGTAACGTGGCTGTCCCCAGCTCACCACTGTGCAGAGTAGCTCAGCATCACCAATTCATCTCCAAGAGACTTTTCTGGTACACCGTTCTTCCATGTTCTACGTGCCCTCTTCGCCCAGCCGAGGTACTCTGACCTCTTCTCTTCTTTGAGATTTGAAAAACAGTACACACAATAACAAAAGATCTCGATGTCTTAATCATGTCACTTTGGTCAACAGTCCCTTTAACCAAGCTGAGTAACCTAGAAGCAAAGGACAATCCGTTATCTTCTGCTTTCTTTATGGGAGAAGGAACTGCAAGGCATGGAATGTAGAATATCTTGAAGAACAGTTGAGAACATTAATGGAGTGTACTCAAAGTGCTAAGATTCCTTTTAGCTCTCCCCAGTGTGATTTTCATCCAATTTACATTTTCCTGGCACAGTCTCTTTTCCTCATTTTCTTTCTTAATACTTTTCAAATTGCCTGGGGCAAACCAGGTTTTAGAGGAGAACAGAAAACTCAGGTCAATTCGCCATTTGGTGGTGATTATGTGTGTGTTAATCTTGCCCTCCTTAAATGTACTGTTCTAGAAGGTCACATGACAGTGTGGTTGGAATAATACATTCTCATGGTAAATATGGTCTGAGCTCAGACAGACACAAGTCTCTGTTGAAAGAGAACAGAAGGAAAAGAATGGAAGGCCTAAATATATACTTGTAGGTACCTGTGTCATCTGAGTCAAGCGGCCCTGGTAGGTAGAAGGGATTTGCTGGTGAATGCAGTGTACAGAGCTTTGGGACTCATAATTTCTATCAATTTGTCACAAATCTCTTTGAAAATCCCACACAAATCCCTAGGTTTAGTTACAGAAGTTAGCTTCCTTGTTTTCTTTGCAGTAGCTGTCATCAAATAGGCTCTAAAGATACTTTTCCTCTTTATTTCCATTTTATCTTTGCATTTTTATTTTCTATGCTTTTGAAACTAAAATCTGGAAGTGTTCTTTAGCACTTTAAAACTAGAAGCATTGCAGAAAATGCATGAGAAAGTATTAAAGCTATCATTTTTAGTTGACTTTAAAAAATTATCACTGGTGCTTTTTAATTTTGAAACATTTTTGCTAAAAAATACTACTAAAAATCACACTAACATAATCAATACTGGAAAAGGATAAAAATTCCTGACTCTAATGCTAGCAGTAGGGGGAAAGACTTTACTAGCTTGAGCCTACACAATATTCATCCCATGAACTGGTAGTTTATGGTAGGGCCTTCCTTATTTATAAAACCTTAAGTGCATTTATAATAAAGAATAATTATAGGGCTGGAGAGATGGTTCAGTGGTTAAGGCGCTTACCTCTCCTGCTCTCTCCATGACCACACTGCCACTTACCTCTCCTGCTCTCTCCATGACCACACTGTCACTTACCTCTCCTGCTCTCTCCATGACCACACTGTCACTTATCTCTCCTGCTCTCTAGATGACCTCACTGCCACTTATCTCTCTTGCTCTCTCCATGACCACACTGCCACTTACCCCTCCTGCTCTCTCCATGACCACACTGTCACTTACCTCTCTTGCTCTCTCCATGACCACACTGTCACTTACCTCTCCTGCTCTCTCCATGACCACACTGCCACTTACCTCTCCTGCTCTCTCCATGACCACACTGCCACTTACCTCGCCTGCTCTCTCCATGACCACACTGTCACTTACCTCTCCTTCTCTCTCCATGACCACACTGTCACTTACCTCTCCTGCTCTCTCCATGACCACACTGTCACTTACCTCTCCTGCTCTCTCCATGACCACACTGTCACTTACCTCTCCTGCTCTCTCCATGACCTCACTGCCACTTATCTCTCCTGCTCTCTCCATGACCACACTGCCACTTGCCTCTCTTGCTCTCCATGTGCCACCACCCATCAGTGCGATGCAGCCTGAGGGCCCTCACCAGACACCAGTACTGTTCACCCTGCTCTTTCCAGACATCCAAGTTGTTTGAAAAACAAATATTTTTTTCATTTTACATTACCCAAATGTAGGATACTCTGTAACACAACACAAATCTGACTAAGATCCCATGTGGGGAAAGGAAATGTCCCCATGACCATCAATAGTGCCCTAGTGGGTAGAAGAGGTGAGCATTGCATTGATCTTCACAGCCAAAAGAGTAACCCATGCTTGAAACCACCAGTGCTAACTAGGGCTTTTAGAAACCTTCCCTGCATCTGCAGCTGTGGGATCTGAGATTAACCTCAGCTATTTCTTTTAGGTGGAGGAAAGCAGTTACTCCTCTTGGTTAACACACTGAAGTTCAGGAGTTCCAGGGGGTTGCTATGGCTTCTGAGCCCCTGTTGTAGAAAGTTCTCTAGATCTTTGAAATTCTTAAGGGTAGGAAGGAACTGCAAGTCTCAGAGCTTTCACTGATTGGATCTTAGTGGAAAAATGACAGATGATAATGCTATGGGAGAGAAGAAACACTGGATTGGCTCACTTCCTACCCTTGTTTAGGCTTTGTTATCTCCACAAAACAATAAAACAAAGCAAAAAAATAGACAATCCAACTCACCCTTAAGAAGAATGATGGCCCCTGCTTTGTGCTGAATGTCTGCAAGATGTTAAAGGCCTATTACCTCAGGGAATGTGAGTAGGAGATGGACCTTGGTGGGCCAAAGTAACTGAGTAGTCACTTATGGCATTTCTGCTGCTATAAGGAGACAGAAAATAAATACGTTCTCTTTTCTCCATGTGAGGATGAATTGTCTGTAAATCAGGATGCATGGCCCTCATCATAAACCTCTTTGATGGGCACTTGATCTTGAATTTCCCAGGCTGCAGGACTGTGATGTTAAATATTTTCTGTTTAGGTCACCAGTGGAGTACTCTCAATAGTAGCCTGAACTGACTTAAATAACACAAGGGTTGTACTCCCAGCCTATGATTCCCAACTTTTAGATTCTTATATATTTAAACAAATAATTAAGGAAACTGACTGCCAGAAAATTAAATATGGATTGTGAGATTTATTGAGGGAAAAGTGGTACCCAGGGATGTCTAAGAAGACTGAGGCCAGAATGGAACTTCTTGCTTGGTAGAGAGGGAAGTCTAGGGAGGGGAGAGAAGATGTAAAAGGGAGATTTCCAGGGAAAGGGCCAGAACTTAAAGGAGGGTGGTAAAGAAAGAGAAGCAATTCTCCTTCCCCCATCCCTGCCTGGCTTACCAGAGCAGAGCCCAGGAGGTTCTGATGTTAGGAAGAGAGTTAGCAGCCCAGCTCCTTGCCCACATGGCAAGCCTTTTTGATAGTTCACTAGGATGGACTTTATAGTCAGACTCAGGTGGGCAAGAGAGAGAGCTGATTGGTTGGTGGAGTCAGGGGCTCAAGAGGAGCCAGTGACTCAGGTGTGTTCAACCGTAGAAGTAGTAAGGACTGCTGTTGCTGAAGAATAGTGGATGAGACTGGGTGAGACCAGAGCCTGGCTTTGCCAGGGTGGACAGGATGGCAACTCCTGGCTCTCTCTTCAGACTTCTGTCCCTTACAAACTGCCTGAAAAAAAAAAATCTTTCCCCTTCTTCAATCCCATTACTCTTCTTACTCCTCCCTCTTCCCCCCACATTCTCTCTCTTCTCTCCCCTCTCTCCTAGGAATTTGATTTGTATATTCATATTGACATTTGTTCTATGTGCCTATTGGAGAAAATAAGAAACAATTGTTTTTAGTACAGTGCACTATTTTGCATTGCAAGCATCATTTAAAATGCTGAGGAAATCCAAGTCACTATAAAACATGAACATGTAGCAAGCCATATGTACACATGCATATTCTTTTCAAGGTCAAATCATAAATATCAGAAAATTATGCTGGCATTGAATGCCAAGGTTGTCCCTTGATTAGATGTTGGCAAGACCCATATTCATCTTTTTTATTATCTGCTCTTTCTAATTCATTCTCTACAGGTCAATCAGATTTATTTTTCATCTTTCTTAATTTTTTAAAAATAATTCTTATTGGGAACTTTAATCTGTGAGTATAATATATGCAAATTTGACATTTTTATTGGTAGTCATTTTGTTATTTCCTTGAACAGAGTGATACTATCATTTCAACTTCTATCTGAGAATTCTATCACTTGGAAGCTCTTGGGATTTGTTCTATTCCATTTTATTTCCCACAGACTTGATTTGTTCATAAATTGTTTTGAATGGTCAAATGTATGGTTATCAAAATGTATATTGCTATATAAAAATATGACATATATGTAAGTATATATGAACAATACTTTGAAATCCACAATTGTATTTCCTTCAAGATGATGTTTCCTTCTGTTAGGGGTAAAGTAGTACCTGTGTCATGAGTCAGATTATTATAACCTCACAATGGAGGAAAATGATCTGATTGGCCTTCAAAGGCCACATCTTAATTACATCTGGGTGTTTCTAACTCAGCCCTAGAAAAGCTGTCTCAGACAAACATCTGTTTAAATTGTCATCTCACTTTCCTATAAGTCTATTGAACCAACAATTGGCTATTGCACATCTCTGCTCCTTTCTTTAGAATTGTCAAATGTTTACAGTGAAAACTGGCTTATGTGGGTCCTGGGGAATTGAATGTGGGTTCTTTGGCTTTGCATGAAAGCACCTTAACCACTATGCCATCTACCCAGTCCTAAATGAAGATATTTTTAAGCAAATTATTGATCTCATAAAAATATAGGTCCTGTAAGAGCTGAATATGCTGTCCCAAAAATTTTTATGGTGACTGCTGTCTTTGGAAATGGGGGCTTTAAAAGATGTGATTAGGTTAAAAGTAGGTTGATGGAATGCTCCGAGTAGTCTGGCTGGTTTTCTTATAAGCAATGAAACTTTGGATACACAAAGGAACAGACATCGTGGTTGTGCACCATCAGTAAAAGCTATGTGATGACACAGAGGAAGTGACCGTCTCTGTGTCAAGGAAAGAAAGTGTTGCATGAAACTTTCCCTCTGAGGACATGAGCACATCTATTCACCCTAGAAAGGGCACGTACAAGAGACCAGATCATGATGGCACCACAGTCCATTTTTGTTGAACCATCAACTTTATCTGGGTTAGTTACAGAGGATAAGTGAGGAGTTATTTATAGGGGCATGGATGACTTGAAGCCTGCACCAGCTGTGGTGACAACTCACATTGTAAAACAGTCAAACAGCTCAGCATTGCAGAGGTCTCTCCCTCCCCCAAGTTGTTTACTGCTACTCTAACCTTTGGGGTGGGCCTTGCGATCTTAAAAGTTTCAGCTTTGACTTCCCTAGTCTCAGGAGCCTCCCTCCAGAGGGCATGTTTCAGTTCAGAGTAAATTGCTACACATCAGGAGCCTTAGCTGAGTCAAGCCTGTTGACACCTGCTCTTGAAATTTCAGCCTTATTTTGTTTCATTATTTCTCCACTGTGAGGTATTTTGTTGTGCTATCCCTAGAAAACTGGTATATATTCTTATAAAGGAAAGTACTAATACTTTGGCTATCAAACCATTTTACTGTGCTGGCATGGGTAAATGAGGGTGCAGTGGGCCAGGAATCAGTTCAGAGACTCTAGCCATTCTGGTCTCCATCTGCTACCTGAAGAGCTGAGGGAGAGACTGATAGATGCACATCTCTGATTCATGGTACCTTAGCAGGAGGCACTTTTAGAAGGAATAAACTGCAAGAAAAACTGAAAGAATGTCATAAGGAATGTCTCATTGCAAGGGAAGCAACTCCTTTCTATATATAAATTAAAGCCCCAGGCACAGTTTCAAAACGGCTATTTTTTTAACCTCTGTTGAACAGGAGGGCAGGATTGTGAGTGCTGATTTCTTTGTGTGAGCCAAGTCCCCAACTCCCTTAGTGTTTTCACCTTACAGCTACTCTTCCCATATCCAGCACCTGGATTCCAACAAGTTATCTAGTAGAGCCCCATGAGAATAGCTCTGCTCTCTGCTTTGACCTTCCGTCTTTGGAAATTACAGATGTATTTTATCTTATATTTAATCTTAGCTTTATGTTTTTCATTATTTTTATACTTTACTGTCACTATGTATTTTGAACTTATAAATTAATATAATGAGAGTATGGATAACAGATCATCACATCTAACTCAGAATCCAACATAGCCATTACTCAGTTTTTAAGTTACTCCTAAGAGGGACTGTATGAGCATCCATGTATATGTATTATATTAAAGGTTATGAAAACTCCCCAAATATAATTGTTCACTTGGAAATTTGACAGCATTGGAACTATTTAAAATATAGTATTTTTACTCTGTATTTTTTTGGTTAAATACTATTTAAATATGTACATGCAAAGGCTTGATTTTGTTAATAAGCAGAGGAAATTTAGCTCCTCCCTCATGCAGGCATTCTGGTTGTCTGGTTGGGAATGTTACTAACTTCTAGTAGGTGGAGAATGAGCATGTGACTATCTGAAAATGCACAGAGAAGCCCTCAGTGAACATGGGCCACCATTTTAACAGTGAATGGAACCCCAAATCCAAATTATGCCACAATAGAGAAAACCTTTCTACACTTGTAAAACATTATTCACATTTTTCAAATCACTGCTCTTCAGGTGTATACATTTTAATGCAATGCATTTTCATAAAGTCTGAGCCTTATTTTCCCTTCAAGCCTAGGTTTAATATATACATTTCTTACATGGGTTTTATAATGATTAATGGTAGGTGTAAGTTAATGAAACAACCTGATCAAATCTGGAAATTGTCTGTGCCATCCCAAACTGACCCCAAACACACATTTACTGAGAAGCATTGACAAGGCTTTAATGCAATCCACTCTCAATTTTTATAGTCCATCTGGTTTACTAGAGTAAATTCAGTTTAATTTAGAACAGAGTGTCCTAAACATGATTGTAAAACTTGTATATGCTGAGTATCTCTTGCCTTAGTTTTATTCTTATCTTTCTATACCCTATAAAGCCATATTCCTAACCTAAGATCAGTTAAACTTTCCCTAATAAATGTCGCCCTCAAAGTATTGGAGTGCTGTGTTCAGTTTTATTGATGATTTCACAGAGGAACTAGGGAGAAACATTTACACATGAGAGCTGCAGACATGAAATGTCTTACACTGCGCACACATACACATACATATAAATAAACATAAGATGGTATGAGCCTTTTTTAAACTTTTGCTAAGTCCCTTTTTGCCCTTTCCAATCCAGGTATTTCATTTTCTTAGCTGTTTTTTATATGTAGTGCCCAGCTAACTGTTCTATTTCCAGATCTTTCCAAATGACATCTCCAAACTACTTCTCTTTCTTAGTTCTGATTCAATGCTTGCCTTCCAAAGTGCACAAGCACATAAAATTCTACTTCTCTTTTCTTTATTAAAAGATATCTATCAGGGCTGGAGAGATGTCTTAGCACTTAAGGCACTTGCCTGCAAAGCCAAAGGACCCAGGTTCTATTCCCCAGGACCCACGGAAGCCAGATGAATCACAGTGTACATGCATCTGGAGTTCATTTGTAGTGGCTGGAGGCCCTGGCATGCCCACTCTCTCTCTCTCTCTGTCTCTCCCTGGCTATTATTTCACTACCTTTCTTAAATAATTAAACAATTTTTTAAATGATATCCATCAGTTGTCTTATTTGAGCTTACTTCTTTTATTTGTTATCAAGATTGAGAGAGAGAGAGAGAGAGAGAGAAAGATAATTGGCATGCCAGAGCCTCAGCCATTGAAATGGAACTCCAAATGCTTGCACCACCTACTGAGTATGTGCCACCTTGCACTTGCCTCACTTTGGTGCATTTGGCTAACATGCGATCTGGAGAGTGGAACATGGGCTATTTGACCATATTTCAATTTTAAGTGAACAATATTTACATCTCCTTTGAGATAATGTCATCCTTGAAAAGATTCAAAAAGTTTTTTTCAAATAGAAATTAAAGAAAATGAAGAATACCCCAGATATTTGTGATCATATAAATAATGCAGATTATGAAAGAAAAAAATGTCAACAAACACATTCATTGACTACAGGAAGCAGAAAGTAGCCTCTATGTCTTCAAAGAAATGTTTCCAGGTGATGCTGTCACAAGGAATACCTCAAACATACATGTTTAAGTATTAGAGTATATTTGATAGTAACAGAATACAGCATAGCCTATATTCATATATTACAATTATGTTTCAAGAGTAGGATATATACTTCAGAGAAAATATAGCTGACAAACACCTCACATAAATCAAGCATACATGCAAACAGATATATACACAAACATGAACACAATATTATAAAATAATAAAGGTATTTCTGAACTGTACTCCACCCTCTCTGCAAAGTATCTCTTATATTATCATTGCCTATTTGGGGATTACTTCAGCAATTCTCTGTGATATTTTCTTCTTGCAGCATTGACTATGGTATCCTGTTTCCGGCTTTAGTCTGCTCCTGGGCCAGGCAGGCTATCTCTCACATGTTCTTAATCTATGTGCTAAAGTCTTTTGCCTGTATAGCTGAACATGCCTTGTTAAAGGCTGTCCTCAGGCAGAAGTTCTGTTCAGGAAGGCCTGTCCTGTCCTTTGTCTGTAATATTTGTCCATTTCATTTCTGTTACATAAAAAGTAAAATCAAGATTGTTTTATTTTGTGTTTAAACTTTTGCATTCTTCTTTTCTGAATTGTCTACTCTTTTACAGGAAGCAATGTTAGCCTGAAACAATAGCAAACATGAAATTCTAGCTATCTTCTATTCTTTAACTAAACCATACCAAAATTTGAGAGATTGCCAGTAAGTTGTAAGAACACAAGAATGAAACTAGTACTGAGAGAATGGACTATACACATTTACATAGCATCACACTCATTTTTCTTTAGTCTTTAGGAAACTAATGGAGAAGAGAACAAACATCAAATGTTAAATATTAAATCTATTTGATTCAAGTTCTCAAGAAATGTCAGGTGCTCATATTGAACTCCATGTTGCTTTTCACTGTTTTAAACAGGGGTTTCAAATGGTGCAATGGTGAAATCACCATGGGTGTAATATTATTCACTTCGTTCTTACTGTTTGCTATACAGGATATAAATTGGTTATTTTCATTTTGTAGAATTTCATGTATTCAACAAGGAGGGGCCAAGGGAAGGGGGTAGGTCACGGATGAGCCTAATAATGGTACCAAACTGACTGTATTTGCTGAATACAAAACTAATTAATAAAGAAAAAAAGAAAAAAAAAAGAAAGCACTTTCTCCCAAAGTTGAGTATACATTTTTGATTTACCAAAGCATCTTTAAACATAGAACTAATGCGGACACTTTCCTATATACACCAACTGAAGTGGTCTGTGCTGTGTGCTCTTGAGCTCATGCTCTTTCAGGGTGCCATCGAGAGAGAGAGAGAGAGAGACAGAGACAGAGAGAGAGAGACAGAGAGATAACAGTTCGGGCTTCTATTTTGCCCAAAATATTTTTAAAAGAAAAGGTAACGTTTATGAGAAAAACTGAAAACTTATCATGCACTAATGGCCAAATATATAGAGTTGTACCTGTGTTTCAATAGAGCTTTGTGAGGCCTCAGATCCCTATACTTATGTTTATTTTCTGCCACTTTAAATCTGGGCCATTAGATCATTAGCTCGCAAATGAGTGCAGATGCAAAATGTGTTTTTTTTTTTCATTATATCTCTTAGTAGTTGTGTTCTCTTCCAAGTCAATTTGAATTTCTTTCCTCTCTAAGCTGAGTTCACTCAAAATCCTTAAGACCAGAAGTGTTGAAAATATTTAATACTTCTTCAGATCTTTTCCCCTGTGGTAGAGAGAGATACTGGTAAACTGGAAACTTACTGTAGGCAATTTCTCAGTCAAACAGTTTGTGCAGAGGATAATATCTCTATATATTATTTGAAAAACTTATACATTCTACAACTGAATAATTATGCTTCTCATCATGGGCTTATTCTAATTTTAAAGAGAGGGACTTTTATTACTTTACTTATATAGACTTGATTACTTTATTTATATAGACTGATTTATATATTAAAATTTATATATATATATATATATATATATATATATACATTTAATTATATTTGTATGCAGTTCCTACAACATACGTTTTTCATACAGAGCATAAAATTTTCAGTTACCTAAAAAAGTATCAGTGCCATGATTATAATAATACTACTATAACTTTTTCCTTAAGATACTATATTTAGAATTGATGAATAATGTGTATATTTAATATTTCACTTTAGTAATAGCTATTGAATAAAGTCTACTTGCCAATATTAGGGTTCATTCATATGCATTTCTTTCAAAGAAATAACACTTACAGCAAAGAGAAAAAAAGCTCATCTATGTAATGTAATCTAGGATAAAATAAAGCAAGCACAGAGAGCAGAACAAAATAGTGCACTTCAAAAACAATAAGCATTTACTACCAACTACAAAGCTGCAATAATTAATAGTTAAGATTGCAAGCAGCCACCATTCTTAAATCTCTAACTATAGAGACAAACAAGGAGTCATTTCTATGAATAGAAATACCAAAGTATACATTTTTGCATCTCTGTACACTTAGTTTTATAGTAAATGTCAATCATATCATTGTATTGCTTCATCGGAATACTCTAATGGACTCATTTTCTTATATAGGATATTGATTGATTTACTTGCTCATTGTCACAGAACCAGTTATTGACAAACCAGTTTAAAGTCAGATATCTTAACATGTAACTTTCAACAGCACCAAGTGGAGATTATGCAAGGTTGTTTTAGGACAGTGTGTATATCTTAATAGCACAGTTTTGTCCATAGACAGGTCTGGTTGTCTTCCAGGGTTTGCCGTGTAGTGACTTAATGGCAGTGGTAGACTTTATGATCTTTCTTCATCTCTAATCCTTTGATATCTCCTATTGATCTGAAAGAAAGCAGAGAAAATACAAAAATCTTAATATAGGATTTTAATTGAGAGAAATTATTTTAAGAGATGCACTTCATATAACTAGTCAAAATATAAAATATCCTCCTAAAACAATAATATACAATAACAAGGAATATTTATGTGCCACTCATTGTGCTAAACATTTAAATAAGTCATTTTGTCATCACAAAATTTTTGTTCTATAAAATCTGTAATTATTACCATAGTATAGGTTGTAAACCATCAATCAAGATGTTAATAATATTTGTACCTATCAAGAGTCTTCAGTCATTTCTGATAGATACTAACAGTCCTTACAGCATACTTTCTCATATACATATATATACTCTGGGGGCTTGATAGCAGATATAGCAGCAGTTTTAGACTCAGAAAGGGCAAAAAGATGATCGTAAAATATAGAAAGGGTGTCATTAAGAGAAGGAACATAAAGCCTGGCATGGTGGCTCACACCTTTAATCCTAGCACTCCAGAGGCAGGAGGATCACCATGAGTTTGAGGCCACCCTGAGACTGCATAGTGGATTCCAGGTCAGCCTGAGCTAGAGTGAGAACCTACCTCGAAAAAGAGAGAAAGAGAGAGAGAGAGAGAGCCAGCGAGAGAGAGAATGAATATGTATGCCTTTCCTCTTTACCAGCCAATGGTGGAATATGCAACAACATTTCCATGGTATGCTCTGAATTAAAATGTGCTGTGAACTTATAAGTATAATCTTGCTTCTTCCAGTTCATCTCAGGAGAGCATTCAGGCTGTCTTCAAACAGTCATCCATGTGTGAACCTTGAACTTAAACACACATTAACTCACAATGTTTGAGGCAAAAATCTGATTAAAGCCATGCAAGAATAGCCTTCTAGAATATTTCTCCAGAGAGCTGTGGTATAGCAACATGGTTGGGGTTTCATTTGTTATTCACAAATATTATTAACATGACAACTCTTGATTGATGGTTTCCAAGAAACTACATTTAAACTATAAAAATTAAATTTTGAATTTTACATTTTGTACATCTAAAGTGATTTTATAACTGAATAAAAACTGACATAAAATTTGCTGACAACTTCGTACATCGTTATCTAGAGTAATAGAATTTGTCATCCTTGGATGAAATGCTTGATAAGGGGCTAAGTTTAGCTAGAGCAGAGCATTAAACCAGAAACATTATTTTCTCTCATGGACATTTCACTTAAACTGGGGTGTAACTATGACCTTTTATTTTTGTAGTCACTGAAGCACCTAAGTAATATATAAAACAGGTAGTATTTGCTACAAGAACAGATTACAATAGTTATTTACACATTCATTTGCTGGGTGAAGGGTATATTGAAAAATAAGACTGAAAAATGCTTTTTATTATATTGATGACAAGAAAGAAAATATTATTTCATAATCATAAAGTTTTTATTAGCTAAAATTATTCATAATTAATTAATTTGATTTCTAAAACACCATATCTAAAAGAATCACTTTCTGTTGAAAAAAAAATGGCAACTATTTACCTTAACAAATGAATTTATTTATTTATGTGCAATAGCACAAAGCATGACTCTATTACTCAGTAAATTTTCAATAAAATATTACAAGGTCAGAAGGATCCCAGTTTGATTCTCCAGGTCCCATGTAAGCCAGATGTACAAGGGAGCACATACATGTGGAGTTCGTTTGCACTGTCTGGAGGTAAACAGTCTGGGGTACCCTCTCTCTCTCTCTCTCTCTCCCTCTCTGCCTTAAATAAATAAATAAATAAAATCTTTTTTTTGTATTTTTATTTACTTATTTGAGAGCGACAGAAAGAGGCAGAGAGAGAGAGAGAGAGAGAGAGAGAGAGAGAGAGAGAGAGAGAATGGGCGGGCCAGGGCCTCCAGCCACTGCAAACGAACTCCAGACGCGTGCGCCCCCTTGTGCATCTGGCTAACGTGGGTCCTGGTGAATTGAGCCTCGAACGGGGTTCTTAGGCTTCACAGGCAAGCGCTAAACCGCTAAGCCATCTCTCCAGACCAAATAAAATCTTTTTTAAAAAAGTCCTGTGTTTACAAGCATTCTACTTAGTTCCTTGGCATTTTTGACATGAAATTATATAGAAATTCTTAGATGCCTTCTTGAGAAAAGAAATAAAATCTGTGGGTTCCCTTAATGTCTCTCTTTCAGTAGTTGTACACTCTGCACTTCTGGCTGGATAATACAAATCTTATTGCAGGAAGCCAGCCTCACATGCTTTTTACTTTGATTTTTTTAGCTGGTTTATTGTGTGTGTATTTAGAATTAGTACATGGCTTGTGAGAAAATTATGCCTCACATCTATGTGAGACTCAATTCAATGAACACTCTAGATCTTACTTCTCTAGTCCTAGTTGTCTTGAAAATATTTTCTAGCTATTTGCAGGTGGTATTATTTTTGCTATAAGATATTCTTCTTTTAACAGAAGCACTTAAATTTATTTAACTTACGTGATGCACTATTAAATAAGTATGCTTTTAATAAAATTATTAACCAACATACTAGTGTGTCTCAGAAAGTACTTTATAACTTCTATTTCCAAAGTAGCCTATCAAAAATGTTTTTGTTACATATTAGACTGAGTTGCCAGTTTTTGAAAGACCTCTAAAATACAGCAGCAATATTTATTTTTTAAAATATTTTGTTTATTTTTATTTATTTATTTGAAAGTGACAGAGAGAGAAAGAGGCAGAGAGAGAGAATGGGCACGCCAGGGCCTCCAGCCACTACAAATGAATTCCAGATGTGTGCACCCCCTTCTGCATCTGGCTAACGTGGGTCTCGGAGAATCAAGCCTCGAACCAGGGCCCTTAGGCTTCACAGGCAAGCACTTAACCACTAAGCCATCTCTCCAGCCCAATATTTCTTTCTTCCAAAGAATCATACAAAAATTATTATTTTGGTTTTGAGTCATCTAATTTTAGAACAAATTATAAAAATCTACATAATATACCTCTTTTCTTTATAAAAAATATTTCATTTATTCATTTGAGAGATGAGAGGGATGAAGAGAGTGAGAGAGTTGGGGGCTGATAGAGAAAGAGAGAAAATGGGCATGCCAGGGCCTCCAGTCAGTGCACACAAATGCCAGATGAATGTGCCACCTTGCACATCTGCCTTACATAGGTACTGGGGAATTGCACCTGGGTCCTTAGGCTTTACAGGCAAGCGCCTTAAACCTCTCTAGCCCAGTATACCTCTTAAACATCAATACAACCACACATAAAATCGAGGTCTATATAGAATTGATTTTTTGTTTGTTTGTTTTTCCAGGTAGGGTCTCACTCTACCCCAGGCTGACCTGGAATTCACTATGTAGTCTCAGGATGACCCTGAACTTTCAGTGATCCTGTCTCTGCCTCCCAAGTGCTGGGATTAAAGGAGTGTGTCACCACACCTGGCTTAGAATTGATTTGTTTTTAAATGATAAAAAAAACCTACTTTTGAAATAAATTATTCATTTAGAATTGTTTGTTCTTTCTGGTCCCTGGCACTTATTTTCAAAATTAAAAAACCTGCATAATTTACTATGCGTGTGAGTGGGGAAGAGAATGTATATATTTTTATCTGGTGTCCTAGGAGAAAATACCTGTGCTCTTAATGTTTGCTGACCAATATGTGTGTTAAACTATAGCCAAGCAACATAACAATGAAAAGAAATGAGGTAAAGAGGACTGTGGGTGAGTTTGAGTATAGTACTGAGTAGAAATAATAAATTGGATCATTATCTCATGTATATTTATAAAATCAACTTTATGTTTTTACCAAAAGAGAAAAAGGGAAGAAATAATAAAAGTTGAGACATCCAACATATGGGAAACTTTTAAACATTTGAGCCAAGTGGCCTAGCTATTGGTAATTCAGAAATCATTGGTTTTATTAAACCTAAAGCTAGTATTGGAGCCCTGAGATAAGCCACTACATTACAGTATATAGATAACGTCTATATTGCTCTGTGTAGAATACAAAAAACTACAAACAAGGTAGTGATGGAGGTATTGGTATCTCTAAACTCTCCACCTCTGTGATATTTCTGTAAGGATAGTAAAAGAAAAAAGCAAAGGAAAACCTTGGACTTGATCTCAATAGAGACTATTTATTAAAGCACAGTGAGGGACTAAAACCTACCTGCAGGATGGAGGCTGAAGCACTGAGCTGGACTAGGGTTTGAGCTTCTAAGGAGGATCCTAAACAGACTGGACCAGGTGCTGGTCCAAGGGAAGTAGATAAGGAACTGTAGCTGTTTTTGTCCTTGCTCAGAATAAAATTGTCAGCAAGATTGTCTAGAGAGGATATCCCAGATGGGTTCTGATCCTCCAAGGCTTTCTGAGTTAAGGGAAGTTTATCAATCAGGAGAGTTGTCAGGCTTGTCTGACTGAATGCCTCTGGTGTTTCTTTGAGATCTTCTAGTGGTAGGGACAGTCATTAACCCTTTAGTTCCCTCTAGTTTTCAGGGAAAGCCATTAGCCCTTCAATTTCTTTTCCTAAATACTTTTTTTTTTTCTTTTTGACAAAGGATCTGCTTTAATTTATGGGGCCCAGAGATAATAAACACTATAGTGTGCCCCCAAGTTTCCCTAATGCTGGGTACAGACATAAATGAATTAATGTTTGTCAGGTTTGGTCTTGGTCATTCTTTGCTCGCACCTCTTCTTTCTATGTCTCCACTCCTCCCTTTGTAAATGAAAATGTTTGCTATGTATCAAGATATGTTGAGAGTATGTAATATTTGCTTTAGATTTTACAGGAATGCCCAGCTAAGAGTTTTCTTGTATCTAAGAGAAGGTGTTGGACTTTTATATACTTTCAGAAATGATGAGAATTTGGGTACTCTTGGAGATGTGCTAAATAGATTTTTTTTTCTCCATTTTTA
Organism: Dipus sagitta; assembly: GCA_036346955.1. Taxonomy (NCBI): domain Eukaryota; kingdom Metazoa; phylum Chordata; class Mammalia; order Rodentia; family Dipodidae; genus Dipus; species Dipus sagitta. Next base: position 75,927,486 of record CM070782.1, read on the forward strand.
TTAATATTTTCCATGATAACAAAAAAATCCCATGGTATTACCCTCCCCCCGATTTTTACATTACAATAAAAGGATGAGCTTTTGTGGTGGGGGGGGAGGCAGAATTATATGGTTTATATTTGAAATGTTCCCTACATACTCATGCATTCAAAGCTTGGACCCCAGATGGTAATGCTATTTTGAAACGTGTGTTAAAATCAGAGATAAGCTTGTTTGGAGGAAGTAGGTCACTAGTGGTTGCCCTAGCCCTGGCCCTCCCTCCCTCCTTCCCTCTCTTCCTCCCTTTCATCCATTCTTCCCTCCCTGACATTGTGCTTTATCATGGTCTATGAATAATGGAGCCAAGTGAACAAGTATGCAACCCTGTAAACCAAAATAGTTCTTTCCTCTTTTAAATTGTTTCTCTCAGGTATTTTGTCAGAGCAATTAAAAAATACTTAAACAGTATTGGATATAAAAGTGGCTCTGACTGCAAGATGCTCTCCTTATGGTGAAGACTAGAGCCATGTATGTGATTACAAAACCATGAAAAGGGTGCTGGTAGCAGAGAAAGGATACTGTTCTTATTAGGCAGTGGCCAGCTACATTGAAAATAGCAGAAGCAGTGCTTCTCTTTACAAAAATCCAATATTTAGCTCAATAATCATCTCTCTTCTTTTGTTTAGGTGAAATACATATGACTTAACCTCCTTAGCATCACAATGATAAATGAAACAATCTAGGCATCCTGAATCTAAAAGATTGGTGTACAGTGTGCAGTGCATTCGCAAGCAAGGTGTGGCATCTTTGGGGGAGGGCAGGGATTTTCACAATCCATCTCATTTGGAGCCTGGAGCTACATGGAGGAAAAAAAAAAAAAAAGTCCAAGAACATGATGTTCTAGAACAGTGGAATCAAATATAGGAATGTTTTTAAAATCTTATTTCTTAGGTGAGTGACAGTTTTCTCACTGAGAACCACAGCACAAGCTGGCTGGGAGGGGAAGTGACCCAGTTTTCCAGATCAACAAGTAGCTGAAGCCAGTCACTTGAGCTTTTTCTGTTAAATTTCTTCATGAGACTTCTGGTGTTAATGCTAAGGCAAGAAGAGCAGGGTTACCTACAATATTGCAGAATCAGTTAGATTTAACAATGAAAGATATGGATTAAAATCCCAACTCATTAATTATTCATGCCACATTCACATACCATTGAGGATTTTAGCTTATGAAAATAATTTTAGAAATTTAAAGAAATTTCCATAATGAACCTAAGAATGTATCCAAGGCCACCTTGGTACAAAATATGTGCTCACTGGGTGCTATTTATTTCATCTTCTTCTGATCATTTGAAGTTATAAATCTATGCTATTTTATCCCTCATAAACTATTCATTCTAATAATGCATTCTCATGTTAGGGTCAATATAAATCACAGAGAAGTAAAGAGAATAACCAGAAGAAATACTCATAATTCCTTCATTAGGAGATAGCCACAGTTTTTCTAAATACTAATGGCACATATATCTATTAAAAAGCAGGAATAAAGCCGGGCATGGTGGCACACGCCTTTAATCCCAGCACTCAGGAGGCAGAGGTAGGAAGATCACTGTGAGTTCGAGGACATCCTGAGACTGCATAGTGAATTCCAGGTCATCCTGAGTCAGAGTGAGACCCTACCTCAAAAAGCAAAACAAAACAAAAAGCAGGAATATACTTATCTTGCATGTAGGATTTTAGTCGATCTTCAGTGAAGTTGTATGTAAACAATATTCCTCATAAAATCCAAAATATTTATAAATATATATAAGTATAATGTACACTCATATCTCTGTAGCTATTGTTTAGGCTTTAGCTACATTTTGATTCATTCATTCCCTTCATCTTTTTGTATTACTTTTTGATGAAGTAATCTAGGGGCATTCCAAAAACCATGTAGTCTATTTACTGTGTGCCTCACTATGCAACTCCAAAATAGAGAGGTATTTTCCATGTCCACAGGAAATCCTCACATCTAATAAAGTTGTCTTTTAAATAAACTTTGAATTAATTATTAAAATGACCACATGTGTTATATGTATTACATATATTTAGTTTTTAAAGCAGTATTCTGTACTCTCAAGTTTTAAGACTATTTGTCCTTTTAAGAAAATGAGTCAGTTGTTGATATAGGCAGAATAATCACCTGAAGAAGTTCATATGCTAAGACCTAGAACCCATGAGTCACATTACATGGAGAAAAGAATTATTCAGCTGTGATTAAATTAAAGTCTGTGAGGCATAATACAACCATAGTTTAAAAGTGGAAAGAAAAGGAAGGAGAGAAGTGGAGAATATGATTGCAGAGGAAAAACCCCAGAGACTCAACAACATTAACTTTGAGGGAGAAGAGGCCCAGAGAACCAAGGTGTATAGATACCCTTGATAACACAGAGGAGGATTTAGATTTTCTAGCAGAACAACCCAAAGAGATGCAGTGCTTTTCCTACCTTGGTTTTAGCTTAGGGTGAGTCATGTCAGATCTTTCGTAAGGTGGTATGCTCGTCCTAGAAAATCCATTCGGTTGATTTACAGAATATTCCATTTTGTGTGTTTTGTTCCATGTGGTGTCTGTTGTCTTTTACTCTTACTTTATATTTGTTGTGATAATATTTAGTTCTAGAGTCTTGAGTGCATTTGGGAGAAATATTGCTTTTGCATGGCTGCAGTCTTAGTTTTACCTGTGGTCATATGGCCTGGAATTTCTGCTTGTCACACAACGATGGATGCAACTGTGTCCAGGTGGTGGCAACCTCATTCCTTCCTTGCAGTTTCATCAGCCAATAGTTAATCTCATGGTTTAATACATTTATAAATGCTGCTTAAATCAATGTTTTCACTAACCATTATAAATAGAAATTTAACAAATTTTCATCATTCTATATTCATTTTTTTGGAATTTTACCATATTTTCTTATAGACAAAGTTGATTTGGTTACATCAAAATAATTCATATATAAAAGTAAATTTAAATGTTAAGTGTTTGTTGCCTGCCTATAATAAAAGAAAAAATAGGGCTGGAGGGATGGCTTAACAGTTAAGGCATTTGCCTGCAAAGCCAAAGGACCTAGGTTCAGTTCCCCAGGACCCACATTAGCCAGATGCACAAGGGGCCACACATGCCTGGAGTTCATCTGCAGTGACTGGAGGCCCTGGCGTGTCCATTCTCTCTCTCTCTCTTTCTCTGTCAAATAAATAAAAATATTATTTAAAAATAAAAGAAAAAAGTAAAGATACCCTTACATGCTGTCAAATTTTGAAATACAAGAAAATAATATTAGCTGACTGTTCTAGCAATTATGAGCATATATAAGAGAAAATATTATCAAAATTTACACTGGGTAAAGCCAGTCATAGAAGTCTTTACTCAAGATTATCACAGCAAGAAAATGAATGGACCTCTTGAAACACAGGGCTGAAAGTTTCTGAGTCCTGGCTGAGTAGAGGGAACATTGATCACTGGTGTTTATTAAACAGTCTTACCCACAAGGAAAGTAAACTTTCTGGCATCTTCATGATAGCAAGAATAAAGTACTCACAAAGTTAGATTCTCATGCTCTCAAAGACTGTAGATACAAAAGCCCTATCTTCCTGGATAATTAGATTTCAGAGAGAAAGACAGTCTCAGAGATAGCATGGAGATGTTAAAGAGGTCATTCATTTCAAAAAGCCAGATTAAGAGTTTAAAACAAGTTTTCTGAAGTAAATACCTTAAAAGGGTGACCATCATCCTAGTGAGAATCCTGTGTGGGTTTTACTCAAAGTAAAGGTTCAAGCATTCAACTATCTTGCTACTTGGTAGCATAAAATTTATTACAATTCTTTGCTAATGAGTGAATAATCACAAAGGGAATCTGATTTCACACATCACTTCTACCTTAATATGTCTTCTGTCAATATCCAGGTGTACTAAATATCTGAAGATACAAAGAAAATAAGATGTAAAATAGCTGCAAATTTAAATGTATACACTTATATTACATATATATGCAAAATGATTAGTACTGATTTGTGTTGTCACATAATCTTTCAGATAAAAACATATTTTGGATACAGAAAATTGAACATAAGCAGTTTATAAAAGTATTACACAATTATAAATATTATTTGTATTACATGAGTATTTTGTTATTAGATCAGAGTTTTCAAACTAAAGGCATAATCAATGTTTTGTTTATTATTTCATAGGATATTTTTGTGCTTCTTTTTTTTTTTTTGGTTTTTCGAGGTAGGGTCTCACTTTAGCTCAGGCTGTCCTAGAATTCATTGTGTAGTCTCAGGGTGGCCTTGAACTCACAGCAATCCTCATAGCTCTGCCTCCGGAATGCTGGGATTAAAGGCATGAGCCACCATACCCAGCTTCGTAGGTTTCTTATTTTATGTGGATTATCTTTCATGCATAACATTCATAGATAATGAAGATTTACTATTTTCCAAATGGAAACAACAAAGATTATAGTAGTAACAATTGATACATGGTCACAGAAGAAATAAGCTAAGCTATTTTCTCTAAAAATTTAAGTAGGACTATACTTGTAATTGAATATCTTTAAAGTTCATAATGCAATGCTGTTATTGTGTTTTGTAGAAGGTTATAGCCAATTTTAGGGTGGTGTTAAGGGATGGTTGAGTTGGAAGAATTAAAGATTGAGGCTAATAGTCATAATATATAATGTATTTTAAATTACTTATGATGAAAGCTAATTGTCATTTCTAACTTTATTTTTGTTAAAATTATGATGAATTTCTTAGCTATTTTCTTCACTAGAGCTATATTTATGACAGAATAGATGATACCTTAATTTTTTCCTGTTATTCTTCTTTAACATAATGATTTGCAAATTAACAGATGTTTGTAGCTCCATATTCCACTGATTAAGTTTTAGAATTAGGATTTATTATAATGTAATCCAAATGAAATTGGTATTTAGAACACCTTTTAAAGATTCTATTATTGGAATGAATCTGCTGTTTGATGTATGCTGGTTATATTAAACACATCACTATTATAATTCAGTTTTGCTGATTAAGTTAACAATGCAAGTGATTGTGCTCTTGTTCCCCTTCAGCTTTCTCGGCCCCTTCCCTCCCCTTTCCTCCTTCTCCCCAACTCAAGATTTCTAATGGAAGATAGGAACTAAACAAAGTTATCCACAACCTAAAAGGTAATAATGTAAGTGGAGGTTTTAAACCAAAGCTGTGGTTCCAGCAAGCCCCTATCAGGCTGGGCAAAGTCACCTATATGGTAAAAATTATGAGGGGAAGGATAGAGATGTACTCAATGTGGCCACACATATAAGGAATAAAGGGATCCAGGTTCATGTTTAGGGTACTTACGTAAGAACTAACTGGGGCAAGAGGCTGAATAGCGAGCTGCTGGTCTACGTATGGTCCTGCCATTGTTGTTTAAGCTCTAGTTCTGCAAGCTGCTCTGAAGAAGGCATGGCTTGAGGTAGTTCTCAGAAGATGATTATAGGATTTTACCCCCCTTGTTAAGCAAACGCAGCTTGTATGCACCTGTTTAATAGGATTCTTATCAAAACAAGGAGAATAATTTAAATTTTAAAAATAGTGGAAATGTCATCCTTAATTCCCACAGCACAGCAGTGTCTCTCAGCCAGCCTTTCCTGGCGCTCATAGCTTACCCTGTTGTGGGAGGATGACTTCACCAAGTTCCTAACAGTCACAAGTGAACATCCCAGGGGTTTAATGACAGCTCTTGCAGGACAAAAATAGTTCAAGCTTCTTCACTTCTCTGCAGTATCCTGTGAGGGGTTAGCTACAAATCTGGACTTATTTTAGAACTAACTTATAGTCATGCCAATCAGTCTAGTTATCTCTCTATATTCATACCTCTTAATAATGAAACACTGGCAGAATGTTTTGACTTACAACTATTTTTGCTGCTTTTGGCTTTAAGAAATTTACTTTGCTGTAAATATATTACCCTTGGCTATGAGCTGTGATAAACTGTCAGACATTTGGAGAAAATAGTCATGTAAGTGCTCATAGGTCTATCAGTTAGAGTTAATAAGTTGAACTTTCTTTACTCAGAATCTAGGCATTGATGATATAAGAGGTCTTGACTTCCTCAACTAACCTCTATTATCGGTCTCTTTGAAAGACTTGTCAAAGCTATAGGTTCTCACCTTGAACAGTTTTCAAATGTTCAAAGCTATGTGTACACTGTGAGAAAATCAATGAAATCTTCAAACTTTAAGTTAAGAACTTTTACTGTAAACAGAAAACACAACTGTGTTATCTACTATGAATGGACTGCAGTTTCCACTGACATAGATACATAAAAGATAACAAATAACTCTGTAGCAACACAAGGCACCTAGCTAAATAGGAAAAATCTAGATTCAGGGCTAGAGAGATGGCTCAGTGGTTAATATGCTGGCCTACTGTACAAGTCAGGCACAATGTTGTTGGGATGAACTTTTAAACTAGGCACAGTTAAGGAAGAAGGGATTTATTGAAGCTTACAGATAGAGAAGAGTTATAATGGCAGAAGAAACTGTCCCACTTTTGCAGGTTTATGCAGAGAGAAAAACTAACTGCTACTGCCACAAACATCACAAGCAAGCACACTCCAGGGACCCAAAGCAGAACTCAGACACGTTGCATACCTTAGGCAGGAAGTTTGAGTTCCACCCCCCAGTAACAGTTCCGCCTGCCAAGTTGCAAGCTTGAATAAAATTCCTGAATGTATTGAGGGTCACCTATTCTCGCCACCACATTCTGCCCTCTGCCCCCAATAGATTCATAACATCTTATATTGTATATTGTTTTAGTCTAAATAGTCTTTACCAACTAAAGATAGTTCTAAAGTTCCAAGTCTTCTCTGAGATTTAAGATTATTTGTTAGTTTGAGTTTTGTAAGATCAAAACAAGTATATATTTTTAACATATAAAGGCAGAGAGTAAACTGTTATAAATCATACCATGGAGAAACTGGAACAATGTAAGCTCAATAATCATCAGGCAAACATCAGACATCTGTAGTTCAAGTCCAGTATCCATAACCAGTGACCAGTGACAAGTCTCCTGAATTTTCCAATTCTGCCCTTTCATTTAGGCTACCTAGCTAGCAAAAACATTTATCTCGAGGGCTGGAGAGATGGCTTAGTGCTTAAGCGCTTGCCTGTGAAGCCTAAGGTCCCTGGTTTGAGGCTCGATTCCCCAGGACCCACGTTAGCCAGATGCACAAGGAGTCTCACATGTCTGGAGTTCGTTTGCAGTGGCCGGAGGCCCTGATGCACCCATTCTCTCTCCCTCTCTATCTGCCTCTTTCTCTCTCTCTCTCTCTGTCACTCTCAAATAAATAAACAAAAATGAACAAAAACATTTATCTCAAGCCAACAGTATTCCATATACAGACTTGTTATATCCAAAATATTTTTGGATCTCCATGTAAGCCACAGTCCATCTTTCAATGGCTTTATCAGGCTCTTTATCAGGGTCACCCACTCCATGTATTTTATATGTTTTTTTTCTTTTTGAGATAAGGTCTCATTCTCCCCAGGCTGACCTGGAATTCACTGTGTAGTCTCAAGGTGCCTCAAACTCAGAGCAATCCTCCTACCTCTGCCTTCCAATGGCTTGGATTAAAGATGTGCACCATCATGCCTGGTTTTATACTTTTAAAACCAATGCCAGGTGTGTAGGACACAGTCATATTTTTAATTCAGGAACGAAATAAATCATGACTTTGAAGAGCAGGTATGGTAGTTTGAATGGACATTCCCCAATAGATTCAGAAGTTTGTAACTTGTTTGTAATTTGGTGTCACTGTGGGTGATCTTAGGACCCAGACCTAATGTGTGGAGGTGGATTTGAATTCCAGTCTAAAGATATGCCAAAGTGCTTGAGTTCTCACTGGGGTTCCTGGAGTGTGCTTGCTTGTGGTGATGTTGGTGGTATTTCTCTCTGCATGGACCTGTGAAAGGGGGCTGCTGGCTTCTTCTGCCATTATGGAACTTCCTCTGGCTCTATAAGGTTCAAATAATTCCCTCCCCTCCATAAACTGTGTCTGGTCTGGAGGTTCATCCCAGCAATGTGAAGCTGACTATGACAGCAGGGTTCTTTTTGTTAGATTTCCTTTTTAAGAGTTTGTATTTTCATCACTTGGTCTTTTTTATTGTTTTAAGGTAATGTAGTCAGGCTATCTTTCTTTTCAACAGTAGTGATCTAATAACAGCAGCTTTAGAAAGCAGTCTCTGTCCATAACTTTAAACTTGTTTGAGTTTTTTAAATTTAAGTTTAGTAGAACAACAACAACAAAAAACTTTAGTCCTATATCTTTAGCTGAGCACATCAGATTATTAGAAATTTGACCTTGATCAACTCTCTGGACATGGACAGCAGAACGCAGGCAGCATGAGATTATTAGAAATTTGACCTTGATCAACTCTCTGGACACGGACAGCAGAACGCAGGCAGCCATTATGCCATTAGCGCACTTTCAGTTCAGTTCAATGCAGTTGTATTAGTCAAGGTTCTCTAGAGGAAAAAAGAACTGATAGAATGAATTGTATTAAAAGGGGATTTATTGGATTAGTTTACAGCAATCCAACAACAGCAGGTTGCAGGCCTTGAGAGTCAAGGAACCTGGTAGCTGCTCAGTCCACATGACTAGATGCCTCAGCAGTCCCAATCCAGCACTGAAAGCCTGGAGGTGTCCTGGAGAGACCCTGCTCTTCAGTCCATGCTGGTCTTCAGTCCACGTGAGAAAGCAGCAAGCAGCAAGTAGCACTGGCTGCCACGTGGGAGGAGGGGATCCTTTCCTTCCCAGAGCTTCTTTAGATAAAGACCCTCTGAGAGGGGCTGCCCACTCTGGGGGAAGGATCCCTCATTTAGTGAATCCTTCCTGGAAGCAACCTCAGAGACTCACTTATGAGGAATGTCTGTGGATTCCTAAACAGATCAAGTTGACACAAACTTAACCATCGTAAGTCCATCCCTTGACAACTTGACATCAAACCACATCTCCTTAAATCATACAGAATTTCCAAATGAAGACAGTAACAAGGTCATAACTCCACCTAAAATGATATAACTATCCCTCATACAACTGGGAACACACAATCTTTTCCCCTCCCCCAAACAAAGTCAGGTTCTTTGAGGAATGCTCAGTCTCTAACATAATAAGTCAAATATAAATTCAACAGTGGTTAACTAGTATTATGACCTTTAATCAGTATAACTTACCTAATAGAGCAATAAAGAAAGAACAAAAGCCTCTCGATATTGGCGTATATATGTACACTCTTAACAAGGTAAGACAGAAACACTCATGGCAATCACAGTCCTCATTTTTTGTTGGGCCTTGAGAGGCCCGGACGTGAGGCCTAGTGGAACTTCCTGAGCCTAGCTAAAGTTTGGCAAACTGCCTCTGGCCAGCTATGACTCAGCACGGGTCCAAATGGCCTCTGGCCTGCTACTTCCGCTTAGGAAGTTAGAGTTCCCATACGTGCGCGCGCTTAGAACCAATCATCTCAAAAGTCGCAGTATGCTATTGGCCCTTACATCTCACCCCATCCTAAGATCCCCACCCTCGTTCTCAAAGCTATATAAGCACCTGCCTGTTACAATAAAGAGAGTTCCTGCTTCAACAAGACTCCTAGCTTGGTGGTTTGTTCCTGGCCATCGACACTCACCCTCCTCCTCAACCCCTTGGGAGGAACCAGCGGGCCTGGTCCTTCCTCAGCACTACCTGCCGGGAGAGCCCGGCAATTTTTGTATTTGGTCACGTGGCCTTAGCTGGTATTTATAACTTCCTTCTTCTACTACCCATTCTATATTTCCTCCACCTTCAGCAAGCACCTCAGCAGGTTTTGGTTCTTTACCTGGAGAGGTGACCCATACCTTTATTCCTGAAGGATTTGGGCCATTTATCACACTACCTTTATTGGGTTGTTGCAGTTGTCCATTAACTTTGATAACAGGGCACGGTAACACCAAGAGATGCCCTAAAGGATCTCCTGCACTCCAGACATACTCTTCCTTACCTCCATTGAGGAGGAGCAGTCCCATTTTCCCCCTGGTAGTCTGGATCCATCATCCCTGCTATCACTGTAACTCCTTTCTCAGCCTGTTCACTCAAGGGCATCAGGAGCCCAAAGTGGTCAGGGGGAAGTCTTAGCTTCCAGTTCAATGGAATGTTCTTTATGCCTCCTGGCAAAAGCACTCCCCACTCTGAAACCAAGACTTCTAGGCCAGCAAAGTGTAAGGAACAGGAAGCAAAAATTTGGCTGATAGGTCACTTGGGGTGATGGTAAGTGTATCATTCCCATTTCCACTCCTGAATTCCTGGACCCATGAATCCAAGTCTAGGAGAAACAGCACCATGCATAGGATGCTGATTCAGAGCATATACAGCCTGCTGGAGGACACTCCCCCAGCCCTCCAAGCTATTGCCACCTAGTTGGCACTGTAGCTATTTCTTTAAAAGGCCATTCCACTGTTCTATCAAGCCAGCTGCTTCAGGGTGGTGGGGCACATGGTAAGAGCAGTGAATTCCATGATCATGAGCCCACTGCCATACTTCCTTTGCTGTGAAGTGAGTTCCTTAGTCAGAAGCAATGCTGTGTGGAATACCATGATGGAGGATTAGGCACTCTATAAGACCACAGATGGTAGTTTTGGCAGAATGATTATGTGCAGGAAAAGCAAATGCATACCCAGAATAAGTGTCTATTCCAGTAAGGACAAAATGCTGCCCTTTCCATGATGGAAGTGGTCCAGTATAGTCAACTTGCCACCAAGTTGCTGGATGCTCACCCTGAGGAATGCTACCATATTGGTGACTCAGAGTTGGTCTCTCCTGCTGGCAGATTTGGCACTCAGCAGTAGCCGTAGCCAGGACAGCCTCAGTTTGTGGAAGTCCATGTTGTTGGGCCCATGCATAACCTGCATCTCTGCCACCATGGCCACTTTGTTCATGAGCCCATTAGGCAATGCTAGGGGTGGCTGAGGAAAGAGGTTGACCACTATCCACAGAATGGGTCTGCTTATCTATTTGATTACTAAAGTCATCCTCTGATGAGGTGATGAGCATTAACATGGGACACAAGTATCTTTATATCCTTTGCCCATTCAGAGAGCTCTATCCACATACACCTTCCCCAAATGTCCTTCTCACCAGGTTTTCCAACTGTGCTCCTTCCTAGTCCTGGACCATCTAGGCCAAACCATTAACCACAGCCCATGATCATTATAACCCCACATTTTTTCCTTCCAAGCAAAATGCACAACCATGTGTAATGCCCATAGTTTTTCCCATTGTGAAGACTTCCCTTCACCACAGTCCTTCAGAGTTTCCCCAGAAAGGGGTTGTAATGCTGTAGCTGTCCACTTCTGGGAGGTGCCCACATAACATGATAAACCATCTGTAAACCATGCCCTAGTACTCTCCTCCTCAGTCAATTAATCATAGGGCACACCCCATGATGCCATAGGTGCATGCTTGGGAACAGAATGCATTGTACCAGGAGTAGCAACCATAGGCATTTGGGCAACTTCCTCATGTAACTAACTTGTATGTTCAGGGCCTGGTTGAGCTGATAATTTATATACCACTTCCACTTAATTATGGACTGCTGCTGTGCACGTCCAACTTTATGGCCTGGTGGGTCAGATAACACCTGGCTCATACTGGGCAGCTCAGGTCACATGGTAACTTGATGGCCCAAGCATTCAGTTTCTACTAATGCCCAATAGCAGGCCAAGAGCTGTCTCTCAAAGGGAGAATAATTGTCATTTCTTTTTCTTTAGGAAGTTGGTAAGCCAAGCCTCCAAATTTTCTTTGAACTTAACTTTTTTTTAAAAACTTTTATCAGAATAGTCCATAATACTTGGCTTACTGTTCTTGGAAGTACTTGCAAGCACCAAGTCCATGTCCATTTATCCAAAACAGAAGTTCTAAAAGACAAAATACTCATGGTCAGATTTATCTCAGCAACCATATTCAACTTCTGGTACCAATTCTGTAGTAGTTAGCTACAATGTTGTTAGGATGAACTTTCAGACTAGGCACAGTTATGGAGGAAGGGATTTATTGAAGCTTACAGATAGAGGGAATGTTCCATACTGGCAGAAGAAACTGGCCCACTTTGATAGGTTTAAACAAAAAGAATAACCAAAAGCTACTGCTACCAACATCAAAAACTCCAGGGACCCCAAGCAGAACTCAGGCACTTTATCTATTTTTGTTGGAAACTTCAGATAGCCCCCAGTAACACTTCTTCCAGCCAAGTTAGGAGGTTGAATAAAACTCCTGAATGTATTGAGGGACAGCCATTCAAACCACTACACCTGCAAAGCCTAACAAGCCAAATTCAATTCCCAAGTATCTATGTAGAGCAAGATGTAGTGGTGTATGCATGTGGAGTTTGCAGTTGCTGGAAGCCCTGACATGCCCATTCTCTCTTTCACCTTCTCTTTCTCCCTCTCCTCTCTCTTTCTCCTCTCTTGTGTGTGTGTGTGTTTGCAAATAAATAAATGAAAATCAAGATTCAAAATTATGGAATTTTTAAATAATTAAAAATTACCATTTAAATAATTATCATGGCGTAGTAAGTATGTTACTGGTACTAAAGTAAACCTCCTCCTTTTTCCAAGTAATTAGAAACATTTCTGAGAGAGTGACCATATGTATGTGTGCTTCTGTGAGTTATTTTAGGTTATTTTCTTCTGACTGAATGTGGAGGAAGGAGGAGAGAAGAAAGATTAGTAGACATATTTCTTTTCGTGAAAATCATATTTGTATTTATTAGTTTGAGAACAGAGAGAAAGAGAGAGGGAATGACTATGTCAGGACCTCTTGCTGCTACAAACAATCTCTAGCTCTGGCATTCTAGAGACTTGAACATGGGCCAAGAGGCTTTGCAAGCAAATGCCTTTAGCCACTGAGCAGTCTCCCCAGTTCATAGACATGGTATTTCTTTCAGTATAGTCAGCTTGGATAAGCTACCCTAACTTCTGTATTAAACTAGTATAAGAATTACACACAAAAAATGAAAATATTTCTAATGGAGTCCTTCAGGTTTTTGAAAAATATGTGAAAAATGTTTTATCCCCTCCTCCAATTTACCTAAAGACTTTCTGAATTTGTCTTTCCCAGTTTAAATGTACTACATAAAGAAGGCCAATTTGAAAGCTGTGCCGAGTCTGTTCAAATTCTCTTGGTAGGGAAATTCTTAAACAAAATGCATTTTTACCATCATAACAGCTGAAGATGTTTGAACTAACCCTATTTTTTTCTTAGACACAAAATGAGCCCGGGTGTATCTGAAATTCACCAAATTATTGAGTGACTGGGAGTTCTATACATCTACTTATATGTAGACTATGATGTTGATTAAAGGATATATAAAATACAAACCATTTACTAAAATTATATAAGGGTCTTAGAAATCACATAGCACATGATGTATGGTTTATCTTCATTGCCACTCTGACTAGATTTAGAATCATCTAAATGATGGGAGGGTTGGGGGGGGGGTAGCTCAATCAGTAAAGACCTCGTTGTGCAAACACGAAGACCTGAGTTCAATTCCCAGAACCCATGTAAAAGCCAATGGTGGAGGCACACTCCTTTAATGCTACCACTGGGGAAGCAGAGACAGAGTACTTGCTGGGCTTGCCTGCTAACTGACAAATCAGTAAGTTCCAGTCTTAGGGAGAGACCATCTCTCAAAAAATATAGTGGAGGGCTGGGGATATTTCTCAGTGGTTTAAGACACTTGCTTGAGAAAGCATGCTAGCTCAGGTAAAGCCAGATGCACAAAGTGACCCATGCATCTAGAGTTCATGTACAGCTTCAAGAGGTCCTGGTGTGCACCTGTTGGCTCTCTTTCTCAAACAAATAAAATACTTAAAGAAATAAGGTGGAAAGGGATTGAAGAGATGCCTGCTGTTGAGCTCTTGCCTCCACATGTGTGCATGCACGTGTACACACACACACACATACACACATTCACCACACACATACATACCACATGCACAAACACACACATAACATAAAATAAAGCAAACAACAACAAAATCACCTAGGAGACACACTTCTGGGAAGGTGTCTTTAATGGCATTTTCAGAGATGTTTCAGTGAAAGGGAAGACTACCCTGAATCTGGACAATACCATAGCATGGGATGAAATCTCGTGGGAACAAAAGGAGAAACTGGGCTGAATACCAGCACTCCCTTTCGGCTTCCTAATTGTGCAGGAACATGTTCCCACCACCACAGTGCCAGATGCTCCTGCCACCATGCCTTCCAGCCATCCTTTAAACTGTCAGCCACAAGAAGTCCTTCCTTCCTTAAACTGTTTTTGTCAGGTGTACAATCAAAGTAACAAGAAAAGTAAACTATAAACAACATCGTTATTTATATTTTGATGCATTTTTTTTGAAATTGTTTCAAATTATTGGACCACAAAGATTCAAAAACAGACCAAGTGGCTGTCCATTCTATCTTAAGAGAATGCATTCTCTTACTGCCTGCTCTGACCGCCTTGCCCATGGCATGCCAACACTGGTTTAACACAAGGCAGTGTGTTAACTAGCAGTGAATCATAGATGTAAGTGCTCTCTCTCTCTCTCTCTTCCCTCTTCTCTCTCTCCTTATATTTGTAGCACTTATACAGGATCATCTTTTATATTTATCTCACTAATGAAATACTTAAACATCTGGATCTGAATTCCCTCATCTGCAAAATAAAGACAACTAGGATGCATTTGGCCATGAGAATTGATGGTGTGTGTGTTTTAGTGAGCAGAGCCATGGAGCAGCAGCTCTGGGTTCTAATCACTGCCCTGCCCTGACACCTCCATGAGTCTTTTCCTTTTCCATTAATTGATCTTACTTATGTTATTTGTAAAAAAGAGAGAGCTGGATCAAATGATGCCAAGATTCCTTTCTAATATGAATGTTCTTTATGTCTGTATAATATGAAGTAATTCTTATTTCATAATTCAGAAAAGAATCTATATCATACAAGGTAAAATTTCACTAGAATTTACTGTCTTCTCTACTGGAGCACATCTCATGATGAACTGTCATCTACAAAAAAATGACTTTATAGATAATTTTTGGAAATAGACCTGCCTTAGTTTGGGCTGGTGTTACATAAATACCATACACTGGGCATCTTAAACAACTAAGTTGTGAGAGGCAAAGTATAAGGTCAAGGCTGTGGCAGATCCAAGGTCTCCCAAATTCCCTTTCTGTGCCCTAAGGCAGTTTCCATTTCCTCTTCCCTATATGGCCACAGCACAAATTACAGATTATAAATTCTTTCCTAGAAGGAAAGAAAAGCATTGTGGAATTTCCCACTTATTACCCCATTAATCTGAATTACCTCCCAAATTCCCACCATCTCATTGCATCACTTTATATGTTTGGTTCAACATAAGACTTTTGAGGATGCATAAACACAAGTTCATAAGTTGAAAGTAACTTGGGTGTCTTCTAAACCTGTTGAAACCTCTCTATGATGTCTGCTTATGCTTACAGACTCTCAATTGCCAGTCTTTCCATAGTTAGAACCAGCCCATGTCCAGTTTTCAGACCTCTGCACGTTCTGTGATACAGTGTTCAATGAAGTTCTTGCCATGTTCAATATGCCTGTACTCAGTTTTGGTTGCTATAATAAATTGTTGCAGACTTGTTCCTGGGGTGAAGAAAACAGATCTTTTCCCCCTGCTTTTCTAGATTCTAGAAATCTGAAGTCAAGATGCTAGCAAGTATAATTTCTCCACAGCCCTCTTCTCTTGGCTGGCGGACATTACCTTCTCATTTTGTCCTAACTGGGACACATAAAACCTTTCTGCTTTGAAGAACATCTGCATGCCATGAACTTCAGAGTACTTGTTTAAATGTGAGCAAAGCCTGTGAAACCAGTTTAGAAATTTTACAGCAATGAGCACTGTAATAAATGAACGAGCTGGACTGAATCAGAGGGGAGACGATGAGATATTTGTGAGATAGCCTGATCATAGAATGTTCCTGAAGACCAGTGTGTTCATTTCAGGCCTGACTGAATGATAGTCCCTCAAGTGATGAGTGAAATGGGGCCAGGAGATAACAGCATAACCAAACTCTTTAGGGATAAAAGATGTCATGGGATTTTCCCCCAAGGTTTCTGTCCTCAAGCAATTTTTTGATATCTCTTGGATCCTTTTCTACCTGATCGACTTTTCATATTTGAACCTATTCTTTGTTTCTGTGGATTGTAAATCCTGTCTTCTAGCCCACTCCATAATTTTCTATTTAACAACATAAGCAGTGCAATTCCCCAGGCTTCCAAAAGAAAAAAAAATGAGGTTACAAATGACTTTCTTTGTTTGTGTGACTTCATGCTATGATAATCTTTTAAGAATGTTTAACTGAGACAATGTTACACATGTTTTAACAACCCAGTGCCTCCCATTTCTGTCAGCCTAAAACCTACAGCCAGCTCGATGACCTGCATGGCCCAGCGCTACCCCTCCTTGACATACCTCCACCCCACACCCTATTGCTCTTCTCCTTGTTTTGTCCTGCCCAGCCAGACAAACCTGCTTTCTTTCCCTCCAAACACTGGTTACTTTCAGGAAAATTATGAAGCATGTTGCCGTTAGAATATAAGTTATGATACTGTCATCAGTTTTATTCTGTGCTGTATTCTTCGTGCCTACAAGAATGTTTGGTTCATAGTCAATGTGATGATTGGTTAATGTTCTCTATACCCATATGATGCAAGGAAAAAGCCATTTATTTTGGAAGCAAAATGAGACCTTACATCTTATTATGCAGAGTATTGGCATAGGTTAAGTCAATGAAGATTTTTTTTTCTAATATTGACCTTTACTTTTCTGTGATTCTATTAAAATTTGCTGAATTTGCTTCATTTGTGTGTCTCAATTTACTTGATTTTTCCTGATGACTATGATCATGTTTATTCCCTTAATTTACATTGGCAATATTCTCTATGTCTTTTCACACATAACTTCATGCTTAAGAATTAAATCCTGAGGTATAAAAAGTAGCTGAAAAGGATAAGGAGAAAATAAAAAAGGGCACGGGAAAAAAATTGGACTCACAATCTGGTGCTTTCTATATTTTCAGGTATTCCAGTACTTTCTTCACTGTCTTTACAAGGGGTGCCTTCAGACTCCCTCCTGGGAGACATGGGGTGAGCTCTATCCATTCCTTTTGTCTGGTAACTTCTAGATGCAAGACACAGTTAAAGAAAAGGAGTAGAAGCTCTGTTCAAGGCAAAGAACTTTACAAATTACAAGACAGTGTTTCCTTTTCATTAGGAAAATAAAACATGCACATTTAGATAATAACTTTCAAGGTGTTTCTTTTCCACTGGTGACAGTAGGCTTTTGGTACCCTTGGGTGACATACATTTTCATAGAAACTGTCATTTGAAAGCACAGCAAGAGAGCAGACTTGATACTCTGCTGGCAGGATGGCTTCTTGTGTCTGTAATAGAGACCGGAGGACCAGACAGCACAATCAGGGACAGGCCATGCTTGGCAGAGGCTAAAGCCTCGAGATAGGAAACACAAAACGTCAATTATGGATTAGACAAAAGGGTTCCGTTAATGATTGCAGAAGATGCAGTTATGTTTACACAAAAAATTTAGTCTCGCAACAGTATGCTCACCTTTGAAAACACAGGCTTATTAATCAGAGAAAATCTGCGCTAATTATTCTTCAGATTAGAAACAAGTTTGGAATGTGGTCAATTCCAGTTATCTATAACATACAGCTCAAGTGGAATTTATGGAACCTGACTTGGATAAAGCTTCATGGTTGTCTTGTTAAGCAGGGAATACCTTTCCTTCTCATTAAGATGCCTCCTGATACGAACAATCTCAACAGATCTCTTCTTCTCAAGGAGCCCACCATTGAGCAAGCTAGTGACTGCTTAGTCTGCAAATGCATCAGAAAGGCAAGAACAAGCATCCTGAGCGCTCAGAAAGCCCTTCTCATGCACCCATCTCTATCAGTCGTGTAGGAAGCTCTAGGAGTTAGATAAAGTAGTGTTTGGCGCTGGTTTGCCAGCAATTTGCATTGCTTGTTACACAAATGAGATTTGGCCAGTTTGGCCATTTGGAGGTGTAAGGTTCAGGAGTGTCAAGACCACGGAGACCACTCTGAGGCAAAGATGGAAGCTTTTATCTGGGAAAAACGTGAGCTGCCAGGACTGACTCTCAAGAGCACAACAGTCAATTGGGATTACAGATTGTGCTTTAAATAGAGCTCTTCAGTTGGGGGAAGGTGAGGAAGGGAAGGAACTCCTTTGTTCTTTACATTAGCCACACGGTGTACGACCAGAAGTGACCAGGTGGGAGATAGGTAATAAGGGGACAGGAAACCTAGGCCTGGGGCATTGTTAAGCAAGGAAGGGACAATGGCTGGGTGGTTCCTTGAGGAATGTGGATGACCCACTGCCTTGTGTCTCTGTTGCCCTCCTGCTGCCCTCCGTGACTCCATTTTTTTTTTTTTTTGAGGTAGGGTCTCACTCTGGTCCAGGCTGACCTGGAATTCACTATGTAGTCTCAGGGTGGCCTTGAATTCACGGAGATCCTCCTACCTCTGCCTCCCGAGTGCGAGTGCTGGGATTAAAGGCGTGCGCCACTACGCCCGGCAAGTAATTTTTTTTTTTTTTGTTTTGTTTTGTCCTGACCTAACAGGAGGCAGCCAAAATCTTAATAGCTTTTCCTATGTGATACATGCTACTTACTAGTGCTCAAAATGAAAGTCCGAATTAAATTTTATCTCAAGTCTGGCCACAGATCTGTACAAAAGGTATCAGAGCATTAGGCAGTTGTCATTGACTGAGCCCCCAGTGACAGAGCTTTACACAAAAACTAGGCAAATAGTAAAAAAATGTGCAATGTTTTATTTGTTTTATGTACATGTAGGCTCTAAAGTTAAAGGAAAATTATATTAAATAAGGGAACAAGCAGCCAGAATCTTTAACAAAAAAGAAAAGAATCTCTAGTAATCTAGTATTCTGGTAGCAGAAACACATGCACAGTTAAGTATTGTAGGGGCAGGGAACCCGAGACCACCCTCAGACTCAATGATTTCCTTTGAGGGGGCACAAGATGCAGGCTCTTATACTGCAGGTAGAGATTTATGATGGGGAAAGGGTAGGAGACGCAGGAGAAAGTCAGCTTCTTTTAGGCAGTTTCAGTTAGGGACAAAAGCCCAAAGAAGGAATAAACAAACAAATATCCACCCCACCATGGTGGCGAGATTAGAACTTGTGTCTGACTGAGACTCATCCATGACAGCTGCGGTACACCCTGCTGACCGCAGTCTAGCCTTCACCCAGGGGGGCTGGCCCTAGAGCCGGCCCTTCAAATCTACAAACCAACTGTTTTTTTCCCCTACATACCTGATTCTGATGAAAGAATCCATTTTCAATTGACTACAAAGGCTTGTCTGCTGTTTCTAGCTCTCTTTCTTTGCACTCTCTGTCTCTCCTTGCTCAGCCCTGTGGTCTCTGGATACAAGTGAGTTTGGCCTCCCCCCAATGCCAGCCTAGCTGGGTGAGGCAAGGGCAACATACTGTTTCTTGGTCTGGGTTATTTTCTGTTTGCCTCTGTTTTATGCTTGGGCTACCTTCTCAATTTTAATAACATGTATGATATTCCTCTGGTCTCTGAATCTACACGTATGTACTTCTCTAACACTCTATATTTACCACATGGGTGCTTTATGTAAACCTGGGCCAATTACCTGATGCAGGATTTTGGGGTTCGGGGGGGTCTACCAAGGTTATGAATTCCAATATTGGGTGCTGTTCTATGTTAACAAAAAATTCATAAAAATGAACTCAGGAAGGATAAATTATAAATTAAGTTTTTATGAAAAATCACAAATTCTTGGGCTTATTTAAGGGAAACTGGGATCTAGGAAGCAGGCTAGAGCAGAGCCACAAGCACGTGGGAAGTGGGAAACACACGGTCATGAGGAAACACTGCAGAGTTCACAAGGCTCATTTATGAGAAATCGACTTTTAAGGAAAGGCTGGGGTAGAGCCAGAAGCATGTGGAAGATAGACCATTAAGCTTATTCAAGATAAATTGAGGCTTTCAAGAAAAGACTGGAGTAGAGCCCAAGCACATGGAAGAAAGAACTTAGGTGTGCATGTAAGGAGGGTTAAAAGAAACACACATAGCATCCACCTTGTGCTTCCCTATGGAAGGAAATTAAGAGGGCAAATGTTGGGAGCGTAGGGAAGAATAACAGAGGGAAAATATCCAAGCAGAGACCAAGAAACTCAGATGAGAAATGAAGGGTAAAGAGAGTTGTGCCCATGACTACCCCAAGTTTAGGTAAGTTACACAAGTAACAGGTCTAGAGTCAGAGAAAGCAACCACATGGTGGATCTGAGTGTAAGGGAAATACACACGTGGTAGATTCAGAGACCAGAGGAAAACTATGCATGTAATTAAAGTGATAAATTACCCCAAACTACAAAGCAGATGCAAGCAGAAAGTTCCCCCAGACCAAGAACAGTATTGTGCTCTCCCATCCACCAAACCAGGTTGAGTGGGGGTAGCGGCCAGACTCATGTGTATTCCTGTGGCCAGAGTGAGGAGAGGCAGGCTGTGAGAGGGTCAGGAAGAAGGCCTGAGCCTTTATATTTAGAAAAGGTATTCTTTCACTAGTTTTAGGTATGTAAGGGGAAGACCCTATTGGTTTGCAGATTTGGAAAATGGAACCTATAAGGCAGCCCACCCAGGTAGTATGCTAGACCATGTGTATAGCAGGGGACACTGCAGCCAGTTGTAGATGAGTCTTGATCAGACACAAATTACATTCCTGCCAGCGAGGGTTGGCATGTGAGCTGACATCTCCTGGCTCTCTCTGGGCCTCAATTTCTAACTGAAACTGCCTAAAATAAACTAGTGTTCTCCTATTTTTCCTTCACTAGCTGTGTAATTTCTCTAAACTTGGAATAACTATGGGTGTAACTCTCTTTACTACTGATTTCATGTCTGAATTTCTTGGTCTCTGCATTATTTTCCCTCTGCTATCCTTTCATAAGCCACCACTATTTGCCCTCTTAACTTTCTTTGATGTGGAAGCTCAGAGAAGATGCTGTGTGTATCTTCTAAATCTCTTTACATCGGTCTCATCTCCCATGTGCGTGTGGCTCTGCTCCGCCCTCCTTCCCTGGAGACCTCCATTTCTCTTAACTGACCCTCCTGAACTAGGCTGTGCCTTCCACAGGAGCGCATGTTTCCTGCTTTCCACGTCCTTGCCACTCTGCTCTAGGCTTCTTCCTACATCCCAATTTCCCTTAAGTGAACTCCCTAGATAAACTCAATCACTCATAATTGGTGCTTCTTGAGTCCGAATTTATCAATTCTTTGTTAAAAACAGGACAGGACTCAAAATTGGGGTTCATGACTTGGGAGAGCCCCATCCTGAAGGCCCAAATCCTGCATCAATAGAATATGTCTAGAGGTAATAGCGCATAAGACAAGGTCTGGATAGCTTTCCCGGTGCAGTGTTATGACAAGAACTTGTTTTAGGAACAGTGTGTGATAGCTGTGGAGTGTTGCTGACCAGCAAAGCTCACCAGGCACTTATTTTCTGGCTATTTCAACAGTGAGGCTTCAGAACCTCGAACATCTACCTTTTTTATAATTTCATTTGCTTACCAGCAAGAAGTAAAACCCTGCCAGCATGTTATTACCAGTCAAGCCACCTTCAAATTTTCCTAATTGCACCATGGTTTCATTCTACTTGACTTTTTTTTTTTTTTTGGTTTTCCAGGGAGGTAAGACGCTCTAGCCCAGGCTGACCTGGAATTCACTATGTAGTCTCAGGGTGGCCTTGAACTCATGGTGCTCCTCCTACCTCTGCCTCCCGAGTATTGGGATTAAAGGCCTGCACCACCACGCCCTTGACTTTTAAAAATAGATATAATTTACTACTAAATGATGACATATAAATATTTTTTTCCAATAGAAGTCTCAAAGAGGAAACAAAATCAAGATTCACAACTTAAATTTTCAAAATCTTAAAAAATGCTTATGCAAAAACACTGTTATTAAAACCTTACTAACAGTACATATAACTATTTTAATTTCTTTATAATCTGAAATTTTAATGCTTTGTTTCATGACAGAACTATGAATATATATAAAGAAGGGGTACTGGCTAAAACTCAATTAGAAATGTGCTATGATTTATATTATTTTTGCATTGTATTGCTTATGTTGAACATTCCTGTGTAATTATAAAGACTGTGAGGGTACCTCACCAAGAACACTTGCAGTTTTCTTTTCCTTCTCCTCTAGAGGCTATTCTGTTTTATTGATTCCCTGTGTTTTAATACCAGCTAGTGAAATGCATTGTAATTCTGGCAATTACTAGCCAAAGTTTCCACAAACCATACAGATTGAAGAGTAACGCTCCTAACATACCACTCCAACTTGAGACACCAGACACCAGGTCTCAGTTATGATCACATGACTTTTGTACTTCTATTTTGTTTTGGATCAAGTGTCTTAGAAATGCATCTTTTCTTTTCCAACCAAAAGAGCACATTGCTAGGAAGGTTCAGTCCTTACAGTCTAGAATTACACAGAATTGTCATGTTTTAGGCAGCAGCCTCCTAAGCAGTTGTAACTGGTGTCACTTTCCACACAATTTCTAAATCTAGCTGAAAAATTCTAAGACTCTTCCAGCATATGTAAGAAGTAGCTCTTGGCTGGTTGGATTTGGGATTAGGATCATATACAACTTTTATGTGTATATATTTTCAGAAAATTCTGTCATTCCCAGAAAGAGTCAGCACCATTTTCTTTAGAGGCCCTGGATCTCCACATCCTTAACTTATCCTGTGGCCAAGAATTTGGTTCTGATCAAGTGACTGTTCTTTAAGCAGTTCAACTTCAATTGCCTCTCTTATAACAATATCATTATATCTGATATTTTTTGTTTATTATTATTAACAACATGTTTCGTTTGGACGTATTATGTATTGGTATCCTCTTTTCCCTCACCCCTGCCACCATTCTGCTGGGGACCTTCCTCAGTGGGGTTGCAGATGTTCCCCATGGGGTTGTGGTTTATGCATTGTGGGAACAGCAGTCCATTATTTTGGAGGGAGGGAATGCCGCTGGGCATGATGTTTCAACCTTTGGGTCTTACAATATTTCTTCCCCCTCTTTACAATATTCCTTGAGCTGTGTGGGTGAGTTTTAAGTCTACTTCAGTAATGAGTTCTTAGGAACCTCTGGATTTCTGCGTTGATAGGTGTGGAGTATCCTCAGTGTTTGTCTCCTTCATCCTAGTGCTGATTATCAGGTTCAGCATGGAAATAGTACTCATGCTCTTTTCCCCATTCCTCTGTGGTTTCATCAGTGGCTTGGCTGAAGTGTGAGGGGGAGTTTATCTCCTCTGGTCTCTCTGCATTCAGGACCAGGGAGCTGGGAGGATGGGGTGGAGAACAGGGAGCTCTGGCCTACTTACTCTGTGTGGGCACCCTCCAGAGCAGGGATCATGTCTGATATTTTGATATATATAGTCATGAAATTGCTATCATCTTATCTTCTTTTCTAGTGTATTTACTTATATTGCTTTATATTTTAGAAATATTAGGAAAAAATAGAAATAGCATATTTTGAGTCTGTCACATTTAATTGAAAGACTCCTGTTAATGACTGGTATCTACCTAATAATCATCATTTTATCATCATAAATTATCAGTGTTTGTATATAACACTGGTATACACACATGTCTACTTAGTGATTGTCAATGTCGTATATCATATCAGTATGCACATTTATAGTGAAAAGGTTTTCTTGTGTACTTTTATCTTGCTCCTCATCATGTCTCTGTTAAGTATTCAGAAGACAGTTATTGTCTCAGAGCACATTGATGTTTTGTACTCATGGACTAGCAACTTGTTTTATATCTGCTCAGAATTTCCATTATATTCATTTTTATCCTAGCTTTGTACAATATATAGCTATGTTGGAAATAAGATATCGTTTTTATCTCCATATAATTCTGAGTCTTTATTTGTTTCTCTAGATACCCCCATAATAACACTTTTTTGTTAAAATTATCTTCTTGACTAATAGAAAAATGTTGTGAAACCTTATAATATGAAATTTGAATGTCATTTTCAGGGGCAATGAATTGTAGTGTTTGGAAATAACATTGTTTGTGAAACTAATATCACTAAGTTAAGTAAGTTTGTGAGACAAAGTATTTAATAATCATAGGACACTGAAATTTTTCCATATTGGATAACTTCTCCCATAGTAGTTGGAAATATTTCACTGTAAATTAGCACAGACTGAATATCTGATTGGCTCTAATGTAGTAATCTTATTTGTAGCTACTAATAGTAACATTTATTATTTGCCTACAGATAAAACTGACAGTATATTCAGAATGCAATACCAGTTTCATCAAGCCCAGATGACAAAGATTGCTCCTTGACCCTTAAGGAATTATTTCAGAGGATTTTCTCCTGGTTATTCTAAAATTTATGACAGTTATAGTAGAAATTTAATCACCTTTAATCACCATTTTCCTTTTTAGTTGAAGGAACATACTAAAGTTATATAATTAGAATAATTTTGATGAGCTTATGTATAATGTACATATATATAATTTATACATATATGTATAATATATATACAAGTTTCCACAACACAATGGATTATTTCCTATTCATGAAACAACATTCCTTAAATTATCATACCATTTGTTTGAATTTTCTGTGTAAACTAACCATAATTACAGTGGTTATATAATGATTTTTATATTTCTGCTAAATATGAAAAGATTTAAAAAAGAAAGATTTTGTGGTTTTCAGGTACTATAGGAAAAGTACTACTTTTACATCTCTTAAAAATTAAGTATCCAGGGCTGGAGAGATGACTTAGCGGTGAAGCGCTTGCCTGTGAAGCCTAAGGACCCCGGTTCGAGGCTCGACTCCCCAGGACCCACGTTAGCCAGATGCACAAGGGGGCGCACGCGTCTGGAGTTCTTTTGTAGTGGCTGGAGGCCCTGGCATGCCCATTCTCTCTCCCTCTATCTGCCTCTTTTTCTCTCTGTCTGTCGCTCTCAAATAAATAAATAAAAATCACAAAAGAAATTTAAAAAAAATTAAGTATCCACACCTTCAATTATAATTATCAAATGAACAAAATTTTGAAACTTCATTCTCACACTAAATTTGAATGTAAGTTCTTCCTCTTCCACATCATAGGCTGGTTTGTCGTTTTGATTTCACTAAACGTTGAGCACATGGTCAATCATAATAAAGACATATACAGTGATTTTAGCTATTAACAGAGTTGTAGCTATAGCTGTCTGCTCTTGCAGATTCAGATAAAATAAACTTGCACTGGTTATGTGGAAGCACTATTCCTTAGTCCTTCTTATGCCGATAGAACCTAGCACTGACAGCACATTTTGGTGTGGGCAATGTGTGTGGTTCTTTGGGATGAGTTTTCAGTTTTATTGAATTCCTTTTCAATACTGAGGAATCCTTTGAATAGTTAGCTCTAATTTGACATGTGACCTGACATTGCCAGTGTTATATGTCACATGCCAAAACCCAAAGGCCATACCACAAACAAATACACTTCAGGAACTCCAGGAACCTTGCATATTTTTAGACTGGAATTGCAAATCCACTCCTACACCTTGGGACTGCACACTAAGTTCTGCTCAGTGAAACCTCCTCCAGCCAGGTGGCCACAGATCCAGACTATGAACTAATAAAACAATGAATACATTGGGGACCATGTATTCAAACTGCCACAAGGAGGATGAGATGGAAAAAAAAAATACTTATTTTACAAATACCTCTGTCATTTGATATGCTGCTATGGAGCATTCAGTTTAATTCCTAATGGAATTGACATTATGGCTGTATGGAAATTTGATGTATGCTTCAAAAATGTAAAGGTCAGAAAAATGCACTCAAACACCTACTACCTATTAGGAGTTCCACAAGCATTTCAAGTACACACACAACAATATAGTAGATATATGATTGTTTTAGAACATAAAATTTTCTTTATTTAAAAAGGTTACTAGTTTTATGGCAGCTGATCATTATGCTGACACTAAGGAAATAAACTAAAATGTGAAATTCAGGTTCAAAAGCATTTAAAATGAAATATTCTTTCTCACTGAATCAGCTACCTTTAATGGTCTACTTTTTAAAAGTCCCAACACTATTTAAAATTCTGAAGTCTCAAGCTAGGCGTGGTGGTGGTGCATGCCTTTAATCCCAGCACTCAGGAGGCAGAGGTAGGAGGGCTGATACAAGTTTAAGGCTACCCTGAGAATACATAGTCAATTCCAGGTCAACCTGGGCCAAAGCAAGGCCCTACCTCAAAAAATCACAAATAAATGAATAAAAAATACTAAAGTCTCATCTGAGATTCAAGGCAGTTTTTTAACCCTGCAAAATCAAAACACAGTTACATATTTCCAACACCTAATTCACAGAGTAAATATTCCCAATCCAAAAGGGAGGAATGGGGCCAGAAAAAGGAAGGATAGAAGCAAAGTAAGGCCAGTTCCCTGCAGGGGAAAACCAAATCCTAGGGCTCCAAACTTACCTTGTCAGATTTCCCCCCATGATCCTAGCATCTTCTAACATCATGAGTCTTCATTACAACATATGGTGCATTTTCACAGCTCACAGAAGATTCACAGCTTTTCCTTGTAGGAACTTTGACCCTGCCTCACATTGCTTACACTTGGTGGCTCTCTGGAACAGTGGTGAAATACTCCATGACCTCCTTAATCTTGTATTTCTCATTTTTCCAACACCAGTACCACATGGGTGATGCCACCACATTGTGCTATCAGATTGGGATGAAAACTGGAATCCACAGAACGAAACTGTAGCAGCCTCTGTAATACTGATCTTGGAGAGCAGAGGCCTCCTTTAGGTCTTATTCTGTCAAGAGTCTGTATTCTTCCTATTTTGAGCCTTCAGTGTGCTGGGTCTTATCCTCAGGAAATCTTTCCTATTCCCCAGTATAGAGCAGTTAGCTTATCTGGTAATTACTGGTGGTCATTTCTTTAACAATTACAGCCAAAGTGGCTGTCCTTTCTGTGCCTGAGATTTTAAACTCCTTCACCTTTTTTACTTATTTCTGCTCTTCATTTTCTTCTCTTTCACTACACATTTCAGTCAGAGCTGCTAAAAGCAGACACATAATACAGACTCAATGCTATTCTGCCTTGAAATTTCCTCTGTCAAATACATTAGTACTTTAGTTTTAAATTTACCTTCATTCAAGCTCTCAGGACATGGGAAAATGCAGCCAGTCTTTTTGCCAGAGAATCACATGAAATACCACTATCCCAGTCCCTAATAATGTCATAAAGGCCTCTGCAACCTCATGAGTCAAGTCACCACAGTTTGCATTTTTTCTCTGCCTTCTGTTCTTTTAAACTCCCACCAGAATGATCCATTAAGATTTGTTTACAACACTGTAAGCCTTTCTATTCCGATGTTCCATGTCCCTCCATTATACTCCTAAAACCACTTACAAAAGAGTAGTAAGTATATGCTCATGTTTGTCACAGCACTGATCTTGCAAATACAAGTTTTCTGTATCAGTTCCCTTCTTGCTGCTGTGACAAAATACCTGACCAAAACCAGTTTAAGGAAAGAAGGGTTTATTTCAACTTACAGTTCAAAATGTCAGGGAAAGCATGGCCACAGGGGCTAGTGATGACATTCAGTCCAGAGGTGAGGAAACAGGGTACAACAATGGACTCTGGTGGTCAGGCAGATCCATCCCTTTCATGTAACCCAGGACCCCAGCCCATGGAGTGAGACAGCTAACATGAGCATTCCACCTTCAGTTGCCGCATCAAGATAATCTCTGACAAGCATTCTAAGAATATAACCTTGTCTATGGAAACCCTCAAAGGTGGTTCTAGGCCCTGGTCAGCTGACAATCCCTATAAACCATCATACCCACTAGCAAACAGGTCAGATACAAGGCCTTCATAAAATAAAGTTATGATGCATAGCTTAATAAATCCTTGGCTTATGTAGGGCTAGAGAGATGGTTGAGTGGTTAAGATGCTTGTCTGTGAAGCCTAAGGACCCAGGTTTGATTCTCCAGATCCCACATAAGCCAGATGCTCAAGGTAGGGCATGAGTCTGGAGTTTGTTTCAGTGGCTAGAGGCCTTGGCATGCCCATTCTCTCTATCTGCCTCTCTCTCTCTCAAATAAAAAGAAAATTAAAAAAAAAAAACTTGGCTTATGTAAACACAAAGTTAAGGGGAAGATAAAACAGCAATATGGCTCATACTATGTTTCCACAATGATAAGGAGGTCAGTGAAAAGTTATAAAACAGACAAAGATTTAAGAGCCTTCCTCTTGAATTTGAGATTTTGAAATCTCATAAACTCACCAATGACTACAATCTTGGATTCTTATTCTTTTCTATTGCAGAAATCTAAAAAAAAAAAAAATGGTACGAACAATGTCCAATGATATACATATATTAACATGCCTCAATGAAACCTATTATTTTGTATGCTAATTCAATGTTAATTCAAATGTTGAATACATAAATCTAAGTGAAGAGAGTCAAATAGACATATTTACACCTAAAAGCTGGGATTATATGGAAACCACTGGCTCTTAGTGATGTGTTTCTAGGACTCATTCCACCTATCTCTATTTCTCTCCTCTGTAATGGCTTAGATCCTTCTTGTAAGATATAATTTGTTTCTCTCTCCTATTCCTTAGATTCCCCCTCCTTTTATGAATAGCATATATTTTATGATCGAAGGAATGAGTCACTAGGCCTTGGTATTGTTGGACAGGTTTCCATATCATCAAATTTTATTCAGGTCCTCAATACCTAGTAATGACTAATATGAATGGTTACTCAAAAATTGCTCAATAAACTAACTGGTCCTGGTCCATTTATAGCTCACCAATGACTACAGTCTTGGTTTCTTATTCCTTTTTACTACAGAAATTCCTCTACTGGTCATCTCTAAAATACTGTAAACCCTTTCATGCTATTGAATGGGACCATAGCACATTGAAAAGTTCACTTGGAGCCATCCGCTAAGGACTTCCCAACAAGATCCATCTTGCCCTAGGGTTTGAGCCCATTCTAGCTTTAATCTCTCGTCTTTTGCTGTCTCATATTGCCATGGGAGCCATCATGTCCTGAGACATTTTGCTGAAACACAGCATATTCCACCTGACATGGCCTTAAATATTTTATAAGTTGAACTTAAAATGATGTCTCTGTGTCATAGTGTAGTGAAAGAGAATAACTAGATTTATTTAGACATGTGTGAGTCCTGGATTTGTGATTTCTGAGCAAGTTCTGTAATTTCTGTGAGCTTTGCATTCTTCATTTGTAATGTAAAAATAGAAAACTCAACTTGTTTTTATAGTCAGAACAGAAAAGTTAACGCATAATGGAGGCAATACATTCATCTCAGTGCATTGGCCATTACTCGTGTTAATGAGGTTAGTTCCTTCTGTCCCCTTGAAAAGCATTCCGTTCAGGAGCACAATTTCATTGTCTTGGCAGTTCGTGTTTTCAGTGTTCAAAGAAGAAAGAAACTTGATAATGTGTTATATTTAGGGAAGTTTTTGAAAGTTTAAAAAATACAAGATTTGAAATATACAACTACACTTAGTGTACATTAAACTTTTGCTCAGGTCTCATCTCTTGAACTTAATGACCTACTAAGGAGAAATTCCACAGGTTAGTAAAGGTCATTTAACCTGCAAGAGTGAGGGATAAAAGTAGTGGTTCTGGTTAACTTCTCCTAGAAGATGTTCAGAGGATTTTTTGAAGGTTTTAATTTCATTTTATTGAGTCCATTGCCCTGAAACTAGCAAGAAACATGCAAAGTGAATTATAAGGTTAAACCGTGTCTGAAGGACTAAGGAGCCAGGCTCAGGTGATGGCAGTACTGGTTCATCACAGAAGATCCTCTCGATCCAGGTTAGAAAGTAAGGAATTCTCTCAAGAGAAAACACATCATTTCCATTCTTTGCAAATTTTTTTGTTTATTTTTATTAAGTTATTTGAGAGCAAGAGACACAGAGAGAAAGGCTGATAGAAAGAGAGAGAATGGGTGCACCAGGGCCTTCAGCCACTGCAAATGAACTCCAGATGCGTGTGCTCCCTTGTGCATCTGGCTAACATTGGTCCTGGGGAAATTAAGCCTCGAAACAGGGTCCTTAGGCTTCGCAGGCAAGCGCTTAACCTCTAAGGCATCTCTCCAGCCCCATTCTTTGTTTTTTAGCGATATAGGTCTCTCTAGCCCTGGCTAACCTGGAATTCACTATGTGTTTTAGGGTAGCCTTTAACTCACAGTGATCCTCCTACCTCTGTCTCTCAAGTTCTGGGATTAAAGGAGCATGCCACCACATCCAGCTATATTCATTTTTGAACTATCTAGAACATAACAACTATATTCTTAGATGAGGAGTTCTAAAATGGGAAATTATGCAGAGCTAGAATTGGGCTGTAATAAAAGGATGTTTTACACATCTGTGGTCTTAGGAACTTCTAAAGAGCTTCAAAATAATCATGACTTCACTGATGAGTTTGTATTCATAGTCAGATGTCTTTCATTACATCATGCTGAAATTTTGGAAAGAGCAATAACTAACATATGTTTATATTTTACCTTTGTATCAAGGGTTTTGAATATATTATTATGAGGCAGACACACAAGTATGATTTTTCCACCATATACATACAAAGCTAATTGTAAAGTGTAGTTTTTGATGTCCAGTAGTAGCAAGTTCTCCATTTTTCTAAGAATATTCAAATAATAGCATGGCTGAATAATATAAGCTGTGCTGTGATGATCAGTCTACTTATACTATATAGATGACAGAAAATTGAAAGCATCTGCTAGTGCAAAAAAAAAAGTCTGAAATGATGGCTTTCTTAGGGACTTCAGTTGCATTCATACTATACTAAATTCTCTCCTCTGACCACAAAAACCTTGTTCAGAATACAGAAAGTAAGACATGAACAGCAAGTAGTATGATTCCAGAAGAAATTTCAATAAAAGAATGATGTTGCAGTCAGGTTTGCATTGTTGTGAGAAATCACCTGACCAAGAGCAGCTTATGGGGAAAAAAAAGGTTTATTTTGGTTTACAGACTTGAGGGGAAGCTCGATGATGTCACAGGAAAACAATGGCATGAGCAGAGGGTGGACATCACCTGCTGGTTAACATCAGATGGACAACAGCAATAGGAGAGTGTGCCACACACTGGCAAGGGGAAACGGACTATAATAACCATATGCCCACCCCCCAAAATACACTGCCTCCAGGAGGATTCAATTCTCAAATTTCTATCAGCTGGGGACCTAGCATTCAGAACACCTAAGTTTATGGGGACACCTGAATCAAACCACCACAAATGATGACATGGTAATGAAGAGTGCCCAGTGTCATGACAGCCATCCTATCTTGTGGTCATGACTGCATTTGAGGCAGTCCTTAAACCAAAAGACAGCTTAGAAGCTTAATGCAGACACACATAGATATCAGTGAGGATCTGGACATTATAGTAATTATCAGCTTTACTTTACTATCTTGAAAAAGCAGAGGAACAAGGGTGAGGCTAGTTCTATCAACATTTCAGTAAACTATCTTTGGGGAAAGAAAATATGAGTTACTCTTTTTCCCTATGCTAGAGATCTATCCCAGGGTTATACAAATACTAGGCAAATGCTGTACTACAGAGCTTCATCACTAGACCTAATTTATCTTCTTCATCTCCAGTCCCTTGTCATACCCCTCAGTTTGCATAAAGCGGTTAAACCTTATGCATGTATCTTCATATAGACTCTGCATTTTTCATTTGTATGTTTCACAGGTGGTGAGGTTGGAACCACTCTTTTCATCTGAATTCTTTCTATAATTTGTACTATATATTTTTTTGGGGGGGTGATTTATTTGTAAGTTCATAAAAGATCAAATAACCCTATGTCTAATAGTATTGACATCTAAGGTGCATTAGTTATTTCCTCATTGCTGTGACAAAACAGTTGACGAGAAGAAACTTAAGGAAGGGAGGGTTTGTGGTTCAAAGCTCCCGTTCATTATGGTACTATAGGCATGGACACAGGAATTTGAAGCAACTGGTCACATACAGTCCAATATCAAGATGCACAAAGATAGGAATGTTTCTGCTCACCGTACTTTCTCCTTTTATGTAATCCCCAGCCCATGGAATGGTACAGTCCACAGCTAGGCTGTTTTGTTCCATCTCAAGTAACCTAATCTAGAAACTCCCTCTCAGACATGTCCACAGATCCCTTTCCATGGTCTAAACCCAATCAAATGGATATGAGAGATTGGCTATCATATAGAAAATGAAATTTCTGTGGGTGATGAATGATTTTATTTTGAATAGTGAGTGCCAGAGGCTATAAAGAATAAGAGATGAAAGTGGAATATTTATAATTTAGATGGACAATTTATAATGACAATTTCTCAGTATTTTTCTAATGCTGGCAAAATTTACCGAAATTCACTACATGCTCTCTAAGAGATTCATGAATACCAATATTTGTTATGAATAAAAGAGAAACTAAATTAAAAGAGCAAAACCTCTAACATCATAGAAATTGCAGACAGTGGAGATGCTCAAGGCTTAGCAGAAATGGATGAGTGTTGCAGTCAGGTTCACATTGCTGGCAGAAATCACCCAACCAAGAGCAGCTTGTAGGGAAAAGAGTTTATTTTGGCTTACAGACATGAGGGGAAGCTCCATGATGGCAGGGAAAATGATGGCATGAGCAGAGGGTGGATGTCACTTCCTGGCCAACGTCAGGTGGACAGCAGCATCAGGAGAGTTTGCCAAAAACTGACAAAGGGACACTGGCCATAACACCCATAAGTCTACCTCCAATAATGTTCTGCCCCCCAGAAGGTATTAATTCCCAAATCACCATCAGCTGGGAACCTAGCATTCAGAACACCTGAGTTTATGGAGGACACCTGAATTGAACCACCATGGTGAGGCTTAAGTTTATTTGCATAGCAATCTTGTTGTGCACTGAAAATCTACAGAGATGCCCGCTTACATTAGATGGTACCTGTGTGTGTGCCTGCTGCAGATGATCACCTTGTGGTTCTCTCTTTAAAAAAAAAAAAAAGGCCTGGAGAGATGGCTTAGCGGTTAAGCGCTTGCCTGTGAAGCCTAAGGAACCCCGTTTGAGGCTCGATTCCCCAGGACCCACGTTAGCCAGATGCACAAAGGGGCGCACGCGTCTGGAGTTCGTTTGCAGTGGCTGGAGGCCCTGGCATGCCCATTCTCTCTCTCTATCTCTGCCTCTTTCTCTCTCTGTCTGTCGCTCTCAAATAAATAAAATAACAAAAAAAAATTTTAAAAAAGGATGGGCTGACTTCTGTGAATTACTGAATCGCAGCCAGTGATTTATACACAGTTACTGGTCATAACACTTGTCTCTGCATCTCTGTAAGATGAACATAGATGTGACTCAGCAGTGATTTGATGACTATCTATCTGCCCTAAGGAGAATTTCTATGTGCCTGTAATGTCACTTGCTGCCACAATAGGCATCAGTAGTGGAGCTGCTATGGGAAGAATTGCTCTGTGGATCTACAGGAGAAGGAAAATTAAATGGAATGGATTTTAGAAAGCATTTCAATTTTTCAGTCTGTTTTCTGTCACAAAACAAGATTTTTGTTTCTATAGTTTGAAATCAAAGGTTTATTTTTCCAATCAGCAAGACTGCAGAATATGTGCAGTATCACACACACACACACTTTTCACCTTTTCACAATGAATTTTGTTTATCAGTTCGGAAGTCAGATATACTGAAGGCCGTCTTATGTGACTCATGGTCTGTAATCTCAACATTCCAGTGTTGCTCTTCCAGATATTTAAATTCTACTGTTGCCTCACGGAGCCTACCAAAGCATGTACTTTACCTCAGTAAGAAACATTACATGACCTTATAACCTAGGGTAATTTATGTTATAATGCAGATTTGAGGTATCTTGTTGAGTTAGTGTAAAAATAGAGCTTCTTTCCATTAATTTACTTTCTGCTTTTCCTTTTAATTCCTTCTTTTTAGTTTATTTCTCAACAAATATAAATAAAACCTTCTTAAGTCAGAGATTTTTTACACTACTTGATATAAAATACCAAATTGTAAGAAAATAACTATTTGTTCAAGAGGTTGACCTGGTAAAATATTTTTATTCATTAATATCATCTTGCTATTATTAAAGTTTCTTTTTTCTGTATTTGCAATTATACAGTTGGTAACTTTACTCATCGATGCTTTCCTCTTAGTAGTATGCATTTAAGTTTCCCCTATGCCTCATTCTAGTGATGATCTCTCTCTTTGTCAGAAGTTGGGAAACCACTGTCTCTAGTTAAAATGCTTTGGTTTGCAATGCTGTAATGCCATAGTTGTTAATGGGCTGCAGCCAAAGGAAAAGAATAAGTGACTTGTACATGTCTTTCATTAAATGAGTATAATCTGCTAAGTAGACTTTATAGCATTTCGGCTTCATATGAGGCTACTCTGTATTGGATATAACTTTAAATAACTACTTGCTGATTTTTTATATATAGTGTTTAAATTCAAAATGTATTTAAAATGTCCCATCCTCCACACTATGCATTGTGCAATTTTAACATGTTAATGCATGGGTAAGTATGAGTCTATGAATAAATGAACTCTCTCAATGAATGACCATAGCAATATTATTAAACCAAAGTAGACTTTTATTTTTAAATAAAATATAGTGCAAATTCATTGCTGAGGGTCATCATACCATCATACCACTTTAGTACCTTAGTATCC
This sequence comes from Dipus sagitta, assembly GCA_036346955.1. Lineage (NCBI taxonomy): Eukaryota > Metazoa > Chordata > Mammalia > Rodentia > Dipodidae > Dipus > Dipus sagitta. The sequence continues at coordinate 75,962,370 of CM070782.1, forward strand.
CATGTATGATACTATTTTATTTTTACACTTTGAATCAGCTTACAAATGTACAGAAAATATATAAAATCATTTACAAGAACATTTGGATTCTGAACCAATTGAAAGCGACTGCTGACCAGATGCTTCACCATTCCAGAACATGTCCATGTAACCAAATATAGCTCCATAAATAAATGCAATTTACATTGATACATTACTACAATTTAATCCACAGACCCTATTCAACTTTCCTCAGTTGTTTCTATGGAAACCTTACCACAGAAGGTTCCAATTCAAACTAAAGCATGACCTTTAGTTCTACTCTTCTTATTCAGTTTTGAAGCATTTGTCATCATTTATTTTACTTACATGATTTTTATGTTTTAAAAAATATTGCTGAGCAGTTTGTTAATTGTTTGGCATTTTTTCTTTTTATAATGTCCTCCAATTTTATTTTTTATGTTTTTTAATATTAGATTCAGGGTATGTACCTTTGGCTGGAACATTATAAAAGAGAGGATTTGTTCTTAAATAAAGATTGAATTATACATTAATAGGTAGTACATAATTTTCATTTATATGATTACTTTTGTGTTACCAGGACAAAATATCTTACAAATGTAACAGAAGAAGAGGATTTGCTGTGGCTCATGGATTCAAAGGTTTCAGTCTATAGACATCTCTTTTTAAAATATTTACTTATTTATTTATTTGAGAGCAACAAACAGAGATAAAGAGGCAGATAGAGAAAATGGGCACACCAGGGCCTCCAGCCACTGCAAATGAATTCCAGATGGATGTGCCACCTTGTGCATCTGGCTTACGTGGGTCCTGGGGAATGGAGCCTTGAACTGGGTTCCTTAGGCTTCATAGGCAAGCATTTAACCACTAAGCCATCTCTCCAGCCCTATAGACATCTCTTTTATCTGTAGGTTCAGTCCTTGGCTGCCTTGGTGCTGTGCTCATGGTGAGGCAGTGCATCAGGACAGTAAGAACATATAGCAGGGGTTCATCACCTCATGGTGCACAGGATGCACAGGGAGAGTGAAAGGAAAGATCACTGTACTTCAAATAACCTCCTTCCCCTGGCCAGTCCACCTCCTAAAGTTTCCATGACATACCAAGATAGCTTCAGTAGCTGGGGCCAACATTCAAAACAAGGCTGTCAGGAACATTTCATATCCAGGCTTTAATGTAATAGCATTTGACCATTGACTATGGGAGTACCTGCCTGACTTACGTTTCAGAATTTCTGTTCTACTTTTAAAACTATATGAATATTTGTGAGGAGGTAATTGAAAGCTACATAAATCTCCTTTCCTGTTCCAAGCATATCTCTTCAGACTATGCCCCCCCACCCCACACCTCATTTTGCTTTTGTTTTACCTGACACACAGGTGGTTGCTGACCTGAAAAGCAGAGCTGCTTGAGACTGGCTTTGGGTCCTTTTACAATGCCTTTGTCTTAATATTTTCTTTGCTTTCTAACCCAGAAGTGGGCTCCAAGCTCCTTTGTATGCTTTTGGCCTCATCATCAGTGAAACAAGCTTTCTCCAGTGAATCATAGCTTCTCTTGTGGGAAGATGTACTCAGAAGCCGCTTCTAGGTACTAACTGTGCTCACCTTCACGGGGAGATCTTGGGCTATCTCAGCAGTGAGAACAAAGGAAATCACAACATGCACATGCACGCAGCAACTTTATATGCACCACGTTTCTATCAACAACGATTATATATAAATCAGCACTGATTTAAAATATATATGTATATATATGTAAAATAAATTATATATATATATATGTATAATAAATATATATATAAATAAATTATATATATATTTAAATCAGTGTTAATCTATACATAATCGTTGTTGAGAGAAACATGGTGCATATAAAATTGGTGTGGTGCATGTGTACACATATATATTTGAAAGAAAGAAAGGAAGGGGAGAAAGAGAGAGAGAGAGGGGGAGAATATGGTCATGCCAGGGCATCTAGCCACTGCAAAAGATCTCCAGAAGCATGTGCCAACTTGTGAATCAGGCTTTACGTGGGTCCTGGGGAATTGAACCTGGGTCCTTTGGCTTTGCAGCAAGCACATTAACTGCTAAACCATCTCTTCAGCCCAACAATCATGTTTGAAATTCTACTTTAATGCTGCATGGTTTACTCCAGTATTTTCCTTTTCAATTTCTTTTCTGATAGTAAGGGTCCTATATCCCATCACATTTGATAAACTTTTAGTCAACTTGTTTTCATGTAGCCAATCTGCCACAGCCACGTCTCTCATGTCCATTTCCTCTGAACTGTATTAGGTCCAGACCATCTTCCCAGCTGTGGCTCAGTGGTTTCTTCTTCATTCTTCGGAGGTTTTGATCTTTCAGGTCAGAGTGCCTCCCCAAGCCTTTCTCACCTTGCTTCAACACACTCTATGCTGTGCTGGCCTGTGTGGATGTCAGCCTTTCTTGCGTGAGCCAGTTGTTCTCTGTGTGGCCACCCATGCACACACATGCACACACACTTCACTGAATGCATTGGCAAGTGAATTATTCCAGAAGGGGAAGAAGATGAAGAAGACAAGGAAAAGTCAGAATTGTTGCTAAATTAAACATCGTACTTCTCTTTGTTAAAATAAAACAGAAAGAATATGAGACAATCCAATATTTTCACAGAAGGTAAGTAGTAACTGAAACATAATTTCACAGATGTTACATATTTTCATATTTACATTCTCAGCAGATAGCTCATAACATGGAATGTGGGAAATATTTGCTTTAATGAAGTCAAACATGATGATCTGGATGAATTAAGAGTTTATAATATAAACTTCTTTTCAAATTTTTGCACCCACTTTAAGCAACTAACATCTTATTTTTGGCACTTAAATAAATATACATACAATAATTACAACTTGAATTCTAAAACCCTTTGAATTTTTGGTTATCTTTTCTTTACATTTTTCTGCTCTGTACTGGATGATTCACACTGACATGCAAGTAGACTATGGCATGAACCTGCCCTTTGTCTCACATCTCTGTCCATTCATAACCTTTGTTCCCCTTACTGCTAACCTATTCCAAGTCATGCCATCACTCTCTAGGAAATACCTAGATTCTTTACTGAATGAGGAGGACACTGATTCCTTAGTCTGCTACTTTTCCTCTCCCACATTTTTCTCTAAGGAACAGTGTGACTCATTGCCAGTTATGTCCCTGGGCATATTTCATGTCACTGGATCATGTTTACTACTTAAAAATAATTAACGCATATTAACTTTTCACTGATTCTTTTGCAATTTTGAATGCATTCCCCAAGTCTTTAATATATTGCCTTTTCTTCTACCTTAGCTATGTTACTAAATACTACTCTTTTATAGAAACTACCTACAAAAGTTAACTGTTTAATTCTTAAAATTTCTTTACAGTGTATCTATTTTATCTATTTCCCTTTTACATCACAGTTAATTATCATAAAAATAAGATCCTCTTATGGCATTGGTTTCTAAGTAGTTACATTATATAGCAAAAAACATCTGTGCATAAAAATATTGCTGTCACATTTACCCAAAAATGACAATAGATGAGACACTTTTGAATATTTTTGATCTATAGAAATACATGTTTTATGGAGAGTGGGCTCTCCATTATCAAGCTACCATCAATCGTGGGATACAAGAGGGCCTATACCTATTAAATTCTCTATAAAAAAGTAAGGGTTATCTCATTTGTCTGGTGCTAACTTACTCTGTTGGAGAATCTGCTTCTCTTTTTCAGATAGATGTAGATCCTAAGGAGAGAGCCACCCCATCATACCTCAAAAGGGCCCCGGCTGAAACTAAGAACAATTGGCAAAACAAGCAAGGGTGCTGTTTCCTTGGTGGACTGGATACCAGCAGAAGGGGGAAGGAGATCAACACAGAGAAAAATCAACTCCTACCAAATCAGAGATCCAGAGCCCCAGAGGCCCCCAACACCTCATCACTGAAGCAGACCAAAAATGAACCCAACATGGCTCAGGGAAATTTTACAGAAGAGGGGGCAGAAAGAATGTCAGAGTCACATGTTGGGTCATGATATGCAGAGACATTTATCCTACCCACAACTGTGGGATAACTCCAGAATGCATGACCCATATACCTCAACAAGGAGGGGCCGAGGGGAGAGGGTAGGTCATGTATGAGCATAGTGATGATACCAAACTGACTGTATTCGCTGAGTACAAAACTAATTAATAAATTTTTTTTAAAAAAAGTGATGTAACTTGGAAAAAAAGAAATACATGTTTTATATGTTGTTCAACCTTTCCAAATATATCTTACCTACTGTAAAATCTTATGATCATATAGTTTTTTAAAAAGAGGTATTGTTGTTCAGTATGTATGTTGACACTTATTTGTGAAATATTGAATTTTAACTATGAGAAGCTTATGCAGATAAAATATTTCCTTTAACTCAGAGCTCACCAATTCTGTTAGACTAGCTAGCCACCACCATGCCCAGCATTTACAAAGGTTCTTGGGTTCAAATTTATATCTGCAGACTTGTATGGCATGTGCTTTACTAACTACGACACTATCCCCTGCACCTAAAAAAATATCTAAATTTAAGATAAAATAGCTTATTTTTGTGGACAAAACATAGCTGGCTTTCCAGGATAACTAAGTTACAAATATTTAGAATCCAAGTATAGAAACTCAAGAAAGCACCAAATGTATAAATTTCCCTCTGAAACAACTGTTGTGTGACCTTTTCATGATTATGGTATCTTTCTGCAGTCTGTCTCTCCATCACTGCTTCATGGCATATTTAGATGTAAAAACACACAAGAGTTAAGAAACAGGATGTGGGAATAGCACGTACTGTGGAAACAGCAACCTTTAGAGAATCTGCAAAGGAGATTTGGGAAAAAAAGATATTGCCAGAGATTAAAAAAAGGAATTGCATAGTGACAGAAATCTTCATTTATTATCTTAATGTATATGTACCTTACATATGTTTTTCAAAACATATAATGCAACTATTGACAAAAGCAAAATGAGAAGTAAACACTTACACAATTACAGGATCAACATTCATGTTTTCAACTGATAGAAAAATAATCCAAAAATTAGTAGATTATTTGAATAATCCTGCCAACCAACATAATTTAATAGACATACTTAAGGCAACCACTTAGCAATAGCATACATGGAACATTCCCCATAACAGACTATTATATATAAGTCTTTGTACATCCAAAAGACTGAAATAAGGAATTACTTCAAACCAGTAAAGAATTATCCAAAATGAAATTAACAAGAATTTCCAGTTGTTGCATACAATACTTTGATATATTCAAGACATATACTGGAAACTACAAAAAGTTTTTGATTGCTTATGTAATTACATAATTGAATGGCCACTGAATATATTTAGCTCTCACTGTGCACCCAAAATTTTGATTAAGTTCTACCTCAATGAAGTAAATTTCAAGAAAATTAAGCCAGTAATATTTCTAAACATCATTTTTAGTTATAATGCAATGATTTTCCTCATTTTTTTCCCACTGGAAATGAAAGTGTGTGGTACAGATAATTTCTTAGCCAACTTAAGGTGATTTCATGTTAATATTTTTCTCTAGAGCATGTTGTTGTGCTTACATTTGACAAACATAGTGAATTCAGCGTAAAATTAAACAAGCATTATCAAACTAGTGCATTTTCCAATTGGAAGAGTTTATAAGGAGTTAAACTACCCAAAAGGATACATGGTAGATTTGTAAAGTCAGCTACAGGTGCTTTCTCATAATTCTACATAAAGAAGGCTGTCAAAATTTGCCAGTGATGTTTACAATCATATTTTATGTCTGCGTTACCTACCTAGACATCTAGTTATCTCCTCAGATTCTAGCTTCTGCACTTGATTGTTAATTTATACTCTCATTTAAAGCATCTTTGTTTAAAAAAATATTTTTATTTATTTATTTGAAAGTGATGGACAGAGAGAGAGAAAGAGGCAGAGAGAGCGAGAGAAAAAAAATGGGCGTGCCAGAGAATCTGGCCACTTAAAACAAACTCCAGACACATGCACCCCCTTGTGCATCCGGCTAACGTGGGTCCTGGAGAACTGAGCCTTGAACCGGGGTCCTTAGGCTACACAGGCAGGCGCTTAACTGCTAAGTCATCTCTCCAGCCCTAAAGCATCTTTGAAATAATATTCATCTAAACCTGTGCTGGAATTTGGCTGGCTTCTTTGGGTTATCAAGTGGTATTTACATATTTTAACCTATGCCTAATATTTTGATGTCAAATTGATAAGAATTCACTGCTCATGGTCAGGGAGATGGCTTAATTGTTTAAAGTGCTTCCTGCATAAACCTGACTGAAGTTCAGATCCTGAGAACCCATGTAAAGCCAGACTCAAATAGTGCTAGTGTCTGTAATCTCAACCCACCTAAAGCAATGGGAGGCAGAGTTAGGAGAATCTCAAAGGTGGGAAAGCTAATCTGGCATTTACAGCAGCAAAGCAAGAGAAACTGTGACTCAAACAAGGTGGATGACAAAGCCTGACCCCTCCATGTTGTCCTCTGACCTCTATGTGTGCACAGTGGATGTGTGCCATGCACTCATTACACTCATACATGTGTGTTCAAACACACAAACACAGGATCCACTGCTCATGATTCAATGCCACCTATGGTGTCAAAACTAAAGACAAGGTATTTCACTCTATTATTAAAAATATTTTTTCGGGGGCTAGAGAGATGGCTTAGTGATTAAGTGCTTTCCTGTGAAGCCTAAGGACCCCGGTTCAAGGCTCGATTCTCTAGTATCCATGTAAGCCAGATGCACAAAGTGGTGCATTCATATGGAGTTCACTTGTAGTGGCTGGAGGCCCTGATGTGACCATTCTCTCTCTGTCTCTGTCTCTGTCTGTCTGTCTCTCTCTCTCTCTCTCTGCCTCTTTCATTGTCTGTCACTCTCAAATAAATAAATATAAACAAAAAGATTTTTCGTATCAATAAATTGAATATTATAATAACATATAAAGAGCACTCCTTTCAATGCTGGGATTTCCTTTTTCAGAAAACCTTTTGCATTCTGTACATTTCATGAACTGCATTTTTTTTTTCTTTCTGAACCCTGCTCAGCCTGACTGCTGAAGACAGTTTAAAATCCACCAGGAGGACTGTGAACTGAGAGTGGGTGGTTGGTTGTTAAGACCTTATTGATTTTACAAGCTAAAAAAATGACTGTGTCTTCTTTTTAGTTTTTCCCTTCTCAGGGAAGTCTACATTCTGTTTTTCTAGACATAAGATATAGCATGGGAAGGTAATAAAGTGGGAGTGCCTACTGCATTTTGCTTTCCCAGAAGCCATAAGCAGTCTTTGGGGGCATTATGCAGCATGGGAGCCTCTGAGGAGTGTTTAGACTGGCTGTCTAGACAGTAGGAAATGAAAACCTGGCAGCTGCATATGTGTACTAGACTGTTTATGCACATTGAGTTATGGTGCAGTTCTACGCTGCTTAATGTCGACATGGACAGCTAAGATAGGTTTAGCTTGTTTCTCATCGTCCATGGTGACTTGCATAACCAAAACCAAGGCTTTCAGTTTCTACCTTTATCTAATGCATGTGAAAGCAGTGTGTCTTTGTATATGAAGATTTTTATAGGTATATTCAGAATGCTTTACTTCAGGAGCCAAGTATATTGTTAAAACATCAATTATGAAAAATACATTTTTTCTATTATTAGAAATAAAACATGTATTATCTGAATATACAGGGCATACTAGTAATTTAAAGCAGCTATTTCTATAGAAGATTGCTTTAATTTTTAATTGAAGATTATTAAACTAAGAACATTTAGGGAAATTTTACTGTGAAATCAATCATACTAATAAATAGCCACATTTTGACTTTGAGTCTACATTCTGAAAATATATTTACTAGTGTAACATGCCTATTTTTGGAATAATCAAAATTCAGCAGTATTAATCAGTCAACATATTAGATTTCTTTTATTTTAATTTTATTTTTATGAAAGGTAGTTCATGTTTTACCTGTTAAAGATGGCTTAAGATCCTGAATTTCCTTTGATTATACATTTACTCAACTATCATAAAAAGTATCATTAAAAATCTACCATAAATTTTGTATAAATAAAAATTTTCAGATTATGACATCATTTAAATCACATCAATCAATGGGCTACTTTTAAGTATTGTGTTAATGGCTAAGTTTTTTTTTTTTTTTTTTTTTTTTGGTTTTTCGAGGTAGGGTCTCACTCTAGCCCAGGCTGACCTGGAATTCACTATGGAGTCTCAGGGTGGCCTTGAACTCACAGCAATCCTCCTACCTCTGCCTCCCAAGTGCTGGGATTAAAGGCGTGCGCCACCACGCCCGGCTACAATGGCTAACTTTTTGAACTGATATATTATTTATTTTATTTTGTATACATAAACTACAAGGAGAAATGAGTAATTCAAGTATCTTCTTAATATCTGCCATTTGATCTTGAAATAACTATATCAGACCAAACAAGGATAGCTTCACCCATGGCGTAACAGGTGTTGCTCATGTTCAAACTCACAAGAACCTTGAAGTGTTACGAGGTGATGAATGAGTATACAGTCTTAGTAAATAAAAATACTCTGATGAACATAGGAAGTTCAGTAAGCTACTTTGAGTCATCTTTCTGTTTGTATGGTTTCATTTAACATACTATCTTTTAGATTTACCCATATTTTCACAAATGAGGGGAAGTTTTAGTTTTCTTGTGGCTACACAATATTCTATGGCCCGACTTAACCACATTTCTGTCCAGTTCATTCAGTGATAGACAGTTGGAATGATTGCATATTTTGACTATTATGAATAATTTGACAATAAACATAGGAGATATCTGTGAAATACTGTTTTCATTTCTTTTTCAACGTTATCATCAGTGGTAGAATTGCTGCTCATGTTGGGGTATGCATCAAGTCATAGAACTTGGGTGGCTGAGACAGGAGCATTATAATGTAAAGAAGGCCAGCCTGGGTGACAGTGACCTCCAGCCCAGTTGAGCCACATAGCTAGACCCTGTCTCAAACTGAACTAAACCAAACTTAACTAAACTAAACTAAGCAACAACCAAACTAAAAGATCTCTTTACACGCTGGTGCTATTTTTAACACTTTAGGAACTTCCATACTACTTTCTACATTGGGTGTACCAACCCAATGTTGACTGTAAGTGTTTAGACTTTCTTTTCTCCACCTGTTCACCAGTGCGAGCTATCTTCTTAGTGCAGAGTCATTCTGTGATAAGGATGTACTTAGTTGCATCAAGAAGTGAATATCATACTATTTTATAAAGAGCACTCATTTTAATACTGGGTATTTCTCCTACAGGAAACATTTTAAACACTGAACCTTTCATGAAAATGCAATATTTTTCTTTTAAACTCTGCTCAGTCTGACTGCTGAACACAGTTTAAAAGCTTCCAGAGTAATTATGGGTTGAGAATGGATATTTTAATAATATTAGTTTTCTAATTCATAAATGCAAGGACATTGTTCCATTGATTGTCTTTCTCTAATAATTAGTGAATTCAAATTTTTTCATACACCTGCTGACAATTTGCATGCCTTCTACTGAGAAATGTTCCTTCAGGTCTTCTGCCTGTCTTAAGTATCATGTTACGTTTTGTTGTTATTTAATTACTTGAGTTCTTTATATATTCTGGATGTTAACTTCTTGTCTGAAAATGCATCTCCCATTCTTTATTTTGTATCTATCTTTACTTTTTTTTTTTTTTTTACTTTATAGAGAGAGACAGGGAAAGAGATAGAATTGGTACACCAGGGTTTCAGCCACTGCAATCAAACTCCAGACGCTTGTGCCACCTAGTGGGCATATGCGACCTTGTGCTTGCCTCACCTTTGTACATCTGGCTTATGTGGGATATGAAGACTCGAACGTGAGTCCTCAGGTTGCAGGCAACACCTTAACTGTTAAGCCATCTATCCAGACTCTATCTTCCCTTTCTTGATGCTTTTCTTTGCTGTTTAGTGCCTATTAGTTTGGTAAAATCCAAGTGGACTATTTTTTGCTTTGGTTGCCTATACTTTGAAGTTTATTTTTTTAAAATACCTACCTATGCCAGTGTCACAAACATCTCTCTCACGTCCTCTTTTACTTCATTATTCTCAGACTTTTGTGTATATGTACATATTCATGTGTATGGATGCATGTTTATGTGTGTGTGGTGTGTATGTTTGTGAGTGTATGTGCAGATGCACTTGTGGAGACCAGAGGACAGCCAAGGCCATTGTTCCTTAGGAACATCGCTCACCTTTTTTAAAAACAGGATCTCTCATTGGCCTAGAACTCATGAGTCTCCACCTCTCCAGTGCTGAGATTATAGGTACAGACCATCACTCATGACATTTTTACATGGATACTGATTATCCAACTCATGCTTACAAGGCAAGCACGTTATTGACTTAGCTATCTTCCCTGGAGCCAGGTCTTATATTTAAATATTTTGTCCATTTTGAATTTTTGAAGTGGTGAATGAGGGTGTTTTGATAACCATGGTGTTGTAATATCTTCTGGAGCAGCTTTGCTCTTTCTGTTCAGGATCATTTGGTTATCTAATGCTTTTGTGGTTTCAATACTTTTCCTACTTTTATGAAAAATGTCATTTATACTTTGCCAAAAAAATGCTTTGAATATATAACACACGGGTATAGAAAATGAAAATTTAGTATTATAAACTTTTGTAAATGCCAACAATTCCATTCTATGATCATTTTATGTTTAATATGTTTAGTATGTAGTAGTACATGGGGACATACAGTCGTTTTTTCTAGATTTCCATTGCTACTAGTGGGAGAAGGTATAGAAGGGCAGGATCTATGAACATTTCCCATCAAAGGAGCCTGACATTGATCATATGTTTTGTGACTTTAAAGTTATGTCCTTAGCCAACTTGATTATTTGAATGAACTTGTGAATTGCTTTAGTTCATGTGATTAATTGAAATAAGCTGTTACTGGTTCTCATTAAGTATTAGGAATTCAGCCATAAAATATAGAGAGTTTTGAGTAGGAATGAATACATGAAAAAATGAACAAGAATATTAAACAGTGGTATACTGGAATTTAACAATGGAAACTTTGAACTTTATGCTCCGGGCAGCTGAGTTGCGAGGGTGGGGCTGCCCAAGCCCCTTGGAGCTAGGACGGTTCCACCATGAGTCCAGATGTGAACGATGGAGTTGTAAGATGCGGTGTTTGCCTTGCTGTGCATCAGTCTTGCTCTCATCTTATATTTCCTTTCTGTGTATCTATTTCTGCTTTTGAAATGAGAATGCTTATTTGGTACAATTGTATATGGAAGGTAACTTGTTTATTGATTTTATAGAGGCTATCAGGTAAGCAATTACTTTGAATTTCATGAAAGGCTGTGGACTTTTGAACAGTGTAGGCACTGTTGCAAATTATGTTGATTCTTGAAGTTGGAATGTATGTATTTTGTACCATGAAATGACCATGCGCCTATGAGGGTCAGGAGCAGGATGTAGTTTGATTGAGAAATGTCTCTCATGGGCTTATATGTTTGAACTCTGAGTCTCCACCGGGCGGCGCTAATTAAGAATGTGATGGAGGGCTGGAGAGATGGTTTAGTGGTTAAGGCACTTGCCTGCAAAGCCTAACGACCCACGTTCGATTCTCCATGACCCGCATAATGTGCACATGTGTCTGAAGTTAGATTGCAGTGGCTGGAGGCCATGGTATACCAATTTTCTCTCTCTCTCCACATTCTCTCTCACATAAAAAAATTACGAAAAAAAAAAAAAAAGGTGATGGAAGTTTTAGAAAGTGAAGCCTGTCTTCAGAATGTGTGTCACTGGGTGCATGCCTTGAGGTTTTATAGCTTGACATCACTTCCTTTTATTCTCTCTGATTTCTAAATGGATGCAATGAAATTAGTTGCTTCCTGCGCCAGCCACCGAGCCTTACTAGCCATGATAGGCTGTGTCCCAGAACATCGTCCAGAATAAAACCTTTCTACCTTAAGTTGTTTCTTGTCAGATATCTGCCATAGAAATGGCAAAGGGAACTAATAGAGAAGTGGAGAGTAGAATGGTGGTTATCAGAGACTGGGATGGTTTGGGTAGAGTGAGGAGTTGATGGGTCTAAGGAGCTGTTGGACAAATGACACAAATTTTCTGTTAGGTAGGTGGCATGAGTTGAAACATAGTGAATAAAAATATATTCTTGAAAATTCCCAAGGTCAGACTTTAAATATTTTCAGTGCAGAAAGTGATGAGCATGTGGCATAAAAGTACATATGTTACTCAGATAGATTTTTCCACCCCGTGGTGTTTTTCATATTGCACAACCACACACACACACACACACACACACACACACACTACACACATGTATGAGAGTGTGTATGCATAGATAGATTTAATTGGTTAAAAGTAAATTTTAGTTCGGTATTGTTTACTTGTGTCTATAATCCCAGCAGACAAAAGACTGAATGCGATGGGAGAATTAAGAATTCAAGGCTAGCCGGGCATGGTGGCGCACACCTTTAATCCCAGCATTTGGAGGCAGAGGTAGAAGGATTGCTGTGAGTTCGAGGCTACCCTGAGATTACATAGTGAATTCCAGGTCAGCCTGGGCTAGAGTGAGACCCTACCTAGGAAAATAAAAAGAAAGAAAAGAAAAAAGAAAAGAATTCAAGGCTAGCAAGTGTTACATAGTGAAACTTTGTTTCAGTAGGTACATAGACAAGTGATAGGCAGATTGATGTTATAGATAGATGATAGATAGATAGATAGATAGATAGATAAAAGATAGACAAAAATTTTAAAAGTTAAGATGGTGAAAACAAAAATAAGAGTAACCTCAAACAAACCAAAAACTAATGCCAAAATTTACTTCCTTCCTCAAATATTTCATCTCTCCTTATTTCTTAAAAGAATGTTAGATTCACTTGTCATGCAAACTGAATCTTTGCTAGGGCTGTTCGTAAAGTATGTTACACACACACACACGCACACACACCACATCAGTATAAGGTTGCAAAATCTGAAGGACAATATGCTACTACTCCCTCATGACCTGGAGGAAGCATGGTATCAGTTGGTATCAGTTATGAACTTATTTGAAAGCTCTAAGTGGCTCAGGCCTTCCTTTCACTAGTATAATTTGAAAGTCGTTTCCTCTCAATATGTCTCCTCTCTGCAATGCCCATGACTTTCCTTAATGCTTATTTTCAAATAGAATTCAATTTAGTGTTACTTGAAAAATGAAAGTGCTTTTTTAAAATTTTTATTGCTTTTATTATCCTTATTGGGGAAAGTCACTTGTGCCAAGGACCATTTCATTCATCTCTAAGATTATGTTTATTATAAAGGGCCCTGCATATGTATTATCTGGCTTTGTAAGAGCAATCTTAGAAGAGTGATAGAACTTAAAACCATATTCTTTTCTGTTATAATAGGGAGTCAGGGCCAGTCTAGCACATTAAAAGCTGATTTTTATAATCTACAAGTGTAAGGAATACAACAGAGCAAAATGCTTGGTTTCCTAGGCAGGGGCCCAGTGCCCAGAATCACAGCATGACCCATAAACCAAGCATTATGTGTTGTGTCACAATGACTCTTGTGGCTCTTGCTCTCAGAATAGAGAACAGAGGATTTTCAAAAGCTGAAAATATTTTATTGGGGGGTTTTGTTACATGGCAAATATATACATTACCTTCATTAACACATTCAATTTAAATTAAGACTGGCTATTTGTCTATGTTTTTCTACCGTAAGAATAGGGAGACAGATCTCCTCCTATCATTGGTGAGGGTAATTATGGGATGCAGTCATATGGGAACATAGTCTTTCATCTAAGACCTAGGTAACACTATTTATATACTCTTCCACATGGCTATAATTGGTCATAAGGAGCCCCATGTGAAAGCCAGTTTTCATTCATTTTTAATACAGTCATGACATTCTGAAAACAAGGATAATTCTTAAGGGAAACAAAAATGGCTTCCTGTTTTTGAAGCACCAGGCCACACTTTTGCTATTTTGTCAAGGGAGGGGACTTGATATACACATAAAAGGACTTGGTTTAGATTATTGCTGTGAAACTTTCTCCCATAAGCATTGACGGAGAAGTTGTTTGTCCTACTGGAAACCAACTGGAAAACATGTTAGGATGGTTTGTTATAAATATTTATAAATAGCATAGGAAAATATACTTATATCTGGTCTAGCTTTAAGTAGAACTAAGGAAAGTGAATGAATAAAATAGCAGAGATGTAGTTTGCCTCACGATTTACCTTAAGGAAATGAAAATATTAGAAGATTCCTTGAAGAATGGGTATCATAAAAGTCAACGTAGGTATTAACAGTACCCTACTGAAGAGAGCTGCTCACTGAAAAACAGCACAAGGAAGTGAGTCACTAGATACCGATGGCTACAATTAAAGGAGCTGGCCTATATCTTGATAAACTCATGTCAGGAAAATGTGCAAGTCAGAAGCCCCTAGGGCTTTTCAGAAAAACGAACTGTGTATCACTTGATCCTGGGATTTATGAGTTCTTGGATTTGGTGGACTCTAGTGAACTATATGAGAAACACTGGTAATTTCTGAGCCCTCAGCAGTTCTATGAACATGTCAGCAGGGCTCCACAGTGCCTCAGAGCAGAAGCAGAAGGCTGTATGGAGCTCAGGTGCCCAGTCCTTCTTCTCTTACTGTTAGGTAACGGATGATCCTGAAGCCTCTGGAGAGCGATAGAGACAGAGCACAGAGGTATGAGAGTGTTCACAGTCCTGAACACAGATTGTGAGAGCTCCTTTCTATCAATCACTCGGAATTCTGGGTTAAATAGAGGTTTGTACAAGCATCTATGATATGTGAAATTTGTCTCACTGCTTTATTCTTCTGAAGTTACTCAAGAAAGTGAGAATATCTTAGGGGTTCCAATGAAGTTTAGAGATTGCCAAGGGATACCCCTGTGTGAGCTCTATAGAGAGGAGGTATATTATGTACAGGTTGCTAGCCTTTTATGTCGTCCCAAATAACAAAGAATCTCTGAAGGGGAATGAGGGAGCTTGTCTTCTTTACATGGAACTGCTTTCCCCCTGTTACGTTTACAGATAATGTTTCCAATGAATATTGAGCTTAAATAGACCCACGTAATTTGATGTGTGTTTTCAAAAAGGACAAGTACGCTACTATGAATTCAAAACATCTGATACAGATGAGGTCATGCTTCAGAATACAGATTTAAAGCTTATCAGTATGGCAAACACGTCAAAGTATGATTTAAGTAATCTGTATTGTGCAAAGCCACAGATATACCTGGGCTTAGTGGGTATTGGGAGGAAAAGAAATTATGTCTTCACCCAAAGGAGCTGAGGAAAATGCGTGAGATTAGTTCACATGAGAAAGAAGTACCTGTGGCTGATGGAATTATTGAGTAGTATATTTATAGGAAAAGTGGATCATTGATTATTAATTAGAAAGGACCTGTTGTCTTAGGGAGAGTTGTATCCCTAGTGTTAAGGTAGGGTTCAGTGGAAATATAAATAAATAAATAAATAAATAAATAAATAAATAAATAAACATCGTAAATTAACATAGGAATAAGCGGTCTGACAGCTGGCAGGTTTTCGTATCACAAAGGTCAGTGTCTGCCTAATGTAGGCAACGTTCCCTAACAAACAGTGAAGACCAACACATAGCCAGTGCAAGAACACAGTGAAGGCATCATTAGGAAGCATGGGATGGTGTGCTCATTCTTACTCTTGAAGAATTAGTCACGGGACTGATACACTGATTACTCATGGAATTGTGAGGGATCAGAAGGGAACATTTTCAGTTTCTGTGTGCATGTTTTGTTAATTGTGTCTGTGTTTCTCTGCTCAATCAGGAAAAGACACTGTCAGGATGTTCTGCTACTTTATACTACTGTTCTTAATTCTTGACATGTATGGTATTGAATCCAGTCTCTTCTCATGGTGCAGGCTTTGGCCCGTGGAATCTATCACACATACTGTGCAGCTTATAGGAGCAACAGATCTAAACAATGGAAGTATCTACTTGTGTATTTTTTTTAACCTGTGTGAAATTAAGGACACTTACAATGTTCTTTCTTTACTTTGAGCTGAATGCTTCATTACTTCTAAAAAAATTCTTTACCATGCTCTGACCGAAAGAGGCCTATAGAATTTCTCTGTGTCTGGTATTATTTGTATAAATTTTTAAAGCACACATTTAACTGAACCCCTGAGATGTCATTTTTACCATCTACTTTCTTTATAAAAGAATCATTATACATAATGATTCAGACACTGAGCTATGCAATTGATAAATGAAGAATAGTTTTATTTTTCCTCAAAAATGATGACCAAATTTCAAAAACGCTTGCTGAAGAAGTGCCAGTGAAACTTTAGGGATAATGAAGCATAATTTTTATTTGGTATTTTCTACTTCTAATACTCGTATATTTTTCTTATTCATGACAGACTGGTACACCATACAGATAGGAACTGTCAACCTTAAACTGCTTCTCCTCTCCCGCAGGATTAGCAACTGAAACTTGAACGCTTTAGAAGGTGGAACACAAGCATAGTTTACAATATACAGGATGCTTTTTAAATAATTATCATTTACAAATTTATAATAATTTTCTAATATCTATAAATTGTATTTTACCTAAAAAGTGAATTTTAGCTCTATTTTCATTGGGTTTTTGACAACAGCATACATGTATACAATGTATTTTAACCCCTTCGCATATACTCTCTCTTCCCTTTTTCCTTAATTAAAATCCTTCTTCTGTCCACTAGATCCCCATCTTGCCATGCCACGCTTTTTTGTTAACTCACTGATTTAAATCAGGGTTCCATGCATGATTGTGAGTAGGATGTCATTTTCTAGGGAATAGACAGTACTCCAGGGGCCTCATCACTTATGTACATGACTTCCCCTCCCCTAGAAACCATTGTTTCCACTGATCACTCTGAGGGATGTAGATCTCACAGACCCCTCCCTCATCTGTGAAGGGATGTTGACAGGAAATCCCATTGGCGGGGAGTCTTTGAGCGCAGCTGAAAGGTCATATGCAGAAGATAGCATTGTGCAGCCACAGTTCTCATCTCCATGTTTTTTTTTTTCAACCCTGGCTCTTCTTTTTCCCTCTGTATTATGGGTATATACTGAAGTGAGCTAGCTTCCTCTGCCATGATGAAGCCTCCACTGAAAACTTTAATCCTGAAATAAGCCCTTCCCTCCCACCAGCTGCCATTGGTCGAGTATTTTCCCAGCAACAGGAAGGTAACTGCAATACGCTGGGTTTGATCTCCAGCAGTGACCACATAAAATCAGCCATTCTGACACACGTCACATGTAACCCTAGCACTTGAGAAGTAAAGGCAGAAGGATCAGAAGTTCATGGTCATCCTCAGCTACATAGCAAGTGGGAGATCAGCCTAGGATAAAAGAAACCCAGCCCCCTTCAAAGAGCCAGAAAAGTACAAATCCAGCAGAGAATCAGTCATGTAGGTAAAAGTAGAAAAACAGTTTTGAAAGAACATTTCATTGAACAGGGGCAGACATGGTAATTGATCCTGTTTGCAGAGTGGAACCAAGACAGAATACTGATGAGTCACGGAGATCTGTGATGCAGTAAGTAAGCACCATGGCATTAGATAGCTTGTGTACATCTGTATACTATCCCACATGACTCTTCATAATACAGTTGATTTCTCTTGACAATATTTGTAGTTCATTAACAGAAACCCCAACCTACACTACAGTTCTTAAAATGTATAACTGTGAAATCAATGCCTATAAGAGGATTTCCCTATCCCAAAGCATGTCTATTGTTAACAAGTGGTAAGTAAATAAGTCTGTGTGATGGTGTAATGTCCATCATTTCTCAAACCTTTATCTCCAAAGGAAATGCATGTGTACAGAGAGAAAAGTGTGTTTGTGTGCTCTGGAAATCCTGTGTTGTTAATTTTTTTCTGTAGCCTATTTATTTATTTTTAAGTTGCCAGTTAAAATTAAATGTAATTGGGTTTGGAGATATGGCATAGTAGTAAAGGTACTTTCCTGCAAAGCCAAAGTACCCAGGGTCAATTCCCCAGGACCCATGTTAGCCAGATACATAAGATAGCACATGCGTCTGGAGTTATTTATTTTATTTTATTTTTTTGTAGTGGCTGGAAGCCCTGGTTTTCCTTATATTCTCTTTCTCTTTCTCAAATAAATAAATAAATAGATAATTGAATGTAATTGTTATATATGATGTGGTACTTTGAAGAATATGTTGTAGAATGCCTAATCAAACTTGTTTATGCATGCATTTCTGTATGGTTAGCATGTGCTATTTTGTATGTTATGTAATGATGGACTTAAAAGTAACAGGATACATTGGAGAAATTAAAAACTTATGAAGGTCCAGGCCCAGTAGATCCTGAATTTCCTTTTTTTTAAAAAAAAGATGGATTCTTCTTTTTTTTGTTGTTCATCTTTATTTATTTGTTTGAGAGTGACAGACAGAGAGAGAAAGAGAGAGAGAGAGAGAGAGAATGGGCGCGCCAGGGCTTCCAGCCACTGCAAACGAACTCCAGATGTGTGCGTCCCCTTGTGCATCTGGCTAACGTGGGTCCTGGGGAATTGAGCCTCGAACCGGGGTCCTTAGGCATCACAGGCAAACGCTTAACTGCTAAGCCATCTCTCCAGCCCCGGAATTTCCTTTTTTTTTTAACTTGGTTTTTCGAGGTAGGGTCTCACTTTAGCTCAGGCTGAGCTGGAATTCACTATATAGTCTCAGGGTGGCCTCAAATTTATGGTGATCCTCCTACCTCTGCCTCCCGTGTGCTGGGATTAAAGGTGTGTGCCATCACACCCGGATTGCATTTTCTTTTTTATTGTTTTTAATTTGTTTGCTTGGGTTTTTAAGTCTCACTCTAACCCCAGGTTGACCTGTAACTCTAGTTCTAAGCTAGCCATGAACTCACAGCAATCCTCCTACTTCTGCATCCCAAGCACTGGGATTAAAGGCATTTGCTGTATTTTCATCCAATGTACCATACTAATGTTTCCATTAGCAAAAATAGTGAGTATCTGTTTCAAAGAGATGAATTAAACTGTTGCTATCCTCTGCAAGACTTCATCTTTACTTCTGTCTTAACATCTCTGTTGGAATGCTAATGATCGCCCTTGGTGAAAACAAGGGAGGACAAATTGGATCCATTTCCTCCAAAGCTAGAGCCAATGCCAGGAAAGATAGAGTTTGCAAGAAGCAGTCATGATAATTAAGACGTGTAGATGCGTTGGCATTTTCCTTTAGGGAAATATGGGAAGTCTCTAGAGCATGTGAATCAGTCCCTTTGGGCCTGGCCAAATCAGGAAGTACTGATACCCGTCAATGTTTGGGGGAAATTGCCCTGGACCAAATGTAGCTAATTCTTAGTTCACTTAAACTTGTTCTCTTTATATCTCAAGTCTTGTTGCTGTTTTTGTTTGTTTGTTTTGTTTTTTACTTGGTGTTGTCTATCTCTTTCTAATTAGCTCTATGCTGGACTCTCTGTTGTGAGTCACCTGTCATCCTCTCTGCTCATCCCACAGCGTTTAACGTGCTGGCTCTTCTTATCCCAGACTCTCCACTGGAAGATCCCAATGAAGCTGGGTCCAACTCAGTCTCCAAGCCTTCAATAGGGCTCCAGGGGATTGGGTAAGAAGAATTAAAAACTTTCAAGCACAACAGTTGGGAGCTGAAAAGTATTATGATATTTAAGTACATGAAAGGTGATTGGCCAAGAGGAAATAGTTTGGATATGCAGCCAACATGTGTGAACAGAGCCTCTTGTTTCTATTAACGTTTACACACTCTTTAGGAAGGAAGTGCTCCAGCCGTGATGACCAGCTCTAGCTGACCACAGAGGACTGCTCTCCTTCACCAGCCGTGATGACCAGCTCTAGCTGACCACAGAGGACTGCTCTTCAGCCATGATGATCAGCTCTAGCTGACCACAGAGGACTGCTCTCCTTCACCAGCCGTGATGACCAGCTCTAGCTGACCACAGAGGACTGCTCTCCTTCACCAGCCGTGATGACCAGCTCTAGCTGACCACAGAGGACTGCTCTTCAGCCATGATGATCAGCTCTAGCTGACCACAGAGGACTGCTCTCCTTCACCAGGCACAGCCGAGAAACAACGTGACATTTGAAAATATCCTACAAACTTACTAAGTGACTCAGACATTTTCTGTTTTTGTCCAAAAAAGGTTCAGATTTATAAGTTTTTCCTAAGATGCTACTGATAATTTTAACTAAAGACTCATAACTTTAAAAGAAAACATCTGAGAAAGAAATGGGATGGAGATTGAGGAATCTCTCTTTTCTTGTTTATGTTTTAATGGCTACAAAGCAATATAAAATTATACATTTCAGTAAGATAGCATGCAAATACATGTACATATTGTGTAAAGTTTAGAATAAACACATTTCTAAAAAATGTACTATTTCTTTATGGTAAAATATTGAAAACCTCTTCTTCGGGGTTGGAGAGATAGCTCAGTGGTGAAAGGTGCATGCTTGAAAAGCATGCCAGCCCCCACGTTCAGTTCCCCAATGTTCATATAAAGCCAGATGCTCAATGTGGGGCATATATCTGGCACACTCGCTCTGTCTCATGTAAAAAATATTAAAAATGAAAACCCTTTCTTCTAATTTTTTCATATGTATAGCATGTTATTTTTCCTGTAGTCACCATTTTATGCAAAAGCACATTAGAACTTCTTACACCTGACTGTAGGGTGTAACAGCACTGATCAACCATTTGCCATTCAGCCTCAAGTAACTATTGCTCCAATTACAGGTTCTTATGAGATCAACATATTCAGATCCCAATGTTAAAGGTTCTTATCTATGGCATTTGATGATTTTACTGTGGGGTGACACCTATTCGGTAGATCATACACTGAAAAATACAGATTGCCACAGATCACAATACTGAGAAATGCACATACTTTTAATAAGCAGTTTAAACACATAAATGTTACTTCATAATGAAATATTTTCAAAGATGGCAATTCCTAGCATCCAGTGATTTTAATACCATTAATTTCATTAGCAAGATAGGTACAAAATATCTCAGAGCAATATTGATATTCATCCATGAATGATCTTTTCCCAGGGTCTGGCTGTTTGGACCTGGAGTCACTTCTGGTTGGAATGAGCTGTGAGGTGGTGTAGGTTATTGCACAGCATTGTGATTTCCTCATCTTATTTGTATGGAAAAGCCACTAGGGTTAAAGGTGAGAATACTAGAGACATTATCAGAAACCTGGGACAAATTAAATTTTGCTGGGAACTTCAAATCTGTTCTGCTGATGACAAAGACCACAAGTATTATAATTTTAAGCAGTCACTGGATGAAGTAACAATAAATTCATCCAAAATAAAAGAACTGAATACATTTAAGTTATTACTAGTGAGTTCATGTTGATTTTAAAGAAAATACTTGGACAAAATAATCAGGTTAAAATAAAATGTATTTCATAAGTGAATTTATAATAATTGTTTTTGTTTTATTTTTAACATGATTAATCAATCCATCCCTGTAATATTTCATTACATTAGAAAACACATCTTTTGTGCCAGCTACTGTGGCACATACTTCCAATCCCAGTGATTCAGAGGAAGGAAGGCTCAGAGAAAATTCAAGGCCAGTCTGGCTTACATTCCAAATTTCATGTCAGTTAGGGCTACATGGTGGAACCATATACAAAAAAAAAAAAAAAAAAAAAAAATCACAGTATTTTCCCTGTCTATTATAGAGACTATGAAAACCTAGAGTTAGGAAAGATAAATTAAAATTATATTTTTATTTTTAATTTCAGCAGATTTTGGTTTTCAATATGTCCTGAACTGTAGTGATTCATTATGCTCCTGTAGACAAAATCTGGCTTATGTAATTCTACCCATGGCAATGCTTGGAGACTTCCATAATTTCAGTAATAAGAAACAGGAAGTGAGGTTACCTCTGTGTTGCAAACAGAAGATTTATCAGGTAGCCAATGATCCCACAGTGATATCACACTTCAGAGGGGTTAGAACCTGAACCTAGAATTTCAAGAAAAATAATAAAGAGGAGATTGAAGATGTTGTCTTTGTTATTAATTTCCTTATGAAAATAAAAATTACATCTTTGAGCTAGGAAGATCAAATTGCTATAGCACAATTTTCTTTTCAAGCCTCAATTAATTACACATAGCTAACAATAATTACTGAATATTTAGATACTGAATATTTCTGGAACAGTTCCTGGGGTTAATTATGCCATTTTACTCTATTAGCAAAAAATACAGTGTCACAGATAAAATTATCTAATTATAATTTTAAAAAAGAAAATATGCCTTATGATTGCTGGTTTGTACTTCTGCCTTTGAAATTGATCTTAAGAAATAAGTTAGGAGTGGCTTGAAAATATGTTCAATCTTGATAAGAATAAATGCAATGAAACTTTGACAAATGTGGTAGCATTATCCTTTTGGTTTGGTAAGTAGAAAAACAGATATGTGTAAAGAAATTGAAGAAGTTCTTGTTATTGGTTACATAAATGGGAATGCTAATTTCAGAGGACAATTTGCTAATGACTTCCAGAATTAGAATATGTAAAACAAGTCTCATTATGAGCATTGATTGAAATAAAGAGAAGAATGATCAGAAGTTCATGAAGAAAGCTGTTAATTCCTCTTACAATCACCTAATCCTTTACATTGGATAAAGAATCCCCCCTTATAGAAACATTTCCTACTTGCCTACCATATAGACTGACCAGAACTGGGACCAGGACCAACTGGGGCAACATGAAATTGCAAGAAAGAGAAACTGACCTCTGCAGCACTAGATGGCTCTTTATTAAAGAACCAAGGACTGATAGACTCTCCACGTGTTTTGAGACTGCGACAGCTCAGGCACAGCTGTACTGGGATCAAGGGCGGGAAAATGGAATCAGGGTGAAGAATAGAAAAGTTAAAAATAAGAATGGGGGTCATTCAGGCTTTTATTCCAGACCCTGAGAACAAATAAAAAGGGGTGAAGGCTGTAGATTACACAGGGGACCAGGTTTCCAGGGTCTGGAGTGGGTAGTGGTCCCAGCTGGCTTGAAGGTGCCAATCCTGGAACGTCTATAGAATGGATCAACCCTTGCGTTGTAGGGGGCATACTAAAAGGGAAAACAGTCAGAATCCTGATAGTTAAGGGGTTACATTGTGGTGTACTGGAGGAAAGGTGGGTTATAGGGTGTTGAGATATATATAATTTTTACAGAGTTGACTTTTTTCTAATAAATTGGAGTAGAAAGTTGAGCAGACAAGGAAAATATAGCAAAGAGAACATAGATCAGAGGTCCTAATAAGGAACTTATCCTTCAAAATCACTGTCCTAAGCCTGACAAAAAGTTGCTTTCATGAGTTATCCATAATATTGAAGCAATACATTATTGGGAAGTATGGACAGCCAATGTGATGCTTTAGTAATAAGTCAATAATAGCTCTATTTTGTAATATAGAGGTTCAGAGTTCTTTCATTTCTCGATTGATTTCTGCCAGAAACCATGTGGTTAAGTTGGATGCTTCAATAAAGATATAGGCCTGCCAGAAATCTCTCTCTGTAACCCTACCACTCGACCTGGAATCGGCAGAAGAATGGTAGCTTTGACTGAAATGCCAGCCATATTCATGTGGACCATCTTGTCATCATGGGGGAGGCAGGATTCAGGTTACCCACTGAGGAGGAATTAGGGATGGCAGTGAAGAGTGAATCCAACCCATAGATAAGCCTCTGGAGAAATTAGCAGGCAAAGCCTGGAAAGCAGGATTATTACAGAAGAAAACCCATCCAGTAGGAAGCCCTTTTGCCAGTAGGTAGGGATATATGATGTTTGATAGAACAGTTAAGAGGTGGAGACATAGTGGTAAAGTAATTGATACAGAGACAATGTTGTTGGATAACTAGGGAGACTAGTAATGCCTGCCTCACATGAAGTGCGGTTTGATCTCAGTGGTATCCTCTCCATATCTGGTAACATTAACACATTTATCATATTTAACAGACAAGCCCATGAGTTTATTAGCTAGTTGATGAACTGAATTTCCCTCTTCCACCCAGAAGCATTTATTCATGTTATATATTGCCAGCTGATTTTGATGATTCAAAGACCCTAAGGAGACCACAGAGAAACTTATGTTTAAGGTGGTACTTGAATCATTAGTAGTATCCTGGGAGTTTCCCTTTTGAATCTTGGTGCAGATATATTGTCCTGAATCTAGTGGGGAATTAGGATAGCCTATTATTGGAAGTGGCATGTTTCCTCTGGAAGATGTCACATGAGTCTTCCAGTGCTTTGAGGAACTAACTGTGTAAAGGCTAGGGGTGGTAAGATTTTGTGAAAAAGAAAATAGAATTTCATTAGAGGTATGAAATATGGAATGTAAGTATGGCAGAATTTCCTGGCTGAGGTGAGTTGAACTTGAGACTTGCTAGGCTGAGAAGGAGAGGGTAATTGGAGGTCTGGATGATTATTGCTGGTAAAAATCACCCAAACAAGTACAGCTTGTGGGGGGGGATTTATTTTGGCTTACAGGCTCAAGGGGGAAGCTCCATGATGGCAAGGAAAATGATGGCATGAGCAGAGGGTGAACATCACACCCTGGCCAACATCAGGTGGACAATAGCAACAGGAGAGTGTGCCAAACGCTAGCAAAGCGGGAGCTGGCTATAACACCCATAAGCCCACCCCCAACAATAAACTCCCTGCAGGAGCCATTAATTCCCAAATCTCCATCAGCTGGAGGCCTAGCATTCAGAACACCTGAGTTTATGGGGGACCCCTGAATCAAACCACCACAATGATATAAGGCTATTTCATGGGATAATTTATCAGCATGGTTGTTATAAAGAGAAACATATTGTTTGTCCCTCAATGGCCTCAGCAGTGGTCAATTGTTGCTCTGGGTGGAGAAGAGCAGAGTCAAGTAGATCTTTGATGAGAGAGGTATTAATAATTGAAGTCCCTTTTCAGTGAGAAAGGCACTCTCTCCAAATTAGAATATTCAAGTGGGTGATGTTATAAGCATACTTTGAATCCATATGAAAGTTAACAGAAACGTCTTTAGGTAGGGTTAGGACTCAAGTAAGAGCTGTTAGTTTAGCCGATTGGGAAGTGGCACCTGGAGTCAAAGGTTTAGCCTCAATAAGGTTGTGGGTTTTAGGAGAAGTGGGGTGGCCATGGATGAGGGACTAGCCTGAAGTATGAGAGGTAATTTTAGGGAGCTGCCATCTATAAATCAGTCTGGAGTGTTGGTTTCAGGAAAAGGGTGATTGGTGATGTGCGTAAAGGGGCTGATACAGAGATCTAGTATCTTGGAGCACGAGTGTACGGGAGTTTGGGATACGGTGACAGTGGAGGCAAGGAACAGAGTGGTATGATTGAGGCCTGGGCAGGGTTGATCACATAGGTCAAGGTTGTGGTCAAGGAGGAGTGCATGCAGGGCCTGGACTCAAGAAGGGGGCACAGGCAAGAAGGCTTGGTGACAGAGAAGATCTCTTAAGGAATGGGAAGAGTAGATAGTTAAAGGACTGTGATATGAGATTTTTGTTAGCTTCTGAGATGATTAAGGCAGTGGCTGCTAGAACCTGTAAGGGGGGAGGATAGTGCACATCCCTTGATGACCAGGTCCAGTTGTTTGGATAAAAAAGCTACAGGGGGGCTGGAGGGATGGCTTAGCAGTTAAGGCATTTGCCTGTAAAGCCAAAGGACCTGGGTTCTATTCCCCAGGACCCACATTAGCCAGATGCACAAGGGGACACATGTGTCTGGAGTTCATTTGCAGTGGCTGGGGGCCCTGGTGCTCCCATTCCCAATCTCTCTCTCTCTCTCTCTCTCTCTCTCTCTCTCTATCTATCTCCCTCTGTCAAATAAATGAAAATAAAATATATTTTTTTAAAGCTACAAGGGGCATAGGTGTCTCATGCTTGCTGACAGAGGAGTGTTAAGACTTGACCATGGTTAGCAGGAGGAATAGGAAAAAATATTTAGAGGAGTCTGGTACCCTCAGAGAGCAGACCCCTCAGAGCTTGTTTTAGGGTTTTGATAGAAGAGGACAGTGTGGGAGGGTTGAGGAGAGGCTCTGTAAGAGCCCTTCAATAGCTTCGTAGAATGGCTGTTCGATAAGAGAAAACTTAGGTACCCGTATGTGAAAGAAGTGAAAGAAGGCTGGTAATGATAAATTGTCACTTTTGATGGTAGGCATAGGGCAGTCTATAAGGGTTGTTATTTGTCTGGGGGAATGGTTTACAGAGAGAGAGAGAGAGAGAGAGAGAGTTGGAGTCTGCTGACAGATTTGGACTTTATCTTTGGACACCCACTAGTCCCAGGAGGCTAAGGCATTGAGGAGCTCAATGGTGTGTGAACAGAAGACTTTTGGGGAGGGTCTACATAAGAGGAGGTCACCTACATACTGTAAGAGGTGGCAGGGATAGAGATTTAAGGATGAGGGGTCCCACTGAAGAGTCTGAACAAAGTAGTGGGGGCTATCCCTAAATCCTTGTGGCAGGACTATGTAGATTAGGTGTGCTAGAAAAGTTTCCATGCCCAGGTGAAGACAAGTAGGGCTGTGAGTCAGGTGGAGAGAGGTAGTAAAGGAAGCACCTTCGACATCTAGGACAGTGAAGTGGGCTGTGGTAGGTGGGATGGTGGAAAGGAGGCTGTAGGGGTTGGGGATGACTGAGTTGGTGGCTATATTTGTCTTATTTATTTTCAGAGGTCCTGGACTAGGCAAAAGGTTTAATTTCTTATATATATTTTTTAACTCTGAGGATGGGGCATTGTGAGGGGAGTTGACTGGGGTTAGAATTGAGCCTATAGTAGCAGGTAATGATGGCTATTAAAGACAGAGGCTAAGAATTGGTCTTTTGTTTGTGTCTCTTTTTCTTTTTCTTATCTGTCCTCATCTTCCCTGTTGTTAAAGACATTAAAAGCAGCATCCGAGAGGTCGTTTTCTGGGACCTCAGGTCCCTTTGCCATGTTTCTGATGTCTGGGACTGACTGCTTCATAAACTGGGCCTTTAGAAAAGGGAGCTGGTGGGGGGTGGAAATGTCTGTGTTTGTATATTTAGTAATGGTTTCCGTGAGGCAAGCCAAAAAGATGGCTGGATTTCCATCTAAGCCCTGGATAATCTCCCTGACTTTGTCTTAATCTACAAAGGTGTGCGTGTCCTTGGGGGGAGATAAGTGAGAGATCATTTGTAGATTGATAAGGAAGAGGCTAGATTCTGGTATTAGGTTGTGACCTGTCACCAAAATGGAGCTGGGGTGAAAGGCAAGATTCTGAGAGTGGTTCATCAATCAGTCCCCACATGAAGCTGGAACGAAACGCAGGAGTGGGTGAAAAGGTATCCCCAATCTCCACACATTAGGGGGGCTAAAAGCTGGAGGCTAAGGAGCTGTGGGACCCCTAGGGTTCAGGAGGATGGAAGTCTAGGGAGTCTCTCGGCTGCCTCCCATGTCTTACCTTATTGGCATCTGTTGAAGTGTTGCATGAATGGTCAAGTTAAATGGCTAACGGCCTCTATAACAGATATTGGGGAATAAGAAAGTGAGGGCGAATCTAGCTAAAAAGACTGGGAACTGACTACTCAAAATGTCAATATAACCACAGCATGGGGTTTGCACTGATTACTAAGGCAAAGGCTGCAAAAGCCCAGAGGCTTCAGGTCAGGGCTGGCAGCTATTTAGCCTGTTATAGTAAGCCTGAAGAATGTTCAACCTCTCAACGGGACCCAGTGTAGGGAAAGAAAAAAGTGGGGTGGGAGAGAATTAGAGGGAAGAGCAGCTCTGTGGACTACCCTGAAAAGGGCAGTGGGAAATCTGACTGAACTCAGCAAGGGATTTCAGACTTTCACCAGAGAGTGTCTCAGGCCAGAAACCTTCCATTTCCACAAGCAAGCAGTTGGCTTCACACAGTCCAGTGGACCACAGGATAAGGGGGAGGTCACCCAAAGTGGGGGGGGGGGCTGGAGTCTGAAACCCCAAAGATCCACTGGGGTTTCAGCACCATTTGTTGGACCAGAACTGGGACAAGGACCAACCTGGGTGAAGTGTAATCAAAGAAACAGAACCCAACCTGTAAGGCAAGTAGATAGCTCTGTACTAAAGAACCAAGATGGGGCTGGAGGGATAGCTTAGTGGTTAAGGCACATGACTATGAAGCCTAAGGACTCATGTTCGACTCCCTAGGTGCCATGTAAGCCAGATGCACAGTGACACAGTGTGCAAGAGTGCACAGACGCACAGCGGAACACACACATCTAGAGTTTTATTGCAGTGGCTGCAGGTCCTAGCATGCCAGTTCTCTCTCTCTCTCTCATGCTCTCTCACATAAAGGAAAGGCCAGTCTGTTGGACTTGCCTCAAAAAGAAAGAAAGAAAGAAAGAAAGAAAGAAAGAAAGAAAGAAAGAAAGAAAGAAAGAAAGAAAAAGGAAAAGAATCAAACAAACAAAAAAGAACCAAGCTGGACTGAGAGACTCTGCACAGGCTATGAGAATGCTGTAGCTCAGGTTTCTATGAGACAGTGACTTTGAGGATCACATGGGCATCATTGGCTATGGTCTGGGTCATCCTCAGGCTGATCACGAACAGGATCTGGGGTGTGGTCAGGGTCCCCATCTTGGCTTTTCTTCTTGGAGCATCTTAGCCTCAGAGGATCTCTGGAGTTTGCAGTGGCCATGCAGGTCTGGTCTCGGTTGGTGACTGCCTTCACGTGGTGTGCCAGGTCCATGGCTTAACACCCACAGTCTTAGGAGCTGAGGGAGTGCTTAGGATAACTTGGTATGGCCTCTCCCACCTGGGGTCTAAGCTTCCCCAGACTGGGATCTTTATCCAGACCTGGTCTCCTGGGTTCCAGGAATGTAGTGGTCCTGGGTCATGAGGGGGGTTGGTAGATTCAAATGGCCAGAAGTTTCCCTCGCAGTGTTCATTAAGTCCTTTAAGAACCTCTGCAGGTGATTTTGTCTCTACTCCTGGAGGTTCCAAGAGTCTCTTGGGAACAGTGTAGTATAGGGAGCCAGAACAGGATTTTAAAAGGGAAAATCCACATTTATAGGGTGTGCAGTGCACCCTGAACAGTACAAGTGGCAGAATTTCTGGCCAAGGAAGGTCTGTTTCCTGGCAGTGTTAGGCGATTGCAGTGTTTAAGGTCCTGTTCATTCTCTCAACTCAGACCCCAATGGCTACAGTCAGCTTCGCACTGCTGGCAGAAAACACAGACCAAGAGCAGCTCGTGGGAGAAAAAACAAAACAAAAAAAAGTTTATTTTGGCTTACAGACTCAAGGGGAAGCTCCATGATGGCAGGGGAAAACGATGACATGAGAAGAGGGTGGACATCACTCCCTCACCAACAATCAGGTGGACAACAGTAACAGGACAGTGTGCCAAACACTGGCAAGAAGACACTGGCTATCATTCTCATAAGCCCACCCCCAGCAATACACTGCCTCCAGGAGGCTTTGCTTCCCAAATCTCCATCATCTGGGAACCTGGCATTCAGAGCCCCTAAGTTTGAGGGGGACGCCTGACTCAAACTACCACAGGGTTCTCAAACTACCCGGTTCTGGTTCCTGGTGTGAGCTTGGCAGAGCAGCATTGCTGTGGCCCGAGGGGCCCAGACAGCTCCAGAGAGCTGGAGGGTTTTTTCACTATTTCTGATTTCTTTGTCCTCTGAGGTAAGCACTTCCCTTTCTCGGTATACTACTCCATGACTGTGCAGGGTGGCAAAGGCATACCAGGAGTCAGTGTAAATGGTGGCATCCTTTCCGTTTAAGTCTGTTGAGAGGAGAAGATATCCTCCGTGACCTCTTCGCAGGTGTGGAGGGGTCTCCCTCCTCTCTGGTAGGTATGTGGCTGAGCTCAGGCTCAAGTGGCTGTCATCCATAATCAGGGATTCTTTCCTAGAATGGCTGTATATTGAGCCACTCACTCTCCAGTCACCCAGCAGATGGCTCTCCCACAGAGCACGGAGGCAGCCTGGTGTGGTACTTTGACAGTGATGCTCTGTCATGTTAAAATTAATTTTTAGGAAAAATTATAAAAAGACAACCTGGAGTATTTAATATTTTGTAGCTAAAGTGAACATAAATATGTACAAACATAATTACTATCAGTACTACATTTAAATCTCAATATCAAACTAGTTTGAACTATAAGTGGCCTGGCCATTTCACAGTTATAGCTTATTATAAACAATGCAAGAGGGACTAGAGAGATGGCTTAGCAGTTAAGGTACTTGCCTGTGAAGCCTAAGGTCTCAGATTTGATTCCCTAGTACCCACGTAAGCCAGATTCACATGTGTCTGGAGTTTGTTTGCAGTGACCAGAGGCTCTGCTGTGCCCATTATCTCTCTCTCAAATAAATGAATAATTTTTTTTAAACCAGTAAGATAGATAATATAACTACATATAGCTTGGTGTTTTGAGTGACTGTCCTGGAAGAAAACAACAAACCTGATCCTTGTGAAATACAATGAGTAATAGGTATTTTTTAATGTACGGCTGTGGAAACACATTTCTAGCTGTATGAAGAAACACTGCATATGCTTTTCAAAGGCAAATCGTAACTTGAAGCTCTAAATCAATACTTGGTCTTTAAAGACTTTGCCTTCCTCAAACATCCAATCCTCACATATATATATATAATAATTAGTTGAGATTTTTAGAAATAAACCCTTAAACTTCTTTGAATGACCTTGGTGGGCCTATTTCTTTTTAAGTGATTGGAACAAGTTACTGCCCTCAAACATTTTATTAATTTCTTATTTCCAGATAATAATCTTTAAAATCATGGCCCATTCACAAATGATTAGACAGTCTTTTATGAACCAATTCATAAGTCTTACGCTTATATTTAATATAGATTTTTCTTAATGTCTTGAATAAATTGAATTTAAGACACATTTGACTGCCATAGATCAGCTTTATAGGGCTGTGATGGAGTCTCTACTCAGACTGAATAGTTTAAGGAAAGCATCTTCATTCAGCCACAAGTATTGGTTCTGAAAGAAACAACTTTCCTGACCTTTGTCTTCCTGCAACCACTCATAACTTATTTACCACCAGCAAACAGTTGGAAATGTTACTGATTAAACAATTTTAATTAAAAATGTTGATGCCTAGAGACCAAGTTTGTTTTGGACGAAGCTCAAATTAGAGGCCAAGTGTTCTCAGCAGGAATTGGGTGCCACTGCTCTCGTGTGTGCACTTTATTGTGTGTGTACACTTCATTGACACAC
Source organism: Dipus sagitta (assembly GCA_036346955.1). NCBI lineage: Eukaryota > Metazoa > Chordata > Mammalia > Rodentia > Dipodidae > Dipus > Dipus sagitta. Next base: position 75,993,695 of record CM070782.1, read on the forward strand.
GTAGCAAGATCACTACCTGTAGCTCTCGGCTTCCATCTTCAATACTTTTCGTAACATCTTTGGAAAGGCAACTTTTTACAGAAAAATCTTTTTTATTTAAAACATTGTTTTGTTGTTTATTTTTATTTATTTATTTGAGAGTGACAGACAGAAAGTGCCCCAGCCAGCAGGGAGTTGAACAAGGACCCGAGGGGAAGTTAACCTGAATGGGAGAAGGCAAACAGACACAAGAAGGAGACCAAGTCTAGAGTCTGATCAAGGTCTCTAACTTTATTTTTTACACAGTGGTTATATAGGGGAAGAAAAGGGGGGAATAAGCTGCCTGACGTGCTTTAGGGCCGGAATTGTTAGGAAACTAAGAGGAGATGTAACTGGGTGTTTATCTAATCTTAGGGAACCTACAGGAGATGTATCCGGGTGTTTTTCTAATCTTGCCTTAACATCCTGATCGTAAACTGGCCTTTTGCAAAAGATAAGATCCTGCAGACCACATTCCTAACTGCAAGCTGGACGGACCAGCTTTCTGGTGAATGAGTCAACCTAAGAACAGGCCCGGGCAAAATGGAGAGGCTTTTGCTTTATGGCTACCGACAAGAAAGAAAGAGGCAGATAGAGAGAGAGAGAGAATGGGCGCGCCAGGGCCTCCAGCCACTGCAAATGAATTCCAGACACATGCGCCCCCTTATGCATCTGGCTAACATGGGTCCTGGGGAATCAAACCTCGAACTGGGGTCCTTAGGCTTCATAGGCAAGTGCTTAACTGCTAAGCCACCTCTCCAACCCCAGAAAAATCTTAGTACTGGTGCTCAATTCAGATGCTAATTCTTGACTACTGTGGCCAAGGAGTATAGGGTAGTCTACTCATTTACTCAGAGTAAATGAGAGCTGAATGGGGGGTGGTTTATGAAAGGCAAATTAAGTTAATGCTGGCACAGTAAGTAGGGTGGTCATTGGGGATAAAGTAGTCGAAGCAGTTGATGTCACCAGAAGACTAAGATCCTACATCTCCCAATTAGGAGCCTGAGAACCAAACAAAATATTATAATAATTTAATAATATAAATATTATAAATGCACTTTGAAAATCATTCACACTTTACACAGCCACTATAACTGTTATCACTGACAAGTAATCTCATAAAGGACCAAACATTTTGGTTTCCAGAGGATGTGAATTCTGTTTTCATCATGCTTGTTTTTTCCAAATGCACTTGTCATACATTCAGACATGAGTGAAACAAGATTCATAGTGATTATCAGAATGGAAGTATTTTTAAAAACTGCTATTCAATGACAAATTTTGGCTGCATCATTTCTTTGAAAATTTTAAAACCTGCTAAAAAATGGCATGCCAGTGGATTATGCAAAAGCATCTCGCCCTCTTGACCTGACTTGGCTTTGGGGACATAACCTGTAAGTAGCTAAACTATGTGGGGAAAAGTATGATCCAGGCCTTTCATTTTATACATTACTATGAAGAAATGTTACTGGATAAAGTAAATAAATTACATTGAGAGCCAAATATACAGCTCCATGGTAGAGTGCTTACAAAACATGTATAGGGCCTAGGTTCAATCACTTCACCAGAACCTCAAAAATGAGAGGTTAAAGATATGTTGAAGGCATCACTAAGATATATGTGATTACAATTTCTCCAATGTAACAATTTTTACATACACTGAAATAAAGATAATTTTCAAAGAACATGGGATGAAGGAGATGACAACCTAGACATGTCACACTAGAACCACAGCAGCCAACATGCTGACTTATCAAAACTGAAGACTACGGATCTTCCTGAATGCTGAGAGAAAATCCAGAGTTCTCAGCTAAACACATATGAGGTGTACAAACACAATCTTTGTACCAACTCAACTATACTTGAAGACCTAGTGCCTTTGGAAGTTGAGTCTGTTTTAAGCTAGCTGTGAATAAACTCACATTGTAAACTCAGCAATCCTCCCAAAAAGAGCAGTAGGAACAGGGACTTCAGAAAGGAGAAAGAGCTCGAGCTTACTAATCACACCAGGTGTCACGTGACTGACACCAACAGATGATAGGTATGATACAAACGGGCAGTTGAGAATAGACAGTAAGGCAGTGGTGATGGCCACAGCATTCGTGACAATATTTCCAGTGTCATTGGAGAGTCCTGGGAGGAATGGTCACAGACAAAATTATATTAACTGAAGTAGGGGCTGGTAGATATGATAGGAAATATAGGGGACAGAGAACACTGAGTAAGAAGAAAGGGTGACATCGAGTGTATAGCTTAGGATTCTAAATGGAAAGAGTTGATAGGTAAAGTTGCATGTTATTCATGAGAGTAGAAAAAGGAGGGCAGTTTATTCTATTGGTTAAAAACATGGATTTTGTAATAAGGTCGCATTAATATCTATATTAGTTGGACAGAATTATAATATTGAACTGCCCAATTAGTTTGGAAGATTGTACAAGTTAATTTACATGTAAGTCCTAGAGCACAGCAAATGTGAATACAGAACAAACATCTGAAGATATCTTCATCACATGAAGTTGAATTTCTCTGAATACATATTACCTTTAAAGCCTCCGTTCTTCATGTCTATGTCAATTGTGCACTTTTGCTAGTTGCTGAGGTCATGAAGTGCATGGAAAATCATTATCCCATCTTTGACTGAGAAATAGCAGAGAAGTTGGTGATTCAGAGATGAAGAGCCATAAGTGTCCCCTTGAAAAGACCTGTGATGATGAGAAGAGGATGGACAAGCTACTTTAAGGGGTGAAGGATAGAAGCAGCAGAGCAGAGCAGAGTGACGAGTAGCTGACTGATAACAAACAGATTCAACTACCTGAATGCCGGAGCTTTGCTACCTAGTTACCATCCTTAATTTAAATCTTGGTTTTTCTGTTTACCCTTTAGATGACAACATACATATGCCACTTCATTCTGTGGTCGGGCAAAACAGAGAACGTTTTTGAATCCATCATTCCACCGTTAGTCCTTGTGGGTGCATTAACAGATTCTAGAGTGGCCTTCATAAAGGAAAACCAAAGAGAATAACAAAATTTCTCAATGAAAGCTCTGAAAGCAAGTAGGACATGTGCATTAGTTACTTTCTCGTTGCCATGAACAATTGTCTGACCAGAAGCAACATGAAGAAACTGTTTTTGGCTTGTAGTTCAAGATCCTAGAATCCATCATGGTAAGGAAGAGATGGTAGGCCATCTCCTCACATCTTCGGGAAGCAGTTGAAAAACAGAAAATGGGACTGGGCTGTAAAAGCCTCAAAGCCCACTCCCAGTGACCCACTTCCACCAGAGGCTCTTACTTCTAAAGGTTCCACAGTCTTCCAGAGCAGCACCCCAGCTGGGCACCTGGTGTTCTAACACATGAGTCTTAGTGGGATATTTCATATTCAAAACAAACAGCACTGTGCAATGTATGTCAGCCTCTGAAAAGCCATTACTGACAACCCAGGTGACTATGTCCAGTAAAAGTATTCTGCAGAACAGATGGAGAAGGAAAACCTTTCCATCATGAACACACACTGGAGGATATTATGGCTGCTAATCCAGGACTCCTGAATGTACTTGAAGGAATTTCATTCATTGCAAGGAAATAAAAACATAGCTATGAAGCCACAGGAAAAAAATGATATATGCTAGACCAGAAAATACAAAAATGAGGAAATATGTAAGTAAGAATTAGGAAAATACCAAATATTATAAAGCAACAAAATGACAGGGAATGATATGTATCTTCCAATGTAACTTGCAAGGTAAATGGTCACAATTCACCAATCACAAAACAGACTATCAGATTAAAATTTAAAACAAGACCCATTAATTTATCCATTTTATAAGAAACAACCTTCACTGACAAACACAATCTTATAGTACTTAAAAGGAAAAAGACATTCCATGCGAATGAAGCTAGAAAGTAAGCAGATGGAAATATGCAAATATTTGACAAATAAACTTCACTACAAATTAGTAAAAAAACATAAAGAATTTCACATCGTGTCAGTTAAGGGAACAATTTATTGAGGATACCATAATTCTGATTGTCCATGCTGTCAACATTAGTACTCCCAATTTTATGAAACAAACATTATTGAATGTAAAGGCACAGGGTGAACTCAACGCAGCTATAGTGAGTGACTTTAATGCCCCATTCTCAAGAGTACACTGGTAATTTACACAAAATGAATCAACAACAAGTCACAGTGAAATCCTGCAAAGGAGTCCAGGAGCTCGGAAAATAAACAATTGACCAACAGGATTACATGACATTACAAAGCTATTGCACAGCAAAGGGAGCAGTCAGCAGCATGAGTAAACAGCAGGCAGAACAGATGAATGTCTTTGCTAGCTAAATTCATGACAGAAGATGAATTTTAGAACATCTAAAGAATTCAAGAAAACTAGTACCCAGAATAAACTAATATATATAAATAAATAATAATAATAAATAAAATAAATATATGAGTTAATGAAAATTCCATCACACCCCCATCAGAATGGCTATCATTAAGAAAATAAATAAATACTGAGCAGAATTTGAGGAAGGGAGCCTTTATACATTTCTGGTGGGAACATAAATTAGACCAGCCACTATAGAAATCAGTATGGGGGTTTCTGCAAAGGCTAAAATTATACCCACCACTTGACCCAGTTATACTCTTGTCTATCTACCCAACAGACTCTAAGTTAATTTACCACTGAGACTATTCTTAGTTGTTTTAGGCAGCCCTCTTTGTAAGAGAAAAGTTGTGAAAACAGCCTGATTCTTTCTTTATTCAGCCATAATGAAATAAATTACATCTCTTGAATGATAATGAATGCAAATGGAGATCAACATATGAAGTGAAATAATCCAGATTCATAAAGTCAAATATCACAGTGTTTCTCTCATTTGTAGATATTAGATTTTAGATAGATACATAAAATCAAATATATGTGTATATGCTAATTCATTTTATCTAAATTTAGATCTTGACAATTTTATCAATATAGAAAATGTTAAAAAGAATCATTACTTGTATTTATCTTTTGTGAAAATGCAATACTTATATATTTCAGTTACTTATAGAAACTATGTACATATTTTCTGCTATTTGGTACTTATACTTTACTATTATAATGATCCATAAATTAAATATATCACACTTAGAAAAATTAGAAAAATATTCAAGCCATTATATCTAACATTTTATGTTCATTCCTATTTTGTTTCCTTCTATATAGTTTTTCTAAATTTATAATCTATGTCATAAAATCATTTGAAAAATGAATCAAATTGTAGGTAACTCCAGACATACAACCAAGAGGTATGTTCTAGAAATCCACTTAATAAAATGCAAGTAGAAATTCACTATAGAACTAAACTCTGATTTTTGTTTTTATTATTCTGAAAGAGAAGAAAACTCAGACTTAGTCTCTCAAAAATTAAATCTGTTTTTAAGGGGTTATAAATAGATAATTATTTTTGTTAAGGAGAGAGAGAGAGAAACAGAGAATTGGCACACCAGGGCCTTAGCCCCTGCAAACAAACTCCAGATGCATGTGCCACCTGTGTGTATGTGTTACCTTGTACATATCTGGCTTACATGGGTTCTTAAATTTGAACCTGTGTCCTTAGGCCTTGCTGATAAGCACCTTAACAACTAAGCCATTTCTCCAGCTCAGGATGCATATTTTTATGCATTAATGCAATAACATGTGACACCACAACAAATATTCATGTGGTTTAATTTTTAAATGAACTGAAACAGGGCTGGAGAGATGGCTCAGTGATTAAGGAGCTTACCTACAAAACCTAATGACCCAAGTTCAATTCCCAGTATCCATGTAAGGCCAAATGCACAAAAGGGGTACATGCCTCTGGAGTCTTTTGTAGCAGCCAGAGGCCCTGGTATAACCATTCTCTCTTTGTGTGTCACTTTCTCTCTCTCTCTCTCTCCTTCCAAATAAATAAAAATATTTTTAAAAAGAAAGTGAAATATACTTATCTCCTCAAGTACTTATTATTCTCTTATGCTGAAATAATTGCAAATTATTTCTTTTAGCTTTTTGAAATATGTTACATATTACTGGTATCTATAGTTGCCCACCTGTGTGATGTCACATTGGATCTTCTTACTCATCGCTATCTAAAGGAATTATCAATTTTCCCACCCCTATTGCCTCACTACTCACCAGTCTTTGGAAACCACCATCCACTCACAACTTCTATGAGATCAACTTTCTAAAACCCTCCACAGGATTGAGAACTGTGCTGAAATGTATTTATTAGTGGAACATTCAACACATTTAATTCTTTTGGTTGATTTCCAGTTGTAATGCTTGAAGAAAAGCCCATTGTTTTTCTATTATTCTTGTGCCCTTTTCGCTGATGTGTATCACATTATTACTTGACTATCAAACTTCAGAAAATTATGAAATCTTCAGGGGACTCTTCCATCATTTTCCCAAAACCAGAACTTAAAACTTTTCTTTTTGCACTGATTGCTTTTCAAAGGAATGAGAACATGACCTTCCATCTGGGAATAGCCGATCTGGAAACAAAAATATCACTTTCCTAAGAGCATTTCCCTTCTATAATTGCCACAGGCTCTTTCCCATATCATTGAATTCCTCTCAGTTTGACAACTTTATTAGCACAAAAATGCTCTAGTATCTTCCGTGTTAAACAAAGAACAAAACAGCACTTCCTTTCTTAAAGATAAAAAATCCTCACATGCAGGTGCTTTTGTTTTCTCCTCTTCTTTAGCATGTTCAGTTCCTTCACTGAAACTGTTCTTATCAAAACCTCTACTTTCAACCACATCACTAACCCAAGGTTGTCTTTATTGTCCTCACATTCCTTAGGCTGAATGTGACTTAAATTACTGCCCTTTGGTACCATTTTGAATATGTTTCTCTTCCTATTTGCCAAATGATTGTTCCCATTTTTAGAGTCTAGCTCTGTCTAGTATCTAAATATGGAGGTGAGCCAAGTTTGGTTTTAGGTTCTTTCTTATCTTTCTTCATTTTATATCCCTTAGGTCATCTTGCTTATTCCCACTATTTTATTTAGCATTTTAAAAAAAGATTTATTTTTATTTATTTATTAGACACATGGGGGGAGGGGTGGAGAGAGAGAATGGGTGTACCAGGGCCTCTAGCCACTGCAAATAAACTCCAGACACATGCACCACCTTGTGCATCTGTCTTACATGGGACCTGGAAAATCAAACCTGGGTCCTTAGGCTTCACAGGCAGGCGCTTTAACCACTAAACCATCTCTCCAGCCCTATTTAGCATTTTTTAAAATTTTCTATGTTCATGCATGTGTTGTGGTGCATATGTGTGTGAGTGTTTGTGTATATGTAAGTGCACATATGTATGTGTGTTCATGTGTGCAGGGGCCAGAGGACAACTTAAGGTGTTACCATCAGGAGTAATATCCACCACCTTGAGACAGGGTCTCTTATTTGCATGAAACTCATCAAGTAGTTGATACTAGATAGCCAGTGAGTCCCAGGGGTCCTCCCATCTCTGCCTTTCCAGTGCTGGGAAGGCAGACATTTTTGCAGATGTTCTGGGATTGAATTTGGGTCCTTATGTTTTTGAGGCAAGTACTATATGTAACTCTTTCACCCCTTCCCCCACCACACTGAATTATTCCCATTATCTTAAATATTACTTGTAACTTGGCACCTTCCAAATCTGCAAAATTTCCCAAATTTGTAAAATGAATTCTTATAATCACAACCACTTGTCCTTTATCCAACATTTAAAAGTAATTTGGATGTGTGTCACCTGAATATATAACACAAGGTTAATTTCTTCTTTTAGATGTCAGACATATATTTAAGTATCACTTCTTATCTATAATATGAATGTTTTACAAACATTGTAATGTTAATTTGTTAGACATAAAAGTCCATTTCTCCTCCCAAATTCCCTTGCTCTTTTCTCTTTTCTAGTAAACGATATATATGCAGGTAGTCAAGCAAGACATTTCTTTCACTAAGGTTGACTTTCAAGATACATTTGTCTAATTCTTTCATTTACATCCTTTCTGTTATCCATGTCCTCAGTTAAATGTAACTACTTCCACTGAGTCAGTAGAGTTACTCTGCCTTGCCACAGTCTCTGTCAACCCTTTCAATGTCTTCTTTGTTCTGATTGTTCACCAAGTAGCTGGAATAATTTTATTAGCATTTTTGTATGTTATTGTTCTTCCCTTTTAATTTTTCCTTCTTTATTGTGTCATGAGTGACACATTGAAATTGTATGCTTTTGAGATATGTTATGCAAAGTTTAGTGGTCATCCAAGCATATATCGTGGAACAACTATTAAACAACTATCACCTCAGCATCCTCAGTCCTGAGTAGATGTGTGGTGAGAACATTGAAAACCTATTCAAATGTTCAGTATATAAGGTATGAAACCAAATGGATTTTTATTTAAAATAGCATTTACCAAGTAAATTGGTTGTAAAGAACATATTTAGGGCCCGGATAAATGGCTTAGCGGCTAAGGCATTTGCCTGTGAAGCCAAAGGACCCAGGTTTGATTCCCTAGGACCCACATAAGTCAGATGCACAAGGTGGTGCACGCATGTGGAATTCATTTGCAGTGGCTGCAGGCCCTGGCATGCCCATTCTCTCTCTTTCTCCCTCTTTCCCTCTCACTGAAACAAATAAGTAAAAATAAAATACTTAATTTTTTAAAGGAACTTATTTAGTAGTCTCATATTTACATGTGCCAATGGACATAAAATATCACTCCAGAATGAAAATTTAACTGATAAATGAACAAAAGCACATCTCTGGTGCCCTCTATGATACTTTTTCCCCTTTTATTAGGATTTCAAGGTACTTAGTGCATTGTGCCTATGTTTTTTTGTTTTGTTTTGTTTTTTGTTTTTTTAAGAGAGAGAGAGAGACAGAATGGGTGGCCAGGGCCTTTCAGCCACTTGAAGGAAATCCAGATGCATGTGCCCCCCTTGTGTGCATGTGTGATATTACATGCGTTCATTACTGTGAGTGTGGCTTTGTGAAACCTAGAGTTTCAAACATGTGTTCTTAGGCATCACTGGCAAGTGCCTTAAATACTAAACAATCTCTCCAGCCCTGGCTATGTATTAAGACATTGCACACATTTAGTAGGGTTTATATTATTGAAACTTATTTTAGTAGAGAAGACTGCATTCTTATATGCATTTTCTAAATGTTTTCTACTTTTTCTCCTCTTAAATCTGTATGTATTAAGCTCTTCTGCTGAGTGCCATTTACTTAGGAATTCTTTCCTGATTACTATTACTAATATGGTTTATCCACATTGTTAACAATGAGTGTCAAAATGATTTGTTTCTAGGATTTTGTTCTTATACATACCTTTCAACCACTTTTTAAAGAGAAATAAACACCTCCCATGTACTTAACATGATCATGGAAGCTTGAGAATAAAACTTATTTAGAGCTCTAAGGAACTTGCAGACTGTGGCTGTAAACAGAAACAGTGAAAAGAGGCTATGTAGATAGGTTGGTGCAAGAAATATACAGAAATGGAAGTGAATAGTTTTACAAACATATAGAGGAAGTGGCCAAAGCTGATCTTATTTCTGTCCCTCATTAACCCTGGGCAAAACTCTCTCACTGGTTCCTTTATTGCTCATTTTTACTCTTGTGGTCTCCACTCGATTAAAGTGACTTTTGAATGTAGTAAGCAGTGCTAGAGTCTAATGAACAACATTATTCTTGTTAAAGAAAAAAAAAAGAAATAAACAAATGTATGCATAGGTCTTTTTACCATTTGCCTTTAATAAAAAGGGATAATTGCCTTAGCCTTTGAAAATAACAAGATTTCCATGTAGTTTTTATCATGAGGATTTCCTGTTACTATATCATTAACTCTGCTAATGAAATACTGTTCCTCACCCACTGTAGCTTATTTTGCTTCAGCCTCTCTTGAAATAGCACATAGAACTCACACAATTGTCACAGGGCCTTGAGGGACATTTTCTAGCAATGAATGCATTTTAAAGTGCATCAGAGAAAAACAATGAGAGGCAACTTAAACATGTGATTTAATAAATATAATGATGCAAATCATAATATTATTTACTCAGTGAGCAATTTGAAATAAAAAATATTAATAAAGTGGTGTATGGAAGTGATAAACTTGTGAAAGGGGATGTTAGAAGACTGAAATTTTAAAAATTGGTTGAGATATCTCACAGTGAGTTGTTGGTTAGGAAGCCTACTCTCATTTTTGGCTAGAAAAGCTTCTCTTGTCAGATAGTGGTGACTACTGGGGAGATTCAAAACCTAGCAAAGTGCTGATGTGAAGTGACAGTTGAGTGTTCAGCACTAAATGAGGCATTTATATCACACCCTCCAAAGCTCTGGAGCCCTTGCAGAAGACATGGCAGAAAGAATGTGTGAACAAAAGCGTGTGGGGGGGGTAGTGGGGGGGGTGCTTTGGAACACTGTCTTCCAGACACAATGTGGCCATTGTCATCCTGACCTCACAGGGGATGTTTCTATCCACACAAACCTGCATAATATAAGGGGTAAATTATATCAAAATACAAGAGAGTCTAGTTTGAAAGAAGGGGTTTAATGAGAAGGATAGGGGAGTGGTGACAAATAGTCCATGGGAGGGGATTATTCTGGATCTTAAACTTAATAGATACAGATTTTTCAAATATTTTCTTTTATCTTGCAGGCTGCATTTTCTGTTCCATGAATGAATTAAGAATGTTAAAGTTTTGGGCTGGAGAGATGTAGTTCGTGCGCTTGCTTGCAAGGTCTGAAACCCAAAGATTCACCAGTACCCCAGTACCCACATGAAACCAGATGCACAAAGTGAAAGATACATCTGGACTTCATTTGTAGTGGTGGGAGGCCCTGGTGTGCCCATTCTGTCTCTCTCTTTCTCTCTCCTTGCAAATAAATAAAGTTAAGAATGTTAAAGTTTTCAATTAGATTTTTCAGTACCAGGCATGTATTCCCTCCCACAGAGCAGGCCTTCGGTCCAGTTAAAGGGTACTTGATTTCCCCCAGAGCAGACATGCCACTATTGCATTCGTTCAGTCATTTGGCCTGTCTGGCCAAACTTGACGTTTCCAGTGTCCACTGTTTTCCCTGCTTATGAGTTCTATCTCCCATAAGGTTGCATACAGTGCAGCTGTTTGCAGTTTTCAGTTGGTTGGGCTATAGCTAAAAGATTTTCTGCTCAGCACCAGCTTGATTTCTCAGTGACTTTGCCACACAGGCATGTGAAGTGTTCAGCAATAGGGTCTTACTGTCTCTTTCCTGCAGAAAACCATGGGCCTTGACAATAGCCTATAATATTTTGGAGGCAACAGGGACCTCTCTGGCAAACAACTCACTGGAAGGTATCCCATCCCTGGCACTGAAAATTTTCTTGTAACAATCAATGGCTTCTAGATGTCCCATTATTCAAGAAAGTAGATTTTTATATGTCTTATTCAGAATATCTTGAATATATATGTTTTGCTATAAGCAAACCAAAGCATGTCTGAGTCCAAATACAGAAATGTGTTGGAGGACTGATAGTTTTATTTTGTGGAGAAAAAAATGTACATATGTAAATATTCTTTGAGGCTCAGATTATAAAGACAAAAATACATCTTGTAACAGAGAATATTTATTTTCTTGTCACTTGATCTTTCATTCATTTGTCTTATTTTATTCTCTTTAGTAACTGTTTACTGACTTATTTGATCAATTACTTGGCAAAGACATTATATGTAATATTTGACAGGTATTATCCAATCTAAACCTCACAAAATATTACATAGATTTGGAATGTTTTACTATGAGGAAACTGAGGTTTGGTGTCTCAGTTTTTAAGTGACAGAGCACATTAATATTATAAAATCCTTCCATTATCCATTAAAGAAACCATTATACCAACCCATCTTTCTGAGTATGAATATTTTGCGCTTCATATCCTAGAAAGGGTTAAATTACAGGATGCTTTTGTCAATCTCAAAATAAAATCATTTGAAAGTAAAAAAAAAAAAAAAGGTTAAAGTTTCTGCAGCAGACAGCTTCCCCCCACCCCCCAACAGTTAAGGTTGTCGGCAGGCATACTTGACTTGATTAAGGAAAAGGCAACGATTTGTCTTTGATCTTTATCAGAAAGCCTTCTGCTAGACAGAAATCTTGCCATCCTCCGGGAAGTTCAGAAAGTTATGTCTCACCAGGTGTGGAGGCAGAGGTAGGAGGTTCTCTGAGAGGCTACCCTGAGACTACATAGTGAATTCCAGGACAGCTGGGCTAGAGCGAGACCCTATCATGAAAAACCAAAAAAAAAAAAAAAAAAAAATATGTTTCTATCCAGAGTTGGAGATACAATTCAGATCCTGTTATTTCACACTTCCTTCCCTGCCCCCCCCCAAATCATGCAACACAACTGTAAAAAGAATTAAAATAAGAAAAAATAAGCAAAGCAATAAAAATAACCATGCATTACCAGGAGGAGATGGTCTTTCTTAATGGGCCTGAGCAAGCCCTGCTAACTCCACCTGCTCCCCTGTTGTCAAATTTGTAGCTAATCAGACAAGTGATATTTTACATTTTATGGAGAGTTAATTTGTAAGGCTTTCTTCTTTCTTTCACATGGTATTTCAAATCTTGTGAGTAGACAGTTGTGATATTTCTCCTTTCTTTGCCTATTACAGTTTCTCACTTACAAAATTAATGGGCTAGCAGGGACACAGGACATAGAGCCAGGAGCTGATGATAAAGGAAGTGGCCATCTTTAATGGCCTTCAAGCCTGCTCCTCTCTCCCTAGCTATCCCACAGTATGGGCTGTGCTTACGCGTTTACACCTTTAGGAGCAAAGGGTTCCGTGAGGAGAGCAGAAGCAACATCAAGTTCAGTCCTCACCACATGAACATCACGATCTCTAGTGTTCAGATCTACTATATTTGGAAAGGAAGGCAACGAAACGCAATTTTAATGGATTTCACACTGCGTAAGCTTGGTTTCACTTCAAGATGGATATTTGATGGTCTATAAGTTTCTTTGCTAAAGCTCTATGCAGCCCCAGTATTAAAATGTGTTATGCATGCCAAGGTTGAATGAAAGAAAAGGAAACAGAAGGGTCTGAATAGACAATTTATCTAACATTCTTTCTTTTGGGCCATAAACTCATAAAAGAAGGGGTGACATCTGTGATTTTTTTCTGCCAAATGCTGAAAAGGCTTCACAGAAGATCATCACCTTGCTTCCTAAAGGCCTGCTTTTGTATTGCATAAAAAGCATAAAACTTGATCCCACAGCTACAAATACAGGTTTTGTCTGAAAGCTTATTAATTTAAACTTAAAAGACTTCAAAATAACGAGTGAAAGGCTCAGAATTTCATGTGAACCCGCACTTCTCTGGCTGAATAGTATCCTGGGATGCTCAGTGTGGCATCCTCTAGGAAAACAATTCAAAGGGCCAGAGACATAGCTCCATAAGTACAGAGCTTGCCCAGCATGCAGGAAACCCGAGTTCAGTCACAGCACTGCATTTGGGAAGTAGACCAGAATGTTCAAAAGTTCAAAGTTAAGGTCATCCTCAGATACTTAGGGGAGTTTAAGGTCATCGCAAAAAGGAAAAACAATTTAAAAAAGCTGATTCAAATTAATAAATTTAAGTAGGCCATAAATTTAGACATTAGTTGTAAAGTATTCACTAGCTGGCTATATGGGCAATATAATAATTATAGGCTAAAATAAAACATTTTTAAAGCAAGTTCTTTTACTGAAAAATGATTTAATGATTACTATGAAAACCATCTCAAAGTGTTCAGTGTTTTTAATTGCTCTAAAAACTCACCACAAAACAACATGTGTGTGTGTGTGTGTGCGCGCGCGCACATGCGTGTATCTTAAAGTATCTGGTACGTTAAGATTTTTCAGTGAAACATTTTTTTAATGTGCACTGTTCAGTGCTGGCATAAAGAAATGATTTTTTAGTATAGTTTAATAGTGAAGTACATTACATCTTTTAAAAAATAACTTGGATGTGTCTGGAGTTTGTTTGATTGTAGTGGCTGGAGGACTTGGTGCATCAATTCTCTCTCCTACTCTCTTGCATAAAAAAAGCTCAGTCTGTTGGGCTTGCCTCAAAAAAAAATCTTGGGAGCTGTCAATTTATGCAGATTCATTGATTTCCAACCCTGACACATAGTTCACACACCTCTTAAAGGGCATTCAGTGTTCTTTCCTTCACCTTACTGGCCCAACTACTAAGAATGGATATGTAATATTTATTTATTTGTTGAGAGAGAGAGAGAGAGAGAGAGAGAGAGAGAGAGAGAGAGAGGACCTCTAGCCACTGCAAACACACTCCAGATGCATGTGCCACCTTATGTGGATATAGGGAATCAAAGCTGGGTCCTCAGCTTTCACAGGCAAGGGCCTTTACCACTAGGAAATCTTTCCAGCCCCAGGATATGTAACTCTTGATTTGTACTAATCATTCAAGCTGAAGTGTAAGTAATAATTAGTAACCTGAAACATCATAAACTTTAGGACATCAGAGTAGATTCCTTTTTGGAGAACTCCTAGGCAGCAGTCCAGACAGTTTGTACATATACTTAGTATCTTATCTCTGCAGAGCTACTTAGAAATATTTAGCTGTTTAAGCAATTGTGGGCTGGAGAGATGGCTTAGTGGTTAAGCGCTTGCCTGTGAAGCCTAACGACCCTAGTTCGAGGCTAAATTCCCCAGGACCCACGTTAGCCAGATGCACAAGGGGGCACACGCATCTGGAGTTCATTTGCAGTGGCTGGAGGCCCTGGTGCACCCATTCTCTCATTCTCTCTCTCTCTCTCTCTCTCCCTTTCTCTGTCTGTCACTCTCACATAAATAAACAAAAACCAAAAAAATTTTAAATTGTAGCAATTTTTAAAGGCAGGTTATCTAATTTGCCTATAAATGAGGAACTTCTTTGGTTTTCCACAGCTAACCTTATGGTACCATATAGTCATTGTTCTCTTGTAAGTAGAGGTAGTATTTCTGAAACTCAGAAAGTTATTTTAATTCTTGAAATACAATGTTTTTTCTCTTAATCACTTGTAGATTTCAAATCCTTTAGCTTCTTAACAAAGTTAGACAGATACTATGCTAACATTTTATTTATATGCTTTACAAGTGGATTTTTTAAAGTAAGATAATTATATTTTGTTTATATTTTATTTAAGATATATATGTTATATTTAGGGATTCTAGAAAAATGCATGCATATAATTAAAAATATACATTTTGTGATATGAGAAAAGAAAATTAGACTTTTGACTAATATTTTTCAAGGCGTGCTTTCTCAAGGCTTAGGGTTCCTTGGCTGGAAGAAAGTGGAAAGAGCTTGTTAGTGGAAAAGGGTTGAGCTTGGAACATAAGAAGTGTGGAAAGAAAGGCAGTGCCTCATTCTCTGCTTATTCCATCACTTATTAGCTTTCTAGGATAGTTTCAGCAGCTTGTCCTCTTCTCTCTTGACAGCTCAGCTTGCTTTCCTGCCTTAAGATACATTACATAAAATTTTAACGATGAAGCATGAAAAGAGAGAACATGACGAACATGGAAAGTGGACTCATTTGAAGAGAGGGTGAATAGGGAAGGAAAGACATAACTAAGCTTTAATTTTCCTAAATGATTCTCCTTTCCTTTTTCACTCTAAACTTTTACTCACCAAAGACCCCTCCAATCTTGATCAAGAGCAGTTTGTTGTTATCACCTTTAATTATCAGGAATAATGTGTGTCTTTTCACCTAATACTCCTTGACATTTTTTCCCTTAAGAGATATATGTATTCTCCTCATTTTTCACTTTAGAGAAACTGCTTAGAAAGCAAAAGTGACTAAAATGTTAACTTAAATGGAATTTAGTCTTTTAAGTTATTCTGAGGTAGTGCATAGCTCATTACAGCCTATCTGATAGAGACATAGAGATGGCAGAGTAAATGAGTTAGAAAATGTAGGTAGGACTTTAAAAGGTAAGTGATTCAACTTGAATTGATTTGTCCCAAATAGATGGCAACATTGGGCACGCAGGCAAATTACTTTCATGGCATTCACTTTATTTTAAGGATTCAACCAATTTTGTTAGGAATAAAATTAGCACAGAAACATCAAGTTAAATTTCCAGAAGCAGATTTTCAGTCAAATAGGTAAAATAAAAATACCAAATGAACAAATTATATCCTAATACCTTAATCATAAGTAGCTTTGCAATCAAGTAAAATAATATTGAATATTAAGAAAGTCAAGCATTCTTAGAAAAACCAAAATAGTCTCATCTATTCTCTTTGATTTCATATATATATATATATATATATATATATATATATATATATATAGAGAGAGAGAGAGAGAGAGAGAGAGAGAGAGAGAGAGATAAAACTCAGGTTATATGTATCAGCTGAATGGATATACTTGGAGTTTTATTCTAAACATGAAACAGACCATTTTAATAAATTGGGTTTGGACAAATAAACAGATTTTATGAGTAAAGCTAAAGGGAACAACACAATCAAAATCTACATTTACTCATCTTCCCAATATCTCTGTGGTTTCAGCTGTGGCTTGGCTGAAGTGCTAGCAGTAGTTTAGCTCCTCGGGTCTCACTGCCTTCTGAAAGAGAACAGATTCTGCAAAGGAGAGTGAAGTTGGCATAGTTTGAATGGGAAAGACATTATTAATTTAGGGAGAATTTGATGTATGTAACCCCTCTTTTAGCCTAAGACAAGAGAAAGCTTGACATTGGAGAGCATAATCTTTGTCTCCATAGGATTCTGATCTGGTTCCCAATTCCAGACACTGAGCAGAACACAGCTTCCATGGTGAGCCTGACAATCAGTGATGCTGAGGATACTCAACACCTACTAAAGCAGAGATCCAGAGGCTCCTAAGTTTTCATCAGTGAAGTGTCTTAAAACTCACCCGCCGGGTGTGGTGGTGCACGCCTTTAATCCCAGCACTCGGGAGGATCACCGTGAGTTCGCGGCCACCCTGAGACACCATAGTGAATTCCAGGTCAGCCTGGGCTAGAGTGAGACCCCCCTACCTCAAAAAACCAAAAAAAAAAAAAAAAAAAAAAAAAAAAAAAAAAAAAAAAACAGAAAAAAACAACTCACCCAACATGGCTTAGGGAATATTGTGCAAGAAGGGGCAGAAAGACTGTAAGAGCCACAGGTTGAGACATCATGCCCAGGAGCATTGCCTCCTCCCAGCCACTGCCTGCTGCTCCCACAGTGCATAGCCCACAACCCCATGGGGAATACTCACAGACCCATTGAGAAAAGACCCAGCAGAATGGGGGCAGGGATGAGGGGAAAGATGGTACCAACACATGATGTATCCATACTAACATGTCTGAAATAAAAATAAATAAATGAATGAAAATGAAGTTTAAAATGTACATGTAACCACCTTTTCATTGTTAGTTCCTATGTCAAATAAGGACTTTACAAATGTAGCTTAGGTGCTCAAAATAATTTGATGTTTTATCACCAAAATCAGCATGCTCTCAGTATTTTGTATTTATTTTAGCAACTACCAGTCTAAAATTTGATAAAATTAGAAGTGTATTTCCAGTGAAAATTATTACATTAAAAGGGGCAATGACATGCTGAACTGTTAAATACAGGGAATAGCTATAGAGTCAAGCAATTTTCAAGACATCATTCTCTTTAGGCAAAGGTCAGACAGAGCTAGAGAAACAAGATATAGGTCACCATTAAATAAAAGATAAGGACATTTAACTATTATGGTAGAGAAGAGATCCAAAGGTAGATCACAATTATCCTATTTTTTTTCTCGTTTTCACTGGTCATTGACTGACATATTTTATATTTTGGATATAGTCCTCCTGTCAGATGTGCATTTTGTAAGCATTTTCTCCCATAATGTATGTTGTTTCTTCACTTTCTGATTATTTTCTTTGCTGTGTACAAGTTTTTTTTTTTTTCACTTATTTACTTATTTATTTCAAGGTGTGGTCATGCTATGTACTGCAAGTGAGGTGGGAATTCATGGTCCTTCTGCCTCAGCCTTTCAAGTGCTGGTTAGTATGTACCATCGCACCTTGTTGCAGAAACCTAAAAACTATTCTAACCTCACTGTTGTATGCATGGAAAGTAATTCTAGAATGTCATCTTTTGCCTCTGTGAGAAACAAACTCATCAATCCCCACATCATGTTTATCTCTGGTTTTATAACATCTAGTGAGCCATTCACCTAGCCTGTTCATATTCTGTCTTGTATATTTATAACTCAGATCCATACATTTTCCTAAAAATTTAATAATTCTAATTTTCTGTACTGCTGAATAGAATACCACAATTTTTATTATCCGTTCATCTGTCACTCAGCATGTGGCCTGTGGTGGTTTGATTTGGGTGTCCCCCCATAAACTTAGGTTTTTTGAATGCTAGGTTCCCAGCTGATGGAGATTTGGGAATTAACTCCTCCAGGAAGCAGTGTATTAAAGGGGATGGGCTTACGGGTGTTATAACCAGCTCCTCCTTGCCAGTGTTTGGCACACTCTCCTGTTGCTATGGTCTACCTTATGTGAGCTAGGGGGTGATGTCCACTCTCTGCTCATGCCATTGTTTTCCCTGCCATCATGGAACTTCCCTCTTGGGCTTCTAAGCCAAAATAAACCTTTTTTCCCCACAAGCTGTTCGTGGTTGGGTGATTTCTGCCAGCTATGTGGACCTGACTGCAACAGTAAAGTGGTACCAAGGAGTGAGATTGCTGCTAGACATCTGACTGTGTGGCTTTGACCTTTGGGAACTGATTTTCAAGAGGAATGTGGAAGGATTTGAAAACTTGGCCCAAGAGACACCTTGCAGTGCTGTAAGTACAGCTTGATGGACTATTCTTGTCAGAGTTGAAAGACCTGAATGCATTAAGAACTATGGACTATGAGGTTTGGCTTATAAAGGTGAGAAAGAGCTTTGTTTGGCCTGGGCTAGAGAGGCTTATGTGAGAGGTTAGCTGTTATACCCATATCTTGAGAACTTGTTCAGGGTTGCAGTGCATAGAAATGGACTGGTGTGTGCAAAGGCATATGGCACAGAAAAAAATGAAATCTTTGGGTGAACTGCTGCCCATTCAGCTGCAATTGAGACATTACAACCTTTGAGATTGAGCCAGGTGACCTGTACTAGGGCAACAGGAAGAATGTTGACTCTTTTGAAGGGGCATAAGTGCTCAAGGACTCTCCTGTTCTTCAAAGTCTGCTTTATCCCCCTCCCCCCGATTAACAAATTGGCACCCTACCTGGCATTGTGGAGTATAATAAATGCAGGAAAGAGAGGGTCATTGAGTTTGCAACACAGTCTTGTGTTTTGGAAATGGCCATGGGCATTGTGAAGAAGGTTTGCGGGATTCCTGCATGGAGACCCTATGGGGCCATGAGGATGAACTGTGGGTTGCAGTGGAGACCCAGTGGAGATGCCTGGACCACAAGATGTCTGCCAAGGAGAGCTGTGGGCCCTTGATGAACTTTTCCAGGATTGTGAGTAGCCTAGCTAGAGGGGCAGAATTGGAGCTCCAGAGACTTGTTGCTGGTTAGAATTATCGGACTTGGAGATTTGTCACTGGCTATAATTGTTGGACTTGGAGCTACAAAGTTTGACATTTGCCCTGGTTGTTTTAAATCTTGTATTGGTTGAATATTTCTTTGCTATGACCAGTGTCATCTTTTGCAGTGTGAATGTTTATTCTGTGCCATTATGAGTTTTTGGGGTGATGTTTTGGTATTGTGGTTCAGTTAAACAACCTTGGATTATGGGGGTGTTTGAACATCATTAAAATTGATAAAAACTATGGGAACTTTAAAGATGGACTGAATGCATTGTACTGTACATCATGTACAGCTATCAGTTTATGGGAGCCAGGGGCTGAATGTGGTGGTTTGATGCAGGTGTCCCCCATAAACTTAGGTGTTCTGGATGCTAGGTTCCCAGCTGATGGAGATTTGGGAATTAACACCTCCAGGAGGCAGTGTATTTTTGGGTGCGGGCTTATGGGTGTTATAACCAGCCCACCCTTGCTAGTGTTTGATAAACTCTCCTGTCTCTATTACCTACCTTGTTTTGGCCAGGGGTTGATGGCCACCCTGTGCTCATGCCATTGTTTTTCCTGCCATCATGGTGCTTCCTCCTCAAGCCTTAAAGCCAAAATAAACATCTTTTTCCCACAAGCTGCTCTTAGTTGGGTGATTTCTACCAGCAGTGCGAACCTGATTGCAACATGGCCTGTGTCCAATTCTTAGCTATTATAAATAGAACTGCAATAATGTGGGTGTGAACGTATTTCTGTAGTAGAGAGAAGAGCCCTTAGAGTAGATGCCCAGAAGAGGTGTGACTGGAAAAAACTCCACACTTATTTCCAAAATGGTTGTACTGGTTAGTACCTACTTCTTGTAAGATCCCATATGCTCATCACTTCCCTTCCTGTGCAGAAACTTGTAGTCACATTTTGGTTTTGGGGGACAATTTCCTGTGCTTTTGGGAGTGCTTTTCAGAAAGATCTTACCTATAAACATTTCTTCCAGTAAATTTCCTGCTTTTTTTTTTCAAGCTGGTTCAGCATTTCTGTTTTTAAATTAGTGTCTTTGATCTATTTTGAGTTAGTTTTTGCTCTCAGTAAGAGATGTGGATCAAAATTAATTCTTCTACAGGTTTCTAGTTTTGCCAGAGCCATGTGTTGAATAGGTTGTCTTTGCTCCAGTGTATGTTTTCCACGTCTTTGCTAAATCAGGTGACGACTACAGCTGTGTGGCTTTATTTCTAGGTCCTTTGTTCTATTTCATTGATCTACCTGTCTGTTTTTGGGTCAGTCTCACACTGTCTTTTTCCACTATGACTTGGTAAAATAATTTTGCATTGGGGATTCTATTAATTTCCTGTTGTTATTTTTTTAAAGCTTAGGATTGCTTTTGTATGTGTGTTCTTTTGTGTTTCCATATGGATTGTATTTTTGTTTTATTTTATTTCTGAGAATAAAGTTATTGGGACCTTGCTTGGAATTGTATTGAATCTAGATTACTTTTTGGAAATGTAGCCATTTTCATAAAAGTAATTTTATGAATACAGATACATGGATGTTTCTCCATTGTCTAGTATGTTCTCTTTTAAAGTTTTTTTCAGTGTATTTAATTTTCTTTTTAGAGGTCTTTCATATTCTTGGTGAGGTTTACTCATATGTACTGTATGTTTTGGGGTTTATTATAAATGGGATTTTGTTCTTAATTTTAGTTTCTTCAAATTTAACATTGATGGATATGGAAGCTATTGCTTTTTTTGTATGTATCCTGGAATTTTATTGAATGTATTTATAAAATCCAAGAGTTTTTTTGGTAGAGTATATAGGACATCTTAAGTATAAAATCATGCCATCTGCAAATAGGATAATTTTATATCTCCCTTTCCTGTAATTATTCTTTTGTAGTTTTCTCTTCTCTTATTGGTCCAGCTTTGACTTCAAACACTATATTGTAAACAAGTAGAGTCAGCTGGTACCCTTGTCTCCTTCCAGATTTTAGTAGAAATGATTTAGTTTTTCCCCATTGAATGATGCTGGCTATATGTTTGTCATATATAGCCTTTATTATTTTCAGGTATATTCCATCCATTTATAGTTTTTCTAGAACTTTTATCATGAAGTTATATTGAACTTTATAAAATATATTCTCTGAATTTATAGAGATGATTATATGATTTATGTCCATCAGTTTATTTATATGATGAATGATGTATTTGAGGTCTCTCTAGCTTTCAAGTGTGTGCATTTTTGGCTATAAACTTTCCTTTTTAGGACTATCCCAGGGGATCTGGTAGGTTGCATTATCATTTCACTAATTTTATAGAAACTTTTTCATTTCCTCAATTTTTTTCAGTGGCCTACTGTTCATTCTAAAGTATATTTTTCAGTCTTCACATATTTGTGTATTGTCTGAAAGTTCCCTTGCCTTTTATTTCTAGTTTTCTTCCTCTTTGGTCTGGCAAATATAGGAATTATCTTGATATTATTTTATTTGTTGAGGCTTGTTGTGTGAACAATGATGTGACAAACCACTGGGAAGAATGTGTATTGCCTATCTTTTAGCTATACTATAATGTAGCTATCTTTTAAGTCCAGCTGACCTATTGTATAATTTAGCCAAGAAGCTTTTCTAATATTTGTTTAAAGGACACATCTAAATATGTGAGTGACATAATAAAATCTCCCATTACTATTGTGTCAGGACCTAGGAGACCTCTTATGCCATTTAGATTTTGTTTTATGAAACTGAATGCCCTGATACTTGATGAATAAATATTCATAATAGTTATGCCTTCCATATGAATTGCTCCCTTTATTGCTATGTATTGACCCTCTTTGTCTTTTTTAATTATCTTTGATTTGAAGTCTACTTTGTCAGATATGAGAACTGGTATACTCACTTGTTAATGTTTTCCAGTAGCTTGGTAAGTCACTTTCTATTCATTGAGCATCATTTTTAGGTACCTTTGTTAATTATGTGTTGTTTACACAACAGGGGGCAGGAATGCTTTTACTTCATCCAGTCAGCTTACTTGTTTTTTTTTTGGTAAGTTTGGGGTATTTACATTTATTATTATTAGTGGAAGTGTCTTTCCTATGTCATTACTTGGTGAGTCTGTCTTGTGTCCTGCAGGGATTTCATTTCTTCCTTTCTTTTTAATTTTGAGGGCTTCTGATTTCCTGTTTGGGACATGATTGATACTTTTCTCTCCCTTTTTTATATTTCTGTTCCTTACTTGGTAGATACTCCTATGTGTGTCTTATGATTGTGACTATTGTTTTTTTCTTTTTCCTCCCAATACAGTATTCATTTTAGAATTCTTTTATAGAGCTTGTTGGTTGGCATGAATTGCTTTAATTTGTGTTTGTCCTGAAATATCTTTATTTATCTGTCAACTTTGAAAATATTTTTTTCTGGGGACAGTACTCATGGTTCACAGTTTATTTTCAGGGATTGAAATATTTATCCTTTTATGCTTTACTGGATTTTAGAATTGCAGAAGAAAGGTTTGAAGCTATTCTGATATTCTTGCCTTTGTTTATGAGTTGTTTTTCCCTTACAGATTTGAGTATTGATTTTTAGTTTGCATTCTGGACATGTTAATTATGTTGTGTTGTGGAGAGCTTGTTCTCTGGTGATATGGGTTTGGGGTTTCCTCTTTAGATGTCAAATTCTTTCCCTAGACTTGGGAAATTTTATGCTATGGTTTCATTAAATAATTTGTTTCTTTTGATAACATCCCAGTAACTTCTGTGACTCTATGAATTCTCCTGTTTGTTTCTTCAGCATTTTCCAAACTTCCTCATGCATTGGTCATGTTACTTGGAGTTTTAAACTTATATATACTATTACAATTATTGTTTAAACTTTGTTCTCCATCCCTGGAATTTATTCTTATGCATGGTCTTATGTATTCATGATGTTTTCTGTTATAATATTTATTTGATTGCTTATTTATTTTACTTCCAGAATTCCTGACTCATTTATTTTTAGTGTTTTGATTTCCTTGTTGAATTTATCCTCTGTGTTTAGAACTCTCTTCTTTAATTTGATAACATTTTTATTTACTTTGGAGAATATTTTGTCTAGGTTTTGATCAGATTTCCTTAGCTCATTCATGAGTTTGAAATATGATCACTGACCTTTTTAAACATTATTCTGAGTTCCTCCTCTGATATTTCCTTTGTTGTTGGTTTTAGGTTCTATTACAGGGGAGTTGGGAAACTTGAAAAGGGTGTGATGGATTGTTACCTCATATTTTTACTTCTTGATTGTGTTTTTCTCATCTGTTGGGCTGTACCTTGGAGGGTTAACATCCCTGTTTTCCACCTCTTGTTGTTTGTCTCCTTGTCTGTGAAATCTTCTGAAGGCCGCATCCCAAGGGTCTGTGTTACTTGCGCTGTCTACGTGGAGACAAGGTGACATTCCCCACTTACTTATTGGTATTTCTTGTTTCACCAAGTGACACAAGAACCTCTTGTGACTACATTATGTTTTAGAAACAGTTGGGTTAAAAAAAAAATGGTTGGAGGAGTTTTCGAGCAAGGGTTTCAGTTTTTTAAGTAGTGAAAAGAAGAAGCAACAAATAAAGAAGGAACAACAGCTATTCTTGCTGTCATTTTATCCTGGCATTTGACCTCACTACACTGTTTACATAGTGATTCTCTAATGTCCTTTGCAATGAACTTCAGAGTTGGTTCAGGTTTGATTTCTAATCTACACAAGACAAGGGACCCAGTGAAAGAACTTCAGATTTCCAAAATGAGGCATTTGCAGTGTTTGTTTTAGGAGGTCTGGCATAGAGAGGACATGCAAAGAGCGAGAATGATGGCATGCTGGGCACTGTGCCAAGCACTGAGATGCGAAGATTCTCCAACATTTTACTATCATATTTTTTGCATTTTGTCTAATATCCTTCATTGAGTTAAAATTAAATTTACTTCCTTATTTATTTTGAATTTTCTTAAAAGTCATGTACCATTCAACCCTAAAATTTTGTGTGTGTGTGTGTGTGTGTGTGTGTGTGTGTATTCTGCTCTTACTTTTGGTTAGAGAATGCCCTTTTCATATGGTGATGATTGCTGGGGAGAAACAAAAAACACTTCAAAGTGCTGAAAAGAAGTGGCAGTTGAGTGTTCAGCACTTAATGAGACATCTCTTTTATACTCTCCAATGACTCAGGGACTATAGTGAAAGAGGTGGAAGAAATAATGTAACATCTAAAAGATAAGGAGGACTGCTTCTGTCTCCCAGACCTAAAGTGGTTATTTTATTCATGATAGCATGGCAGCTGTTATTATCTGCACAAGACTGCATAATGTGGGGCCTACCAAAATATTGTCATAAAGGATGGAGTAGGGCAGAAAAAAATCAATATATAAGAGGGAATAGTCAGAGAAAAATTAATAAAAGTTCTTATCATATATATTAAATAAAAAGGCTAGTGACAAGTAATAGCATTCCGTGGTATGACCCACTCACAAACTTCCTCCAAGTAGTTCCTACTTTCTAGTTTATATCCTCTATATCCCCCCAAAAAGTGAACTGGAAATATTTTTTTTTATTATCAAAAGATAATTGAAGTTACTTTGCTAAACTTATGTATTTGACCAAAAGAAATGAGCATGCAATGATATCCTCCTGGTAGAAGCAAGTGACCCCAAGGCAGTAGGAGTCTCAAACTATCTCTTCAAATTCATAATCAGATTAAACATTCACTATAAAATACATCTAGAAAATTTTAGAAAACACAGTATAAATACAAAAATAACATTTATATTAAAGAACAAGCTTTCTTTCCCCTGAGATAATGACATTCAGAAGCTATATTATGATAGTTACATATTTCAAACAGTAATCATACATGCTTTCATGCATAAACTGCTGCTTACTTTGACAGGAAAATAACCTCCTACAACAGTATTTAAATATCAAGTGTGCAAAGCTTTGTAAAATGAGAGATGTGAGACAGAGTCCTGTTCTTCCTATAATTTTCCATCTTCATTTAGAGAGATTGTGAGCTCTGTGTGCTATTTTATTAAACTGATACTTTCTTGTTAACACTTTTGTTTACTTTTCTAGCTCACATAATAACATAATCAATCATATTTTGCAGAAAAACCCAGCATTAGTGGTTTTCCAGAGCTCCTTTCCCAACAGAAGCCTTAGAATTTAGTAATGCAGGAATTTTAGGAGGAGTTTTGCTTGGTCCTTATGAGCCACTCATTGCTCAGACCCTATCAGTCTTGCAAGGCATTAAGTCCCATAAATTTTAATTCCTTCTTCGGTGCTGAAAGGACATTGACCCTGGCCTCCGACTTTCAAAAGGGCATGGGGATTGGACTGAGATTGGCAGCATGAGTAAGTCACTCCATTATGGCTATTTTCCATTATCTGGGTGAAGCAGAAATGCAAATCTGTTTGCTTTTCTAAGGATTTACCTTGCCTTTTCTCTTATTCTTCAAATCTTATTACCTTTCTCTCTCAATTTAATCATTGCTTTCCCTGCTGGACTTCTGGAACTGTTACTGGATAGTCAGGTAATCTCCCCCAGGTCTATAGAAGCCAAATCATGCTGCTCTTAAGAGAAGTAGGGAATAAAAAGGAAACACACACATACACAAAAAGCAGGCATGAATTTTTCAGTTAACAAAACCTACTTAGATTTTTTTGAAGGAGGTAGGCAATTGCGATGCTTATTCTTAGTATGTGCAAAGGAATGTTCTTCATAGAAACAATTTTGACAACAAATTTAAAAGATTCTCTACATGTACGAAAGAGAAAGAAAAATTTGGATCAAAGCTGAGTGTATTTATTTGGACACTTTTATTTAACACCCTATCTTCAGGTTCTTGCATTCACTTTTCTCATTATAACTATCATAATATTGACTATGATTTTGTTAAGCCTGCACATTTTATTGGAATGTGATCTCTTTTCACATAGTTCTAATGTCATATTTAACTTCCAAACTAAAATGTTCCCTAACATACCTTGTAAAATTTTCAAATTAATAGAACAAAAATGAACATAACTTCATGTGTTTCTCATAGCATTGCGTCTTCAACTTTTCATTCTCCAACATGGACCAGCAGCTACCTTGTTCCTCACTTTCAAAGTTCAGTCCTGTTGGGAGTATTCCTATACTTGGCTCAAAATCAAATGTCATAAAATGGTTTGTACCTTTGTAGCCCTATAACCATTAATATTAGAATCATTTTCAAATCAGAGACTTCCTGTAAATCTAGCCTATTGTCATTCTTTCCTTTGGTTCTCATTGCCATTGCTAACAATCTCATATCCCAGGACCTATTGACATTTGTGTCATTCCCTTGCTTGACATTATTGGTGTTTTTCCTTAAATTCTTTGTAGGAATGTTGCTTGAGATTAACCATCAAAATTCTATGAGAGGTTTACCTGTCTATAATCAGCTACACTAAGTCAGAGACCACATCCTTCCTGTCTTGGAGCTGAGCAGATAAGTGTGAACTTTCCTTTCTATTTTGAAAACTCATCCAGAGGAGATTTTCCAGAGATGACCCGGAGGACAGGCTGTGGAGAAACAGCTCAGTGTGAACCAGTAGCCAACATGCTGTCTTGAAATCATGTGGGGAGTTGTTCCCCATTCTTACATCCCCTGCATTCCTTTTCTCAGTCTAGAACTCTGAGATCACACCCTTCCTGAAAAGTTGTCATTGATTCAAAACTTTGGCTCAGCCATCTGTATTAGGTACTTTCTCATTGTTGTGGCCACAGGCCTGATGAAGGGCTTACTTGTGCTTGCAGGCTGAGGTTACAGTCCATCAGCAGAAATAAGGCATCGCAGCAGGAGCATGAATCAGCTGGTCACATTGCATCTGCAGACCATGATGAATGCTGCTGCTCAGCCCACTTTCTCCTTTTTAGGTAAAGGACACCTCCCCCATATGTAATGGTGCACCCATATTTAGGGTGGCTCTTCTCAACCTAATTAACCTAAGCTAGAAAATCCCTCTGATATGCTCAGAGATTTTTTCCACAGTGATTCTGAATGTGGTAAAATTGAAACCTGAGATTAACTGTCACCCAGTCCTATGGCCCAGGATAGAGGTTTTCTTATGGGCTCCAGAGTGTAAAACCTGGTCAGGATCACCTCCACTTTGAGGGATAAAAATACTGTTGTTTTCTCTTGTCATTCCACACCCATGCAGTACCATAGAGATTTATCACTTCTTCCTGTTCAACTGTCCATTTTTGTATTTTAAATCTGTAATTTCTTTGGTTGCTAATAATCCTAGTCTTGTAAATGAATGTCGTATTCCAGATTATTGTTTATGCAAAGACTCAACTCTGAACAATCAATGTCTTTGCTGCAGGCAATGTTCTTCCTGAACATTGGAAAGTACAAGTTCCATGTGGTCCAATGTGACCAGTGATCACACTGCAACCAACACATTATCAGGAAAGACAAGCTATATCAGTGCAAGTCATCCAACAGAAGAAACGTAACTAAAATTTTATGTATGTTCAGCAGGGAAAATGAGATCTATTACCTATACATCTATTTATTTGTAAACATATTGTTTAGTTGAAATAGTTTCTATTTTATTTTTATTGATATCTTTCTATACATACAACAGTTTATTTTAATCATACTTCCCCACCAATTACTTTGTCTCATCCCCTGCCCATTTAATCTTCATCTTATTTTCATGCCTATTTTTACCCACTGAGTTAGAGTCATTTTTATGACTTCTAGATAAGACATGGACATTATTATACTCATTTACTCAACAGATATGGTTTCTTGCAGAAGACTGAACCTGTCAATACCATCATAGATGGGGGAGGGGTTCATGAGACCCCACATCTCCTATGATAGCTAGTGGCAACTAGTGATTACTAGCAAGGGCATGCATGTCCTTCAGTAATGTAGTCATGGCAGGTTTCCCCCTCTCCACTAATAACCCCCCACTCATGATCATGGAAGTGACCCTAATTTAACTCGGTAAAAAAAAAATGGCATGAAAATAGGATGAGGATTAAATGGGAAGGAGAAAGGTTTAAGTGGGAGAGGTAGGGGATAGGACAAGGTAATCAGTGGAGGAGAGGGATAAAATGCTTTGCATAAATGTATGAAAGTGTCAATAAAAATAAAATAGAAAGTATTTCACTAAACATGAGTATGACATGCTGTTCAGCATCTCAACAGTTCTGGAAACAGGACAATAGATTTCCCTATAAGATCCTTGTATCCTGGCCAAAATCTAGAAGAAGAGGGATCCATACTCTGCGAAGAAATAAATTGGCATGAATTATAGATTTGGGAGCATTTATATTCATCAATTACTATGCATTTGCATAAATATTTTGCATATTTAATAAATTAGGGTAACCAAATATTCAAGTTTGCCTTAAGTTGAAGTGTGTCCTAGAACATGTGATTTTTAGTACAAACAGTAGGAAAGTTCCCAGCAAACCAGGTGAACAGAATAATCCTGGAGTTTCCTAGAAACTCACAGCAGTGCTGTGCTTGCTCAATCACAGCTATTCAAAGACCCATTATCAGGAATTGTGCTAGTCATTTGTTAATGACTATTATTTAAAAAAGTATGTTACCTTTGGGAGCTGGGCATGGTGGCACACACTTTTAATCCCAGCACTCGAGAGACAGAGGTAGGAGGATTGCTGTGAGTTCAAGGCCACCTGAGACTATATAGTGAATTCCAGGTCAGCACTGAGCTAGTGAGACCCCACCTTGAAAAAAGAATTATGTTGTACTTGGGCTGGAGTGATGGCTTAGCAGGTAAGGCACTTGCCTGCAAAGCCAAAGGATCCAGTTTTGATTCCCCAGGACCCACAGAAGCCAGATGCACAAGGTGGCACTTGAATCTGAAATTCATTTGCATGGCTGGAGACCCTGGCACATCCATTCACTGTCTCTCTCTCTCTCTCTCTCTGCCTCTTTCTCTCTCTCAAATAAATGGGATACTAAAAGGGAATTAAAAAATAAATTATATTCAACAAATTTTATTAAACTGGTAATGAATATCATAAACTGTAATTTAGGGCTACTTTCTGATACCCATGATTTGGGGTACACTTAAGTTTGTTGCATCAGTCTGCATGGTAGAAAAACTACACCATGGTGTGCTATTGGACATATCTTTCCAACTCTCCATTCAGTGAGACTATAATTTTAGCTTGAAATAGGAATTGCCTTGTTTGTTTAGAAAGTGATGAGGGGAAATTTAATGCAAATTAAGCTTTCAAACTTCTAGCATATATATCTGCTACATGGTGAAGAAACAAACCAAGGTAACACCACAGTGGTTGCAGTTACCTTCGTGTTGCTGGGAGAAAACACATGACCAAAGCTGATGGAGAAAAAGAAATACTGTTATAGTTGTCTAGTGTTTTTAGTACTATAGGGATCATAGATCCCTACATTATTTCTTGAAAGCAAATTATGCCAATAGTAGCAGAAAAAATGCTCACAATCCTTAGTGGCAAAGGGTTAGAAGTAGGTACCTGTATCAGTTTTGGACTTTGTCTGGTAGAAGTATATTTTAAAATATGTCTTAGTTAGGTTATTACTTTTGTTAACATAAAAAATTAACACAACCTCAATATCATAGTACACTTTGAGGTTTAAAGGCAAAAGAACTCTTGATTCTATGCACAAGATTCTAAAATGTGAAGAAGCCTGGATAGAAATGCATTATTTGTTGTAATTCAAATGATACTTTTCAATGAAAATATTGGCTGGAATCATAATTACCCCTGAGCTAAGAGATAAGTTTCATCTACTTTCTCCTCAGTATTTTCCTTATAAAAATACAGGCAACCTCATGAACACATTAGCCTAGAGCAATATCAATGAACAGCATACATTTTAACAATTAAATAATAGATAATACAAAGTAAATATAACCTGATAGTTTTCTGAAGAATATTATAAGACATTGCCTAGCATGAGTAAGGCCCTAAATTGGATCCTTAGCATTGCAAAAATCAAAGCAAAATAAACAAACTTGTGAAACAAAATTTCTCATTAGCTTCAAAATATGTAATCATAGGGAATATCAAAGAAGAAGCTTTTCTGTAATGATTTCTGTAAACTTATTTGAAACCATTTCTTGAAATATATGTTGAAGCACAAAGAAATAGTTGAGCACAATTTAGGAGATCACATGTTTTTTTTTAAGTTTATTTAACTTCTTAATAGAAAATCGGTGATTAAAGGGGTTGAAGTTGGGGATATATTTCCTGGCAATGTTTATGGAAAAACATGTCCAGCTTTTCCTCTGGAAACATAAGAACTGCTGAAATGATTTCTGAAGCCTTTTCATCTTTAGCCGCTACTGCTCATTTCTCTGAATATGGTTGATTTCCTAGGTCATTATTTTTGTTAATAATCCAGCCACCATCTTCAGGAAGTGAACTCAGATTCCAGAAGCATTGATAATTTACAAGAAATGTCAGAAGGAAAACATGCTACCATTGAAGATGTGCATAAAATTCAAACTTTATTATTTTAAATTTTTAGGAGCATCATAAAGCTAGAATCAGAGGACTCTGCAAAAATCTAATATACTGTTTATGAATACAGTGTGCTGTTTCATCACAATTAATAAATAGGGAAATTCACAATCTACTTTTAAAAATACTTACTAGGTCTGAAGAGATGGCTTAGCTGTTGAGGTGCTTGCTGGCAAATCCAAAGGACCCATGTTTGATTCCTGAATACCCGTGTAAAATCAGGTGCTCAAAGTGTCATATGCATCTGGAGTTCGTTTGCAGTGGTTAGAGGCCCTGATGTGCCCTTTCCCTATATACATCTGCCTCTCTTTCTCTCATATATATATATATATATAAAATACTAACGAGTTGATTGTTCTCTCTGTCTATCTCCTTCACTCTTGTGCTGGTACCAGGTTCACCAAGTAAACAGCACTCTTGCTTGTTTCCTCAATTATTCTTAGCTTCAGCTGGGGTCCTTTTGAGGTATGATGGGGTGGTTCTCTCCTTAGGATCTGTGTCTATCTGAAAAAGAGAAGCAAATTGTCTGACAGAGAGTAAAGTTAGCACCAGATAGATGGCATAACCCTTTTTTTTTTTTTTTAAGAGAGAGAGAATGTAATGTGTAGGCCCTCTTATAGCTCACAACTGGTGGGGCTCATTTTTGGATATGTTTCTGACTTGTTTCCCAGCTGCAGCTATGGGTTCTGTTCCACTGAGCAGATCAGTTAGCCAAATCAAGAGCAGCTAGGTTCCTACCATGGCTGTGCATGGCTAACCCCACAAAGCACGACCCATATTCCACAACAAGGAGGGTCCCTGCGGAAGGGGTGTTGGTCAGGGAGGAGGCTAACAATAGTACCAACCTGACTGTATTCAGTGAGTACAAAACTAATAAAAAAATTACTAGCAATACTCAAATTGTACCAAAGCAGAAATCCAGGAACTGATGAGAGCTCAGGGAGTTTTGAGAAGAAGGGGGCAAAAGATTGTAAGAGCCACAGGATGGGAGGGAACATCCAATGGCATTGCCCTTCCCCCCACAATGACTGACTGATGCTCTCACTGATGCAATCCCATGGTGAATATCAGAAATCACATGAGGAGGACCCTCAGTAGAATGGGAGCAGGGAGGAGGGAAATTGCACCAACACATGATGTGTCCAAACAAAGTTTCTTTTTAATTAAAAAAATGTGGGCTGGAGAGATGGCTTAGCAGTTAAGCGCTTGCCTGTGAAGCCTAAGGACCCCGGTTAGACGCTCAGTTCCCCAGGACCCACGTTAGCCAGATGCACAAGGGGGCACACGTGTCTGGAGTTCGTTTGCAGCGGCTGGAAGCCCTGGCGCACCCATTCTCTCTCTCTGTCTCTCTCTCTCTGCCTCTTCCTCTCTCTGTCTGTCACTCTCAAATAAATAAATAAAAACAAAAAAATTAAAAAAAAATGAAAATGGGTTTAAACTAGTCTAGAAGTTTTGAAATATTCTAGAATATTAAATTACTCTATAATCCTTCCTATCATGACTCTATTGGCCTCATCTGTTCAATATCTCTAGAGTAAGCAGAATCCCAGGTCTACAAAAGAATTAATTCTTTATTGAACTCATGGAGATATAATGATTTGGTTATGTGGGCTTTCAGAATCATTCTGTCAAATGAAACATGCTACAACAATTATGAATATTTTTCTACTGTGTGAATCACTAGAATTGAGTGTTTGATACAGAAGCAAGATAGGAAAAAGGCAGTTGCAGTATACTACAATGTACTAATGTCAACTTTCCCATGGGTTAAGTAAGAATTCTACACTTAAAGCCAATATATCAGTGAAATTTTATATTGTGGTAGGGTTCTTAGCCCCATCTATCCACTAAATGCAGGTACAGAGTGACTTCATTGCCCCTCTCATCAAGTGAAGGCAGAGGACAGAGTCTGTTCTGGGAATACTCCCCTTGAGTATGAAGGGCTGTGTGTGGATCATACTCCTCAACTCTACTGTGAGCTGACAATCACTTCTAATCATTAAGACCATCCAGGGTCACCAGGGTTAGTGATTAAGGGATCTTTTCTCATATGTGCTGAACTCTATAAAGTTTGCTGTTAAATTATGAAAAAAGAATACTTGTATTGCTATAGCTGCTTAAATATTTAACCCAAAAATCATGATAGCAGATAGCAGAGTATTTAATTAGGTATATATATATGAGAGACACCTATATACAGATATTTCAAGTTTATCATCAATCATGATTTTCTCTCATGCAAATATTGCCAACATTATAATTAAATTGCATTTTTACAATGTATTTTTCTTTTTCATTTGACTTTTTCTGATGGTTTACAAGGTTGCACATTTTGAACAGTGTTTTAGCAAAATATTTCCAATTAATTTGCCAAAATTCAAAATAAAAACCAAATTTGACATTCAACACGTAATCACCCCCAAGGAGGAAACTGCCGGTGTGTCTTCGCACAGACACCTAAGTGTCTGCTTCACTCTAGCTTCTTTCATCCAGTGTCCACACTGTCCAGACCTTCTCCATTCTTCTTCATTTCTGCCACCTCCCACCATTCAACCCTTTGAAATTCCAACTGTTGCAAGGGATCTCTTCCTGTTGTAAATATTCTTCCTTGTACTTTTCCCATTTGTGTTTTTCTATCCCCTTCTTTAAGTATCCCTGTTTATGTTACCAACAGCTTCCTAGGGCAGTTGGATAGTCCATGCTTGCTAACTATGTTAATCAATGTTTTATCACTTCATTCTAATTAGGACCCCTGCCCTGTGTTGTGACAAGCAGTCATGTGTCGTGAGAACAACAGCTTCAAGTTCTACCATCCAGATTGCAGAAGTGAACAATACACAGACCACATTATTTTTATCCTTGCTGATTCTGCTCCACATATAGGAAAAATCATGCCTATTATGGGAGTGATCAACTAATTTCTAATTGGATTAAGGGTTGATGGCACAGAAGAGAACCCACTCCTGGCAGCATAAACCTAGACAAAAGCCTGTGGCAGGGACAGTCATAGGCCCTAGGATGGAAGCTACTACTGTTGTTATGTTACATGATGTAAAATTGCTTTCTAAGTAGTGATGTAATTATACCCCCAAATTAGTACTGTTGTCAGCCCAAATCAGAGAAGTTTCTTATACAGTGGGCAGTGGTTAATGCAATGACATTTATCTTGTCAAAGTGCACAGAATAAGTAATAGTTGTGTCCCTCAGTCCTAAAAAGGACATCTATATCACTCCTTCCAAGGCCCAAAGAACACTGCCGAAGAAATGGCTGAAAAGATGTAAGAGCTGGACTATGAGGAGTAGCGATGTGTAAAGCTGTCTCCTGAATGTGACATGGCTATTACACTCATGCATTCATAGCAGCTGTGTACAAGATCATGCCCATCAATATTCCATCATGAATGTGGCAGGGGCTAACATGGCCCACTCATCTAAGATTGGCCACTGGTAATTAAAACTTTTGAGGAGGTCATGTTTTTTATGGTTTAGACCATGATAATTTTCTCATAGTTCAGTAAATAACCCTCCCACCTATAACTATGCAAACAACTCTAATTAAACCCAGTGAGTCACATAAAAAGGAAGAAAGAAAAAAGAAGAGAGGAGGGAGAGAAGAAGGAAGGGAAGGAGGAAAAGAGGGAGGGAGAGAGGAAGGAAGAAAGGATGGAAGGGAAGGGACTATTTGGGAAGAAGAGAAAGGATTGACTGGGAGTAAGAAATAGGGCAAATGCGATTGAAATACTTGTTTGCACGTATGATATTGTCAAAATAAAATAAAAATAAGATCTATTTTTATAAAGATAGTGTGATTTATTATTAAAGGATGCTACCTGCGAAAATCATAAGGGTTGGTGATCAGAGCAACCATGGTGTGTGTACCTTGGATTATTTTAGCCTTCTGTTGTTGATCTTTATCCCACTATTAAGAACATTTCATAACTTTCCAATGTTCTTCTAGTACATGCTTGTTTCCATACAGACGATCTCATCTTATGGTTCTAATAATTTCTGACTTCTGTGCTCCATGTGAATCATTTTGGTTCCTCCCACTCTTTGACTAACTTATCAACCTGTGACCTTACAGTACTACTATTGTGCACTCTGGCAAGATTGTTCTGGCAAAAATTCACTTTCCTTAATCTCTTCTCTTGCCTCAGTGATCCCCAGGTAATTGATGTTCTAAAATTTTTGCCTCAGCCATAGTGATAGAAAGACAAGCTTCCCAGGAGAAATGACATCTGTTGCTGCTTGTGTGGCTCAATTTATATACTCTACCTGCATTTTTTTTTGTTTTTTGGCCTAAAATATCTTCTTATACAGCAACCTTCATATGTATTTATTTTGTGAATTTTTGGAAGATATTCACTAGTGATAATTTTCTAATGGGCTTCTTATTTAAAAAATAAAATATGGGCTGCAGAGTGGGGTCAGTGGTTAAAGGCACTTGTGTGCAGTGGCTGATGGTCCAGGTTCAAGTCCTCAGTACCCACATTAAGCCAGATGCACAAAGTGGTGCATGTGTCTGGAGTTTGTTTTCAGTGGCTGGAGGACCAGGTGTGCCTATATTCATTCTCATTCTTATTGTTTCTTTCTTTCTCTCTCTCTCCTTTCTCCCAAATAAATACTTTAAAAAAATAAAATGAAATGCCAAGTTGTGAAAATCACAGCAATGCAATGTCTCTAGCTGCACGAGAGCACGAGTCTTGTTGACCTTGTTCTATTCTGCATCATAAGGAAAAACACTAGTATCATTCTTATGTTTCAGATGACGTCATGATAAGAAACTACTACTGACATGAGATCAGCATAGATCTTCTCCCTGCTAATCTTTGTGAAAATTGACATGAATATTTTATTTAGGCTTCTCATATCCACTAATGCCTCTATAATGTAGAAAGCATAGGTCTGCTGTGCTGAAATCCTTCATGATTTTTCCTTTGAAGACATTTTTTAAATAATATTGTATAATTTTGGATTGAGCTTCTCTGAGTTTTCTGGCTATTAAATCAATGATATTTTCTGGTTTCATAATCATACAGCAATATATGTATACATGTGTATGTATGTATATTAGTTAACATTGTTCAAATAATTGATAAGTTTCTATGTTAGTGAAATGTATGAAATTAAAATAGATGGTCTGTGGAGGTGGCTCAGGGGGGTAAAGCGTTTACGGCTGAAATTTGGTGACCTAAGTTTGGCTCCCCTGCACCCACATGCAGTGGAAGGCAATAGCAAGTGTCTATAATGGGAGCTGCCTATTGCAAGAACAGGAGAGTCCTGGCCAGCAAGCCTGGCATTTGCAATGGTAAAAAATGAGAGACCCTGCCTCAAACCAGGTGGAAAACAGGGACTGACACGCAGGGTTGTCCTGTGATATCCACATGTGTGCCATAATACCCGGTGCCCACACTCACACACATATAAATACACACATATATACACGCACGTACAAAGATAAAATAAATAAAATTGGAAAAGTATTCAAGCACTCTAATCTCTTCACTTATTGTTAAAATTTTATTAAAGGATTTTTAAAATTATTTATTTATTTATTTATTTGAGGGGTAAGAGGAAGAGAGAATGGCTCTCCAGCCACTACAAAGGAACTCTAAAAGCATATTCCCCTACCTCTTTTTTTTTTTTTTTTTTACTTCTTTTCAATCTTCACATTCCAGTAGAATAAACAAAAAAGCTTAACAAGAAAATTTACTCTTTTCAACTATAACATATCAAAAAGATAAAGGATTAAGCAAAACTTAATGGAAGAATGAAAATTTTCAATTTATCTCCTAAATTATTGTTAAAAATTTCTACCATCTGATATTAAATATGACCTTAAATTTCTGATCCTCCTGACTACACACCTGGTTTTTGTGGTACCTGGGACTGAACCCAAGTCTCCATGAATGCTAGTCCAGCTCTCTGCTAACTGACCTACATTCTTCAGCCTACCTTATTAATTTCTGTATCATTTAAATGTATTGATATAATATCTTCCCTTACTTTTCCCAAGCTATTTGACCCTTTAACAAATTCCTTTTGGACTTTGTTTGGCACCAGTTTCCAAAATCCTCTTTTTTTCCTCTTATTAAAAAAAATCATTGAGACATGAAGTTTTATGCATAATTGTAACTTGCAGATTTCCAAAGGTTATCTGGAATATATTAGGGCCAAAACTGTTTGGTTTATTAGCATTGTTGGGTTTCTCTCTGGGATTAGTAAGATATCTCAGGGAGAACTTACTCACTGTAATAACACAGAATTGTAATCTTGGTTGCCATGTTGTCAGACCTACTAGAGTAAGAATGTTGCATTTAATAATTCAATGAAGACTTTTCTTTAAATTTTATTTTTTTATTTTATAAAAAGGTTAAGCTCTAGGGATGGAGGGATTGCTTAGTGGTTAAGCACTTGCCTGTGAAGCCTAAGGACCCCAGTTCAAGGCTCGTTTCCCCAGGACCCACGTTAGCCAGATGCACAAGGGGGTGCACACATCTGGAGTTCGTTTGCAGTGGCTGGAGGCCCTGGTGCACCCATTCTCTCTCTCTTTCTCCCTCCCTCTCTCTCTCTCTCTCTCTCTCTCTGTTGCTCTCAAATAAATAATAAAAACAATTTAAAAAAAAAAAGGTTAAACTCTAGATAACCTCAGCTCTGCACTCTTTCCCTGAGGACTCTCCTCAGTGGGGTTGTTGGTACTCACTGTGGGGTCATGAAGGCCTGTTGTATGTGGAGAACAGTAACTCAAGATAGTCCTACTCACCCTGTGTCTCTTACAATCTTTCCACCCCTTCTCTCACAATATTCCCTGAGCCATGGTGGGCCTGTTGGCAGTCTGATTTAGTGTTGAGTTTTCTATGGCTTCTGGGTTTCTGCTTTGATGGGTTTTGATTGGCCATGTTGCCTGTTGCCATCTCACTGGTGATGATGGTCAACAGCTAGCAGTGAGAGCCTTATTCATGTTTCTGCTTCCTCTGCAATGTCTCATGGGCCCCCGTGAGGTGTTAGATGTGGGACATCTCATAGTGGGCAGTCAGCCATCTTTTCTTGTTATGCTGATGAATCTTGGATCTCCTCAGAATTGATGCTCCAACCAGGAATGAGAGCAGTGTGTATTAAAGGGGATTTGCACAGTTATTTGAGAGACTTTTTGGTGTGTATGCATATTCTGGACATCCAGAGAGCAATGGGAGCTTTTCTCTGGAGGCTCTAAGTTTTCTGGCCATGAGATACCAGCTTGGTTCGCTGCACCAGGTATGTGTCCTCTCCACCAGTGGGTTTCGTGTCTGGTCGTAGAGCAGCTGGTTACCAGCACTGGATGCCACTACTGCACAGGCGTGATTCCCGGCTTGGCTGGTTCCCAGTTTGCTGACTTTTGTCCAGTCTCCTTTACTAGGTTTCTGTGGAAACTGTGCAAGCCATATACCTCTCAGTTCTGCCTCAGTCTAGGTCAGTTTATTAGAAAATAAATTCTTGATTTCCCTTAGAATGGAGGACATTTGTTCTCTCAGTATTCAAAACAGGGTAAAAAGTATGTATCCCAGTTTCAAAGAGGTGGGGTGGTTCCCTTAAATTTTCCCAAATTTTCTGAGTTTTATTTTGTGGTGTGAGGAGTGATAAATTAGAACATTCCTGATATGCTTCCATGGCAATTTTTGTAGTTGGCAGTCACTTAAACATCCATATGTCTATTTTCTAGATTCCAATATTTCACTTCGATAATCATTACTTTTTGTCTTTTTTTGAATTATCTTTTTTTTCAAATTCTCCATTGTTATTTCAAGAAAGTAGTAGAATAAAAAAAACTTAAATTTGTTCACTTAAAATATTAAAATTATTTAGCTAATATAAGATAGTAACATTTAGGGGCTGGAGAGTTGGCTTAGTAGTTAAAGTGCTTGCCTGCAAAACCTTACAACCTGGGTTCAATTCCCCAGGACCCATGGACCCAAGTTTGAGTCCCCAGTACCCATGTAAAGCCAGATGCACAAAGTTGCACATGCATCTGGAATTTGATTGCAGTGTCAGGAGGCTCTAGCATGCCCATTATTTCTTCTCTCTCTGATTGCAAATAAATAAATAAATAATAAAAATAGTAATGTTTAAATAGTTCTAGAGTTCTTATATTGAATGAAATTTTGGTAAAGCTTGTGCATAAAAATGTTAATTACAAATTTAGGATACAGAATTGAGGACATCTAATTGATCATACTACTTGCCTGGAAGAAATTTAAATTGTCACAATAATAAAGCACATAAATGGCCATAAATGCATTTCTAGAACAAGTACTTTTTTATAATTAAGATTTCACTGATTAGTCTGCTTTAGAATAGATCCTATGTTATGGAAATTATGATGGAAATTATGATGATATATATGTATAGGCTCATGTGTGTGTGTGTGTGTGTGTTCACGTAGAGACCACATGTCAATGATCGATGTCCTCCTCAATTGCTTTGCACTTTATTATTGAGGCAGAGTTTCTCACCGAATCTGGAGTTTACAGATTTGACTAGTCTAGCAGGCCAGCTTTCCTGAGGGAACATCTTGCCTCTATCTCACAAATACTGGGATTGTGGAAATACACCTCCATATCCAGCATTTCTGTGAATTCCGGGGACCCAAACTCAGGCATTCACACATGAAGTACAAATGCCTTCAAGACTAAGACATTACCTTAGTCTCTATTTCTTTTTATTACATGAATCATGTCTGATTTTTTTTTTAAAAATGTTTATTCATTTATTTGAGAGCAAGAGAGAGAGGGAGGGAGGGAGAGAGAAAGGGGATGTCAATGCCTCCAGGTACTGCAAACAAACTTCTGATGCATGCACCACCTTGTGCATCTGGCTTATATGGGTATTGAGGAATCAAATCTAGGTCTTTAGACTTCACAGACAAGCACCTTAATTACTAAGCACTCTCTCCAGCCTTCATGTCTGATTTTTGACAATTTTATCTTAAGCAATAAAACATTTTGCCAGACTCAACTGACAAATTTGCTGCACTTATAGGCCTTATTAAAATTAGCATTTACCATATAAGTATGGAGATCAGTGGGGCTGAACAATTATTTCGATATCATGGACAATTGGCTCCTATCACAATGAGCAGAGGAAATTCAACCCTACATAGTGATGTTGGTTGTCCAGTATCACAAGTAGATCTGATTAAAGTGAATACTTAAGGCCTAAACTGCATTGTTTCAATCCTTGTCACAACCAGAGTTAGTTAAGTAAGGACAACATTGTTTACCTCAGTACAACTCTTGTAATTAGCCTGAGATTCCTAATAATGGCCACACAACCTATTCACTATTATAGTGCTTGTATGCTTCCATTGGTAAGTGCTAATTTTCTGCATCAATGGTCAGTTTTACTCGTTTTAATCTTGTTAAAATATACTACCAACTTGTAGCAAAATGAGCTTATTGCTTTTTGCTGGAATTTTCCATATAAGGTGACAAAAGAAACTGGAATCCTTCCTAAAGTAATAAGGCTGTGCCCTTTAGCATCAACATATTTAAGTTGTTTTCTTTAAGCTCAACAAACAAAGTTGCAGTGGGAAATTAACTATTTATTAGAATTTAATCATTTACATATTTAATATGTTATGAAACAATTTCTTCACTTATAGTATAACCTTTTCAAAATGATTTACTTCCAAAAGTATGATAAAGTCCAATGGGGTAGATATGCTTGAATACCTGTATGGTATCACATCCATTATCAGAGTATGTAGGAGTTTCTGTCTTTCATATTTTGAGGCATAAAATGAATTTAATCAGGAATGGCATTAAAATTTCTGAGATTAGAAATTAATATGGATAACTTAAACCACCTAGACTTACCAAAAGTCTAAAATGGGCCTAATTAGATTCTGAATGTTGGATAAGGAACATGGGCATTTAGAAAACACTTGCATTTCCAAATTTTTTAAATTTACACATTTGAATGAAGTTCTATTGATAATGCATTTATTATACAAGTTGAGATGGTAACTCAAGTTGTATAATAGAAATGGAAATAGGTATTTTAGTTAACTATTTTTCCTTTTGATAGGCTAAATGTTCATTTTAATTTAGGTCATGAAAGAAAACTTCACTAAATTTTCAGAAACAATGACTAACTATGAAATAACTTTGCATTTTAGAATTTAAAATGAATCACAAGTTTCCAGAGCTATTGTGACCAGGAAGCTTATAAGTTATGTGTTGAATATGAATGGGCATCAAATGATTTGTTGATAATAAAGTGACTCAAAAAGTATATATATATAATTTTAGACAGAAAGAGAGAGAGAGAGAGAGAAAATGGGCCCATCAGGACCTTCAGCTGCTGCAAACTAAAGATGTGTGTGCCCTCTTGTGCACATGTGAGACAACTAAAGATGTGTGTGCCCTCTTGTGCACATGTGCGACATTGTACATTTGTGTCACTGTGTCTGGCTTATGTGGGACCTAGACATTCAAACATTTCTTAGGCTTCACAGGTAACCTTAACTGCTAAGCCATCTCTCCAGCCAAAAGAATATATTTTTAATAAGCCAGGTCTACTTTTATTTGTATCACTCTGTTCAGTATGGTCACAATATTTTTCTTAGCTTTCACTATTTTAAAATAACAACTTTTCTCTTCACTACCCTTTGCAAAAGAGATTATCCACTCATATTATAAATCTATCCAAATAGCTTAACAGAAATGAAAACATATATGGTTTTATCCCAGGGAAGAAGAACACAAATGATGGTTACTACGGTACATGTAGTACATTTTATATTTATTGTTCAATAAGTTCTTAGAGTTCAAGTTTTTTAAAAGTCACTTCAGGTGTAAATATACTCCAAATACTAAAATTAAAAAGTTCCTAGGGCTTGGAGAGATGGCTCAACATAAATTATAGTTATTGCCTGGAAAGCCTAAGGATCCAGGCTCAATTCCCCAGTACTTTTGTAAGCGAGATGACACATGTGTCTGTTGGATCCATTATCTCTCTCTATCTGCCTCTCTCTCTCTCCCTCTCTCTCAACTGAATAAAAATTAAAAAAGAAGTTCCCAGGGTGAAAAGAATATACATGGTTATTTTAAAGAACTAAACTGCAAGTAATTTTCATGGGATAACCCCACCATGACTCAGTCTGTAAAGCAAGGTTTTGCCAGTCATAGCAGCAGCCTCTCTGTGGTGATACTCAAGGGAGAGTGAAGTTCTGGAAAAGTTTGTGTTACCTTATTTAAGTTTCTCATTTCTCTGTCCAGTGGAATATATTATAAATGACAGAAGACTGTACACAGAAAATATCAAAGGCAGCCATGACAGGAAGTGTGATCTCAGCAGGGCGGGGATACAGATTCTGCAACAGGGTTTGTTCCCCAGAGTTCATGCTCTGCCTTGACCCGGACCTCACTCACTGGCTCGTACTCTCCAAGCCCACCAAGGGGCAGGAAATGCGCTGTAGCTCCTGTTTGTTCAGTGTGGTTTCCATTAGGCTATTCAGCACCACCTAGCTGTTAGCCTGCAGATCAGCCACTGCCTCACATTTCACCCTCTCAAGCAGAGTTCATTTCCCATCACAAAGCCCATAGGCTGTAAGGATCCGGGAAAGACTGAAAGAACCCATTCCTAGCAGTGAGCTGGAGTGAAAGGCTGGGCAAGAGGTGGTCTTGTAATTTTTAAGTCAGTGAGCCTCTTCCTCATAATTTCCTTTTTAGTTTCTAAATAGAATAGTAATATCATTTTTCCACAAGTTATAAAATCATCTAGACCTAACAGGAAACATTTAACTTCTGGCTTTGATGAGAGTCAACAAGGATGGCTTCACATTATTGAGTCGGAATATCGAGAGATTGGGCCAGATGTTCAGCACCCAGCAGTCATAGTATTTCTAAATTAGACAGAAAAGGATAACTAGGAAGTTGATCAAAAGAGAAGCAGATCAGGGATCAGGACGTTCCAGGCACAGTGAAACATAAAGAAAGGAAATGGCTCTGTGTACCTAATTCCTGACAATATCATTCACTGCTCTTTCCTGTATCTTTTATTGATAATGTGAAGAAAATATAAGATTGGAAAAGCACATATGCACTACCACTAAGCTCCAAATAAAGTATCATAGATATGAATAAGGAAATATGATTTGCCCAAAGAAAGACTTTACATTTGAATAAAAGGAAATAACCATCTATCTGAATTGTAAAAAGTTTTTGCTCATAGAAGAGAATGAAATAAATACAATTACAAAGAGAAAACTGATGAATGGGTACAAATATTCTTTGATTCTTATTTCCTTTTATATATAGAAATGAGTCACTGCACTAAGCAACAAAATAATTTCAAATTTCATTGTGTCCTTGTTTCTGTCACACTGAAAATGTGAGAAATTTGGGCATCTCAGAGCTGCTATGAACAGCAAATTTTTATCTCCATGATAGCTGCAGAGCTGGGCTCAGGGAATAACTTCTCTCTTAAAGTCTGTCTCTGAGAATGGTAATTTTCCTGAAATGTCATTATTATTCATTCGGAAGTTAATAAAAATGTTAAGGTTACTCAGAGAAGCAATAACTCAAATGCTTTCCACATTTGCAGGATTGCTCAGTGATTGGTTCCACTCTTACTCTTGCCTTTCATTTTTCTTTTGTGCAGAGTGAACGTGCTGAGTTGCTTTTGCTTTGAGGCATTTATCTTTGTTCTGCACACATCGCTGTCACTCATGACCCTCCTGCATCTTTCTTTATTGCTATCACTCATGACGCTCCTGCATCTTTGCAACCTATGGGGAATAGGGGTAAGGGATAAAGGAACTTGAAAACATATTGAAATGCAGTCATTTCACATGTACATAAAAACAAACATAATGGCTGTGTAAATTTACTTAATAACTTAGTGATTCTGTTAAGAATAGTTTCCCTAATGTTGCAGTAGCCAAAGGGAGCTGCTTTGTTTTTCTTCTTTCTTCCACTTTCTTGTCTTTTTTTCTCTCTTGGTTGAACACTCTATTATCTTTGCTTTATGTTTTATC
Source organism: Dipus sagitta (assembly GCA_036346955.1). Taxonomy (NCBI): domain Eukaryota; kingdom Metazoa; phylum Chordata; class Mammalia; order Rodentia; family Dipodidae; genus Dipus; species Dipus sagitta. The sequence goes on from CM070782.1 coordinate 76,037,779, forward strand.
AGCCCTTATAGAGAGCACACTTGTAGATAGCAATATTGTTCGGCCTGGTAGATAGCTGGTTTTAAAATAAAGAAAATCCAAAAAAAAGGGGCAAACTATTAAAGTAATTTGCTTGCAAATGAGTTTTCTAGGAATCTGGGCTTTTATTTCTAAAACAAAAATCATTCTGTATAAACTGAAACTTTTGACCAGACTTCTGGAAACTTATTTAGGGGGAAAAAAATCCCTTAATTAGCATATGTTTTGCTGAAATACAGAAAATGTATGTTTTTCTGAATTCTCAAGTGAAAATATTTACCTCTAATTATCACATACATAAAGCAACTGGAATACTAAAGAAAGAGATGTGTCTGAAATGAGAATATTTCAAATAAATGTCAAAAATCAATGTGCTTCAGAAGACAACTATTTTTTTCAGAAGTATAACATCAAATTACTGTTTAGATAAGTATTTACTAATGATGTTTTGTGAGTGTTTAAACGTTCTCATGTTAAGCTGAGCAGGACAATATGCCCTTGAAGTTCAAAGCTTAGGAGGATGAGCCTGGAAGACTTGAGCCCAGGAGTTTGAGATCAACATGTGCAACATAGAAAGAACTGGTCTCCATTTTTATAAATATTAAAAAATAAATGAATATATAAAACCTGTGTCCGTTTAAAAATATTAAGAATAAAGAAATGAGGGCTGGAATAATAACTAAGTGATTAAGGCGATTGCCTGTAGAGCCTAACAACTTAGGTTTGATTCCCCAGTACCCATGTAAGCCAGATGCACAAAGTGGCAGACGTACCTGGAGTTTGTGGTTACTAGAAAGCCCTGGTGTGCCCATACTCTCTCTTTTCTCTCTTTCTGTATCTCTCTGTTTTCAAATAAATAAATAAAATATTTAAAAAGAAAAAAGATAAATAAATGAGTGAACAAATAATAAAAGAAGCAATACTTCTTTGGTCTTGAAAATAATTACATGGTACCAGGTATGGCGGCCTATACCTATAAGCCCATCACTTCAGAAGCTGAGGCAGGAGAATCATAAGTTTGAAACCAGCCTGGTATATTGTAAGAACTTGTCTTAAAACATTAAAAGAAAGAAAAGGCAGAATAAAGAAATAAAATTAAAGAGAGGGAGGAATCAGGAAGGCTAAGGAGAGGAGGAAAAGACATGCCACAGTGATTGTAGAGAATAAATAAATCTCCACTGGGTTACTAAATTGGTGAAGGAAAGTTAAGCTTACTAAAGCTGAACAGCTGAAGAAGACATCATTCAATATGATTGAATAATGGTGAGATTGGACTAACCAAACAAAGGCAGAAGGAATTTTAACTGCCTGTGCTAGTAATTAGAAAAGTAGTGGAGGACATGAGAAGGGAAGTGGGTGATGTGATCAGGCATCTTTGTTTCCAAAGTGTTTCTTATCTAAGTGAATGTCTACCCTGACACAGACACTGAGATAGGGACACTTTCCATCTACACAGGTCACCATAAAAAACTGAAAGACTACTAGGCTTAAACAATAGAAACTTCCGTTTTCTCAGTTCTCTAGACTGAGAAGTTAAAGACTAAGGTGCCAGCAGGGTCATTTCTAATGGGCCTACTAGCCCCGGCTTATACACGGCTACTCACTTACTATGTTCTCATTTGGCAAGACAGAAAAAGATACTCATTTTTACTCCTGTCCATGGAAGGCAACTTCTAGTTGGCCAACATTATGATCATTGTTAACATTAATCACTTAATTAAGGCCTTATCTCTAGCAAAGTTACTTGACAGTTAAGCATTAAACATACATATCTGGGGTCCAAAAGCCACATCTGGTCCTCAGCAGACGCTATGTTATTATTGCACATAAAATAAAGATGGCTCCCAGGTCCTTGAGAAAACATTCTTGGGTTGTAAATTTGGAAATAATCTATAAGATTTTTTTGGGTGAGGTGGAAAATTAATTTAGAAAAAAATGAAGATTGCTAAACCAAGCCAGGTGGCACAGGATTGTAATCACAGCTACAAGGACACCTGAGGCAGGAGGGCTGCAAATCTGGGCTAGTCTGAGCTACTAACAAGATCCCTCAAAATAAAAATCAATCAATTCATCAACCAACCAAATCATTTAAAAAAGGAGGGGGGGGGTATTGTCAGTGGTAGAGCACTTGTGTAGAATGTGTGAGGCCCTCGGTTTATTCCTTAGTTCCACGAAAATGAAAAACAAAAAGTTTTCTAATATAAATGTACTTCTGTTTGTTTTGTTTTTTTTTACAGGAGGTTAAATTCTACAGTTGGGAAGACCCTCTCTGTAGTGTGATTTGAAGGTTCTCCATCAACCTGTGTGTCCGCAGCACTTCATACAACATCGAAAGGAAACCACCACGGACACACTTCACCGGCAGTAAAGCTGGGCACTCTACAGAGAAAGGATGTGGACCAGGAAGCGCGTCAGCTGAAGAGTGGAATAGATGGAGTGATTAATCAGTCTAACGTCCGTTGAACAGTAACTTCCATTAAACCAATTAACCCGATGATAGCATAGTACCAACCAGAATGCCTTTGTACCCTTGAATAGAAGGGCCAAGAAAATCTTCACGCTAGGGACAACAATGCCAAAGCAATGCAAAGAACGGGGATAAAAGGAAGATAAAATGCAAGACTGTGTACTTCCGGTCAGGTATGCTATTATAAACAGCAGATGTGATTAGCTCGTAAAATTGCTAAAGATTTTCTCTCTGTTGAGATTCACCTACACAAAGAGGGCTTTTTCATTTATTTCGTTTGATGACCCCTAGCTTAGCGTGTGAAAGCATAGCTGAGAGTAGAGTTAGGTGAGAAGTGCACTTACCTCTGGAGACAACTCTCTTTTAGAACAGGATCAATATTCCCTTCTTGGGGCACGTTGTTTTAAAGGCTATCCAGAACTGATCTTGCTATGATTTCCAATTTTGATCATTTCCTTTCCGTGATTTTTGCTTTTTTAAGTTATTTGCATGTGTGTGTATGGGCATGCTAGGGTCTATAGCAATGCAAATGAGTGTCTGTCTAACTTTGCTTCGGTGGCTAGGGAATTTAATCCAGACTGGCAGGCTTTGCAAGCAAACACTTTTAACTGCAGAGGCATCTCGTAGGCCCCTTCCATGGTGATTTTACATAAGCTTTAGACCTTAATTATAGGACTAAGATATGACTTATCTTAGTTATCAAGCTTATGATGTAGCCTTACATTTTACAGCAAGATTGAGTGATTTCCTCAAATTTGGACTGTGCTAAATAAAAAGGTTTTGGGCACCTCCTTTGATTTCTTCAAGGTGAGTGTGGTCGTCCTGTACAGTGTTGAAGCTGTGCTTTCCTCAGGCTGTCCTAATGGGTAGGAACACTCATCTGTCTACTTAAGGACAATGCCTGTTCCCTTTCCACATGAGTTTCCCAATGATACTCAGGAAGGCAGGTGTTTGACCAGTAAGGAAGTGTGATGATGAGAAGTGTCTGACACTATACCGATTATTTAAAGCTAACATTTTCATGTCATTATTTTACAGTGTATTAAGTGGACATATTTGATTAAGGAATAGAATATGTTTATATGTCTGCCACAAATTACTCAGATCATGTCTTCTAAATAAGTGATCTTTCAACATGTCTTTTGGCATTGTGAAAATGAAATGAAGTTCTTTAACATGGTCTGTTATATGCAAACTTGTAAAAATCATATTTATGTAGTTTTAAGTGGACACAGACACATGTTATATAATTGTTTGATTAGCTTTATTCCTGTAAACAAGTAAATATCACATCTGCTCTTTATTTATACATTTCTTTCCCTTTTCCTAAGCTTATAATCATGCTATGCATAAATTCACAGAATTTAGTATATTGTTACTAGATAGACATGATAACTCTGTTTGACCATGTTTTCCCATCTCATAAATCTTTTAAACTTAAATATATACATAAATAAACATAAAAGGTTATATGTATAGCTTGAGTAGCATTGGAAATTTTGTATATGCTTATACAAAAAAGAAGCTACAATGTACTTCTCTCCTCAAATAGTGCTTCTTCATGGTGAAAACACACAAATCCTTTCATCTAGCCTTTTAAAAATATTTTATTTATTTGCAAGGAGAACTTTTGCAAGAGAGGAGAGAGAGAATGAGAATGGGCATGCCAGGGCCTCCAGCCACTGCCAATAAACTCCAGACACATGCACCACTTAGTGCATCTGGCTTTACATGGGTACTGGGGAATTGAACACAGGTCATAAAACTTTGCAAGCAAGTGTCTTTCACTGCTGAGACATCTCTCTAGCCCTATCCTTTTAAAATATACAGTATATATTACTATTATATGTAGTCAACATATGTAATAGTTGCCAAAACTTCTTAAACTCTTAAAAGTAACACTGCTGAAATCCATAAAGCCTTTGGAAGATTTTGTGTGAGGTCACATTGTTTACTTCGTGGCAATGACGGCTTCTAAATGGGTCAGTGGCTCCACAACTCCCAAATGGACTTGGCGGAACGTGGAAGGCTGACTGACTACATCTTCTTTGCCTTTAGTTGGATAGGAAAACTTCCCAATTTAAGGAGAATTTACTGTAGCTTTAGGAGCAGAGTTTAAGTGTTGCTGAAACTACACTATTTTTAAAATTGGACTGTATGTTTAGGGAAAAAAGTTCTGAAAAAGAGGTACTTTTCTTTACAATCTTAGAAATATTTTCACTGTTTATTCCAATTGATGACCGCTTAAATCCCATAAGTGATAAGGGGAAAACAACATGCAATAATATCAAAAATCAATTATGCTTTATTTAGTAATATTATTACACAGAGAAAAGATAATTAAAGCAGTGGAATAAAAATTGAAGCTGGGTGTGGTGGTACACATCTTCAATACTCGTACTTGGGAGAGGCAGAGGTAGAAAGATTACAATGAGTTCAAGGCCACCCTGAGACTACATAGTTAATTCCAGGTCAGCCTGGGCTAGAGTGAGACCCTACCTCAAAAAGCCAAAAATAGATAGATAAATAAATAAATAAATTGAGAACACTGCTTTCTAACAATTATTTTAGAATGACATATTTGAATTAAAATTGCTAACTCATTGACATAGACATGTGTTTTGGAAGATGCACAGCTAACCAGCATTTGCATCTCCACACAACAAGCCAGTGGTTTCCCCAACTGAGAGACAGAGGGAAAGTAGTGTTACCTATTACGTGTCTCCAACCAGTAGAAATAGTCATGAGGTCAAAGAATTTGTAAGTTAAATCTCATAGACTATTCAAATATTTAATTAGCAGTGGAGAGGTTGATGCTCAGAAAATTGAAGAGATTTCACAAAAGTTTACACAAAGTACATGAACTAACATATTCACTAGTAGTACTCTGTTTCATTTTGAGATTTGTTCTTAGAAATTGAGCTTTCTAGTGCTGGAAAGATGGCTTAGCAAGTAAGAATCTTGCTATCTATGCATGAGGGCCTAAGGGGACGTGATTTCCCCTAAGTTTGATTTCCCAGCACCGCATAAGTAGCTGGGCATGGCCATGCCCACCTGTAAGCCTAGTGCTGAGGGGAGCAGAGGCAAGGGGATCACTGGGACTCACTGGTCAGCTGACTGAAACATGTCAGCACTGCGAGGATCTTCATCCCAAGGACACATGTAGATGAGCAATAAGGTTGACATCCAATATTCTTCTTTTGCCTCCTCCTGTGTAAGCATGGGGCACATGCACATGCACACACACACACACAAAAATTGAGATTTTTTTTCCATATTGGGCACAGCCACAGAAACCCATGTGGTTGAAAGTGCATGGGCACATGGCAGTCAGGTGCGCCAGTAAGGATTGGTGCGATGTTATATTTTTTAATTGCTAGTTTATAGAATTTAGTAATTTCTGCTTCACCTTTGACATTGTTGTATATAGTGCTAATTTTTGTAAGCGTTTAGCCTATATAGATTAAATACTTGTCATAGAAATCTCAAGTGAATTGTATCTGCTGGAAGACACTATTTTCAATTGAATGAGTGTGTAGCAATTTGCAAGGTGGCAGATCAACATAAATATGCTGAATTAACGTGGAGGTTTTTGTCCTACTTTTGTTCACTGTTTTACTTTAGCTTACATGGAATCAGCTTTATCACCATGCATCACAGGGGCAGGGATGGGGCAAGATGCCAGGCTCCCAGGTCATCTTCACCACTCCAGCCCCACTTCTCTTCTGTTTGCATTGATTTTCCCCTGCCAGAATATTTGAAAGATACATGTCCAAGGCAATTTTATGTCTCTGAGGCAGTTTTAGGTTCTGAAACAAAATGTGTCAGTAATATTACATAGTAACAATTATTTTTAAGTCAGAAATAATTCAGATTTAAAAGTATCAAAATTCTTTGAGAATTAACTACATATGAATGTAGTATGTTGTTCAGTAAGATTTTCCCAATTATGTGTCAGAGATTACCAGACAACCTATGGATTTTTCACAAATATTTTACCATATGAGAAACATCCTCATCATGCACATTTAAGCAAAGAGTTTTAACAACACATTATGTTTGTGTTCCATATTTCTTCTGCAATTCAAGTATCTTCTCATATAAAACTTGTTTTTACATTTTATTTCCTTATTTTATTATTCTTGTTTTATGTCCTGAATTTTATTCATCTTATTTATATACTGCATACATTGAAGAGAAAAAATGAAGGAACCTTATTGAGCCTCCTACCTTCTATGCAGTCTGGAAGAAGTTATACTTCTAATAACGGATCTAATAATATCCATTGGGTCCATTTGGTGAGAGAGTCTCACTATGTCATCTGGCCCTGACCTCACTATGAAGTATAGCTTGAACTCAGCAATACACGTGCTTCAATTTCCTCAGCATTGGGACCATAAGTGTGTGCAAAAACTCTCACCTTATTCCTTGCATTTATGATAATCTGTTATTTATTTATCCAGAAGAGGCATAGCAATATAGGCTGTATTTCTATCTTTTGCAAAATTTTACTGACACATGTATTTTTACAGTCATATGTACTTATGTTTATATGTATACATTATATATGTGTGTGTGTGTGTGTGTGTGTGTGTGTGTGTATTTCCTTAGCAAATGTAGCTTGGGCTTGGTTTTGATATAGTTTTAATTCAATCATCTGTGATTGTGGCATCAGAATTTACAGATTTAATTCGACTTAATTACAGTGCTTATTGTCCACTTAGTATAAATAAACTGCAGACCACTCAGGCATACCTAATGATTAGTTCGGTGTAAATCAGAGCTGAGGAGTGTGAACATGGTCTATATTGTCTCCTAATCATTGTCTTCGGGTTCATACACGTTACCTGTGTCAGAATTGCCTTCATTTTTAGGGTGGAATTACATTCTGCTGTGTTTAAGGAGTGCACTTTTCATCCGTCCTCCTGACCGCACGTAGGTGGGTTGTGTCCACCTTCTCCAGCCATTACTTGTGCACTGCCACTGAGGCAGCCACCGCTTCTTTGCAGCATTGAGCCACACAAAACCTGGAAAGAACCTCTCCTCGCCATATTATAATCAAAGAACCAAACACACAAACCAAAGAAAAAATATTGAAAGCAGTCAGAGAGAAAAATCAAGTTACCTACAAAGGCAAGCCTATCAGGATTACAGCAGATTACTCAACACAAACTTTAAAAGCCAGAAGGGTGTGGAGTGATGTAGTCCAAGTTCTGAAAGATAACAACTGTCAACCAAGATTACTTTATCCTGCAAAGCTATCCATTTAAATAGACGGAGAAATAAGGACATTCCATGACAAAAGCAGGCCAAAGGAGTATTTGAAGACAAAACCAGCTTTACAGAAAATACTTGAAAGAATCCTACATGCTGAAGAAAAAGAAAAGCACACATATAAGTAACTGGGAAAAAACAAATACTCAAATACTAGTTAACAGAAGAGAGCAAAGGTAAAACCGGAAGAACTACAATAAATGGCAAAAATGAATACATACCTTTCAATAATATCTCTTAATATCAATGGCCTGAATGCCCCAACCAAAAGACACAGGTTTGCAGACTGGATTAAAAAGCAGTCTCCTTCAATTTTTTGCCTCCAAGAAGCCCACCTTTCTACAAAGGATGGACACTATCTTAGGGTAAAAGGTTGGAAAATGGTGTTTCAAGCAAATGGACCTAGAAAACAAGCAGGGGTTGCTATCCTAATATCTGACAAGGTAGATTTCAGTCCAACATTAGTTAAGAAAGATAAGGAAGGCCACTTTATATTGATTAAAGGCACCCTCCAACAGGAGGACATTACAATCCTAAACATATATGCACCTAACATGGGGGCCCCCAAATTCATCAAACAAACGCTATTAGAACTAAGGTCACAGATAACACCAAACACAGTGGTAGTGGGTGACTTCAACAACCTCTCTCATCAATTTACAGGTCATCCTGGCAAAAAATAAACAGAGAGACATCTGGATTAAATGAGGTCATAGAACAAATGGACCTAACAGATATATACAGGATATTTCATCCAAACACTACAGAATACACATTCTTTTCAGCAGCACATAGAACATTCTCTAAAATAGACCATATATTAGGACACAAAGCAAATCTGAACAAATACAGGAAAACTGAAATAATTCCTTGCATTCTATCTGACCACAATGGAATCAAACTACAAATCAATAGCAGTAAAAGCTATAGAGCATACACAAAATCATGGAAACTAAACAATACACTACTCAATGATGGGTGGGTCAGTGAAGAAATCAAGAAGGAAATCAAATAATTCATAGAGTCAAATGATAATGAGAACACAACATACCAAAACCTTTAGGACACAATGAAGGCAGTCTTAAGAGGGAAATTTATAGCTTTAAGTGCCTATATTAAGAAATTAGGTCTCAAGTAAACGAATTAATGCTTCACCTTAAAGCCTTGGAAAAAGAAGAACAAGGCAAACCGAATATCAGTAGACAGGAAGAAATAATAAAGATTAGAGCATAAATTAATGAAATAGAAATGAAAAAAAAAAAAAAAACAATCCAAAGAACCAATGAAACAAAGAGTTGGTTCTTTGGAAGGATAAACAAGATTGATAAACCCTTAGCAAATCTGACCAAAAGAAAGAGAGAAGAGACACAAACTAATAAGATTAGAGATGAAAAAGGCAGCATCACAACAGATACCAGAGAAATTCAAAAAAAAAATCATAGGGATATACTACAAAAACATATTCTCCACTAAGTATGAAAATCTGAAAGAAATGGATGATTTTCTTGATTTATATGACCTACCTAAATTAAATCAAGATTAGATTAATCACTTAAATATACCTCTAAAAAGTACAGAGATCCAAGGAGTTATCAAAAATCTCCCAACTGCCGGGCGTGGTGGCGCACGCCTTTAATCCCAGCACTCGGGAGGCAGAGGTAGGAGGATCGCCATGAGTTCGAGGCCACCCTGAGACTACGTAGTGAATTCCAGGTCAGCCTGGGCTAGAGTGAGACCCTACCTCAAAAAAAAAAAAAAAAAAAAAAAAAAAAAAAAAAAAAATCTCCCAACTAAAAAAAGTCCAGGCCCAGATGGATTCGCTGGTGAATTTTACCAGACCTTCAGGGAAGAACTAACACCATTGCTTCTTAAGCTTTTCCATAAATTAGAAAAAGAAGGAATCCTACCAAACTCCTACGAAGCCAGCATCACCCTGATACCAAAACCAGGCAAGGATAGAACAAAAAAAGAAAATTACAGACCAATCTCTCTCATGAACATAGGTGCAAAAATTCTCAACAAAATATTGGCAAACAGAATACAAGAATATATCAGAAAGAACATTCACCCCGACCAAGTAGGCTTTCTCTGAGAGATCAGGGATGGTTCAACATATGCAAATCAATAAATGTAATACATTATATAAATGGACTGAAAGACAAAAACCACATGGTCATCTCATTAGATGCAGAGAAAGCATTTGACAAAATTTAACATCCCTTCATGATAAAATTCCTATAGTGACTGGGTATAGAAGGAACATATCTCAATATATGCTATTTATGACAAGCCTATAGCTAAGATATTACTAAATGGGGAAAAACTGGAAGCTTTTCCACTAAAATCAGGAACAAGACAAGGGTGTTCACTGTCCCCACTTTTATTTAATATGGTACTGGAAGTCATCTTAGCCATAGAAATAAGGCAAGAGACACACATAAAAGAAATACAAATTTGAAAGGAAGAGATCAAGTTATTATTATCTGCAGATGACATGATTCTATACATAAAGGACCCTAAATACTCTACCAGCAAACTGTTAGAGCTGATAAACACCTGTAGCCATGTAGCAGGATACAAAATAAATACACAGAAATCAGTAGCTTTCCTTTATGCTAACAACAAACACAAAGAGGATGAAATCAGAGAATCACTCCCATTCACAATTGTATCCAAATAAATAAATAAATAAATAAATAAATAAATAAATAAATAAAGTACCTTGGAATAAACCTAACCAAGGAAGTGAAGGATCTCTACAATGAAAACTTTAAAACACTCAACTGAGAAATTGCAGAAGACACTAGCAAATGGAAAAAAACATCCCTAGTTCTTGGATCAGAAGAATCAATATTGTGAAAATGGCAATCTTACCAAAAGCAATCTACATGTTTAATGCAATACCCATCAAAATTCCAATGGCATTCTTCATGGAAATAGAAAAAACAATCAGGGATTTTTTATTAAGGTTAAAGTTCCTACTTAAGTCTCCAGCAACCTGCTGAAGGAGGTGTCACTGGGGACAAATCATTTAGTCCAGACTTATTGTATGTAAAGGGTAGTTTGTGCTCATTCTGCCCATGTTTGCTGGCTGTTTGGCTGAGTCTCTGTGCTCTGCATCTATGGAAGTGGTCCAGCTTCTTCTGCCATTGATGGAGCTTCCCCTGGATTATGTAAACCCCCAATAAACCCTTCCCTCCCATACACTGCTTCTGGTTGGATGTTTGTCCCAGTGACAAGAAAATAACTGCAACACATGGTAAATGTAGAATTCACTTAAAAACTCATAAATGAGGGCTGAGTGTAGTGCCATATGCATATCACGACACATGGGGTGCTGAGGCAGAAGATATGAAGTTTAAGGCTGGCTGGAACTACATATGAAGATAGCGCCTCAAAAAATCATTTATTATACTAAGAAAAAAAGCCAAAGATTTACTTGTAGTTTTAATTCCTCCAAATATTGTGTATTTTCTCTTTTAAAATTATAATTCAAGTCATTAATTTATCATGGTAAAGTTAAGGGCAAACTTGAGTTAACTTTTGATTTTGACTTTTACTGGCAGGGGGGACAAACTTTCACCACAAGATCAATACATGGCTTGATGAAAACATTTTTATTGAGCTGCTACAAAGCAAGTACCACTACCAAGTTCATACTAAATTCCCATTACAAAGCCAGGCATGGTGGTGCACACCTTTAATCCCAGCACTCAGGAGGCAGATGTAGGAGAATTGCTCTGAGTTCGAGGCTACCCTGAGACACCATAGTGAATTTGAGGTCAGCCTGGGCCAGTGCGAGAGACCCTACCTCAAAAACCAAAAATAAAATAAAAACATATTACCACTACATTTCCCTCTTATCATAAGAAAACATTGTCCTGTGGGAATGCATGTCTGCATAGGTGTTTGAAACACATATCTACTACTTTAGAGGTTTTAAAAAAAAGACCTCTGAGATCTGGATCTAGTGTTCATGGTACAAAGAATGAAGATAAAGCTTCCACTTGCCTTACACAATGTCACACACCCTTGTCTTCCTAAGCTGTGCATGTTTTAACAAAGTTTCAAATCTAGTCTAAAAATATTAGCTCCACTAAGCTTATTATACATTCATAAAGATTATATTATGTCAGATATTGCTTCTACCTTTGAATATATCCAGAAATATTCAGGTTTACCAAATGCTGAATGGTAAGTTCACAGCTGGCATTCAGAACTAGTAAGATCAAGATAACTAGAGTGGTTTGCTGAATGGTGTTCATAGGAGCACTCTAGAAGATGTGGCTTTCTTATATTACCATTACTGTTCATTTTTTATTTTTCTTTTTGTTTTTTATAATTTTTTATTTTTTGTTTATTTTTATTTATTTATTTGAGAGTGACAGAGAAAGAGGCAGAGGAGAGAGAGAGAAAGAGAGAGAGAGAGAGAGAGAATGGGCATGCCAGGGCCTCCAGCCACTGCAAACAAACTCCAGATGCATGCGCCCCCTTGTGCATCTGGCTAACATGGGTCCTGGGGAATCAAGCCTTGAACCAGGGTCCTTACGCTTCACAGGCAAGTGTTTAACTGCCCAACTGTTCATTTTATATTGATAGTCTAATAGCCAAAGTACCTCAAACGTGTTCTATTATTAACATACTAGAACATAGTAAATAGACGCCTATCTATCATCTAGCTATCTGCATCTTTATCTTAATTATAGATTAACTGATAAGTATAAAACTTAGAAAGGAATAAACATCAATGCCATCAGGGTAACCTTCCCTTAGGCATTAGAATTAAGTTTAGTTTTGAAAGCTAGGACAAATATGATTACAAAGAAGGGAAGATTGTATTTTGACCAAGTATATCAATAAACAGATTGCCCTAGACTAACAACAACAAAAAAACCTCTCATTAACCCATTAGGCTCACTTTTCCATATCTCATAGTCACAGGCTTTATTTTTCTTTTGCAGCTTGTTGTTTAGTCTCTGGCAGTGGGGTTCTCATGTGAGGTTTCACATCTGTTTGTTATACAAACTTCAGCTCCTGAGCAGCAAGGATTAAAGGCTTTGTGAGACCCTTACTGGGTAGTATTTCTCCCACTTTATTTGACACAGCACTATATCACAGCGATGCTGGCTCCTTCCTCAGTAGCTGTGCTGTAAATCCACCTCACACCACAAGGTCAGCTGAGTATGAGACACAGGAGCCTGCCAGAGGTGATGACAGCTCCATCTTTTCTTCTGAGGTGAAGGGAGCTGGTTCCTGAAATTCACTTGCAAAGTCACCCACAAGTAAATGTGTGTGTGTGTGTTGTGTAATAATATGTGGGTATGTGTGAATTATTTGATAGCTGTATTTGGTAGCTACAGTTGTACTCATTTTTCTTCAGTCCAAAATGCAGGTTTCTTTTAGGAATAGTATTTCTGTGCAATGGTGGCTTTGCAATACACTCATTCATCTGGTTACTTTTCATTTTAAATTGTGTTAAATTCAGCAAATAAAATGTGAAATATCTCTGCATAAAAATGTAAATCTAAACCTAAGAATTTCATTTTATCAAAACCTATTGAAATAAAATTTAAAATACACTTTTCAGAAGTCACCATGAGCATATTCTCAGGAATAATCAGGAAAACAATACCACTTTAGTAAAACTAAAGGCAGCCAAGAGTTATTCTACCACAATTGGAGGTGTAAGTGCGTAGCACCACTATTACTTATCAAAGTGGAAGTGTGGATCCAGAAAACACAATAAGCAGTCTTAAACATGAAGTGGCTTATTGATACTGAATAGGAAGATAAAGATAGGCTATGGAAAAGAAAAATAGCCCATAAGCTGTCAATTTCTTAAATACCACTGGATCTCAAGCAGGGCTATCATAGTATTTAAATCCTACACAATCTTCATTTTTTGCTGTATGCTACTAATTATACAGGTGGCTCTGACCTCTGAAAAAGTAACAGCATCTGTTCTCATTATGTCAAAAGAAAATTCCTAAGTGGGGTACTAGTTACACCAGTTACACATGTAAGAACCACCCAGAGAGGTTTTAAAATGTTATACACATACCATGTCCCAGATCAACTCAGTAAGAATCTTACTGAGAGGAAACACAATGACAGTGGAGTGGGTTAGGGCAAGGCACCAATATTTTTAAAACTTTCCCAAGTGATTGCAATGTGTGACCAAGAATAGCAACCAGATCAAGTCAGTAAAATGAGAATACTCATGTGAATCCATAAGGAAGAAATGCACCAGGTTCTACATTCATCATGTTAATACATCTGTAAACTCCTAATAGGATCTTCTGTTTGCCCCTGTCTGAAGTGAAAGAAAGGCAAAGGAAGGATTTTAATGATTGAGAAGATACTTTTGGATGAAAGTTTTATCATAACAGCTCTATTCTCTGTTACAGGATAAGGAAACTAACTCTTATTCCTCTACCAAGGTGTTGAAAGAGCCCTGACATGAATATTTAAAATCAGAACGGAATGGGTACTATCTGCATCATCTAGCATATGACTGTAGCTGAGATCTGTTTGTACCCCTAGAAAACTCCAGATCATACTCTGATTCCTAACAAGCTGCCTTTTCTCCAAACTAGAAAGTTCTAAAGGCAGAAGTGGTACTAGAAATAGGCGGATTCTCTTAACTCAATAGGCCTGTGTGCTGAGATAAAGATTTGTAAAATATATTAAATAAATAAGATTTCATGCATCACGAGTAAGTAAGGGGAAAAGCAAGACCTCTTTAGTCAAGTCGAACTGTTTTAGTGCAGATTATAAACACTTTGGAGAAGGGTGAATAACATGAAAGAAGTGGGTGGTAGTGATCTGATAGGGTGAAAGTCACCAAAGAAACTGCTTGGAGAGGAGCAGCTTTTACATCAGAGAATACAACAGATGCAATGGAGACAGCATGAAACAATGTTACTTACATTTCTATTAAGTTTCTGGGGAAATGGTCATTGGATCATCTGTTTAGAAGGAATCTCAGTATGGTTCTTATTGAAAATGTAACTAGGTCTGAGATTATATAGAACTGCCTTATGTATATTATTAACTTCATTCAACTTAGCCAACCTTATTCAATTAAACCAAGTCAAAGTATTCTAGTACAATCATGATACTGTTGCTTAAAACTAAGTGCCAGGAATATCATCGTTAGTTCAATTTATCTAGTATATATAAAAATAATAACTGAAAAGAAAATTCTTAAATGGAAATGGTACCAAGCCAGGCATGATGACAAATGCATGTAATGGCAGCGTTAGTGAGGTAGAGGCAGCAGGGCCAGGAGCTCACTTTGCAGGCATCCTTGACCACATAGTGATCAAGGACAGCCTGAATTGCATGAATCCTTGTCACTAAACAACCATAGCAGGCGTTGAAACTTTCAGTCACTCAATATATACTAACCTGGAGTGAGTGTACAAATGTGTTACAAGTTGTGAGAGCCAGAGAGACTCAAGCTGTGGCTCCGAGTTTGTGTCTGCCACTCACAAAGGATCAGCAGAGTCAACAGAAGGGCAAGTTATAGAAAAAAAAAAAAAAAAAAGGCCTGAGATGGGAGGGGTCCAAAGTGAGTTATCAGCATGGTGACTTCAATCAGGTTTTCTTATAACCTTGGAGATATAAATCAGGCATTGAGTTGGGAATTATTATTGGTCAAGTTTAAATTATGTGGTGGACCTTGACTAGATGGTGGGTGAAGGAAAAGTGCAGACTCACAATAAAATTCCTAGGAGAAGAACCATCTTGACGAGTCAGTTAACTTCAGACTGGAGGTCTCTTAGAGTTATCTGTGCAGGCTGACATCTATATTCCTTTGGGTCAGGGTCCCTGAGTAAATACCTACAAGAGAAGAAAGAAGAAGGATACCTTTTTTGTTTTTGTTTTTATTTTTGTTTTCATTTTTCTAGTAGGGTTTCACTCTATCCCAGGCTGACCTGGAATTCATTATGTAGTCTCAGGGTGGCTCCAAACTCACAGCAATCCTCCTACCTCCTGAGTGCTGGGATTAAAGGCGTGTGCCACCACGCCCCGCTGAAGGGTATCTTCTCCTTATCTCTACCATTTGCAGAATCCTACCACATACATGATACAGAATGTCAAAGAAGATTCACAGGATTGGGATTGGTTAAGAATTATAAAAATGAGAAAACATGAAGGGTGAGTAATTAAAGATGATTCAGCCAAAACGAGTCTGTTAAAAAAAAAAAAAACATACAAGCATACAAACAAACATAAAAAGCCCCCCAAAGTGAAATAGAGCATCCCAATATCTTATTGTTGACTTTCATGAATTAATGCAATGTTATATGTACAAAGCAGAAACACACACACACACACACAGATGAAAAACAGAACAATTAAGAAAACAGTATGTATTTCAGGACTGGTGAGGAGTAAACATCACCAGCATTATTTGAGAGCACCCCAGCTGAGACAGAGCATAAGCAACAACGTACCACCTGAGACAGTAGTTACCCCATGGAACCTGCGATGTCTGGGCTCTCTGTTTTAGGAAATAGCCCATCTTCACCATCTGCACTTTGCAGGCTAGAACTTGCCTAATGAGGCCAATGCCAAAAAAAAAAAAAAAAAAAAAAAAAAAAAAAGGGCTCAGAAAGAAATCTAAATTGATGCTTTGGCTGTTTTTGCACAACCACCATAAGAGAAGGCCATAGAATGGAATGGACACTTCTTAAAAGCACAAGTAGACCCCAAGGAGCAAACAGAATAAACAGTGCATAACATATCAAAAAATGTCAAATATTAAAAGTGCCCTTTTCAAATATTGGCTCTGAATAATAACAGAGTTGATTAAAAAAAAACAACAAACCCAAACTTGCTTGAGGAGATGGAGAGATAGCTCATTGCTTAAAGTGCTTGGCATGCAGTTTGGATTCTTAGCGCCCACACAAAAGGCTGAGAACCCTGGCATCGGCCTGCAGTCCAACCCTGGAGAGATGGAGACAGGAGCATTCTCAGAATTGGCTGGCGAGCTTATCTAGCTGAATCTGTGATCTTTGAGTTTAGGAAGAGATCCTGTTTTAACATAAGGTGGAGAACAATAGAGGAAGGCATCTTATCTTGACCTTTGGTTTGCACACACATTTGACCACATACATATGAATATTCATACGCATATGTATGAACCTTCACATACATATGGAAACCAAGTAAAACAAAGTGAGTGGCGGAGAATATGCCTCAGTGGGTAACAGGCTTGCCATCCTAGCATGTGGACTTGAATTTGGATCCCTAGAACTCATGCAAATGCTGATGTCAGTGGTATGAGCCTATAGTATCAGTACCAGGGAGGCAGAGAACAAGGAATACATACAGGTTGCTGGCCCACTGGTCTAGCCAAATTAGTGAGCTCCAGGTTTCAAGAGAGAGCCTGTTCTAAAACCCTCCGTTCCCTACAGTGCAGGACAAGGCCTGCTGCTATGGTACAAGGTGAGTCCAGCAGGGAAGCCACCTGGACCAGGACCTCAGTGTCCTGCTGAGAGGGGCTGTGGGTGGCCTATCAGGACATGAAGATGACTATGGAAGATGCATCTGCTGCTGGAGGGCCCAGCACTGGGGGCCAAAGACACCTTGCGCTGTACCTGCAGTGCCCATTAGTTGGAACATGAGCAGCCCAGCCCAGATTGTGAAGTGGGGTGTCCGGAAGTTGAGGGGGTGGGTGAAGGAAAGGGCATTCTTCTGCCAGCTATGGAAGAAAGAGCCTGGAAAGAGGTGTGTGGGGAGTGGTACCAGAGCGCGCATGCTTCCCCTCCCATCATGCACCTGATGAAGTGAAACAGGGAGGGTCAAAGAAACTTCTCTGCATAGGGCAGACTGGAGGGAAACAATCACGCTCAGCCATGAGAAAGGGAAGAAGCCCCTCGGCAGATGGGGTCAAGGAGAAGATGAGCAACTGGATTCATCATTAGCAGAAGGGGAAGGAAGAAGGAGTCCTGATGGTGGGTGGGGGGTGGGGGGAGCCCACCTACATGGATTCTCAGCTCTGACACCCCTCCCATCCCTAAGGGACCTTTTTCCTCATAATAAATGAGTTGTTTTTTCTGTATCTCCAACCAACCAGAACCCCTGGATGACTGGTGCTCCTGCATCATAATGATCAAGGAAGATACCTGATGTTTACTCCTGTTCTTTATATACATTTGTGCACACCATACACATGCATACACACCCATACACATGCAGACACACACGCACACACACACAGACAACACACACACTCACACACACAAATACCTATGCGTTAAAAAAAAAACAGATTTCAGAATGAATGCAGCTGAGTTCACAATCTGTTAACTCAGGGAACAGATTATGGAATTCTTCCATTTTGCAGACAACACAGCATGAACAGGTGGTTTTATTCCAGAAACACAAATATCATGCAATATTAAACAGAAAAGTCATAATATTTACCATGTTATACCTCCAAATTAAACCCACATGAATATCTCTATAGATAGTGTGAAAACATTGACAAAATTTAACATCAATACTTGAATTTAATATGATTATATGAAAATGAAACTGAGGGTCTGGGGAGTTAACTCAGTGGGTACAGGGCCTCACGAGCATGAGAACCTGAGTTTGAATACCAGGTTCCCAGTTAAACTGCAGGCGTGGTGGCAAGGAAAGTGGAGCCAGGCGGATTGCAGGGCTTGCTGGCTAGCTAGAGCACTCAAATCCATGAGCTCTAGATTCAGTGACAGGCGGGGTCTCAAACAATACTGTGGAGAATGATTAACAACAAAACCAGATCTCAACTTCTGGTCTCTACATGCACACACACACACACACACACACACACTGTTCACACACAGATATGAACATACATACACACAGAAAGGAAGAAAGGAAGGAAGGAAGAGATGGAGAAAGAAAAGGAGGAAGAAAGGAGGGAGGAAGGGAGGGAGGGAGAAAGAAAAAGGGAAAGAGGGAAGGAGAGAGGAAGGAAGGAAGGAAGGGAGGAAGGAAGGGAGGAAGAAAGAAGAAAGAAAAAAAAGAAGACTGTTCAGCATAACAAATGTTTAAAATGTTTATTTTAGTTGAAAAGCCAACAAGTCACTCACTGAAGGATAATGTACATTTCCTCTAAAATACAAATTTTAGGTCAGGCCTATTATAACATATAAATCACCAGCTGTCATGTATAAAAGCACCTAGATAGACATTATTATGAAAATGAGATACTATTAAAAATCAGAAAGATAACTATGAAAAAATGTAAGTGAACAACATATACAGAAATAAAACGTGCTTGTAAAGAAACAAAAAAAGAACTTGGAAAATGAGGGAGAGGAGAGAGGGAACAGGGTGAGGGCATAGGGGGAGGACCAAGGCTCCCTGTGGTGTCCCCATACTGTGCTTCTCCTCACACAAAGGAGGCTGGGACAGTCAGGGTCCAAAATTGAGCAAAAATTCTTCCCACCCCCTTTCCTGAAAGGTGTGCTTTTGCACGTTCCCTGCAGCAAGCAAATATGTAGGTAAAGAATATGATACAAGCTATTTCAAAATGCAAATGAGAACTTTCAGAAGTGCCTACAGAGAAAGAAATGGAAAGTTTGTTTTGAAACATTTAGGCATTTTCGGAAAAGGATTCTATCATGCCCTGTGAGACACTGAAGACACTTGCTGACCACCAACTAAAATAATATCGGATGACCCAATTTGTTAGCAAAAGTAAGGCTGGAGATGTGGCTCAGCATTTAAGGCACTTGCCTAAAAAGCCTAAGGCCCTAGGTATGATTCCCCA